>CM046373.1:10521521-10544877 GCA_025413025.1 Ficus hispida
AAAAAAAAAAAAAGAATGATTAAGAAATTATGAAAGATAAGTATGAAGGCAAGCAAGTTGCCTGTGTCGTACCGACCCGCTCATAGGTCGGGTTGGACTATGGATTGAGTTGGAAATGGACTGGCCGCCCCAACCACTCCATAGTTGCGCGCCCGGTACGTACACTTATGGGGCCCATAAGCATGATAAACATGTTTAGTACGATAAGTATGATACGCTATGAAAAACCAAGCAAGCATAATCAAACATAATTGGCTCATGCATGATTAGGGTAGAATGTGTTATGTTAGATTTGAGTTACGTTTCGTATTATTAATTGTTGCGGATAATTATGTTGTACTTGCTGAGCGAAAGCTCACGTGTCTTACGTCTATGCTGTAGGTAAACAACCTGTCAGCAATTTTTGATACGAGATGGCGAGCGGGGCAGGGTGAACTGTGAAGTGAGTGGGATATTCTGCCGCTACGCGTTTTTGTCTCTTATGTACATTATATATTATCCGGTGTTCGATTATCGCTTTTTGTTTTGTTCATACAATCGTTATTTATATATCGTTATCGTTCATGCACCCCGTATAAAAAAAAAAAAAAAAATTTCCGCTGTTTATGCTAAGTATGTATGTATGTTATGTATGTATGTATGTACGGTAACGGCTGTGCTAGGCGGGTCGTTACAGAGTTGGTATCAGAGCGGTTTCCTGCTATTCCACTTCACAGTCTGCCTGCCATCGCCACCATCATTGTAAGTTGAGTTTTATTTCAAATAGTAAATAATTATGATGCGCCTATATTATGGTAGACTCGACGATATGGACCCGGACCAAGTCAACACGGATCGAGAGGCGACCAGATCATTCTTTCAGTCGTGTCCGCTTATGTTTGACGGCACGAGACGTACGGTACCGGTGGCAGCATGGTTGTATGATATGGAGTTGATCTTCCATACCTGCCACATCGAGGCCCGGCTACAGGTTTCCTTGGCTAGCCGATGTTTCGCTGTTGACGCTAGGATATGGTGGATCATCCTTGGAGAGCGTCAGTTGCCGAGCCGCACGTGGCCGCATTTTCGCACGACAGTGATGGCTCGTTACGGGCCGATGATAGGCGAGGGAGCGGGCGATTTACTCCACGATGCTGAGATCTATGAGGACATGCACCACACTCGTTACCTCAGCTACGTAGCTGATTGGCACGCGTATCCTCAGGAGACGATGGCCCATTATTGCCGACGATTCCAGGAGTCGATGCTGCCATACATTCCTCAGTATCTGCAGAGTCCCGAGCTGCAGGCCTTAGTTATTCTTAGGAATGGATTGCCTATTCAGATCCGGCAGTACGTTCCTGAACCTATGCTCGGCTTGTCAGTTGGACATATGATTGAGGCTATTTTGGGAGTCGAGGCTAATCTTCACGATATGCCAGCCCCGGATTTGGCAGAGGCTCAGCAGGCGCCAGTAGAGGACGCCGAGATGGCAGAGCCGATTTATGAGCCGGTTCCCGTTGTTCCAGAGGACCCGATTCCCGCAGCCCCAGTACCGGAGGTGCCACATCAGGAGGCCGAGTTTGATTTGGCAGATGAGGACTTTGACCCTGATGACCTCATCATTATTCCGGAGGACCCACCGGAGGATCCACCTATGATCGACATATCGAGTGATGATGAGGATGATGAGGAGCCAGATCCTGAGTTAGAGCACGCAGGTTGGCTGGACTATGAGGAGGATTTAGAAGATCCAGAGGAGATTCCGTTGGCTGACGGAGAGGGAGAGTCCGATTCTGACACATCGTCGGGGGTCACTTCTGAGCACATAGATTAGGTAGACTGTGTGTGTATCTTTTGATGCTAGACTGACATGTACTAGCTTATTCTTTTTGGATGATAGGCTTGTACACATATGTATGGTGGTAAAGTGGTAGACACTTCCATCTAAAATTTTTGACCATGTAGGATGTATCTGATATGTATATAAGATATTGTAAGTATGACGTCCTTTTTGTACAAATGCAAAAGACAGTTTATGAATGAAATATTATGATACGATGAAATTTTGGAAATTATGTTATGATATGTTATGTTATGTTATGTCATGTATGAATGATATGATATGTATGAAATATGTATGCGATGATATGACTATGATCGGCTATGTTTGTGATTAGACACAAAGTATGAAAGTGTTATAGAATATTATATGCATGAAAGAAAGGATATTGACAGTATAATAATATCTTTTCTTATGTCTTATAAAGGAATTTGAAAATGGTGCGCACTCGTAAGACGGTACCAGTGAATCCTCCTGAGCCTGATATCGTGACCGTTGTAGCAAATTTACAACGGCAGTTGCTGGAGCAGCAACGTGAAACGGAAAGACTGCGAGAGCAGCTGGCTCAGATAAATGATAGACCGCGTGTGGATGAAGTTCCTCCGCATCACGACAGAGTACCCCCGGTAGTACCCCAGGTACCTGAAGCCCAACCTGAGGTCCGACAAGAGGTTCCACGGAACTTTGAAGTTCCGTTAGCACCCATTGGGAATCCAGCAAATCTACAACCGGTGCGGGAAGATTTGCTCTATGAGCGGTTTAGAAGGATGAAGGCGCCGGAATTTGATGGACTAATGGATCCGATTGCCGCGGATAATTGGTTGATAGACATCCAAGTTATCTTGGATTTCATGAGGCTTTCGGAACAAGAGAAGGTGCTTTGTGCTTCCTTCGCTCTGAAAAAGGATGCAAGGCACTGGTGGATGACCGTTCAGATACGGCGAGACGTTGCGACTATGGGTTGGCAGGATTTTGTCACAGAGTTTCGCAACATGTTCTACAACAGGGAGATTTTAGCAGCTCAGCAGGACGAATTCTCCAATCTGAAGCAAGGATCGATGACTGTGATGGAAGCAGTCAAGAAATTTGAGCAGTTAGCCCGACTATGCCCTGAATTGGTACCCAACGAGACCGAAAAGGTTAGACGAATGATGAAAATGTTTCGTACCGACATTGCCAGGCAAGTGAGTGCTGGCAGTAGCCCACCTACTTTGGTGTCCGACTGTGTGAGTCGAGCCCTGAGAGCAGAATACTGGATCAACCAGGATAGGGAGGCTAGGGCTCAAATTTTTAAGGCCAGGAAGGAGGAGAAAGCCGGAGTTAAGCCAACGCCACCCAGGCAAGGTCCGGAGTTGAATCAGAAGGGTCAGATGAGTAGCCAGACCCAAGGCCCCAAGCAATTTGGGAGGTTCAAGAGGAAGGGAAATTTCTCTAGTCAAGGACCACAAAAGAATTTCCCTCAGAAGAGGATTTCTGGAGGAAATGAGGGAAACCGTACTGAATACCCGGTGTGCGCGAAATGTGGGAAGAAACACCCGGGGACGTGCAGAATGGGATCTAATGCTTGCTTTCTTTGCGGCAAAGAAGGGCATTATGCGAGGAATTGCACTTTAAACAATCAAGGCCAGAACCCTTCCTATCCGAACCGGAACCCCAACAGCCAACTTCATGCAGTCCAGGCAAGGCTAGAGGGACCCTCGATCACTCAGGGAAGATTAGAAGCCCCTGAACCCCAGGCCAGAATCTATGCCTATACGAAGGGAGATGCAGAAGCAGGGACTTCGCATGTGGTGACAGGTCAGATTTCTATCGCCACTCTTGATGCTGTTGCTCTATTTGATTCTGGTGCTACGCATTCTTTTGTGTCTCTGGAGTTCATCCAGAAGCTAGGAAGAGGTGTGGATGTGTTAGATCAACCTTTCAAAACTTCTTTGCCATCCGGAGAATTTTTGTGGTCAAATTTCTGGATTCGTGAGGCTTCTGTCATTCTCTGTAATAGAGAATTGTTTGTAGATCTCATCGCAATTAAGCTCCAAGATTTCGATGTGATCTTAGGGATGGATTTCTTAGGAAGATACAACGCCAGGATTGACTGTCGGAAACGTTGCGTCACGTTCAACCTCTACGGTGAAGAAGAATTTACCTTCTACGGACAGACTCACCACTCAACCACCAGACTGATTTCGGCAATAAAGGCTTGGAGAATGTTAGCTAACGGTTGTCAAGGTTATTTAGCTAGCATGGTGGACAAAGATCGGGTATTGGAGTTGAGACCGGAAGATATTCCCATTATAAAGGAATATGTGGATGTCTTTCCAGAGGAACTGCCAGGACTTCCGCCGGAGCGCGAAATATCGTTCGAGATCGAGCTACTACCTGGAACCGCACCGATATCGAAAGCACCCTACTGAATGGCACCTGCCGAGCTTAGGGAACTTCAAGTGCAGTTGCAGGAACTGCTTGACAAAGGATTTATTCGACAAAGCTACTCTCCATGGGGAGCCCCGGTGTTGTTCGTGAAGAAGAAAGATGGATCTTTGCGCATGTGCATTGATTACCGGGAGCTAAATAAGATAACGATCAAGAACAAATATCCTCTTCCGAGGATTGATGATCTGTTCGATCAACTCAGAGGAGCAGTAGTATTTTCAAAGGTCGATCTGCGCTCAGGCTACCACCAGTTGAAGATCAAGGAGTCCGATATCTCCAAGACGGCTTTTCGAACTCGTTATGGGCATTATGAGTTTTTGGTTATGCCATTTGGACTAACCAATGCCCCAGCCGCGTTCATGGACCTTATGAATCGAGTATTCAAGGAATACCTGGACAAATTCGTCATCGTCTTTATTGACGATATTTTAATCTACTCGAGGTCCAACGAAGAGCATGAGCATCACCTTAGGTTGGTAATGGAAACGTTGAGAAGGAACCAGCTATATGCCAAATTCACAAAGTGTGAATTTTGGCTGGAAAAAGTGCATTTCTTGGGCCATGTAGTGCTAAAGGAAGGGATTTCTGTGGACCCTGCAAAGGTGGAAGCGGTCAGTACGTGGTCAGCACCCAAAATGTCACGGAGATAAGGAGCTTTCTTGGACTAGCAGGATATTATCGACGGTTTGTTGAAGGATTCTCCAAGATTGCTGCACCCCTTACCGCCCTAACCAGAAAAGGGAAGAGTTTTGAATGGACTCAGAAATGTGAGGAAAATTTCCAGGAGCTCAAGAGGAGGCTAACCAGCGCACCTGTGCTAATAATTCCTGATGTAGATGCAGGGAATTTCGTCATCTACAGCGATGCATCAAAAAGCGGATTAGGAGCTGTTCTGATGCAAAACGGGAAGGTAGTGGCCTACGCATCCCGTCAACTGAAAGACCATGAAAGGAATTATCCTACTCATGATTTGGAGCTTGCGGCAGTAGTTTTCGCACTCAAGATTTGGAGGCACTATTTGTACGGAAACAAATGTGCGATCTATACCGATCATCAGAGCCTCAAGTACATTTTCACTCAAAAAGAGCTCAACATGAGACAGCGAAGATGGCTGGAGCTCGTAAAGGACTATGACTGCGAAATCCTTTACCACCCTGGCAAGGCAAACAAAGTAGCAGACGCCTTAAGTAGGAAATCCGTAGGCATGCTGATGTCTATTGAGGCGTTTCCTAAGCCACTACAAAGGGAAATTTCTGAGTTTAACTTGGAGATGTTAACGGGGAAATTATCTTCTCTGACTATTCAGTCTGATTTGTTGGAATCCATCAAGTCACACCAAGAAAAGGATCCCTTTTTGCTGAAAACTCAACTTTTTGGCAGAAAAAGTGATGAGTTCAAAACCTCTTTGAAGTTTTGAAGGATCAGATTTTATCTGAAGCACATATGACGCCATACTCCGTACATCCGGGAGCTACCAAGATGTACAAAGACCTCCGAGAAAATTATTGGTAACCCAATATGAAGAATGAGGTGGCTGAGTTCGTATCAAAATGCCTAACTTGTCAGAAAGTTAAGGCCGAACATCGACATCCTGGTGGAGAACTACAGAAGATAGAGATTCCTGAATGGAAATGGGAGCATATTACTATGGATTTCATAGTAGGATTACCCAGGACGTCCAGTGGGAATGACATGATTTGGGTTATAGTGGATAGATTAACCAAATCAGCCCACTTTATTGCAATCAAAGCCACTTTTTCCGTGGAGAAATTGGCCGAGATTTTCGTATTCCAGATCGTCAGATTCCATGGAGTGCCAAAATCGATCATTTCTGATCGTGATGGACATTTCACCTCTCGATTTTGGAGCAGTGTTCACAACGCTATGGGGTCGAAATTGAAGTTCAGTACGGCATTTCATCCCCAAACTGACGGTCAATCGGAGCGAACCATCCAGACGCTCGAAGACATGCTGAGGTCATGTGTGTTAGATTTCAAAGGCAATTGGGACCAGAAGCTGCCTTTGATTGAATTCTCCTATAACAACAGCTATCATGCTTCAATCGGTATGGCTCCGTTCGAAGCGTTGTATGGAAGGAAATGTCGATCTCCTATCCATTGGCAGGAAGTTGGTCAGAAACAGCTGCAAACCATAGACTTCATCAGAAAGACCTCCGAGGATGTCAAGAAGATCAAGCAAAGGCTCGATATAGCTTTTAGCAGACAGAAAAGCTATGCCGATAAACGTAGGAGGCCTTTAGAATTTCAAGTTGGTGATGCTGTCTTCATCAAAATTGCTCCTATGAAAGGAGTAATGCGATTTGGAAAAAAAGGGAAGCTTAGCCCAAGATATACGGGACCATTTGAGATCCTGAAAGGATTGGAAAGGTAGCATATAAGCTTGCCCTGCCGCCAGAATTAGCCTCAATGCACAATGTTTTCCACGTTTCGATGCTAAAGAGGTATATATCGGACCCTTCCCATGTGCTTAGTCAAGAACCAGTAGAGGTTCAGACGGACTTAACTTATGAAGAGAAGCCAGTTCGGATTCTGGATCGGGAAGAAAAGGTCCTAAGGAATAAAACCATTCCCATGGTCAAAGTGTTGTGGCGAAACCACAAGGTTGAGGAAGCAACCTGGGAATTGGAAGACGACATGAGAAAGAATTACCCCGGACTGTTCTAATTTTCGAGGACGAAAATTTATAAGGGGGGTAGATTGTAAGATCTAGAAAATTCAACGTTTTGAGTTCTCGTATAGAAATTTAATATGTACTGAAATGGTATTTATGAAAAAGCCCGGCTTAGGGTTTTTATTAATTTTCATGAGTTCTTATGGCGTCATAAGACTCAAATATGATCGCTTAGTCAAGCCTACGATCTTTTGGGTTCAAAAGATAGCAAACTCTATGATTTTACAAAAAGTCAACGTTTGACCGAAAAAGTCAAAGTTGACCATGAAGGTCAAAGTTGACCATGAAAGTCAAAGTTGACCCGAGGAGTCAAAGATTGACTAAAAAGGCCAACTATGTGACGGAATTTAAGAATGTTGAGCAGTATAGGTTTCGTACTGCGAAAATCAATTTTTACGGACAAAATAGTTAGAATTAAACCTAAACCCGCTTTAGAAAAATTCAAGCACATAAATAGATTATTAAGGGCCAAAGGATTCAAAGCGAAAAGAAAAGTTTTTCGTATCGTCCATTTTATGACAGATAAATTTTGGAATGAAATTTAATTTATGAAACTGTGTATGAAGTAACACAGTATTAACGATGTCTGTTTGGCTTTAAATGGATTGCTTTTAAAGCTTTAAGCCAAACAAGCCTTAATGACATCACCTTATCCATTATTAATGACATAATATGGAATTAAGCTTAATTAGGAAAGTATTAGGTGCCAACTAAGCATGGGCTGGCCGGCCACCTCACCAAAAATGGTGTAAAAAGCTGATTTTTGATGGAGTTTTTGGCAATTAAGCAAAGTTGCCAAACCTCTATAAATAGGTGGCCATTTCTATTCAGAAAATTCAAAAATCTCAGCCAAATTCTGCCCAATTTACAGCTCAAAAACCGTCCCTTACAGCCAAGAGAAAAACAAGAACAAAAACAGAAATCCAAGTGTAGGAACCCTTGGGTGTAGTTCGGTTTTCAGCTAGGAGGAAGATAGTGAGTGCTGGAAATTTTGGACCCCTTTGTTAGCTTGTTGGCCGGCTGTTTGTGGGCTGGAAAAGGGTGAGAAAAAGTTGAAGGAAGTTTAAGGGAGTGGCCGGATTTAGTGGCTGACCTTGGTGGGCAGCAGCAGCCGAAGGCAGAAAAAAAAAATTCTGGGTGAGCCTAGGGAGGAGCCGGCTGTACTAGGAGCCAAGGAAGAAAGAAGTTTGGACCAACCCTAATCAAACTTAGGGTTCATCAAGGTAAAATTTCTCATAACTTGCAGCTTTCAATTTGGTTCAATTTGCAAGTTTAAATTGTATTACAAGTTATCGGTTGTACGAGCATAAGCTCGGATTTTATTTTCGGCCCCTAGGTAGGTATGTGCTTGATTTAATGTGCTAGAGTAGTATAGTATGATTTTAAATATGTTTGATGTATGTGGATTGTATGTTAGTTGTATGGTTAAGTTTATATGCTCCTAATAGGTTTAGTTATGAGCTTGAATGCATAATTAGGTAATGAACAGATTTGGTGCATGTTGTGCAAGCTGGAAAAAAAAAATCTGCACATCCTAATTATTTGAGATAAGATAATGGCTTGCATGGCTAAGTTTTTATTTGTGTTTAAGGAAAAATTAACGTTAGAAAGGCGCTGTTTGTTTGACTTAGGCTCCCGCTGGTTCGGTTGAGGTAGTGTGCACGTTTTTAGGGCGAGTACCGAATGAAGGATTTGAAACTGCCATTTCGGGTTCCAGTTACCCGGTTTTATGGAAAACAAATTTTGAGGCCCTTAGAGGCCGATTTTCGAAAAACGTAAAACATGAAAGTTGTTTAGAACAGTTTTTCCTATAAGACAGCGTGGACAGTTTTTAAAAATAAGGCTCCAACGGCCTTTGTTTTTATAGAAAATCGAGCTGACCGTGCCCAGACTTCATGCACGGCCAGGTGAACTTAAAAGGATAAAACGAGTGGGTTAAAGTCCGAAATGGATTTTGATCAAAACATGAAAGTTTTAGAACGTTTTGAGATTTAAAACTTTTCTGAAGGAAATTTTTTCAAATTCGAATTCAGTTTTTCAAATAAAAATGTATTTCAAAAACTGTGCAGTGATCGGAAGGTTACTGCTCAAGATTTCTAAAAACAGTGTTGGAATTGGGTTTTCCTGCACGTACATTAGCAAGTTTTTAGAAAGAAGTTGCTCCAAAGGCAGTATTGACTTTCAATAATTTTTATAAAGAACCCACTCATAGGAATTTTAAAGAAAACCTTAAGTTTTCAAAAGTGGATTTTTAAACCATGTTTCGGTGAGCAATAAAGCGGAAAAGACACCGAGTTATTGGTTTGGGCCCGAAGCCCAAGGGTTATCCAACGTAACCCAATAATGAATTAAGATTATGAATAGGGCCCTTGTCTCGAGGGTTACCTACAGGGTTATTTTAGTAACCCGTTCCTAATGTATATAAGTTAGATTATGGGGGCATATAAACGCAGAATAAAATGAATGTTGGTTGGGATAACCAACAAATTTAAAAGTAGGATTTTCAGAAATCCTTACGCTATGTCCTTTGTAATAACAGGTGATAATCTGTTATTGCGACCTGTTCAGGAGCGGCATAGCATCGGACTTAGAGTTCAAGGTAAGTACAACTCCGCCTACAGTATAGGCTTTAGTTGAATACTTGCCTAAGTATGAATGATAAATGCTATGGTAGTTGATGCGATATGCTTATGAAATGTTATATATTATGAATATGCCATGATGAAAGGTTATGTTATGATTTAGATGTATGATATGTCTATGATGTATGAATTTATGATATGAAGCGTGATAGGATTGTGTTTTATGAATATGTGACATCACGAAGCATGTTCACTAACTCTAAAAAAAAAAAAAGAATGATTAAGAAATTATGAAAGATAAGTATGAAGGCAAGCAAGTTGCCTGTGTCGTACCGACCCGCTCATAGGTCGGGTTGGACTATGGATTGAGTTGGAAATGGACTGGCCGCCCCAACCACTCCATAGTTGCGCGCCCGGTACGTACACTTATGGGGCCCATAAGCATGATAAACATGTTTAGTACGATAAGTATGATACGCTATGAAAAACCAAGCAAGCATAATCAAACATAATTGGCTCATGCATGATTAGGGTAGAATGTGTTATGTTAGATTTGAGTTACGTTTCGTATTATTAATTGTTGCGGATAATTATGTTGTACTTGCTGAGCGAAAGCTCACGTGTCTTACGTCTATGCTGTAGGTAAACAACTTGTCAGCAATTTTTGATACGAGATGGCGAGCGGGGCAGGGTGAACTGTGAAGTGAGTGGGATATTCTGCCGCTACGCGTTTTTGTCTCTTATGTACATTATATATTATCCGGTGTTCGATTATCGCTTTTTGTTTTGTTCATACAATCGTTATTTATATATCGTTATCGTTCATGCACCCCGTATAAAAAAAAAAAAAAAAAATTTCCGCTGTTTATGCTAAGTATGTATGTATGTTATGTATGTATGTATGTACGGTAACGGCCTGTGCTAGGCGGGTCGTTACAATTGTGCCCTCTTCTATAGTCTTGTATCACATATTACTAGTAGACTACTTAACTACAGCATAAACATAAGTTATTGTAATACCCCGACCGTCCACGTAGAGGCGTATTACGTAAACGTGGGCCGTTACCATGCTTGCTTAACTTAACCTTAGTTTTAAATACTTAACCTTACAAAAATTTCAGAATAAATTTTTTTTCTTTTCTTTAAACTTTATTTTAAAATCACAACTTAAAAACATTGCATATATAACATTGTACATATTCCTTAAAACATATATATACAACTTGATAATTTAAACAATTTGCGGAAAAACTTGCGTAGTGGTATCCCATACCGCCCTTCACTTGCTGCATCGTCTCCATGGCCCATCAAGTAAAGCTGCAGGCATTTACCTACAGTATGGAATATACTGATGAGCTTTCGCCCAGCAAGTACAAACATAATCTCACAAGAAATATTGCACAACTTATGCATGAATCAATTATGTCCAATTTTTGAATCTTTTATGCACTTGACTTATTATCTTGCTTAACATGTGGGCCCTTAGTATACGTACCAAAAGCCCGCAAGCCTCAGAACGTCAGGGTTTGCAAGGCCCTTAACAATTCTGGAAAACATGAACATAACCCTTCATGCATCAACGGAAGGTTGATTATCACTTTACCCTCACGCATCAACGAGAGGTTGATAATCATAAACTTGAACTTGTAACATACATGATCCTCCTGCATCAACAGGAGGTTGGTACGACACCTTACTTATCTTGGTTTAGTCTTAGTCTTGTTATATTTCCAAGACTAAGAATCTTTACGTGTGATCTTAATAATCATGATGCACATGGGACTAGACATGGCATAACTTGATATATCATAACTTAACATGACTTAACATGGCTTATCATAACCTAACATAACTCAATGTATCATAACATGGCATGACATAGTATAACATGGCATCAAGTCATATATTTGAAAATAGCTTTACTATTTTCCATACTGTAGGTGAGGTTTGTACTTACCTCTCGTCCTACGCTCTTGGTCTATCATTCCATCGAGGCACAATAACATGTCATATTCCTGTTTCCAAACAGGGTGTAAGATAAAAGTTATACACCTTTTATCTTATCATAAATCATAATCGTTAAATGTTGGTGACCTAACCAACATGCGTTCATAGTCTTAGTTATATGTCCCCTCCTATACAACATATATTACTTGGTTACAATAAGTAACCTCCTTGCTAAGCCCACATCCATACAGGTAGGGTTAGGTTGCTATCCTAACCTTGGGCACATGACTTAACATTCTTGACTCATAATCCATTGGGTTATTACAAATAACCCTAAATCTTAGTTTATCATAATCTTGGCATCTCATTGGGTTATGTTGGGTAACCCTTAAGGTGATAAACTGTAACGACCCGCCTAACACAGGCCGTTACCATACATACATACATACATGCGTACTTATTTATTTGGCGTAAGCAGCGGAAAATTTTTTTTTTATACTGTGCGGATACTTGAAACATATAAAAATATATATCAAAGTTTGGACACGAAATAATTTACATATAAGAACCAAACACGTAGCGGTTATTAACCCCACATTTCACAGCTTGCCCTGCCCCGCTCGCCATCTTGTACCATCAGTTGCCCGTAGGTTGCTTACCTACAGCATAGACGTAAGACGTGAGTTTTCGCTCAGCAAGTACAACATATACATATCCGCGACATAACATAATCATAGATTATTATCACCTCACACATCATGGCATATCATACATAGCATATGTAACGACCCGCCTAGCACAGGCCGTTACCGTACATACATACGTACATACATACTTACATAACGTACACAGCGGAAATATTTTTTTTTTTTTTATAGAGTGCATAAACAATAACGATGTATGAATAAAACAAAAAGCGATAATCGAACACCGGATAATATATAATGTACATAAGAGACAAAAACGCGTAGCGGCAGAATATCCCACTCACTTCACAGTTCACCCCGCCCCGCTCGCCATCTTGTATCAAAAGTTGCTGACAGGTTACTTACCTACAGCATAGACGTAAGACGTGAGCTTTCGCTCAGCAAGTACAACATAATTATCCGCAACAATTAATAATACAAAACGTAACTCAAATCTAACATAACACATTCTACCCTAATCATGCATGAGCCAATTATGTTTGATTATGCTTGCTTGGTATTTCATAGCGTATCATACTTATCGTACTAAACATGCTTATCTTGCTTATCATGCTTATCATGCTTATGGGCCCCATAAGTGTACGTACCGGGCGCGCAACTATGGAGTGGTTGGGGCGGCCAGTCCATTTCCAACTCAATCCATAGTCCAACCCGACCTACGAGCGGGTCGGTACGACACAGGCAACTTGCTTGCCTTCATACTTATCTTTCATAATTTCTTAATCATTCTTATTTAGAGTTAGTGAACATGCTTCGTGATGTCACATATTCATAAAACATAATCTTATCATATCATAAATTCATCATACATCTTAATCATAACATAACATTTCATCATGGCATATTCATAACATATAACATTTCCTAAGCATATCAACTACCATAGCATTTATCACTCATACTTAGGCAAGTATTCAACTAAAGCCTATGCTGTAGGCGGAGTTGTACTTACCTCAAACTCTAAGTTCCGATGCTATGCCGCTCCTGAACAGGTCGCAATAACAGATTATCACCTGTTATTACAAAGGACATAGCGTAAGGATTTCTGAAAATCCTACTTTTTAATCTGTTGGTTATCCCAACCAACATTCATTTTATTCTGCGTTATATGCCCCCATATAACAAATTCGTAAACATTTGGAACGGGTTACTATAACTAACCCTGTAGGTAACCCTCGAGATAAGGGCCCTATTTCTTAATCTTAGTTTATTATTGGGTTACGTTGGATAACCCTTGGGCTTCGGGCCCAAACCAATAACTTGGTGTCTTTTCCCGGTTATTGCTCACCGAACTTAGTTTAAAAACTGCTTTTGAAAATTTAAGGTTTTCTTTAAAATCCTTATGAGCGGGTTCTTTATAAAAATCATCTAAAGTCAAAACTGCCTTTGGAGCAGTTTCTTTTTGAAAACTTGCTAATGTACGTGCAGGAATGTCCAATTCCAACACTGTCTTTAAATACCTTGAGCAGCAACCTCCCGATCACTGCACAGTTTTTGAAATATAATTTTTATTTAGAAATCTAGATCGAATCTGAAAAAATTTTCTTCATAGAAGTTTTAGATCTTGGAAAATCCTAAAACTTCCCTGTTTTATACAAAACCCAGTTCGGACTCAAACCCACTCGTTTTCCCTTTTTAATTTCACCTGGCCGTGCATAGAAACTGGCACGGTCAGGCTCGGATTTCCATAAAACGAAGGCCGTTGGAGCCTTATTTTTAAAAACTGTCCACGTTTTCTTATAGGAAAAACTGTTTTGAACAACTTTCATGTTTTACGTTTTTCGAAAATCGGCCTCTAAGGGCCTCAAAATTTACTTTCCAGAAAACAGGGCAACATACACCCGAATTGGCAGTTTTTGTGTTTTCATTCGTTACTCGCCCTAAAAACGTGCACACTACCTCAACCGAACCAGCGGGAGCCTAAATCAAACATTAAGCGCCTTTCTAACGTCAAATTCTCTTCAAACACAAATTAAAAACTCAGCCAAGCAAACCATTATCTTATCCCAAAAATTAAGGTTTGCTGAAAAAAATCCAGCTTAACTAACATACACCAAATCTGCCAATTTACCTAATCATGCATTCTAACTCATAACTTAACTTATTAGGGGCATATAACTTAACCATTCAACTAGCATACAAACAAGCAAGCATTTTAAAAGCATAGCATACTAATTAAACCAAACCACCCTAAAATAAAATCAAGCACATAACCTAACTAGTGCTGAAAATAAAATTTGAGCTTAAGCTCATACAACCAATGACTTGAAATACAAATTAAACTTTCAAATTGAACCAAATTGAAAGCTGCAAGCTAGGAGGGATTTTACCTTAATACACCCTAAAGTTGGTTAGGGTTTGGTCCAAAGTTTCTTCCCCCTTGGCTCCTAGACACCACCGGCCTCCTCCCTAAGCTCACCCACAATTTTTTTCTGGCCCTTGGCTGCTGCTCCTCACCAATTCCAGCCACCAAATCCGGCCCTCCTTCAGCTTTTCACTTCCTTTTTCCAGCTCTCTAATAGCCGGCCAAAGTGCCAAAATGGGACCCTAAAATTTTTCCAACACTTTTCCTTGTTTTCTTGGTGAAATCCGAACTTACCCTAAGCAATTCACTCTTGGATTTCTGCTTTGGTTCTTGTTTTTCTTGGCTGCTGGAGTTCGGATTTGGGCAGAGGAAAATGGGCAGAATATGGCTGGATTTTCTGATTTTTTTGAATAGAATGGCCACCTATTTATAGAGGTTTTGGAGCTTTGCTTAATTGCAACTTTAGTCCCTCAAAAACTATCATTTTATACAAGGGGAAGGTGAGGTGGCCGGCCATGGAATGGTCTAGAACCACTTAATACTTTCCTAATTTAGCTTAAATACAAATGATGTCATAAATAATGGATAAAGTGATGTCATATCTCTTAAGGCTTGTTTGGCTTTAAACCTTGATAAGTAGTCCATTTTTAGCCCAACAGACATTGTTAATACTGTGTTACTTAATACACAGTATCATAAATTAAATTTCATTCCAAAATTTATCTGTCATAAAATGGACGGTACGAAAAACTTTTCTTTTCGCTTCAAGTCCTTTGGCCCTTAATAATCTATTTAATGTGCTTGATTTTTCTATGGCGGTTTTAGGTTTAATTCTAGCTATTTTATCCGTAGAAAATGATTTTCGCAGTACAAAACCTATACTGCTCAACATACTTAAATTCTGTCATATAGTTGATCTTTCCAGTCAATCTTTGACTCATCGGGTCAACTTTGACTTTTTCGGTCAACGTTGACTTTTTATTAAATCATAAGATTTGCTATCTTTTGAACCCAAAGATCATAGGCTTGGCTAAACCATCATATTTGAGTCTTATAGAGCCAGAAGAATTCATAAAAATAAATAAAAACCCTGAGCCGGGATTTTTCATAGATACCATTACGGTATAATTTAAATTTCTATACAAGAAATCTTAGCGATGAAAATTCTAGATCTTACAATCTACCCTCCTTATAAATTTTCGTCCTCGAAAATTAGAACAGACCAGGGTAGTTCTTCCTCATATCATCTTCCAATTCCCATGTTGCCTCCTCAACCTTATGGTTTCGCCACAACACTTTAACCATGGGAATGGTTTTATTCCTTAGGACCTTCTCTTCTCGATCCAGAATTCGAACTAGCTTCTCCTCGTAAGTTAAGTCCGTTTGAACCTCTACTGGTTCCTGACTGAGTATATGGGAAGGGTCCGGTATATATTTCTTTAGCATCGAAACATGAAAAACATTATGCATCGAAGCTAATTCTGGCGGTAGGGCAAGCTTATAGGCTACTTTTCCAATCCTCTCAAGAATCTCAAATGGTCCTGTATATCTTGGACTGAGCTTCCCTTTCTTTCCAAACCGTATTACTCCTTTCATCGGAGCAATCTTGATGAAAACAACATCTCCAACTTGAAATTCCAAAGGCCTCCTTCGTTTATCGGCATAGCTTTTCTGTCTGCTAAAAGCTATATCGAGCCTTTGCTTGATCTTCTTGACATCCTCAGAGGTCTTCTTGATGAAGTCTGTGGTTTGAAGCTGTTTCTGTCCAACTTCCTGCCAATTGATAGGAGATCGGCATTTCCTTCCATATAGTGCTTCGAATGGAGCCATACCAATCGAGGCATGATAGCTGTTGTTGT
Organism: Ficus hispida; assembly: GCA_025413025.1. NCBI lineage: Eukaryota > Viridiplantae > Streptophyta > Magnoliopsida > Rosales > Moraceae > Ficus > Ficus hispida. Next base: position 10,537,865 of record CM046373.1, read on the forward strand.
AGGAGAATTCAATCAATGGCAGCTTCTGGTCCCAATTGCCCTTAAAATCCAACACACAAGATCTCAGCATGTCCTCCAGCGTTTGGATAGTTCGCTCTGATTGACCGTCAGTTTGGGGGTGAAATGCCGTACTGAACTTCAATTTCGACCCCATAGCGTTGTGAATACTATTCCAAAATCGAGAGGTGAAACGTCCATCACGATCAGAGATGATCGATTTTGGCACTCCATGGAATCTGACGATCTGGAATACGAAAATCTCGGCCAATTTCTCCACGAAAAAAGTGGCTTTGATTGCAATAAAGTGGGCTGATTTGGTTAATCTATCCACGATAACCCAAATCATATCATTCCCACTGGACGTCCTGGGTAATCCTACTATGAAATCCATAGTAATTTGCTCCCATTTCCATTCCGGAAGCTCTATCTTCTGTAGTTCTCCACCAGGATGTCGATGTTCGGCCTTAACTTTCTGACAAGTTAGGCATTTTGATACGAATTCAGCCACCTCATTCTTCATATTGGGCCACCAATAATTTTCTCGGAGGTCTTTGTACATCTTGGTAGCTCCCGGATGTAAGGAGTATGGCGTCAGATGCGCTTCAGATAAAATCTGATCCTTCAAAACTTCAAAGTCGGGAACGCAGATCCTCTCCTTGAAGTAGATGACGCCATCTGTAGAGGTTTTGAACTCATCACTTTTTCTGCCAAAAAGTTGAGTTTTCAGCAAAAAGGGATCCTTTTCTTGGTGTGACTTGATGGATTCCAACAAATCAGACTGAATAGTCAGAGAAGATAATTTCCCCGTTATCATCTCCAAGTTAAACTCAGAAATTTCCCTTTGTAGTGGCTTAGGAAACGCCTCGATAGACATCAGCATGCCTACGGATTTCCTACTTAAGGCGTCTGCTACCTTGTTTGCCTTGCCAGGGTGGTAAAGGATTTCGCAATCGTAGTCCTTTACGAGCTCCAGCCATCTACGCTGTCTCATGTTGAGCTCTTTTTGAGTGAAAATGTACTTGAGGCTCTGATGATCGGTATAGATCGCACATTTGTTTCCGTACAAATAGTGCCTCCAAATCTTGAGTGCGAAAACTACTGCCGCAAGCTCCAAATCATGAGTAGGATAATTCCTTTCATGATCTTTCAGTTGACGGGATGCGTAGGCCACTACCTTCCCGTTTTGCATCAAAACAGCTCCTAATCCGCTTTTTGATGCATCGCTATAGATGACGAAATTCCCTGTCTCTACATCAGGAATTATTAGCACAGGTGCGCTGGTTAGCCTCCTCTTGAGCTCCTGGAAATTTTCCTCACATTTCTGAGTCCATTCAAAACTCTTCCCTTTTCTGGTAAGGGCGGTAAGGGGTGCAGCAATCTTGGACAATCCTTCAACAAACCGTCGATAATATCCTGCTAGTCCAAAAAAACTCCTTATTTCCGTGATATTCTTGGGTGTTGACCACGTACTGACCGCTTCCACCTTTGCAGGGTCCACAGAAATCCCTTTCTTTAGCACTACATGGCCTAAGAAATGCACTTTTTCCAGCCAAAATTCACACTTTGTGAATTTGGCATATAGCTGGTTCCTTCTCAACGTTTCCATTACCAACCTAAGGTGATGTTTATGCTCTTCGTTGGACCTCAAGTAGATTAAAATATCGTCAATAAAGACGATGACGAACTTGTCCAGGTATTCCTTGAATACTCGATTCATAAGGTCCATGAACGCGGCTGGGGCATTGGTTAGTCCAAATGGCATAACCAAAAACTTATAATGCCCATAACGAGTTCGAAAATCCGTCTTGGAGATATCGGACTCCTTGATCTTCAACTGGTGGTAGCCTGAGCGCAGATCGACCTTTGAAAATACTACTGCTCCTCTGAGTTGATCGAACAGATCATCAATCCTCGGAAGAGGATACTTGTTCTTGATCGTTATCTTATTTAGCTCCTAGTAATCAATGCACATGCGCAAAGCTCCATCTTTCTTCTTCACGAACAACACCGGGGCTCCCCATGGAGAGTAGCTTTGTCGAATAAATCCTTTGTCAAGCAGTTCCTGCAACTGCACTTGAAGTTCCCTAAGCTCGGCAGGTGCCATTCGGTAGGGTGCTTTCGATATCGGTGCGGTTCCAGGTAGTAGCTCGATCTCGAACGATATTTCGCGCTCCGGCGGAAGTCCTGGCAGTTCCTCTGGAAAGACATCCACATATTCCTTTATAATGGGAATATCTTCTGGTCTCAACTCCAATACCCGATCTTTGTCCACCATGCTAGCTAAATAACCTTGACAACCGTTAGCTAACATTCTCCAAGCCTTTATTGCCGAAATCAATCTGGTGGTTGAGTGGTGAGTCTGTCCGTAGAAGGTAAATTCTTCTTCACCGTAGGGGTTAAACGTGACGCAACGTTTCCGACAGTCAATCCGGGCGTTGTATCTTCCTAAGAAATCCATCCCTAAGATCACATCGAAATCTTGGAGCTTGATTGCGATGAGATCTACAAACAATTCTCTATTACAGAGAATGACAGAAGCCTCACGAATCCAGAAATTTGACCACAAAAATTCTCCGGATGGCAAAGAAGTTTTGAAAGGTTGATCTAACACATCCACACCTCTTCCTAGCTTCTGGATGAACTCCAGAGACACAAAAGAATGCGTAGCACCAGAATCAAATAGAGCAACAGCATCAAGAGTGGCGATAGAAATCTGACCTGTCACCACATGCGAAGTCCCTGCTTCTGCATCTCCCCTCGTGTAGGCATAGATTCTGGCCTGGGGTTCAGGGGCTTCTAATCTTCCCTGAGTGATCGAGGGTCCCTCTAGCCTTGCCTGGACTGCATGAAGTTGGCTATTGGGGTTCCGGTTCGGATAGGAAGGGTTCTGGCCTTGATTGTTTAGAGTGCAGTTCCTCGCATAATGCCCTTCTTTGCCGCAAAGAAAGCAAGCGTTAGATCCCATTCTGCACGTCCCCAGGTGTTTCTTCCCACATTTCGCGCACACCGGGTATTCAGTACGATTTCCTTCATTTCCTCCAGAAATCCTCTTCTGAGGGAAATTCTTTTGTGGTCCTTGACTAGAGAAATTTCCCTTCCTCTTGAACCTCCCAATTTGCTTGGGGCCTTGGGTCTGGCTACTCATCTGACCCTTCTGATTCAACTCCGGACCTTGCCTGGGTGGCGTTGGCTTAACTCCGGTTTTCTCCTTCTTCCTGGCCTTAAAAATTTGAGCCCTAGCCTCCCTATCCTGGTTGATCCAGTATTCTGCTCTCAGGGCTCGACTCACACAGTCGGACACCAAAGTAGGTGGGCTACTGCCAGCACTCACTTGCCTGGCAATGTCGGTACGAAACATTTTCATCATTCGTCTAACCTTTTCGGTCTCGTTGGGTACCAATTCAGGGCATAGCCGGGCTAACTGCTCAAATTTCTTGACTGCTTCCATCACAGTCATCGATCCTTGCTTCAGATTGGAGAATTTGTCCTGCTGAGCTGCTAAAATCTCCCTGTTATAGAACATGTTGCGAAACTCTGTGACAAAATCCTGCCAACCCATAGTCGCAACGTCTCGCCGTATCTGAACGGTCATCCACCAGTGCCTTGCATCCTTTTTCAGAGCGAAGGAAGCACAAAGCACCTTCTCTTGTTCCGAAAGCCTTATGAAATCCAAAATAACTTGGATGTCTATCAACCAATTATCCGCGGCAATCGGATCCATTACTCCATCAAATTCCGGCGCCTTCATCCTTCTAAACCGCTCATAGAGCAAATCTTCCCGCACCGGTTGTAGATTTGCTGGATTCCCAATGGGTGCTAACGGAACTTCAAAGTTTCGTGGAACCTCTTGTCGGACCTCAGGTTGGACTTCAGGTACCTGGGGTGCTACCGGGGGTACTCTATCGTGATGCGGAGGAACTTCATCCACACGCGGTCTATCATTTATCTGAGCCAGCTGCTCTCGTAATCTTTCTGTTTCACGTTGCTACTCCAGCAACTGCCGTTGTAAATTTGCTACAACGGTCGCGATATCAGGCTCAGGAGGATTCACTGGTACCGTCTTACGAGTGCGCACCATTTCCAATTCCTATAAAAATTATAAGAAAAGATATTACCATATTTTCAATATCTCTTCTTTCATGTAAATTATATCATATTGTACCACAATACGTTGTGCCATAATAATCGTACTTGATTATAGCCATATCATCATATTTATCATATCATAACATAATAGCATGTTCGTATCACATCGGATACTAATTATAACATAACTTTCATAATCATACATAACATATCATGATTTGCATAACCACATCGTAACATATATTTCCATTCTTGAACTGCTTTTTTTTCTTTGTATTTGTACAAATTTCATCTTTTTACAGCCTAGTAAATACATATCCTATACATCATGTACATACATGGTCAAAATATTTGGATGGAAGTGTCTACCACTTTACCATCATATATACGTACAAGCCTATCATCAAAAAGAATAAGCTAGTACAACATAGTCTAGCATCAAAATACATATACATGGTCATCCTAGTCGATGTGCTCAATGGTGACGACTGATGACGCATCGGAGTCGGACTCCCCCTCTCCGTCGGACAGCGGAATCTCCTCGGGATCCTCATCGAAGTCCTCCTCCTCAACCAACCAGCCTGCGTGCTCTAGCTCAGGATCTGGCTCCTCATCGTCCTCATCATCACTCGATATATCAATAATCGGGGGATCCTCCGGTGGGTCCTCCGGCACAATGATGAGGTCGTCGGGGTCGTACTCGTCATCTGCTGTAATACCTAGATTTCTCGATGTTACTATTTTTTTTTAAAGGAATTAAATGAATACCATAGAGGTATTATTGAAAGAGAAGCTCGGTTAAGAGTTCTCTTATATTTTATGAGTTTTTAGATCAATAAAACTCAAAAATGGACTATGTAGATTAGCAACGGACCTTTTTAGACAAAAGGGACGGAAAAGTGCATGATTTTAAACGAAAGTCAGAGTTTGACCAAGAACGGTTAAAGGATTGACTTTGCAGTATAGTAAAATAAAGTATACTGTAAAAACCATCTTTACGGTTGAAATAGTATGAATAGGCTTTGAAAACTAGCTTAGAAAATCAAGCACACCAAGTAGGATTAAAGACCAAAAGGGCTCGAAAAAAATAAGAAAAAGTTTTTACAGTCCATTTTTACGCAGATAAATTTTGGACTGCAGTCAAGTAAAACAGTACTGAATTGTACTGTGTATTAGTAAACACAGTATTAGAAACATCTGTGTAGCACAAAAATGGGTTATTTTAGAGAAAAGTAGCCAAACAAGGCCTTAGGATGACATCATAATTATGACATCATCCTTATTTGGAATTATGACATCATAATTCCATGAACCAACCATTAGATGCCATGTGTCTTGTTCTAGAACAATTTTGCCTTGCTCACCAAGGGGGATGGCCGGCCACCTCATGGGGAAATTCTCCAAATTTTCAAAAATTTAGGGGTCAAAGTTGAATTCTTGAAAGTTCCCCTTTGCCTATAAATAGGAGTGACCCATATTCATTTTTAATGAAAAACTTAGCCAAACTCTTGCCATTTTCTGCCATCAAAACCGTGAGAGAAGGTGAGAGGGAGCCAAGAGAAAAACTGAAATTTTGCCTAAACCAAGCTTAGGTTAGTTTTCGGTTTGCAAGGGAAAGCTAAGGGGAGAGTTTGAGAAATTTTTCCAGCCTTGTTCTAGGCTTGCAGCCGACTGTTAGGGTGCAGGGAAACCAAGAGGGAATCCAAAAATTTTAAGGGAAAGAATTCGGGTTTGTTTCATCAACCGAAACCAAGTTTTTTGAGACCATTTTCTTGGTCTAGGGCAGCCACGGTTTTGGAGCTAGGGAAGGCAGAAATTTTGTGACCAAAACTTGACTTTGGTCCAAGGTAAAAATCTAGAACCCTAACTCTTTTATTTGAGTTCAAATTTTAAGATTTAAGGTAGTTCAATTTGGTTGTAAGGACATAAGTCCATCTTCCAATTTTTGCCCTAATAGTTGTATGTGCTTGATTTGTAGATCTAAGGGTGTATGGCTTGTTTTCTTGCATAATTTGTGCTTGTGTATGATTGATTTTCATGCCTAATGCTTAGGGTTGTGTGTCCCCTGGTTTGGTCCGAAAATCTGCCCTTAGGCAGTGCTTGAAGCATGCTAGCTTAGGGAGCAAAGTTTAGTGTTTGTATATGTTGTATGCAAAAGTTAGAACCATGCAAACCTAGGTTAAGTTAATACGGGTTTTGGTTTGCATGGACATGTTTGAATTACATGTTGGTTCATGTGGGACGTTAGAAAACGCTGCATGTATGTTATCTAGGCTCCCGCGTGATCGGTCGAGTTAGAATCCGCGAAATAGGACGTAAAACAAACTTAAAACCGAAAACTGCCAGTTCGGATGTGAACTGCCCAGTTTCGGGAAAAGTGGAATTTGAGGCCTTTAGAGGCCGAACTGGGTAAAACGTAAAACATAAAAGTTGTTCAGAACAAGTTTTCCTAGGGGCAACGGGACAGTTTTCCAAATTGAGGCTCCAATGGTCTCCGTTTTTACAAAAACCCGTGGCTAGCCTGCCCAGACCCAGTTTACAGGATCAGCCAGTTTCAAACAAAAACTGGTACGAATACAAGCAGAACTGGATTTTTCGTAAAACACGAAAGTTTTAGGACTTTTCGAGAGCTAGAACTTTCGTGAAGACAACTTTTTCAAAATCAGAATGGATTTTTAAACTGACACGGTTTTATAAAGACTGTGCAGGAAATGAGAAATTCTTGTACAGGATTTTCTAAAAACAGTACAGAAAAATTGTATCTTTTCCAAAACCACTGTTTTGACTAGGGAAACTGTTCCAAAGGCAGTTTCCAGTCCTAAATGATTTTATAAAAACCTATTTTAAGGATATGAATTTTTATGAGTTAAGTAAACGATTTTTAGAGTTAAAATTACCCAAGTTTCCAAGGAAATGGAAAATGGATT
>CM046373.1:10544977-10657147 GCA_025413025.1 Ficus hispida
CAGAAATTTTGTGACCAAAACTTGACTTTGGTCCAAGGTAAAAATCTAGAACCCTAACTCTTTTATTTGAGTTCAAATTTTAAGATTTAAGGTAGTTCAATTTGGTTGTAAGGACATAAGTCCATCTTCCAATTTTGCCCTAATAGTTGTATGTGCTTGATTTGTAGATCTAAGGGTGTATGGCTTGTTTTCTTGCATAATTTGTGCTTGTGTATGATTGATTTTCATGCCTAATGCTTAGGGTTGTGTGTCCCCTGGTTTGGTCCGAAAATCTGCCCTTAGGCAGTGCTTGAAGCATGCTAGCTTAGGGAGCAAAGTTTAGTGTTTGTATATGTTGTATGCAAAAAGTTAGAACCATGCAAACCTAGGTTAAGTTAATACGGGTTTTGGTTTGCATGGACATGTTTGAATTACATGTTGGTTCATGTGGGACGTTAGAAAACGCTGCATGTATGTTATCTAGGCTCCCGCGTGATCGGTCGAGTTAGAATCCGCGAAATAGGACGTAAAACAAACTTAAAACCGAAAACTGCCAGTTCGGATGTGAACTGCCCAGTTTCGGGAAAAGTGGAATTTGAGGCCTTTAGAGGCCGAACTGGGTAAAACGTAAACATAAAAGTTGTTCAGAACAAGTTTTCCTAGGGGCCAACGCGGACAGTTTTCCAAATTGAGGCTCCAATGGTCTCCGTTTTTACAAAAACCCGTGGCTAGCCTGCCCAGACCCAGTTTACAGGATCAGCCAGTTTCAAACAAAAACTGGTACGAATACAAGCAGAACTGGATTTTTCGTAAAACACGAAAGTTTTAGGACTTTTCGAGAGCTAGAACTTTCGTGAAGACAACTTTTTCAAAATCAGAATGGATTTTTAAACTGACACGGTTTTATAAAGACTGTGCAGGAAATGAGAAATTCTTGTACAGGATTTTCTAAAAACAGTACAGAAAAATTGTATCTTTTCCAAAACCACTGTTTTGACTAGGGAAACTGTTCCAAAGGCAGTTTCCAGTCCTAAATGATTTTATAAAAACCTATTTTAAGGATATGAATTTTTATGAGTTAAGTAAACGATTTTTAGAGTTAAAATTACCCAAGTTTCCAAGGAAATGGAAAATGGATTTTTTTAAACCAAATTGGGTAAGTAAAATAATTACGGGTAATAACCGGATGTAATATCCGAGTTACTAGACCAAAGCCTAGAGCTCAAGTTTGACCCATATAGGGTTAAACCTTGGTTGATTAAGAGTTCAACTATTATTAACCTTAAGGGATAGTCAAGTTAACCCTAAAGGATCCAAGAGTAAAAAAATAAATTGGGCTAAGATATAGGGTTAATTAAGGAAACCCGATAAAGCCCAAGGTTAGGAAGGTAACCTAACCCTAACGGTATGTATAGGGTTTAGCACATGAGGTTATCCAACGTAACTCTTAAAGAATTAATTCATATTTAGTATGGGGACATACAATTAGGATTATGTAAGCATGTTGATTAGATTATCAACATTTCCGCAAAACTAATTAGAACCTCACCTATGTCCTTCAACGAGCAGGAGGGAACCTGCAACTGTACTCGGAGGAGAAGCAGCTTAACGCAGGACATAGCAAAAGAGGTAAGTACAACCACCGCCTACAGCATAGGCTTTGTTGTGGTACTTGCCTAAGTATGTTAGATGTATGCTAGGAATGTATGTTATGTTATGTTATGTTGTTGTTGATGCTATGTGGTTATCATTATTACTATGATAAATTGTTAATGCTAAGTAATGTTATTGTTGTTATGCTATGAAATATGTCATATGTTGTATGTTAGGTTATGATGTATGATAGGTTAAGGTATGTTATTGATGAATGCTATGTTATGTTTATTAAAGCACGAAGCATGTTCACGAAATCTTATAAGAATTATAAGATCAAGTATGACACAACAAGATGAAAAGAAAGATGGCGAGCAATCGCCTGTGTTGTGCCGACCCGCGTTAGGTCGGGTTGGACTATGGTTTGAGTTGGAAATGGTTTGGCCGCCCCAACCACTCCATAGTCGCGCGCCCGGTACATACACACAAGTAAGGGGCCCATAAGTAAGATAAGAAATGGAAGTAAGTTAAGAATGAATTGAGCATAAAATGTGCATAAATGGACCATGCATTATGATATGTATGCTATGTTACGATGAATGAAGTTAAGTAATGATATGATATGCATGATAAGTTAAGATATGATATATTAGAATATGTTATGTTCATGATGTCGCGGTATAGGAGGTTGTGCTTGCTGAGCGAAAGCTCACTGTCTTACGTTTATGCTGTAGGTAAGAAACCGTCAGCAATGGTTGATACAAGATGGAAGGGCATGGCGGAGCAAACTGTGAAATGTGGGAAATGTAGCCGCTACGCGTTTTGCTTTTTACGTATTTATGTTATGGTAAATATTTTCATAAAGACACTTTTATATGTTGCACTAGTATGCCATATAAAAAAAAAAAAAAAATTTCCGCTGTGTTTTCATAAGTATGTAAGTATGTAAGGGAAGATAAGTATGTATGTATGGTAACGGCCTGTGCTAGGCGGGTCGTTACAGAGTTGGTATCAGAGCGGTTTCCTGCGATACGATTTCACAGTCTGCCTGCCATCGCCACCATCATTGTAAGTTAAATTTATATTTTATGTATATGCGTAAGTATTTACGATAGGATTATGCTATGATAGACGCGTGGAAATGGATTCCGCACGGATCAATGAGGATCGCGCAATTGTTGCGGCTTTTTACGGATTACGTCCTCTTCTATATGACAGTACGAGACGATCAGTTACAGTATCGGCTTGGTTGTACGATATGGAGATGATTTTCTACACCTGCCACATCGAGGACCGATTACAGGTCTCGCTAGCTGCTCGCTGTTTGATCACGGACGCTAGACTATGGTGGATGACTTACGGAGAGCGGCAGATGCCCATTCGGACGTGGGCACATTTTCGCGCCGTAGTACTTGCACGATACGGGCCGATCCCTGCTGCGGGGCCCGGTAACGATCGGCAGTACCGAGATCCCGAGATCTATTGGAACATGCAGTATAGGCGATACCAGAGTTTCGTCGCAGATTGGCACGCGTACCTGCAGGAGTCTATGGGCCATTACTGCTGCAGATTTCAGGAGGCTATGCTACCCTATGTTCCGCAAGATATACCTCACCCCCAGCTACAGGCCGAGGTGACAGCACATATGGCGCATGCTGACACCCATATGAATGAGTATCAGGTCCCAGTCGACGATGCCGGGATAGGGGGACCCCAGCATGAAGTGGGTCCAATGTTACCCGAGGACCTGATTCCTGCTATACCCGTACAAGAGATCCCAGCCCAAGAGGCTGAAGACCAGATGGACGCCGAGGACGCTGCCGACGATTTGATTGCTCCGGAGGAACCACCGGAAGACCCTCCCATTATGATCATCCCTAGCGACGACGAGGACGACGAGGACGATATGGAGCCCGAAGCCGAGCAAGGTAACTGGATGGAGGATATTGATGACGCCGAGGGCGATCCCGAGGAGATGCGATTCCACGATGGAAATTGGGATGAAGACTCTGACGCCGAATCCGACGTTTCGATGATTACGCTAGAGGTTATAGTCTAGTTAGGGCCGATATGCGCATATATTTTTAACCATGTATGATGATAGAGTAATAGACACTCCTATCATATTTTTTTTTATGAACAGTACGATGGTAAAGTGTTAGACACTTCCATCATATTTTGACCATGTATATGTAAAGATATGTACGTACAAGTATGATGTATTCAATGTGTAATTACAGTATTGTAAATTACGATGTACAAAGTATGTACATAAAGGACCGTACAGATACGGGATTTATAACAAGAGCATGTTATAAATATTATGAAAGTTATGCTATATTATGATAAGTATCTGTTATGATACCTTCTATGTTATGATATGAAATGTATGATGTTACGGCATGATGTGATGTGATAAGTTATGTATGAAAGAAAGGATATTAATGGTGTGATGATATCTTTTCTTATAGGATTTAAAAGATGGTACGTCCACGAAGAACGGTACCACGTAACCAGCCCGAGCCAGATCTCGCAACCATCGTTGCAAATCTACAACAGCAGCTGCTAGAACAGCAGCAAGAGACGGAAAGACTACGAGCTCAGATAGCTCAAATGAATCAAGGACCGCGGATTAACGAGGTTCCACCACGAGCTCAACCAGTACCCCCGGTACCTGAGGATCAACCAGAAGTTCCTCAGAATGCTAACATTCCGATGGCACCTGCTGGAGGGCAAGCAAACCTACAACCAGTGAGGGAGGACTTACTATACGAACGATTCAGGCGAATGAAGGCGCCTGAGTTCGAAGGCCCGACGGACCCGATCGCCGCGGACAATTGGTTGATCGATATCCAAGTTATCTTGGATTTCATGCGACTAACGGAACAAGAGAAAGTTCTCTGCGCTTCTTTCGCCCTGAAAAAGGATGCGCGACACTGGTGGATGACCGTGCAGATGCGCCGTGACGTTACGGCCATGAACTGGCAGGACTTTGTGACCGAGTTCCGAGCAATGTATTACAACAGAGAAATCCTTGCCATTCAACAAGACGAGTTCACGAGCTTCAGACAAGGGTCAATGACGGTAATGGAGGCCGTACAGAAGTTTGAACAGCTAGCTCGGTTGTGTCCAGATTTGGTTCCGAGTGAAACGGAGAAAGTGCGAAGAATGATGAAGATGCTCAGAACCGATATTGCCAAGCAAGTAAGTGCTGGCAGCAGCCCGCCTACCCTGGTGTCCGATTGTATAAGCCGGGCGATACGAGCCGAATACTGGATCAACCAGGATAAGGAAGCTAGGGCTCAATTTTTCAAAGCTAAAAAGGAGGAAAAGGCGGCAGTAAAGCCAACGCAGACTCGACAAGACTCGGAGTCACAACCGAAGGGCCAATCCAGTAACCCTACACAAGGTTCCACTCAAGCTGGGAGGAATAAGCGAAAAGGAAATTTCTCGGGCCAGAACCAACAAGGGAATTTCCCTCAGAAAAAGAACAATCAAGGGAACGAGAACACTAACACCAGCTATCCCGCGTGCGTAACATGTGGAAAGAAACACCCGGGAGTGTGTAGGATGGGGACTAATGTTTGCTACCTTTGTGGCAAGGAAGGGCACTATGCACGAAGCTGCCCCAGAACAACCAGAACCAGAGCCCTCAGTATCCGAACTGGAATGCCAGCAGCCAGCTACATGCAGTCCAAGCAAGGCTCGAAGGACCCTCAATTGCACAAGGAAGATTAGAGGCTCCTGAACCCCAAGCTAGGATTTACGCCTACACCGATGGAAATGCTGAAGCTGGAACTTCGCATGAAGGGACAAGATAGATACTTGTCGCCACCTAAGGCGTTATTGTATTATATAATTCTGGTGCAACTCACTTGTTAAAATTTATGAAGATTGCCCAGAAATTAGGAATTTGTATAGAAAATGTTTAAAAACAGCCTTTTAAAAATTTCTTTGCTTGTTAAAGGGATTTTGTGGTTTGAATGATCTAATTTTATTTTAATGCAAAATATTTTTGTAATTATAATTACTGAAAAATTTCTTGTAGATCTCATCGCAATCAAGCTTTAGGATTTCGATGTGATCTTAGAAACGGATTTCTTAAGTTATTACAACGCTAAGTTTGGTTTCCCAAAAGCGTTAAGAGACGTTTAGCCCTTTCGACAAGGAAAAGTTCAACCTTTACGGACCGTTGCGGAGCTCAACAACCGGATTAAATTTTGGCAACGAAGGATCAGACGATGTCAGAAGCCCATAAGACGCCATATTTGGTACATCCAGGAGCTGTCAAAATGTACTAAGACTTCTAAGAAAGTTATCGATGGCCAAGCATGAAGAATAAAGTGACGAAATTCGTGTCAAAGTGCCTAACTTGTCAGAAAGTTAAGGCTGAATACCGACATCCTGAAGGAGATTTGCAGAAAACTGACCGAAATCTACATATCTCAGAGTGTGAGACAGCATGGAGCAACAAAATCAAGCATCTCAGACCAGGATGGATGTCTCATTTTTCGGTTATGAACAAATGTTCATACTGCTATGGGGTTGAAATTAAAGTTCATTACGGTTTTTCACCCCAAAATGGCAAAACGGAAAGAACTACCCCGGATTATTCTGATTTTCGAGGACGAAAATTTTTAAGGGGGGTAGATTGTAATACCTAGATTTCTCGATGTTACTATTTTTTTTTAAAGGAATTAAATGAATACCATAGAGGTATTATTGAAAGAGAAGCTCGGTTAAGAGTTCTCTTACATTTTATGAGTTTTTAGATCAATAAAACTCAAAAATGGACTATGTAGATTAGCAACGGACCTTTTTAGACAAAAGGGACGGAAAAGTGCATGATTTTAAACGAAAGTCAGAGTTTGACCAAGAACGGTTAAAGGATTGACTTTGCAGTATAGTAAAATAAAGTATACTGTAAAAACCGTCTTTACGGTTGAAATAGTATGAATAGGCTTTGAAAACTAGCTTAGAAAATCAAGCACACCAAGTAGGATTAAAGACCAAAAGGGCTCGAAAAAAATAAGAAAAAGTTTTTACAGTCCATTTTTACGCAGATAAATTTTGGACTGCAGTCAAGTAAAACAGTACTGAATTGTACTGTGTATTAGTAAACACAGTATTAGAAATATCTGTGTAGCACAAAAATGGGTTATTTTAGAGAAAAGTAGCCAAACAAGGCCTTAGGATGACATCATAATTATGACATCATCCTTATTTGGAATTATGACATCATAATTCCATGAACCAACCATTAGATGCCATGTGTCTTGTTCTAGAACAATTTTGCCTTGCTCACCAAGGGGGATGGCCGGCCACCTCATGGGGAAATTCTCCAAATTTTCAAAAATTTAGGGGTCAAAGTTGAATTCTTGAAAGTTCCCCTTTGCCTATAAATAGGAGTGACCCATATTCATTTTTAATGAAAAACTTAGCCAAACTCTTGCCATTTTCTGCCATCAAAACCGTGAGAGAAGGTGAGAGGGAGCCAAGAGAAAAACTGAAATTTTGCCTAAACCAAGCTTAGGTTAGTTTTCGGTTTGCAAGGGAAAGCTAAGGGGAGAGTTTGAGAAATTTTTCCAGCCTTGTTCTAGGCTTGCAGCCGACTGTTAGGGTGCAGGGAAACCAAGAGGGAATCCAAAAATTTTAAGGGAAAGAATTCGGGTTTGTTTCATCAACCGAAACCAAGTTTTTTGAGACCATTTTCTTGGTCTAGGGCAGCCACGGTTTTGGAGCTAGGGAAGGCAGAAATTTTGTGACCAAAACTTGACTTTGGTCCAAGGTAAAAATCTAGAACCCTAACTCTTTTATTTGAGTTCAAATTTTAAGATTTAAGGTAGTTCAATTTGGTTGTAAGGACATAAGTCCATCTTCCAATTTTTGCCCTAATAGTTGTATGTGCTTGATTTGTAGATCTAAGGGTGTATGGCTTGTTTTCTTGCATAATTTGTGCTTGTGTATGATTGATTTTCATGCCTAATGCTTAGGGTTGTGTGTCCCCTGGTTTGGTCCGAAAATCTGCCCTTAGGCAGTGCTTGAAGCATGCTAGCTTAGGGAGCAAAGTTTAGTGTTTGTATATGTTGTATGCAAAAAGTTAGAACCATGCAAACCTAGGTTAAGTTAATACGGGTTTTGGTTTGCATGGACATGTTTGAATTACATGTTGGTTCATGTGGGACGTTAGAAAACGCTGCATGTATGTTATCTAGGCTCCCGCGTGATCGGTCGAGTTAGAATCCGCGAAATAGGACGTAAAACAAACTTAAAACCGAAAACTGCCAGTTCGGATGTGAACTGCCCAGTTTCGGGAAAAGTGGAATTTGAGGCCTTTAGAGGCCGAACTGGGTAAAACGTAAAACATAAAAGTTGTTCAGAACAAGTTTTCCTAGGGGCCAACGAGGACAGTTTTCCAAATTGAGGCTCCAATGGTCTCCGTTTTTACAAAAACCCGTGGCTAGCCTGCCCAGACCCAGTTTACAGGATCAGCCAGTTTCAAACAAAAACTGGTACGAATACAAGCAGAACTGGATTTTTCGTAAAACACAAAAGTTTTAGGACTTTTCGAGAGCTAGAACTTTCGTGAAGACAACTTTTTCAAAATCAGAATGGATTTTTAAACTGACACGGTTTTATAAAGACTGTGCAGGAAATGAGAAATTCTTGTACAGGATTTTCTAAAAACAGTACAGAAAAATTGTATCTTTTCCAAAACCACTGTTTTGACTAGGGAAACTGTTCCAAAGGCAGTTTCCAGTCCTAAATGATTTTATAAAAACCTATTTTAAGGATATGAATTTTTATGAGTTAAGTAAACGATTTTTAGAGTTAAAATTACCCAAGTTTCCAAGGAAATGGAAAATGGATTTTTTTAAACCAACTTGGGTAAGTAAAATAATTACGGGTAATAACCGGATGTAATATCCGAGTTACTAGACCAAAGCCTAGAGCTCAAGTTTGACCCATATAGGGTTAAACCTTGGTTGATTAAGAGTTCAACTATTATTAACCTTAAGGGATAGTCAAGTTAACCCTAAAGGATACCAAGAGTAAAAAAATAAATTGGGCTAAGATATAGGGTTAATTAAGGAAACCCAATAAAGCCCAAGGTTAGGAAGGTAACCTAACCCTAACGGTATGTATAGGGTTTAGCACATGAGGTTATCCAACGTAACCTCTTAAAGAATTAATTCATATTTAGTATGGGGACATACAATTAGGATTATGTAAGCATGTTGATTAGATTATCAACATTTCCGCAAAACTAATTAGAACCTCACCTATGTCCTTCAACGAGCAGGAGGGAACCTGCAACTGTACTCGGAGGAGAAGCAGCTTAACGCAGGACATAGCAAAAGAGGTAAGTACAACCACCGCCTACAGCATAGGCTTTGTTGTGGTACTTGCCTAAGTATGTTAGATGTATGCTAGGAATGTATGTTATGTTATGTTATGTTGTTGTTGATGCTATGTGGTTATCATTATTACTATGATAAATTGTTAATGCTAAGTAATGTTATTGTTGTTATGCTATGAAATATGTCATATGTTGTATGTTAGGTTATGATGTATGATAGGTTAAGGTATGTTATTGATGAATGCTATGTTATGTTTATTAAAGCACGAAGCATGTTCACGAAATCTTATAAGAATTATAAGATCAAGTATGACACAACAAGATGAAAAGAAAGATGGCGAGCAATCGCCTGTGTTGTGCCGACCCGCGTTAGGTCGGGTTGGACTATGGTTTGAGTTGGAAATGGTTTGGCCGCCCCAACCACTCCATAGTCGCGCGCCCGGTACATACACACAAGTAAGGGGCCCATAAGTAAGATAAGAAATGGAAGTAAGTTAAGAATGAATTGAGCATAAAATGTGCATAAATGGACCATGCATTATGATATGTATGCTATGTTACGATGAATGAAGTTAAGTAATGATATGATATGCATGATAAGTTAAGATATGATATATTAGAATATGTTATGTTCATGATGTCGCGGTATAGGAGGTTGTGCTTGCTGAGCGAAAGCTCACTGTCTTACGTTTATGCTGTAGGTAAGAAACCGTTAGCAATGGTTGATACAAGATGGAAGGGCATGGCGGAGCAAACTGTGAAATGTGGGAAATGTAGCCGCTACGCGTTTTGCTTTTTACGTATTTATGTTATGGTAAATATTTTCATAAAGACACTTTTATATGTTGCACTAGTATGCCATATAAAAAAAAAAAAAAAATTTCCGCTGTGTTTTCATAAGTATGTAAGTATGTAAGGGAAGATAAGTATGTATGTATGGTAACGGCCTGTGCTAGGCGGGTCGTTACATCTGCCATATCAGCCTCAGCCTCCTGGTGAGGCACCTCCTGTACTGGGGCTGCGGGAATCGGATCCTCGGGAACAACGGGAACTGGCTCATAAATCGGCTCTGCCATCTCGGCGTCCTCTACTGGCGCCTGCTGAGCCTCTGCCAAATCCGGGGCTGGCATATCGTGAAGGTTAGCCTCGACTCCCAAAATAGCCTCAATCATGTGTCCAACTGACAAGCCGAGCATAGGTTCAGGAACGTACTGCCGGATCTGAATAGGCAATCCGTTCATAAGAATGACTAGTGGCTGCAGCTCGGGGCTCTGTAGATACTGGGGAATATACGGCAGCATCGACTCCTGGAATCGTCGGCAATAATGGGCCATCGTCTCCTGAGGATACGCGTGCCAATCAGCTACGTAGCTGAGGTAACGAGTGTGGTGCATGTCCTCATAGATCTCAGCATCGCGGAGTAAATCGCCCGCTCCCTCGCCTATCATCAGCCCGTAACGAGCCATCACTGCCGTGCGAAAATGTGGCCACGTGTGGCTCGGCAACTGACGCTCTCCAAGGATGATCCACCATATCCTAGCGTCAACAGCGAAACATCGGCTAGCCAAGGAAACCTGTAGCCGGGCCTCGATGTGGCAAGTATGGAAGATCAACTCCATATCATACAATCATGCTGCCACCGGTACCGTACGTCTCGTGCCGTCAAACATAAGCGGACACGACTGAAAGAATGACCTCGTCGCCTCTCGGTCCGCGTCGACTTGGTCCGGGTCCATATCGTCAAGTCTATCATAATATAGGCGCATAATAATTATTTACTATTTGAAATTAAACTCAACTTACAATGATGGTGGCGATGGCAGGCAGACTGTGAAGTGGGATAGCAGGAAACCTCTCTGATACCAACTCTGTAACGACCCGCCTAGCACAGGCCGTTACCGTACATACATACGTACATACATACTTACATAACGTACACAGCAGAAATTTTTTTTTTTTTTTATAGAGTGCATAAACAATAACGATGTATGAATAAAACAAAAAGCGATAATCGAACACCGGATAATATATAATGTACATAAGAGACAAAAACGCGTAGCGGCAGAATATCCCACTCACTTCACAGTTCACCCCGCCCCGCTCGCCATCTTGTATCAAAAGTTGCTGACAGGTTACTTACCTACAGCATAGACGTAAGACGTGAGCTTTCGCTCAGCAAGTACAACATAATTATCCGCAACAATTAATAATACAAAACGTAACTCAAATCTAACATAACACATTCTACCCTAATCATGCATGAGCCAATTATGTTTGATTATGCTTGCTTGGTATTTCATAGCGTATCATACTTATCGTACTAAACATGCTTATCTTGCTTATCATGCTTATCATGCTTATGGGCCCCATAAGTGTACGTACCGGGCGCGCAACTATGGAGTGGTTGGGGCGGCCAGTCCATTTTCAACTCAATCCATAGTCCAACCCGACCTACGAGCGGGTCGGTACGACACAGGCAACTTGCTTGCCTTCATACTTATCTTTCATAATTTCTTAATCATTCTTATTTAGAGTTAGTGAACATGCTTCTTGATGTCACATATTCATAAAACATAATCTTATCATATCATAAATTCATCATACATCTTAATCATAACATAACATTTCATCATGGCATATTCATAACATATAACATTTCCTAAGCATATCAACTACCATAGCATTTATCACTCATACTTAGGCAAGTATTCAACTAAAGCCTATGCTGTAGGCGGAGTTGTACTTACCTCAAACTCTAAGTTCCGATGCTATGCCGCTCCTGAACAGGTCGCAATAACAGATTATCACCTGTTATTACAAAGGACATAGCGTAAGGATTTCTGAAAATCCTACTTTTTAATCTGTTGGTTATCCCAACCAACATTCATTTTATTCTGCGTTATATGCCCCCATATAACAAATTCGTAAACATTTGGAACGGGTTACTATAACTAACCCTGTAGGTAACCCTCGAGATAAGGGCCCTATTCCTTAATCTTAGTTTATTATTGGGTTACGTTGGATAACCCTTGGGCTTCGGGCCCAAACCAATAACTTGGTGTCTTTTCCCAGTTATTGCTCACCGAACTTAGTTTAAAAACTGCTTTTGAAAATTTAAGGTTTTCTTTAAAATCCTTATGAGCGGGTTCTTTATAAAAATCATCTAAAGTCAAAACTACCTTTGGAGCAGTTTCTTTTTGAAAACTTGCTAATGTACGTGCAGGAATGTCCAATTCCAACACTGTCTTTAAATACCTTGAGCAGCAACCTCCCGATCACTGCACAGTTTTTGAAATATAATTTTTATTTAGAAATCTAGATCAAATCTGAAAAACTTTTCTTCATAGAAGTTTTAGATCTTGGAAAATCCTAAAACTTCCCTGTTTTATACAAAACCCAGTTCGGACTCAAACCCACTCGTTTTCCCTTTTTAATTTCACCTGGCCGTGCATAGAAACTGGCACGGTCAGGCTCGGATTTCCGTGAAAACGAAGGCCGTTGGAGCCTTATTTTTAAAAACTGTCCACGTTTTCTTATAGGAAAAACTGTTCTGAACAACTTTCATGTTTTACGTTTTTCGAAAATCGGCCTCTAAGGGCCTCAAAATTTACTTTCCAGAAAACAGGGCAACATACACCCGAATTGGCAGTTTTTGTGTTTTCATTCGTTACTCGCCCTAAAAACGTGCACACTACCTCAACCGAACCAGCGGGAGCCTAAATCAAACATACAGCGCCTTTCTAACGTCAAATTCTCTTCAAACACAAATTAAAAACTCAGCCAAGCAAACCATTATCTTATCCCAAAAATTAAGGTTTGCTGAAAAAAATCCAGCTTAACTAACATACACCAAATCTGCCAATTTACCTAATCATGCATTCTAACTCATAACTTAACTTATTAGGGGCATATAACTTAACCATTCAACTAGCATACAAACAAGCAAGCATTTTAAAAGCATAGCATACTAATTAAACCAAACCAACCTAAAATAAAATCAAGCACATAACCTAACTAGTGCTGAAAATAAAATTTGAGCTTAAGCTCATACAACCAATGACTTGAAATACAAATTAAACTTTCAAATTGAACCAAATTGAAAGCTGCAAGCTAGGAGGGATTTTACCTTAATACACCCTAAAGTTGGTTAGGGTTTGGTCCAAAGTTTCTTCCCCCTTGGCTCCTAGACACCACCGGCCTCCTCCCTAAGCTCACCCACAATTTTTTTCTGGCCCTTGGCTGCTGCTCCTCACCAATTCCAGCCACCAAATCCGGCCCTCCTTCAGCTTTTGCCTTCCTTTTTCCAGCTCTCTAACAGCCGGCCAAAGTGCCAAAATGGGACCCTAAAATTTTTCCAACACTTTTCCTTGTTTTCTTGGTGAAATCCGAACTTACCCTAAGCAATTCACTCTTGGATTTCTGCTTTGGTTCTTGTTTTTCTTGGCTGCTGGAGTTCGGATTTGGGCAGAGGAAAATGGGCAGAATATGGCTGGATTTTCTGATTTTTTTGAATAGAATGGCCACCTATTTATAGAGGTTTTGGAGCTTTGCTTAATTGCAACTTTAGTCCCTCAAAAACTATCATTTTATACAAGGGGAAGGTGAGGTGGCCGGCCATGGAATGGTCTAGAACCACTTAATACTTTCCTAATTTAGCTTAAATACAAATGATGTCATAAATAATGGATAAAGTGATGTCATATCTCTTAAGGCTTGTTTGGCTTTAAACCTTGATAAGTAGTCCATTTTTAGCCCAACAGACATTGTTAATACTGTGTTACTTAATACACAGTATCATAAATTAAATTTCATTCCAAAATTTATCTGTCATAAAATGGACGGTACGAAAAACTTTTCTTTTCGCTTCAAGTCCTTTGGCCCTTAATAATCTATTTAATGTGCTTGATTTTTCTATGGCGGTTTTAGGTTTAATTCTAGCTATTTTATCCGTAGAAAATGATTTTCGCAGTACAAAACCTATACTGCTCAACATACTTAAATTCTGTCATATAGTTGATCTTTCCAGTCAATCTTTGACTCATCGGGTCAACTTTGACTTTCATGGTCAACTTTGACTTTTTCGGTCAACGTTGACTTTTTATTAAATCATAAGATTTGCTATCTTTTGAACCCAAAGATCATAGGCTTGGCTAAACCATCATATTTGAGTCTTATAGAGCCATAAGAACTCATAAAAATAAATAAAAACCCTGAGCCGGGATTTTTCATAGATACCATTACGGTATAATTTAAATTTCTATACAAGAAATCTTAGCGATGAAAATTCTAGATCTTACAGCATACTCGCCTCATCGTATCATAACATAACTTATAATAACATACATAACATCGCATAATATATGCATGAACCGATTATGCTCTTAATATGCCATCGTATTCATTCTTAACTTATCTTATTTATGGCCCCTTATCTTGAGTGTACCTACCGGGCGCGCAACTATGATTTGGTTGGGGCGGCCAAACCAATTCCAACTCAAACCACAGTCTAACCCGACCTAACGCGGGTCGGTACGACACAGGCAAGCTTGCTTGCCATCATACTTACTTTTCATTGTCTCATACTTGATCTTATTAGTGAACATGCTTCGTGATGCCACTATGCATAATTCATGCTCATATCTTGACATTATATCTTTTTCTCATACAATGAACTTAACATAGTTATATTGTAAACACAGCATCATCACATCACATACAGCAAACATACTTGGCAAGTATACAACAAAAGCCTATGTTGTAGGTGGAGTTATACTTACCTTGAGTACTATGTCCTGAGACTTGTTGATCCACTTCAGGATACCTCTGTAGGCTATTTCCTACTATATCAGAGGACATAGAGTAAGAATTCTGTTCTTACAGAATGTTGGTAATCAAACCAACATTCATACCTAGTCATAGTTATATGCCCCCTTATTCTTAAAACAAAGCCGGATACTTACCCAGTATCCTGGTCAATCCTAGGGTTTAGGGTTTACTACACTTAATGTGTACTTTGATTGGTCACATAAAGTAACCTTGGCTAAACAGCCATCCAAAGTAGCATTGGACTACTATTCTTAAATTTTGGGCCTACGCCTTCTAAAAACAACTCAATTGGTTATTTCAGATAACCCGAGTTTTTAGGCCCAATTAGTCATTCTTACTCTTTTATTGGGTTACGTTGGATAACCCTTGGGCTTAGGGCCCAAACCAATAACTCGGCATCTTTTTTCCGGTTATTGCTCACCGAATTTTGTTTTTAAAACTACTCTTTAAAATCATTGAAATCATATAAAATGTTTAAGGGCTGAAAACTATCATTGGAACAGTTTTAGTGGTCAAAACATTGGGTTTTAAACTACAAAACAATTAAACACTAAAATTGCCTTTGGAACAGTTTTTCTGTTTTATTTTACAAAATCCTGTGCAGAAATTTCCTGTTTCCTACACAGTTTTAACACTCCAATTTTTTATTTAGAAATCCAGACCGAATCTGAAAAACTTTTCTTCATGAAAGTTTTAGATCTTGGAAAATCCTAAAACTTTCATGTTTTGCTCAAAATCCAGTTTGGAACTTAACTCATTCATTTACCCGGTTTAAGTCACCTGGCCGTGCATAAAAACCGGGCACAGTCAGGCTCGGGTTTCCATAAAAACGAAGGCCATTGGAGCCTTATTTTTGAAAACTGTTCATGACACCCTCTAGGAAAAACCTTACTCTACAACTTTCATGTTTTAGGTTTTGCAAGATTCGGCCTCTAAGGGCCTCAAATTTAGGTTTTCAGAAAACTGGGCAGAATGAACCCGAATTGGCAGTTTTCTATCTCTTAATCGTTTTCGGTCCTAAAACGAGCACACTAACTCAACCGACCACAGCGGGAGCCTAGGATCATCATGCACGCTTTCTAACGTCCCGTTTTAACTTACATGGAGCTCAAACCTGTAATATCCGAAATTTTGATGACTCTAGATTTCCTTAGAAACAAGGAAAACCTAAGTCTGGATCAAGATTGGAATGGAATAACAGTATAAGTTTGAGTTCTCATTTAACTAGTAACGAGACTCAACAATAGACTACTTAGCCAAGTATAAGGCGTTTTAAGGAAAATGGCGTGATGAAATTTCATAATTTCATGTTGGTCAAAGTTTGACCAAGAAAGTCAAAATTGACCAAAAAGTCAATGGATTGACTAAGAACAGTCAAATGTATGACTGTACAGTAATAGGAAAAGCAGTATTAGAATATACTGCGAAAATTGTCTTTTCGGACAAGATAGCTAGAAAATAAGCTATGAGATCACCCTAGAAAAATCAAGCACACTAAGTTGGATATCAAGGGCCAGATGGCTTTAAGAAATAAGAAAAAATTTTATACAGCCCGTTTTTACACAGATGAATTTTGGACTGTAGTACAGTATAAAAATATTGTGTTTAAGCAAACACAGTATTAGAAATATCTGTGTAGCAGAAAAATGGACTGAATATTGAGGAAAAGCCAAACAGGGCTTAATATGGATGACATCATCCTATCCTTAATTTATGACATCATAATTGGATTAAATAAGCTTGGAAAGAAAGCAAGGAAGGCTCTAGAAGAGATGACATGGCCGGCCACCTCAGGGGCAAAAATGCCAAAATTTTACCTTTAGGGGTTAAAGTGAAAATTTTGGAAAATTGATGATGTAAGCAAAGTGATGTCATCAAGATAATTTCATCAAGGTGAGATAAGTTTGGCTTGATCTCCAAGTAAGGGGCCGGCCACCTAGAGGGCATAAATGTAAGAATTTTAACTTTCGGGGCTAAAATGCAATTTCTGAAAAATAGGTGATGTAAGCAAGATGATGTCATCAAAATGATGTCATCATTTGCTAGGAGAACAAGGTGATGGCCGGCCAACATGCCACTTGGAAGGTCAAATTGTAAATATTTTATCTTTTGGGGGCAAAAGTGTAATTTTGGAGAAAAATGATGATGTAAGCATGAGGTAAGCACATGTGTCATCAAGATGATGTCATCATGATGAGGTAAGCAAAACTTGGGCTCCAAGGACTCCAAATGGCCGGCCATGTGTTAGGGACTAGTTAGAAAATATTTTGTTTTTAGGTCCTAATGTGCAATTTTGGAAATAAAAATAATTGGTGAAAATTTGTAATTTTCACCTATAAATAGGGCTCAAAGGGGGCGGTTTTGGCAGCTCAAAATCATCCCAAAAATCTGCCCAATTTTCTCCAAACGTCCCTAGAAACCGAAACCAAAGTGGAAAAAATTCTAGTGGCCGGATTTTTGTGAGAAAGAAAAAGTGTTGAAAAAAAAATTAGAAACCCATTTTTTTTGGCTTGAATGGCCGGTTATGGATAAGCTGGAAAAAGCAGAAAAAGTGCTAGGAATAGGAGGAGAATGGCCAGTTAGGTTATAGGCAACCGAGGGTAGATTCAATTTCTTGAATCTTGAGGTAATCCTCTCCGCCCTCTAACTTTCTAATTACGTTTTTGGTTCGAGTTTATGTGTATTCTCCAGCATTAGATGTAAGAGCATAAGCTCACCTTTTAAGGCTTAAAGTGCTTGATTATGCTTGATTAGGGTTGGTAGTCTCTAAATTATGTTTTGATGCATGATATGCATAGGTTTTTTTTTATATGCCTACCATGTGTTTGTTAAATGTTCCCATAGGTTTAAGATTAAATGTATGATGCATTGGAACGTTAGAAACGATTGCATGTGTGACTTTAGGCTCCCGCTGTGGTCGGTTGAGGTAGCGTGCACGTTTTAGGACGTAAAACGAAATTAAGAACCGAAACTGCCAGTCTCGGGTCAAGACTGGGCAGTGTTCTGAAAATGGTAATTTGAGGCCCTTAGAGGCCGAATTTGAAGAAACTCAAAACTACAAAGTTGTAGATAATGATTTTTCCTAGAGGGTAACATGGACCGTTTTTCAAAATAAGGCTCGAAAGGCCTCGGTTTTTATTAAAATCCGAGCCTGACTGTGCCCAGGATTTATGCACGGCCAGGTGAGTTCAACCAAGAATAAGGACATGTTAAATTCCAAACTGGGTTTTCCTCAAAACATGAAAGTTGAAGCATTTTCTGAGAGCTAAAACTTTTATGAAGAAAATTTTATCAAATTATGAACAGATTTTAAAGTAAAAATTTGATTCTCAAAACTGTGCAGGAAACAGAAATTCCAGCACAGGATTTTCTAAAAACAAGGCAGAAAAACTGTATTTTTCACCAACCCCAATGTTTTGACTGTGAGAACTGTTCCAATGGCAGTTTTCAGCCTTAACAATTTTTATAAAACCCCACTTTGAGTGGTATCAAGAACCATGAATTTTTATAAGTGAAACAAGGGTTTTTAAACCGAATTCACCAAATTTTCCAAGACAAAGGAAAATTGGATTTTTAAAGCCAAAGACAAGTAGCAAGATAGTAACGGATGATAACCGGGAAGGATACCCGAGTTATTGGGCTTGACCCCTAAAGTCCAAGTTTGACCTTAGAAGGTTGACTTTGGTTGACTAAGTTTGACCAAGGTTTATCACCTCAAGGGTTACCCAACATAACCCAGTAAGGTACCAAGATTATGATAAACTAAGATTTAGGGTTATTTGTAATAACCCAATGGATTATGAATCAAGAATGTTAAGTCATGTGCCCAAGGTTAAGATAGTAACCTAACCCGACCTATATGGATGTGGGCTTAGTAATGAGATTACTTATTGTAACCAAATAAAATATCTTTTATAGAGGGGACATATAACTAAGACTATGAACGAATGTTGGTTAGGTCACCAACATTTAACGATTATAATTTATGGTAAGATAAAGGTGTATAACTTTTATCTTACACCCTGTTTGGAAATAGGAATATGACATATTATCGTGCTTCGATGGAACGATAGACCAAGAGCGTAGGACGAGAGGTAAGTACAAACCTCACCTACAGTATAGGAAAATAGTAAGTTATTTTCAAATATATGACTTGATGCCTTGTTATGCTATGCAATGCAATGTTATGCTCTGCCATGCCATGTTATGCTATGCAATGCCATATTATGCTATGCTATGTCATGCTATGTTATGATGCTAAGTTATGCTATGTCATGCTATATTATGATGCTAAGTTATGCCACGTCTAGTCTCATGTACATTATGACCGATAAGATCACACGTAAAGATTCTTAGTCTAAAAGAAAAATATACAAGACTAAGACTAAACCAAGTCAAGTAAGGTGTCGTACCAACCTCCTGTTGATGCAGGAGGATCATGTATGTTACAAGTTCAAGTTTTGATTATCAACCTCTCGTTGATGCGTGAGGATAAAGTGATAATCAACCTTCCGTTGAGGCGTGAAGGGTCATGTTCATGTTTTCCAGAATGGTTAAGGGCCTTGCAAACCCTGATGTTCTGAGGATGCGCGCTTTTGGTACGTACACTAAGGGCCCACATGTTAAGCAAGATAATAAGTTCAAGTGCATAAAAGATTCATAATTGGACATAATTGGTTCATGCATAAGTTGTGCAATATTTCTTATGTTTTGTGAGAATATGTTTGTACTTGCTGGGCGAAAGCTCATCAGTATATTCCATACTGTAGGTAAATGCCTGCAGCTTTACTTGGTGGGCCATGGAGATGAAGCAAGTGAAGGGCGGTATGGGATACCACTACGCAATATTTTCCGCAAATTGTTTAAATTATCAAGTTGTATATATATGTTTTAAAGAATATGTACAATGTTGTATATGCAATGTTTTTAAGTTGTGATTTTAAAATAAAGTTTTAAAGTTTAAAGAAAGAAAAAAAAAAAATTTCTGAAATTTTCTGTAAGGTTAAGTATCTAAGTATAAGGTTTAAGTTAAGCAAGTATAGTAACGGCCCACGTTTACGTAGTACGCCCCTGCGTGGACGGGTCGGGGCGTTACAAAACCCGTCCATGCAAGTCAAACAACAATTTGCATCTTTAAGGGTTAGGGTTGGCTTGTTTCTAATTCCACCAACCATAGCATACACAAATCAATCTAATACCCTAACATGCCATTCATAATCTGTTTGACAGATTTTTAGGGGACATATAACCAACTAATCTTTCTAATCATACAACTCTAGAAATCAACAACATAAACATAATTAAAACTATCAATCAAACCATCATTCAAAAATCATACTAAACTAATCAAGCACATACACCCTTAAATCTAGGCTAGGGCTCGGAAATTAAATTGAGTTTATGCTCATTACAAACCAACTTGAAATACACTTAAATCTTCAATTTAAAACTTGAATTGAAAGATTTAAGGTTCAAGAGGATTTTTACCTTGCTCAATTCAAGAACGGGTTTGCTTGGCTCCAAAAGTTTTTCTTCCTTTCTCCTTGGTACAGCCGGCCTTAGCTCCTCCTAATGAGCCCGAAATTTTCCAGCCACCTAGGGGTTTGTCCCTACACTCCTCCGGCCACTTAACACCAAATCAGCCACCTTCCAACAGCTTTCCCCTTCACTTTCTCTTCCACCTTAGCTGCTGCCATACAACCGACCACCAATGGCCAAATGGTTTCCAATTTTTTTTTCAACTTCCTAGCTTGCTTCCTAGTGAATGCCGAACACTCCTAAGACCAAATCCTTGATTTTCCAAACTTTTTCTTTCTCTTTGGCAGCTTACTCAAGTTCGGTTTTTGGAGGGAAAAATTGACCAAAGTTTGGTTGCTTTTCACAATTTTTGTGAACAAAAAATGTTCAAATGGCCACCTATTTATAGGTGAGGCCAAACTCTTCAATTTGCACCAAAAACCCTCCAAATTTTTAAAAATTTCCCTTAAACCCTCTTAGTTGGCCGGCCACCTCATGGTCTAGAGCCTTCCAAATTTCTTTCCAATCTTAATTAAATCCAAAAATGATGTCATAAATCCAAAAGCTAATGACATCATCCATAAAGGCTTTGTTTGGCTTTTTCCCTTAGTAGACAATCCTTTTTAATGCCAAACAGGTATTTTTAATACTGTGCTCTCTTATACACAGTACAAGCTTTTATACTACAGTCCAAAATTTATCTGCGAAAGGATGGACTGCGCGAAACTTTTCCTTTTTGCTCCAAGCCCTTTAGCCTTTACTATCCTACTTAATGTGCTTGATTTTTCTATGATGGTTTTAAAACTTATCCTTACTATCTGCGTTGTAAAAATGGCTTTTCGCAGTATATACCTCATACTGCCTCACATACTTAAGTTTCGACATTTAATTGACCTTTTTAGGCAATCCTTGACTTCTCTTAGTCGATGTTGCCTTTCTTGGCCAATGTTGACTCTCTTGGTCAACTTTGACTTTTGTGGTCAACTTTGACGTCTTTTGGTCAAACTTTGACCAAAATAAAAATCATCACGTTTTTATACCTTTTCACTAAAAAGGTATCATGCTTGGCTAAGCAATCATTTTTTAGTCTTATAACGCATAAGAACTCACAAATTTCAATAAAAACCTTAAACCGGGCTTTTGCATAACTACCTTCACGGTACAATTCAAATTTCTATACAAGAAATTGTAACATAGAAAAATTCTAGTTATTACATAAACCTTGGTCAAACTTAGTCAACCAAATTCAACCTTCTAAGGTCAAACTTGGACTTTGGGGGTCAAGCCCAATAACTCGGGTATCCTTCCCGGTTACTATCCGTTACTATCTTGCTACTTGTCTATGGCTTTAAAAATTCAATTTTCCTTTGTCTCGGAAAATTTGGTGAATTCGGTTTAAAAACCCTTTGCTTGACTTATAAAATTGGTTAACGACTGAAAACTGCCATTGGAACAGTTCTCACAGTCAAAACATCGGGGTTAGTGAAAAACACCGTTTTCCTGTATTATTTTAGAAAATCCTATGCATGAGCAGGAATTTCCTACTTATGTACTATTTTTCTAAAAATCTTGTGCTGGAATTTCTGTTTCCTACACAGTTTTTTAGAATCCAATTTTTACTTTAAAATCTGTTCCAAATTTGATAAAACTTTCTTCATAAAAGTTGTAGATCTCGGATAATACTACAACTTTCATGTTTTGAGAAAAACCCAGTTCGGAACTTATCGAGCCCTTATTCCTTGTTGAACTCACCTGGCCGGGCATAAATCCTGGGCACGGTCAGGCTCGGATTTTCATGAAAACTGAGGCCTTTGGAGCCTTATTTTGAAAAGCCCTCTAGAAAAAACCATTATCTACAATTTTGTAGTTTTGAGTTTCTTCAAATTCGGCCTCTAAGGGCCTCAAATTATCATTTCCAGAACGCTGCCCAGTCTTGACCTGAGACTGGCAGTTTCGGTTCTTAATTTCGTTTCTCGTCCTAAAACGCGCACACTACCTCAACCGACCACAGGGGAGCCTAAGGTCACACATGCAATCGTTTCTAACGTTCCAATCTGTAATGCCCCGACCGTCCACGTAGGGCCGACTGCGTAAACGTGGGCCGTTACCATGCTTGCTTAACTTAAACCTTATTCTTAACCTTACAGAAAATTTCAGAATAATTTTTTTTTTCTTCTTTAAACTTTATTTTAAAATCACAACTTAAATCACATATGTAACATGGTACATATTCCTTAAAACATACATATACAACTTGATAATTTAAATAGTTTGCGGAAAAACTTGCGTAGTGGTATCCCATACCGCCCTTCACTTGCTGCATTGTTTCCATGGCCCACCAAGTAAAGCTGCAGGCATTTACCTACAGTATGGAATATACTGATGAGCTTTCGCCCAGCAAGTACAAACATAATCTCACAAAACATAATCAACATTGTGTAACTTATGCATGAACCAATTATGATCAATTACGTATCTTATTATGATCAATTATTGACTTGAACTTATTATCTTGCTTAACATTTGGGCCCCTTGTGTACGTACCAAAAGCTTGCCAGCCTCAGAACGTCAGGGTTTGCAAGGCCCTTAACAATTCTGGAAAACATGAACATAACCCTTCACGCATCAACGGAAGGTTGATTATCACTTTACCCTCACGCATCAACGAGAGGTTGATAATCATAAACTTGAACTTATAACATACATGATCCTCCTGCATCAACAGGAGGTTGGTACGACACCTTACTTGTCTCGGTTTAGTCTTAGTCTGGTTACATTCCCAAGACTAAGAATCTTTACGTGTGATCTTATTAGTGAACATGCCTCATGATGTCACTATCTCATAATGTATATCAACCATAGTATATACATACACATGGCATATCTTATCATAACATATCATAGCTTGACATAACATACATGACTTGTCATAACATGACATAACATGACAAAACATGGCTTAACATGGCAACATATAAATCATAGCATATACATGAAAACAGTCATACTTGAAAATAGTATTTACTATTTTCCATACTGTAGGTGAGGTTTGAACTTACCAGTCGTCCTATGCTCTTGGTTCATTGTCCATACATGGCACAACTATAGTTCATACTCCTGTTTTCGAACAGGGTGTAAGATAAGAATTATTCTTATTCTATCTTACCATAAATCTTAATCATTAAATATTGGTATCCTAACCAACATTCATGAATAACCCTAGTTATTAACTTATCTTAGTATAAAAATATCAAAACATAGTATAAACTTTAAAACTTACTATCTTTTAAAACCCTTGAATTCTGAAAACTGTACTTGAAATCAGTCCATAAATTTGATCCTTTTCTAACAGATCTGTTTCGAATTTGAAAACATTTCCTTCATGAAAGTTGTAGACCTTAAAGGTTCCTACAACTTCTGTTTTAAACTCAAAACTCAAATCTGACTTAAACATGCTTGTTTCTGCCTTTAAAAATTCTTCGACCATTTTCATTACCCTAAAATTTGGTCTCGGGTTTTTGTAAAAACGAAGGTCTTAGAGGCCTTATTTTCAAAAACTGTCCATGTTGCCCCTAGGATATTCCCTTCTCTACAACTTTGTAGTTTTGAACTTTTCAAGATTCGGCCTCTAAGGGCCTCAAAATTTGCTTTCCAAATTACTGTCCAGTTTGACCCGAAACTGGCAGTTTTCATTCGGTTTGATTTTTAGGTAAACTAACGTGCACACTACCTCAAACGGGTACCCCGTGAGCCTATATCAAGCATGCAGGCGTTACCTAACCATTTCATAATCACACTTTCAGTTCTTACTCATATATCTTTTTAAAACAAAAATCTTAAACTTGTTTCAAAATCTTAATTCGAACTAGCATATCCAAAACCGAAAACTATCAACTACACATAAAGCATAGTACTTGAATCTGCTTTTCATAAACTCATGCTTATACATAAAATCACACTCTTAATCTTCTTATCAAAAACGTGAATGAAAACTAGAGGTTAAAGGATTTACCTCAAGCTTCACAAAACAAATTCCAGCTTAGGGTTTTGGAGGTTTTCTTTTTCACTAGTCCAAGAAAACCGAATCTGTCTTCACCTTTCACTCACACTATTGTTCGGCTCCTAAGGGGTAAAAGAGGTGCTTGTTGGCTGCAAGGTTAACTAAAAGAAGTTACAGATTTTGCCTTCACCTATTTGTAGATGAATTCTTCTTCTTACTTTGCCAACTAGTCCTCCAAAAATTTTTATTTTTGTCCAGCCATCCTTGTGTGCTGGCCGGCCATGGCTGGCCCTAGAAAATGAGTAAGCAAGGCTAAGGTGACTCACCAAGGCTACTAGGTGATGTGTCATGCCCTTAGGATGGCTGGTCATTAGAGTGATGATGTGTCAAAACCTTAGCTAGCCATGGTGGCAAAGCTAGGAATGCTGATTCATCTAAGCTAAATCATGGTGTGTCATCCTCCCATTGGCCGGATTTTTTGTGCAGATTTGGCAAGGTTTTGGCTGGCCAAAGAGGCAAGCTAAAAGGGTGACTCATCAAGGCTAGACCATGAGGTGTCTCTTCCTCCAAATGGCCAGTTTTGGTGCTGAATTGGCAAGAGCTTGGCTTGCCAAATAAGTAAGCTAGAATGGTGATTCACCAAGGCTAGGCCATTAGGTGTCTAAACCTTATGGTGGCCGGCCTTAGGTGGCTTGGTATGCTTGCATTTGCTAGCCAAATAAGCAAGGCTAGAGTGCTTGCTCACCTAGGCTAGTTTCATGATGTGTCTAGCCAAGATGGTGGCCGGTTCCTTAGTGTGCCACAAAGACAGATTTTTGCTTAATGATACATCACAATTAGCCAAGTAAGCATGGCTAAAATGCTTACTAAGCAAGGCTAGGTTTTTAGGTGTCAAACTCATAAAGAAACACCTAATTCCCTATCTACTAATCAGCCCTTAAAATCATAAAATTTTCTTAGGCTCCCGCTGTGGTCGGTTGAGGTAGCGTGCACGTTTTAGGACGTAAAACGAAATTAAGAACCGAAACTGCCAGTCTCGGGTCAAGACTGGGCAGTGTTCTGAAAATGGTAATTTAAGGCCCTTAGAGGCCGAATTTGAAGAAACTCAAAACTACAAAGTTGTAGATAATGATTTTTCCTAGAGGGTAACATGGACCGTTTTTCAAAATAAGGCTCGAAAGGCCTCGGTTTTTATTAAAATCCGAGCCTGACTGTGCCCAGGATTTATGCACGGCCAGGTGAGTTCAACCAAGAATAAGGACATGTTAAATTCCAAACTGGGTTTTCCTCAAAACATGAAAGTTGAAGCATTTTCTGAGAGCTAAAACTTTTATGAAGAAAATTTTATCAAATTATGAACAGATTTTAAAGTAAAAATTTGATTCTCAAAACTGTGCAGGAAACAGAAATTCCAGCACAGGATTTTCTAAAAACAAGGCAGAAAAACTGTATTTTTCACCAACCCCAATGTTTTGACTGTGAGAACTGTTCCAATGGCAGTTTTCAGCCTTAACAATTTTTATAAAACCCCACTTTGAGTGGTATCAAGAACCATGAATTTTTATAAGTGAAACAAGGGTTTTTAAACCGAATTCACCAAATTTTCCAAGACAAAGGAAAATTGGATTTTTAAAGCCAAAGACAAGTAGCAAGATAGTAACGGATGATAACCGGGAAGGATACCCGAGTTATTGGGCTTGACCCCTAAAGTCCAAGTTTGACCTTAGAAGGTTGACTTTGGTTGACTAAGTTTGACCAAGGTTTATCACCTCAAGGGTTACCCAACATAACCCAGTAAGGTACCAAGATTATGATAAACTAAGATTTAGGGTTATTTGTAATAACCCAATGGATTATGAATCAAGAATGTTAAGTCATGTGCCCAAGGTTAAGATAGTAACCTAACCCGACCTATATGGATGTGGGCTTAGTAATGAGATTACTTATTGTAACCAAATAAAATATCTTTTATAGAGGGGACATATAACTAAGACTATGAACGAATGTTGGTTAGGTCACCAACATTTAACGATTATAATTTATGGTAAGATAAAGGTGTATAACTTTTATCTTACACCCTGTTTGGAAATAGGAATATGACATATTATCGTGCTTCGATGGAACGATAGACCAAGAGCGTAGGACGAGAGGTAAGTACAAACCTCACCTACAGTATAGGAAAATAGTAAGTTATTTTCAAATATATGACTTGATGCCTTGTTATGCTATGCAATGCAATGTTATGCTCTGCCATGCCATGTTATGCTATGCAATGCCATATTATGCTATGCTATGTCATGCTATGTTATGATGCTAAGTTATGCTATGTCATGCTATATTATGATGCTAAGTTATGCCACGTCTAGTCTCATGTACATTATGACCGATAAGATCACACGTAAAGATTCTTAGTCTAAAAGAAAAATATACAAGACTAAGACTAAACCAAGTCAAGTAAGGTGTCGTACCAACCTCCTGTTGATGCAGGAGGATCATGTATGTTACAAGTTCAAGTTTTGATTATCAACCTCTCGTTGATGCGTGAGGATAAAGTGATAATCAACCTTCCGTTGAGGCGTGAAGGGTCATGTTCATGTTTTCCAGAATGGTTAAGGGCCTTGCAAACCCTGATGTTCTGAGGATGCGCGCTTTTGGTACGTACACTAAGGGCCCACATGTTAAGCAAGATAATAAGTTCAAGTGCATAAAAGATTCATAATTGGACATAATTGGTTCATGCATAAGTTGTGCAATATTTCTTATGTTTTGTGAGAATATGTTTGTACTTGCTGGGCGAAAGCTCATCAGTATATTCCATACTGTAGGTAAATGCCTGCAGCTTTACTTGGTGGGCCATGGAGATGAAGCAAGTGAAGGGCGGTATGGGATACCACTACGCAATATTTTCCGCAAATTGTTTAAATTATCAAGTTGTATATATATGTTTTAAAGAATATGTACAATGTTGTATATGCAATGTTTTTAAGTTGTGATTTTAAAATAAAGTTTTAAAGTTTAAAGAAAGAAAAAAAAAAATTTCTGAAATTTTCTGTAAGGTTAAGTATCTAAGTATAAGGTTTAAGTTAAGCAAGTATAGTAACGGCCCACGTTTACGTAGTACGCCCCTGCGTGGACGGGTCGGGGCGTTACAAAACCCGTCCATGCAAGTCAAACAACAATTTGCATCTTTAAGGGTTAGGGTTGGCTTGTTTCTAATTCCACCAACCATAGCATACACAAATCAATCTAATACCCTAACATGCCATTCATAATCTGTTTGACAGATTTTTAGGGGACATATAACCAACTAATCTTTCTAATCATACAACTCTAGAAATCAACAACATAAACATAATTAAAACTATCAATCAAACCATCATTCAAAAATCATACTAAACTAATCAAGCACATACACCCTTAAATCTAGGCTAGGGCTCGGAAATTAAATTGAGTTTATGCTCATTACAAACCAACTTGAAATACACTTAAATCTTCAATTTAAAACTTGAATTGAAAGATTTAAGGTTCAAGAGGATTTTTACCTTGCTCAATTCAAGAACGGGTTTGCTTGGCTCCAAAAGTTTTTCTTCCTTTCTCCTTGGTACAGCCGGCCTTAGCTCCTCCTAATGAGCCCGAAATTTTCCAGCCACCTAGGGGTTTGTCCCTACACTCCTCCGGCCACTTAACACCAAATCAGCCACCTTCCAACAGCTTTCCCCTTCACTTTCTCTTCCACCTTAGCTGCTGCCATACAACCGACCACCAATGGCCAAATGGTTTCCAATTTTTTTTTCAACTTCCTAGCTTGCTTCCTAGTGAATGCCGAACACTCCTAAGACCAAATCCTTGATTTTCCAAACTTTTTCTTTCTCTTTGGCAGCTTACTCAAGTTCGGTTTTTGGAGGGAAAATTGACCAAAGTTTGGTTGCTTTTCACAATTTTTGTGAACAAAAAATGTTCAAATGGCCACCTATTTATAGGTGAGGCCAAACTCTTCAATTTGCACCAAAAACCCTCCAAATTTTTAAAAATTTCCCTTAAACCCTCTTAGTTGGCCGGCCACCTCATGGTCTAGAGCCTTCCAAATTTCTTTCCAATCTTAATTAAATCCAAAAATGATGTCATAAATCCAAAAGCTAATGACATCATCCATAAAGGCTTTGTTTGGCTTTTTCCCTTAGTAGACAATCCTTTTTAATGCCAAACAGGTATTTTTAATACTGTGCTCTCTTATACACAGTACAAGCTTTTATACTACAGTCCAAAATTTATCTGCGAAAGGATGGACTGCGCGAAACTTTTCCTTTTTGCTCCAAGCCCTTTAGCCTTTACTATCCTACTTAATGTGCTTGATTTTTCTATGATGGTTTTAAAACTTATCCTTACTATCTGCGTTGTAAAAATGGCTTTTCGCAGTATATACCTCATACTGCCTCACATACTTAAGTTTCGACATTTAATTGACCTTTTTAGGCAATCCTTGACTTCTCTTAGTCGATGTTGCCTTTCTTGGCCAATGTTGACTCTCTTGGTCAACTTTGACTTTTGTGGTCAACTTTGACGTCTTTTGGTCAAACTTTGACCAAAATAAAAATCATCACGTTTTTATACCTTTTCACTAAAAAGGTATCATGCTTGGCTAAGCAATCATTTTTTAGTCTTATAACGCATAAGAACTCACAAATTTCAATAAAAACCTTAAACCGGGCTTTTGCATAACTACCTTCACGGTACAATTCAAATTTCTATACAAGAAATTGTAACATAGAAAAATTCTAGTTATTACATAAACCTTGGTCAAACTTAGTCAACCAAATTCAACCTTCTAAGGTCAAACTTGGACTTTGGGGGTCAAGCCCAATAACTCGGGTATCCTTCCCGGTTACTATCCGTTACTATCTTGCTACTTGTCTATGGCTTTAAAAATTCAATTTTCCTTTGTCTCGGAAAATTTGGTGAATTCGGTTTAAAAACCCTTTGCTTGACTTATAAAATTGGTTAACGACTGAAAACTGCCATTGGAACAGTTCTCACAGTCAAAACATCGGGGTTAGTGAAAAACACCGTTTTCCTGTATTATTTTAGAAAATCCTATGCATGAGCAGGAATTTCCTACTTATGTACTATTTTTCTAAAAATCTTGTGCTGGAATTTCTGTTTCCTACACAGTTTTTTAGAATCCAATTTTTACTTTAAAATCTGTTCCAAATTTGATAAAACTTTCTTCATAAAAGTTGTAGATCTCGGATAATACTACAACTTTCATGTTTTGAGAAAAACCCAGTTCGGAACTTATCGAGCCCTTATTCCTTGTTGAACTCACCTGGCCGGGCATAAATCCTGGGCACGGTCAGGCTCGGATTTTCATGAAAACTGAGGCCTTTGGAGCCTTATTTTGAAAAGCCCTCTAGAAAAAACCATTATCTACAATTTTGTAGTTTTGAGTTTCTTCAAATTCGGCCTCTAAGGGCCTCAAATTATCATTTCCAGAACGCTGCCCAGTCTTGACCTGAGACTGGCAGTTTCGGTTCTTAATTTCGTTTCTCGTCCTAAAACGCGCACACTACCTCAACCGACCACAGGGGAGCCTAAGGTCACACATGCAATCGTTTCTAACGTTCCAATCTGTAATGCCCCGACCGTCCACGTAGGGCCGACTGCGTAAACGTGGGCCGTTACCATGCTTGCTTAACTTAAACCTTATTCTTAACCTTACAGAAAATTTCAGAATAATTTTTTTTTTCTTCTTTAAACTTTATTTTAAAATCACAACTTAAATCACATATGTAACATGGTACATATTCCTTAAAACATACATATACAACTTGATAATTTAAATAGTTTGCGGAAAAACTTGCGTAGTGGTATCCCATACCGCCCTTCACTTGCTGCATTGTTTCCATGGCCCACCAAGTAAAGCTGCAGGCATTTACCTACAGTATGGAATATACTGATGAGCTTTCGCCCAGCAAGTACAAACATAATCTCACAAAACATAATCAACATTGTGTAACTTATGCATGAACCAATTATGATCAATTACGTATCTTATTATGATCAATTATTGACTTGAACTTATTATCTTGCTTAACATTTGGGCCCCTTGTGTACGTACCAAAAGCTTGCCAGCCTCAGAACGTCAGGGTTTGCAAGGCCCTTAACAATTCTGGAAAACATGAACATAACCCTTCACGCATCAACGGAAGGTTGATTATCACTTTACCCTCACGCATCAACGAGAGGTTGATAATCATAAACTTGAACTTATAACATACATGATCCTCCTGCATCAACAGGAGGTTGGTACGACACCTTACTTGTCTCGGTTTAGTCTTAGTCTGGTTACATTCCCAAGACTAAGAATCTTTACGTGTGATCTTATTAGTGAACATGCCTCATGATGTCACTATCTCATAATGTATATCAACCATAGTATATACATACACATGGCATATCTTATCATAACATATCATAGCTTGACATAACATACATGACTTGTCATAACATGACATAACATGACAAAACATGGCTTAACATGGCAACATATAAATCATAGCATATACATGAAAACAGTCATACTTGAAAATAGTATTTACTATTTTCCATACTGTAGGTGAGGTTTGAACTTACCAGTCGTCCTATGCTCTTGGTTCATTGTCCATACATGGCACAACTATAGTTCATACTCCTGTTTTCGAACAGGGTGTAAGATAAGAATTATTCTTATTCTATCTTACCATAAATCTTAATCATTAAATATTGGTATCCTAACCAACATTCATGAATAACCCTAGTTATTAACTTATCTTAGTATAAAAATATCAAAACATAGTATAAACTTTAAAACTTACTATCTTTTAAAACCCTTGAATTCTGAAAACTGTACTTGAAATCAGTCCATAAATTTGATCCTTTTCTAACAGATCTGTTTCGAATTTGAAAACATTTCCTTCATGAAAGTTGTAGACCTTAAAGGTTCCTACAACTTCTGTTTTAAACTCAAAACTCAAATCTGACTTAAACATGCTTGTTTCTGCCTTTAAAAATTCTTCGACCATTTTCATTACCCTAAAATTTGGTCTCGGGTTTTTGTAAAAACGAAGGTCTTAGAGGCCTTATTTTCAAAAACTGTCCGCGTTGCCCCTAGGATATTCCCTTCTCTACAACTTTGTAGTTTTGAACTTTTCAAGATTCGGCCTCTAAGGGCCTCAAAATTTGCTTTCCAAATTACTGTCCAGTTTGACCCGAAACTGGCAGTTTTCATTCGGTTTGATTTTTAGGTAAACTAACGTGCACACTACCTCAAACGGGTACCCCGTGAGCCTATATCAAGCATGCAGGCGTTACCTAACCATTTCATAATCACACTTTCAGTTCTTACTCATATATCTTTTTAAAACAAAAATCTTAAACTTGTTTCAAAATCTTAATTCGAACTAGCATATCCAAAACCGAAAACTATCAACTACACATAAAGCATAGTACTTGAATCTGCTTTTCATAAACTCATGCTTATACATAAAATCACACTCTTAATCTTCTTATCAAAAACGTGAATGAAAACTAGAGGTTAAAGGATTTACCTCAAGCTTCACAAAACAAATTCCAGCTTAGGGTTTTGGAGGTTTTCTTTTTCACTAGTCCAAGAAAACCGAATCTGTCTTCACCTTTCACTCACACTATTGTTCGGCTCCTAAGGGGTAAAAGAGGTGCTTGTTGGCTGCAAGGTTAACTAAAAGAAGTTACAGATTTTGCCTTCACCTATTTGTAGATGAATTCTTCTTCTTACTTTGCCAACTAGTCCTCCAAAAATTTTTATTTTTGTCCAGCCATCCTTGTATGCTGGCCGGCCATGGCTGGCCCTAGAAAATGAGTAAGCAAGGCTAAGGTGACTCACCAAGGCTACTAGGTGATGTGTCATGCCCTTAGGATGGCTGGTCATTAGAGTGATGATGTGTCAAAACCTTAGCTAGCCATGGTGGCAAAGCTAGGAATGCTGATTCATCTAAGCTAAATCATGGTGTGTCATCCTCCCATTGGCCGGATTTTTTGTGCAGATTTGGCAAGGTTTTGGCTGGCCAAAGAGGCAAGCTAAAAGGGTGACTCATCAAGGCTAGACCATGAGGTGTCTCTTCCTCCAAATGGCCAGTTTTGGTGCTGAATTGGCAAGAGCTTGGCTTGCCAAATAAGTAAGCTAGAATGGTGATTCACCAAGGCTAGGCCATTAGGTGTCTAAACCTTATGGTGGCCGGCCTTAGGTGGCTTGGTATGCTTGCATTTGCTAGCCAAATAAGCAAGGCTAGAGTGCTTGCTCACCTAGGCTAGTTTCATGATGTGTCTAGCCAAGATGGTGGCCGGTTCCTTAGTGTGCCACAAAGACAGATTTTTGCTTAATGATACATCACAATTAGCCAAGTAAGCATGGCTAAAATGCTTACTAAGCAAGGCTAGGTTTTTAGGTGTCAAACTCATAAAGAAACACCTAATTCCCTATCTACTAATCAGCCCTTAAAATCATAAAATTTTCTTGCAATTCTTCATAAGGTGGCCGGCCATTACTTGCTAGGTGTGAAAGTTGCAAAATGCAGCATAGCTTAGTATGCAAAACTATTTTGCTTACTAGGCAAGGCTAAAATTATGAGGTATCAAATTCTAATGAACTTCAAATTTTTCATACCTTGCCTATTGGTCCTTAAGAGCAAAATATCAGCTCATTAACTCTTGATGTGGCCGGTTCCCTTAAGTACAAGTGTAGGCAAATGATTGGTCAATTTTGAACCAATCCAAACCTAACTTGATTCCTTGGTTTCCAACTAGGTTAACCAAATTTAAAAATCATCATAAGCTAAATTGAACTAGGAAATCTAACTAGAAAAATCCATAGTACCATAAATTTACAAATTTATTTATCAAACCACAATTTTCATAAAATTACACTTTGACCCCTAAAGGCAAAAACATTTGCACTTTAGTCCTTAAAGGTGGCCGGCTTTGGTAATGAAACTTGGCTTCTAATTCTTGCTTAGTCATCCATTTAAGGAGGAGGTGTCAACCCATAAGGCCAATAGGCTATCCTCTTAAATACAGTCCATTTCAAATATTGTTTTCATCTAACAACAGTATAATTTGTACTGGACCACTGTCCAGAATTTATCTATACTTAACTGGACTGCGTATAGGATTTCCTTAAGACTTGAAACTACTTATTTGTTTGCAATGATGGTTTGTCGCAGTAAAATTTTCATACTGATAATTATACTGCAGTCTCGTCTCAGACAAACATAAAATCAACTTGGTCAAACATTGACCGGCATAAAATCATAAATTCCTATTTTGCCCTTTTTTTTCCCAAAAGACTTCACGCTTGACTAAAGCAAGCTATTACTGAGTCTCATAGATACTTAAACGAGAACTCAAACATTACTAATATTTAACTCAGATCATGAGTTTCATATCGACATACTAGATTCAAACTTGTGATTTTCCTTATCTAAAAGGAAATCATAGGTTCATCAAAATTCTGGGTATTACATTCTACCCTTCTTAAAGAAATTTTCGTCCTCGAAAATTCGTATACTTCTAGGTGGCTTTTCTTTAAATCCACTATCGATTCATAGTAACTTGTTCATGTTCCCATTTTTATACTTTAATGGGATCATGTCTCTTATATAGAACCATAATCTTATTTCTATATCATCATAATTCTTATCCTCATACTTTCATGCTTTCATGCATACTTTCATATCCTTATCATCATACTTTCATTCTTTCACACTGCATTACAAGAACTATCTACATAAATTTCTTAGCAAGTATATCATTTAACATGCCATACTTGAAAAGCATATTATATCATATAGCTTTTCCATGCTTGAAAAGTATATTGTATCTTATTTTTTAAGATACTTTTCTTTAACTGTAATTGAGGGCTCAGCGAATATATCATATTGAAAATATCTTTCTTTCAATTTCGCTGAAGCTGAGGATCCTCTGGTACAATGTTAATCTTGTATTATTAGAACCCTTTTTCTTTTCATGATGGCCCCTTTCTTGGAACTTTATTCCTCAAGGTTTTCGGCCCATAACATAACATAACGTGAGTTGGTTCTAATAAGTATAAGATCAAGCACCATACATAAAATAACTTCTTTGAATCTTCTTTTCCAAGTTAATCATGGAAAACAATAATAAATAGTATTATTGAAAACATATTACTGTTCGAGTGATGCGGTGAAAGGTATCCTTAAATCAACTAGCTACTTGTTAGCCAGTAGAAATTTCTCTTGTGCCTTCAGCATTTCCTTTATAGCACAAAGGCATAATCATAACTCTAAGGAATATCTAAAACTTCCCATTATTGCGTAATTTCCCTTACAAAGGAATCATATCCTTAATTTCATCATCATACTAATAGCCATCATCCAACTTATTGTTTGTGCATTGCCTTGATATTACCACCGAGTCAAGGCACTACCAAACATTTCTTATTGCTGCTCTAGCACTTATCATCATAACTTAGCTATCATAGTTGCAAGATGAGGCTCTTGCAGAATTTGGTTCGGTTGCACATGCAACAAACCATCTTCTAATTTCTAATTATAATTCTCGACATGTCTAACACTCATTTCTTCATTCATATCTTATCATGTCCTATCTTGGAAACATCATAACTTATCATGATCTCTTCATATCACATCATAAACTTATCCATCACATACACATCATAGAAATTTTAGGATAGCGGCAATGCATCCCAAAAAATTAAAAGTATCATAGGGATCATTCTTCGTATGACCATTGATGAGATATGCTCATTATAAAAGAAATATGTTAACTAATTCTAAAAAAATAACTTAACTTACTTGGGCACTTGCAGAAACGATATGAAGCAGAGTGAAGTAGGCTGGCAGGATACCGCTCTGATACCAAACTGTAACGCCCCGACCGTCCACGTAGGGCCGACTACGTAAACGTGGGCCGTTACCATGCTTGCTTAACTTAAACCTTATTCTTAACCTTACAGAAAATTTCAGAATAAATTTTTTTTTCTTCTTTAAACTTTATTTTAAAATCACAACTTAAAAACATCACATATGTAATATGGTACATATTCCTTAAAACATACATATACAACTTGATAATTTAAATAGTTTGCGGAAAAACTTGCGTAGTGGTATCCCATACCGCCCTTCACTTGCTGCATTGTTTCCATGGCCCACCAAGTAAAGCTGCAGGCATTTACCTACAGTATGGAATATACTGATGAGCTTTCGCCCAGCAAGTACAAACATAATCTCACAAAACATAATCAACATTGTGTAACTTATGCATGAACCAATTATGATCAATTACGTATCTTATTATGATCAATTATTGACTTGAACTTATTATCTTGCTTAACATTTGGGCCCCTTGTGTACGTACCAAAAGATTGCCAGCCTCAGAACGTCAGGGTTTGCAAGGCCCTTAACAATTCTGGAAAACATGAACATAACCCTTCACGCATCAACGGAAGGTTGATTATCACTTTACCCTC
This sequence comes from Ficus hispida, assembly GCA_025413025.1. Classification (NCBI taxonomy): domain Eukaryota; kingdom Viridiplantae; phylum Streptophyta; class Magnoliopsida; order Rosales; family Moraceae; genus Ficus; species Ficus hispida. The sequence goes on from CM046373.1 coordinate 10,580,789, forward strand.
ACGCATCAACGAGAGGTTGATAATCATAAACTTGAACTTATAACATACATGATCCTCCTGCATCAACAGGAGGTTGGTACGACACCTTACTTGTCTCGGTTTAGTCTTAGTCTGGTTACATTCCCAAGACTAAGAATCTTTACGTGTGATCTTATTAGTGAACATGCCTCATGATGTCACTATCTCATAATGTATATCAACCATAGTATATACATACACATGGCATATCTTATCATAACATATCATAGCTTGACATAACATACATGACTTGTCATAACATGACATAACATGACAAAACATGGCTTAACATGGCAACATATAAATCATAGCATATACATGAAAACAGTCATACTTGAAAATAGTATTTACTATTTTCCATACTGTAGGTGAGGTTTGAACTTACCAGCCGTCCTATGCTCTTGGTTCATTGTCCATACATGGCACAACTATAGTTCATACTCCTGTTTTCGAACAGGGTGTAAGATAAGAATTATTCTTATTCTATCTTACCATAAATCTTAATCATTAAATGTTGGTATCCTAACCAACATTCATGAATAACCCTAGTTATTAACTTATCTTAGTATAAAAATATCAAAACATAGTATAAACTTTAAAACTTACTATCTTTTAAAACCCTTGAATTCTGAAAACTGTACTTGAAATCAGTCCATAAATTTGATCCTTTTCTAACAGATCTATTTCGAATTTGAAAACATTTCCTTCATAAAATTTGTAGACCTTAAAGGTTCCTACAACTTCTGTTTTAAACTCAAAACTCAAATCTGACTTAAACATGCTTGTTTCTGCCTTTAAAAATTCTTCAACCATTTTCATTACCCTAAAATTTGGTCTTGGGTTTTTGTAAAAACGAAGGTCTTAGAGGCCTTATTTTCAAAAACTGTCCGCGTTGCCCCTAGGATATTCCCTTCTCTACAACTTTGTAGTTTTGAACTTTTCAAGATTCGGCCTCTAAGGGCCTCAAAATTTGCTTTCCAAATTACTGTCCAGTTTGACCCGAAACTGGCAGTTTTCATTCGGTTTGATTTTTAGGTAAACTAACGTGCACACTACCTCAAACGGGTACCCCGTGAGCCTATATCAAGCATGCAGGCGTTACCTAACCATTTCATAATCACACTTTCAGTTCTTACTCATATATCTTTTTAAAACAAAAATCTTAAACTTGTTTCAAAATCTTAATTCGAAACTAGCATATCCAAAACCGAAAACTATCAACTACACATAAAGCATAGTACTTGAATCTGCTTTTCATAAACTCATGCTTATACATAAAATCACACTCTTAATCTTCTTACCAAAAACGTGAATGAAAAATAGAGGTTAAAGGATTTACCTCAAGCTTCACAAAACAAATTCCAGCTTAGGGTTTTGGAGGTTTTCTTTTTCACTAGTCCAACAAAACCGAATCTATCTTCACCTTTCACTCACACTATTGTTCGGCTCCTAAGGGGTAAAAGAGGTGCTTGTTGGCTGCAAGGTTAACTAAAAGAAGTTACAGATTTTGCCTTCACCTATTTATAGATGAATTCTTCTTCTTACTTTGCCAACTAGTCCTCCAAAAATTTTTATTTTTGTCCAGCCATCCTTGTGTGCTGGCCGGCCATGGCTGGCCCTAGAAAATGAGTAAGCAAGGCTAAGGTGACTCACCAAGGCTACTAGGTGATGTGTCATGCCCTTAGGATGGCGGGTCATTAGAGTGATGATGTGTCAAAACCTTAGCTAGCCATGGTGGCAAAGCTAGGAATGCTGATTCATCTAAGCTAAATCATGGTGTGTCATCCTCCCATTGGCCGGATTTTTTGTGCAGATTTGGCAAGGTTTTGGCTGGCCAAAGAGGCAAGCTAAAAGGGTGACTCATCAAGGCTAGACCATGAGGTGTCTCTTCCTCCAAATGGCCAGTTTTGGTGCTGAATTGGCAAGAGCTTGGCTTGCCAAATAAGTAAGCTAGAATGGTGATTCACCAAGGCTAGGCCATTAGGTGTCTAAACCTTATGGTGGCCGGCCTTAGGTGGCTTGGTATGCTTGCATTTGCTAGCCAAATAAGCAAGGCTAGAGTGCTTGCTCACCTAGGCTAGTTTCATGATGTGTCTAGCCAAGATGGTGGCCGGTTCCTTAGTGTGCCACAAAGACAGATTTTTGCTTAATGATACATCACAATTAGCCAAGTAAGCATGGCTAAAATGCTTACTAAGTAAGGCTAGGTTTTTAGGTGTCAAACTCATAAAGAAACACCTAATTCCCTATCTACTAATCAGCCCTTAAAATCATAAAATTTTCTTGCAATTCTTCATAAGGTGGCCGGCCATTACTTGCTAGGTGTGAAAGTTGCAAAATGCAACATAGCTTAGTATGCAAAACTATTTTGCTTACTAGGCAAGGCTAAAATTATGAGGTATCAAATTCTAATGAACTTCAAATTTTTCATACCTTGCCTATTGGTCCTTAAGAGCAAAATATCAGCTCATTAACCCTTGATGTGGCCGGTTCCCTTAAGTACAAGTGTAGGCAAATGATTGGTCAATTTTGAACCAATCCAAACCTAACTTGATTCCTTGGTTTCCAACTAGGTTAACCAAATTTAAAAATCATCATAAGCTAAATTGAACTAGGAAATCTAACAAGAAAAATCCATAGTTCCATAAATTTACAAATTTATTTATCAAACCACAATTTTCATAAAATTACACTTTGGCCCCTAAAGGCAAAAACATTTGCACTTTAGTCCTTAAAGGTGGCCGGCTTTGGTAATGAAACTTGGCTTCTAATTCTTGCTTAGTCATCCATTTAAGGACGAGGTGTCAACCCATAAGGCCAATAGGCTATCCTCTTAAATACAATCCATTTCAAATACTGTTTTCATCTAACAACAGTATAATTTGTACTGGACCACTGTCCAGAATTTATCTATAATTAACTGGACTGCGTATAGGATTTCCTTAAGACTTGAAACTACTTATTTGTTTGCAATGACGGTTTGTCGCAGTAAAATTTTCATACTGATAATTATACTGCAGTCTCGTCTCAGACAAACATAAAATCAACTTGGTCAAACATTGACCGGCATAAAATCATAAATTCCTATTTTGCCCTTTTTTTTCCCAAAAGACTTCACGCTTGACTAAAGCAAGCTATTACTGAGTCTCATAGATACTTAAACGAGAACTCAAACATTACTGATATTTAACTCAGATCATGAATTTCATATCGACATACTAGATTCAAACTTGTGATTTTCCTTATCTAAAAGGAAATCATAGGTTCATCAAAATTCCGGGTATTACACAATCCATCATGCACATAATCAAACATTCATTCTCAACCTATGGGGACATACAACAAACACATAGTAGGCATATTGCAAACATGCATCAAAATCATAAACTAGAGACCACCAACCCTAATCAAGCATAATCAAGCACTAAAAGATGAGCTTATGCTCTTACATCCAATACTGGAAATATACTTAAATTGAAGCTCAAATTAACAGCTTAGGGCTAAAGGAGATTACCTCAAGATTCAAGAAATGAATCTTCCCATGGCTGCCCATAACTTAACCGGCGTCCTCCTAAGAGTTACCCGAAAAATTTCTGTCCTTGGGTTGTTGTTTCCCACCAAAATCCGACCACTCCTTCAGCTTTTTCTCTTCCTTTTCAGCTCACCCACAACCGGCCAACACGCCAAACAAAGGGTCCCTAAAATTTCCAGCACCTATTCTTGCTTCCAAAACTGAAATCCGAACTTCCCTAAGGGATTGTCTCTTGGATTTTTGTTTTTGGTTCTTGTTTTCCTTTGGCAGATTTGGGTTCGGCTTTTGGGCAGGAAAATGGGCAGAACTTGGCTCAATTTTCTGATTTTTTTTTTAATAAAATCAGCACCTATTTATAGAGGTTTTTGGACTTTGCTTAATTACAAAATAGTCCTCCAAAAACCAACTTTTTGCACTTTTTGCATGCTAGGTGGCCGGCCATTTGGAGTCCTTGGAGGCCAAGTAATTGGCTTACCTCATGCTTGCATCATCTTGCTTACATCACCTTGCTTACATCACCTTGCTTGCATCACATTTTCTTAAATTTGCATTTTAGTCCCTAAAGGACAAAATATTTGCCCATTTATCCTTGTAGGTGGCCGGCCATTGAGATTTGCTTGGAGACCAAGTTTGCTTACCTCATCATGCTTATGTCACCTTGCTTACATCATCATGGTAATTTCTTAAAATTACACTTTGGCCCCTAAATGTAAAAATATTTGCATTTTAGTCCCTCACGTAACCGGCCATATATGCTAGGTGTCATCCAAGGATTTTTTTTCCCACTTTTCTTTAATCAATAATGATGTCATAAATCCAAAATAAGATGATGACATCATAAGGCCTTGTTTGGCTTGTTTCTTAATATGCAATCCATTTTTATACTAGCATAGATATTTCCAATACTGTTATTAACTAATAACAGTATTTTACACTGTACTACAGTCCAAAATTTATCTGTGTAAAAATGAACTGAATAAAAATTTTTTCTTATCTCTTGGCACATTTCTTGCCCTTAATACCATACTTGGTGTGCTTGATTTTCTAGGTTGGTCTCACAGCTTATGCTTGCTAAATTGACCGTAATGAAGGTTTTCCGCAGTATAATCCCATACTGCTTTGCCATATCTCAGCACCTTCATCTATTTGACCTTCTTGGCCAACCTTTGACTTTTCGGTCAACTTTGACTTTTTCGGTCAAACTTTGACCAACATGAAATCATAGAATTTTTCTTCCCTTTTTGCTCAAGGGTCAGATGCATGACTAAGCAAACTGCTTATTGAGTCTCATAGCTAATTAAACGAGAACTCAAACATATACTAATATTTAACTCAGATCGTGAGTTTTATATCGACATCCAAGAGTAAGACTTGGGATTTTCCTTGTCTAAAAAGGAAATCATAGGTTTATCAAAATTTCGAGTATTACAAAGAGCTTTCGGCCAACAAGTATAACTTTTCTTCCGCAAAACAATTCGTAATAAAATAATGCATGTACCAATTATGCTTTCATTATACTTTCTTAGGTTAGCATATTTTTTGGCCCTTACATAACATGAGTTTACGTACTTGGTACGCAACCATAGAGTGGTTGGGCGACCAGTCCAATCCAACTCAAATCATAGATCAAACCTGCCTTCATAGCAGGTCGGTATGATGTGAGAAAACTTGCTTCACATCATACTTGAAAACAGTTTCTTACTTGAAAACAATTTCTTACAAATAGTTCCTTGAAAACAGTTTCTTACTTGAAACTTGATCTTATTCTTACCATATGATTTATCATTAGTGAGCATGATTACATGATGCCACAATAATAAAACATAAATCATATGTATCACATACATGAATGTATGAGCTTTGAAAAACATGCAAAGCAGTAAAACAATTTACCTATGCTGTAGGCGGAGTTGTACTAACAAGTTGTCCTACGTTCTTAGTCTATCGCTTAACGTAACACAATAACAAGTTACACTTCTGTTAACATAAACCATGGCATACTTAATTGGTATCCAATTTGATTACTCTTGGTAATCATAGATACAAACTTTATTATAATAAGTTGGTATTCTATTTGGTTGCCTTTAGTCATATAATTATTACCATATTCTAAGTGACTTGGGCTTACTATTTCATTTTCTTGGATCATAGTTTGGTCTCCAAACTGGTTACTATCTATCATAAAATTGTTACTTATATTTTTAAGTAACTTTGGCCCATTTTATTTGTAATGACCAGCTTGTTTACGAATTTTGATTTCTGTTGTTAAGAATCAAAGTCTGTAATTACTTATGTTTATGTGTTATGTATGTTAATGTGTTAGGTTTTATCAGGAAAATTATTGAATTCTTGGTTGAAAGATTCGATAATTTACTTATGTAAGACCTTTTTTGTTGTGAAAGGCAAATTTATGATTTATGATTCTCTGATTAGTAGTCTCTAATCTTAAGAAAACCCTAGACGCAGTTCAGATAAATTCTGGATAATGGTCCAATACAAGAATACTGTTATCGGTTGAAAACAGTATCTAAATATGTATGCCAGTATGAAAATGAACTGTGTTTAGGAGATAAGCCAAGCAAGGATTTATAAGATGACACCTCATCTTAAAAAGAATGACAAATGTCACTATGAAAACCGGCCACCCTATATGGACTAAAGTGCAAATGTTTTTGCCTTTAGGGACCAAAGTGCAATTTTGAGAAAATTGTGGTTTGATAGATAAATTTGTAAATTTATGGAACTATGGATTTTTCTAGTTAGATTTCCTAGTTCAATTAAGCTTATGATGATTTTTAAATTTGGTTAACCTAGTTGGAAACCAAGGAATCAAGTTAAGTTTGATTGGTTTAAAATTGACCAATCATATGCTTCCACTTGTACACATAGGGACCGGCCACCTCAAAGGTTAATGAGCAAATATTTTGCTCTTAAGGACCAATATACAAATTATGAAAATTGGAAGTTCACTAGAATTTGACACCTCACAATTTTAGCTTTGCCTAGTAAGCATAATAGCTTTGCTTACTAAGCTATGTTGCAACTTGCAACCTTACACCTAGCAAGTAATGGCCGGCCACCTCATGAGATGTACAAGTAGATTTGGTATTTTTAAGGATTGATAATCAAATAATGAATTAGATGTTTCTTTGAAAGTTTGACACCTAAAAACCTAGCCTTGCTTAGTAAGCATTCTAGCCTTGCTTACTTGGCTATATGTGATGCATCAACAAGCAAAGTTTTTCCATTTACATCACTAAGGAACCGGCCATCACCTTGGCTAGACACATCATGAACTAGTCTTGCTAAGCAAGCACTATAGCTTTGCTCATGTGGCTAGCAATGGCAAGTACACCACATCATCCAAGGCCGGCCACAAAGTCATTGCCTAGCTTTGCTAGGCAATGACACATCATGGCCTAGCTTTGGTGAGTAAGCCATTCTAGCTTTGCTCACATGGCTAACCAAGTCATTGACACTTCATTCACCCTAGGGCCGGCCATCTTAAGAGCAAGACACCTCAAGTAATAGCTTTGGTGAGTAAGCCTACCCTAGCTTTGCTTACTCAACCCCTTGAACCATGCTAAGCCGACCATCTCATAAGGACTTTGAGTAAATAGACTACTCTTGAGGACTAGTTGGCAATGCAAGAGTAAGTTGCTCACCTATAAATAGGTAAAGGTAAGTTCACTATGCTTTCTTTTAGTGAACCTTGTAGCCAGCAGTTAGTCTTTCCCCATAGGAACCGAACCAAAGTGAGAAAGAAAAGTGAGACAGATTCGGGTTTTTGGTTGGTGCTGGACTAGTGCAAAAGAAAACCTCCAAAACCCTAAGCTAGAACCTTTCTCGTGGAGCTTGAGGTAAACCTTAACCTCTAGTTCTTCATTCACGTTTTAGATAAGAAATTAAGTGAATGATGTTATGTAAGAGTATGAGGTTATGGTTGCTAAGATTTATGAACCATGTTTTATATATAGTTGTTAGCATTCGGTTTTGATATGTTAGTTTCAAATTAAGGTTTTATGAAAGTTTAAGATTTTTGATTTAAAAGTTGATAGCAGTAAGTATGACTATAGCATGATTTCAGTATGTTCTCATATTATTAAAAAATGAGAAACTATGAATGGTTTGGAATATGAATGATATATGCTGCAAACTAGGGTTTGAGAAACCCTAAAACCCTATTTTGGTATGAATTGCCAATTAGGTTTGCACAAAAAGTTATATGAGCAAGAACTGATCATATGATTATGAAATGGTTATGTAACGCCTGCATGCTTGACATAGGCTCATGGGGTACCCGTTTGAGGTAGTATACGCGTTAGTTTATTTAAAAACCAAACCGAATGAAAACTGCCAGTTTCGGGTCAAACTGGACAATAATTTGGAAATCAAATTTTGAGGCCCTTAGAGGTCGAATCTTGAAAAAGTCAAAACTACAAAGTTGTTCAGAAGGGAAAATCCTAGGGGCCAAAGTAGACAGTTTTTAAAAATAAGACCTTTAAGGCCTTCGTTTTTACAAAAACCCGAGACCAATTTTAGGGTTAATAAATATGGTCGAAGAATTTTCAAAGGCAGAAACAAGTACGTTAAGGTCAGATTTGGGTTTTGGGTTAAAGATAGAAGTTGTAGGAAGCTTCAAGTTCTACAACTTTCATGAAGGAAATATTTTCAAATTCAAAACAGATTTGCTAGAAAAGGATCAAATTTAAGGACTGATTTCAAATACAGTTTTCGGAATTCAAGGGTTTTAAAAGAAAGTAAAGTTTTGAAGTTTATGCTATATTTTAATACCCTTGTACTAATATAAGTTAATAACTAGGGTAATTATGACACCATGATAGGATAATTCTTATCCTATGATTTTTCTATGAAAACAGGAAAACAACCTGTTTAGGTGGAGCACTAAATTCAAGATTTAGTATAACTGGTAAGTACAACTCCGCCTACAGCATAAACGAAAATGTTTATTTTCAAGTTCATGATGATTAAGTTATGGTAATATGTTTATGATGTATGATGATTAAGTTATGTTGATATGCTTACGATGTTATATTGATATGCTTACGATGTATGAGGATCAAGTTATGTTGATATGCTCACGAAATATGATGATCAAGTTATGTTGATATGCTGGCGATGTATGTTAGCATATGATGATCAAGTTATGTTAAAATGTTATGATGTATGCTATGATATTATGACATCACAAGGTTATGCTGATGTACTAATGATATATATTATGATGATATGGCATCACGAAGCATGCTCATTAATGATAAATCACTCGGTAATGAGTAAAATACGGTTTCAAGTTAGAAACTGTTTATAATGATTCAAGTATGATGATAAGCAGATGGTAATCTGTAAGAATACGGTTTCAAGTTAGAAACTATTTATGATCATGAAAAGATTCAAGTATGATGATGATGAACAGATTTCTTGTGTCGTATCGACCCGCGTTAGGTCGGATTTGGTTCATGGTTTGAGTTGGACAGGGCTGGCCACCCCAACCATTCCATGGCAGCGCGCCACGGTACGTACACTTATGTTATGTAAGGGGCCCAAAACCAATGCTAACTTATGAAAAAGGAATGAAAGCATAAAAGGCTCATGCATTGGTTATTATGAAATGTTTTGCGGTGCAATAGTGTATTTGCTGAGCAATAGCTCATGACTTACGTTTATGCTGTAGGTAAGTAATCCTGTAGCAATACCTGATGCAAGGCAGTGGGCATGGCATGGCAAAACTGTGAAATTATGGGTTTGGAGCTGTCACGCGTTTTGTTAAAATTACGTTATGTTTATGTAGTGTTTAAGTACTATGTTTTAGGACTACAAGAGACAAAATATGTATATGTATATATGTATATGCATATGTATATGTATATGTATGTATAAGTAATTAATATGAAAGTTTTTCCTCCTAAATTAAGTGATGATTTGAAAAGCAAAGAACAAAGAAAAGAAAAAAATTTAGTTCAAATTTTCGTATGTACGTATGTAAGTAAGTATGATGACGACCACAAAAAGGTTGGTCGCCACATTATTCTTTTTAAAATACCTTATTTTTTTGAAAAATATCTTGATTTTATAAATCAAGTATTACTTAAAATTGTTTTTTAAAAATTACTTGTGCAATTTCTAATGGATTAAAACCCCTTTAAAATGGTTTTTCGTAAAATCATGGTTTTCTTATAAAAGAAGCTATAAAACTATAAAACCTTGAAAATTACTTTTTAATTTGGTTGAAAGTATGTGTGTAGGAGTTTTTTGTACATTGCATAATTTTGAAAATCCTGTGCAGAAATTTCTTGTACCCTGCATGGTTTTAAAAATCCAGTTTTATCTTTAAATTGATTCAAAATTTGAAAAAAAAAATTCTTCATGAAAGTTGTAGATCTCATCGAAACCCACAACTTTTGTTTTTGTCCAAGACCTAAATCTACCTTTTACTAACCCATTTTCCCTTTTGAACAATTATGGCGGTGAACACTGTCTGTACTGACTAGCCTGGGATTTAGATAAAAACAGAAGCCTTTATTGTCTTATTTTTAAAACTATTTGTGCTGCCCCCTAGGGTTTTCCATTTTCTACAACTTTATAGTTTTGACTTTTTCCATATTCAGCCTCTAAGGGACTCAAAATTAGGTTTCCAAAAAACTGTCCAGTGAAATTCGAAAATTGGCAGTTTTGGATCTTGTTGGATTTCGCTTAAAATTTCGCGCACACTATTTCAAACGGTCGGAACTGTGAGCCTACATTAACATGCAGCGCATCAGATTTGTTCATAATACTTAACCATATACTTATCTTTTCACTTAAAAACACATTATGGATTAGCTTACCAAGTTGTGTTTTTAGGTTAATTTCTTAACCTACATATACATCATCAACATTATCATCACCATTCATCACCATTCATCATCATACATAACTTTTTCCTTCTTACACATATGAAGACATATTCACAAGCACTTGGTGAGCACATGCAATCATCAAACACATTCTAGAGCATAAAAATTAAATTCATGCTTAGAGCTAGCATTCAAGATATCCTAAGCATAAATCAACTATATAAAAACTATAACATAAAAAAAAACATAAAAAAAAAAAAAAACATGATCTTATGTTCTTACAACTCATGCTTAGAAATACACATAAATCCTTAAAAGCTTAATGAAATTCTTAGAAGGTTAAGGGAAATACCTCTGAAGTTTGGAAGGTTGTTCGAGGTCTTGGAATGAGAAAAACTTTACTCTACACTCTGCCCTTAACAACCGGCCACTCAAAGCTGTCTCTTTCTTTCTTTCTTTCTTTCTTTTTTTTTTTTTTTTTTGTCCTAAAGCTAGAGAGGAAAGTTGAAAGAAAACCAAAAATTTGAGGTCCAACTAAATGTGTTTTTCTTCTACACCCCACCCCTATTTATATGTGAAAAATCCCCAATTTGTCACAATTATTTTTAAAAAAAAATTGCATATATGACCCTAAAAATAAAATATTTGCCCTTTAGTCCCTTGAGGTGGCCGGCCAAGGGTTGCTTCATCTAATAAAAAATCTTTTCATAATTATCCACTTTTTCATAATTACCAAAAATTCCCAAAATTGGATAATTATCTTTGATAAGGTGTCCTCCAATTAGGGTCATGTTTGACACTCCCTGGTAATATGCAGACCATTTCATTAATAATCCAGATAATACAAATACTATTTTAACTATCAACAGTACTGTAATACTGGACTGCAGTCTAGAATTCATCTTCACTTAACTGGACTGCGTATGGATTTTTCTTAGGACTTGAAACTACTTAGTACTCCTTACTCCAAGTATTATTCCTGATTTTTTTAAAGTGATCTCATTCCTTATTCTTCATTATGTATCTGTAATGATGGTCAAACACAGTATAATTTAATACACTGCAGTACCGTTCTGTTCAAGTTGTGAGTTATTTTGGTCATACATAGGCCAGAACAAAGTCATAAATCATGATTCCGCCTCCTCGACAAAAGGCCTCATGCTAACATTGAATCTTATAACTCATAAGAACTTAAACATATTCTGACAAATCAGATCATATATTTTACACAGGCATATATAGTACAGACTTAGATTTCCTTGGTATCAAAGGAAATCACGAATCCGTCAAAAAGTTGGCCATTACATAATGTTCCTCGAAGCCCAACACACAACCATCATTCCTTGGATGCTAGAAATAGGATGGAGTGTGTTAGAGGCACTCTAGAGCCCATGAGCTTCTTTATCCCAAGCTACCTCCAAAATGGCACGTGACTTCCCCTATAAATGGCTATCCCTTCTCCACAACAAGGCATTCAATTCAACTCATCAAATCCACACCAGTCATAACCACCATAACACACTCTTTCCAGATCAAGCATGATTATTCTAATCTCTCTCCATAAACTCAACCTTCAATGCTAGAAACCCAGCTCCATTATATTCATTAAATTCCTCATTTTTGGAACATTTCCAGAAATCATCCATTTCATCTCCGGAGGCACCTCATGTTCATCTCCAAAGCGATCTTAAGGCACACCCCAGGACACTCCAGAGACACTAACCCATCTTCGGCTTACCCTACTCGAATCTTCATCAACTATTCGATTACTCCTCCCACCTTTCTTTAATCTTATCGGTTTCTTTTAGTCGATTTTCTTGTATTTTATTGCATATGCTAATGGTGATCTGGCAATGGCGAACATCTTAGGAACCATCCTTCTTTGAATTCTTTCAAGCCTAATCGAACTCAAATCATGATGGAGGCCTTACCCTAGTCTTTGTTCCAGCTCCATTCAACATCTCTGGCCACATTGAATCCATCACCAGCCATCCAGAGATCCTTACATCGACACCCCTGACACGTCACCCACTGGATCTACAAGGTCCCATTAACATTAGGAAAACTGCTTTAAAATCCATAGATTCACACATAATGCCAGAAATTAAAATCAAAATTCATTGACTAACTAAGGTCCCATTTGGGGACAAGTTTTCATAAGTTTTTTTCAAGCATTTTTTTGTCCCCCCCCCCCCCCCCCCAGTTTTACTATTCCCTTTTCCAAATATTTTTAAATTACTCAAACTTTAAAAATCCATAACTTTATCATTTTAAGTCGAAATAAGATGATTTTTTTTTTCAAATTGCATAGAATTTCGAGATAATGAGCTCCATATTGCCTTCTTTTTTTTTTTTCCAAATACATTTTTAAGTTTTTTCAATTTTTCACTCCAAATAGTTATTTTCACCAAACGCATATTTTCAAAACCGAAATTATCTCCAATCTCTAAAATACCATCTCCAAATATGACCCCAAACGGAGCTTAAGAATATCAAAAATTGGAAAAGGAGAGTAAAGTACTCAAATTTCATTCAACAATAATCTAATTTTCATTACAAGAGAACGCTGTTATTTAGATAAGGAGAAAACATAACCGATAAACTAAGGCATAACCGATAAACTAAGGCAAGAAAGCCTAACATAATTTGGCCTAAAAAAAAAAAAACCATTGAAGGCCTAAAATATGAAATTTGGCCGAAAAACAAAGTACTTTTCCCACTACGTTAATGGCTCTTATGAAAATCAAAAGATTGCCTTGCTTGATTTAGGGATGGTCCCAACGTTCTATAAAGGTCAAATCTATTTTCATAATAATCATATCTATCTATTGGGTGAAAAGGTCTGTGAAGTCCCTTAACTGTGTTGTCCACACAAAAAAAAAAAAAAAAAAAAAAAAAAAAAAAAAAAAAAAAAAAAAAAAAACTTCAGAAGATCAATGGCCGTGATAAAAATGTCCTTAGAAGGCCATATTTATGAATTGAAATAATTATGCCCCCACCGAAGCTGATAGCTACAAGGAAAGTTTTAACAGGAAAAGATCAATTTTTAATAGAAAATATAAAGAATAGAGGCAATAGCGAAAACAATGTACCCTAAGAAAGATGGTGAAGGTTATGAATGCAAACAAAGCAATAACTAAAAATTGAACCGGCAGCTCTATTAAGGTAGATCAATAATACAAACACAGATGCCAGCAATTTTTGTCACGGGTTGATAACTACAAGAAAATTTTCAATAGGAACTGATTTATTTTTTAATATTTTTAATATTAGGTAATGTAGTATACTAGTATACGAAAAGGCTCCGATCTGGCGTCAGATGCAAAACAGAGCTGATGTGGGGCATAGGGATGTCAGAGGCACCTGAATGACAGCACACATGTAGAGAGTGACGCTGCGAGGAAGCTAGAAAAGAGCGAAATCCATGACGAAAGGGGAAGAACCCCAAAAACAGAGGAACACAACTCTAGTTTCTCTATCAATATTCAAGTCTGACCACTAGAATAACCAAATCAGAGTTTTATGCTCTTACAACCAAAACGACAATAGAGAATAACAAACTACAAGAAAAGAGATAACTCTAAGAAACGACATTTACTTAAGCTATCTGTAGCAAACGACAAGCATTGCCTACACCTGAAAGCATGAAGAATTGCAGGATATGTGGACATGAAAAAAACGTCGAAGAAGTCAACCTTGCAGTCGGTGGAATTAAAAGAATATCTATGTGTAGAAGGGCAATGAAGTCATTTCACTATTGTTGAAAAAACCGGGGTGGCAATTCACTGTCATGTTGAGGTAGAGTTGGAGAAGATATTTTTCAATACGTGGAAAACAGGCATGTAAAGATTTTTTTTTTTTTTTTAATTTTATTTTTAAATAGTAAAACTTGTATCATGTTGTTAAAAAAAGGCATGTTAGCGTTGAATGAAGAGACAGACAAGTGGTAGATATGAATTTTTTTTTAATCCTTTTACTCAAATGTCGGATCTAACAATCTTCCTCCGGATCCAAGTCTCCCCCTCCAGGATCTTTCCGACGCCATTACTCCTCCATTACTGATCTCTTCTCTCAAGTTCTCTCTCCCCAAAATTAGACGTGTTGTTTATCTTGATTGTCTTGGAGATTCCTTGGTATGCTGTTTCAATAAACTAAACTGCATGCAGCTTTGGTTTAGAATAACGACGGCATGTCATTGGACGTGGGCCGGCCCAATGGTTTTTATAGTAAACCCAATAGCAGCACTCACTACTCTACCTGTCGGCAACCACACACACCTACCACTGCCATAAGAATATTAGAATGCCCTTTAGTCTCACCCTCTAACGGCCGCCCATCTCCAATCCAACGGTCCAGCTTGATTAATTATCAGATTCATCCGTCCTTCGAACCCGATACCTTTCTGTATACGGATATATATATATATATATATATGGTATATATGTATAGAACGGGGTGTTTGGGGGATGTCTCCGGACCGTATTTTTCTGTCTATTTCCAAACGTGTAAGGGGGAGTTTTGGTTTCCAATGAAATTTTTGCAGATATCTATAATAAATTTTCAAATTTTAAAAGTTGATCATTTTATTATGTAAAGTTTAAATAAGACTGTTTTCTTTTTTAATTGCATATAATTTCAATACACATGCATCTGATGTTGTTGGAGATCCGCACCTGATACCTCCGCGGGGATTGCTAGGAGGAGATCTTGTGTTGTATCGAGATCATCATGTATAGATATCTCACCAGAGTCGTGCAGACCTTGTCGGAGCTATTATCCTCTCCATGAACATTCCTTGGCGATGAATATCCTAGATCCCGATTTGGACGCTGTTTGCATGTTGGATATTTTTTGTTTTTCGTTAGATTAACTTTTGTATTCCAGTGGATTAATTTTTGTATTCTAGAATAGTAATTTTGTGTTCTGGGGGATTAATTTTTGCATATATATCTGTTCTTTGATTTTGTGGTCAATTAGTAATTTTGTGTATTTTTCCTAAATCCTACTGATGATTTGGTTTTTTTTTTTTTTTTTTATGTATTTCATTTTCTAGATATTTTGTATTTAGTAGGAAATCTAATCCAAGAGATTACTTTTATTTACCAAAATTATTCTACCAAATTACTCTTAGGCGACTGGATGTTTTCGGCTGTCGAAAAAAGCATAACATTTTATGTTGGAGAAAACAATGATTTGATAGATTATCAAAAGTAAATCACCAGAATACACTAATGGTTGGAACCGGCACCGACGAGCATATGTCAGTGATGGTTAAAATTAATTATGATGATATACTCTAAATTGCCATTGACAATCTATCATATTACCATTTTGGTCCGTCGGAGATAATTTTCAAAAGATAAATAAGGTTGAGTTTTGACTTATTTTATAAGATGTCAAAAATTCTAATGTGACTACTGATGTGACAATAAGCTTAAGGTGTGCTCTTTAAAGGCAATCTTTAAGATCATTCCTAAGACAAAATTACTTAAAGAAAAAATAATAAGGCCTAATCATTGATAAAGATCCAATCCAATGAGAGAACAACTCTAACTTCTACAATCATGGAAAGCCGTCAAACACCAAGAAATTAGTCAACTCTTCTTTAGTAAATTTGACACAATGCTTAGCTGTTACTCATAGATTTATACCATCTAGAATTAATATGCTTTAATCCTTATTTTCAGCAAATGGTTTCTTTCCTTTAGAAATCATTTTTTCCATTCTTGTATTGCTTTTAGCCGTTAGTGCTCATATAGCCGTTAGGCGGCTCTCTTTTGTATATAAACATATTTTGGGTTTTGTATTAATTAAGTGTGAAATATAGCAAAGTACTCTATTTACACACAGCCCTCTTTTTCTTGTTTTCTAAAATTTATTTTGGTATCAGAGCTTCATCCCCACACCAAAAAAAAAAAAAAAAAAAAAGTCGTCAGAAGAAATTCTTGATCCATCCAGCAAGAAGGTGACAAATGAAGAATATTCCACATGGTGCTATAATGATGGGCTTCTTATTGCCTGGCTTCTAAGCAATATGACAGAGGAAGTATTCAGCATGATCTACGGTGTGGATAGAGCATATCAAATTTGGCACTCCCTTGGTGAACAACTGTTGCCCAACACCGAAGAAAGTGAAACTCAACTGAAGACCAGCCTATATGCACTATCAAAAGGATCGCTTTCTCTTGATCAATACATCTGGAAGTTCAAGAGTATCTGGGACAAATTGGCAGCCATGGGCAAGCCTCTCCCAGACTTCGACAAAATTTTCGAAATCTCAAGAGGGCTTGGAAAGAAATACAGAGATTTTAAACTTGTTGTGCTATCAAAGCCTCCTAATCCAACTTTTAATCAATTTATTTTGTCTTTACAGAACTATGAACAGTTTTTTCTTGTGGAGGAAAAACAAGATCGATCCTGATCATAACCAAGCATTCCTCGGTCAAAGAGATAAAGGAAAAGGGCAACGTGGAGGAGGGAGATTTAGAGGAAGAGGAGGTTTCACTCAAAATCGACCACATAATCAAAATCAACCTCAAAACTTCCCATCTTCATCACATCGAAAGCCCAACTTCAACAACAATTGGAATCAGTGACAACAAGGACAATTCAACAAAATCCCAAGGATGCTTGTCAAATTTGTGGTAGGACTAATCATACAGCCAATAAATGTTATTATAGGTATGATTATGCCAATGAAGAGGAAAATGCTCAACAAGCCTTTTCGGTCATGAACATAAATAATGAAGGAGATCCAAACTTTTATGCTGATTCTGGTGCAACAGCTCATATGACAAATCAAGGAGGTAAATTACAATTTTTAAAACCTTATTTTGGCGCTGACTCAATATTTATTGGAAATGGACAAGCTTTACCCATTCCTCACACTGGTAAAACTGTGCTCAAAACCTCCCAAGGTAACTTCAAATTAAATGATGTATTAATTGTGCCAAAACTTAAAAAGAAATTATTATCTATCAGCCAACTTATTGATGATAATTTTTGTATCTTTGAATTTAACTCTGATGGTTTTGTCATAAAGGATCACAATAAGCAGGTTCTGGCCAAGGGACTTAGAAAAGGAAATCTATATGCGCTAGAGCAAAGCCATTTGGAAGCATTATATGCAATTCGAAGTCCTAGTGCATCTTCTGAAATTTGGCATGCGAGACTAGGACATCCAAACTTAAAATTTCTTTAGAACTTAGAGAAGAAGAAAGCTATTAATATTTGAAATTGGTTAAATAAGGATGTTCTTTGTACTAGTTGTCAACTTGGAAAGCGTTGTAAACTTTCTTTTAGCAAATCAGATTCAATTTCCTCTTTTCCTCTTCAAAAAATTCATAGTGATTTATGGGGGCCTGCCCCAATATCGTCATCTCAAAAATTCCAATATTATGTTATCTTTGTTGATGATTTTATATGTTATACTTGGTTATTTCCTTTAAAACATAAATTTGATTTCTTTACTTGCTTTCTTAAATGATCAAGCATTTGTAGAAAAACATTTTGATAGGAAAATCAAGGTATTTCAAAGTGATGGAGGAGGTGAGTTTATTTCTACTATCTTCTCTGAACATTTGGCACAATATGGAATTGCTCAACAACTTTCTTGCCCTTCCACGCCTAAACAAAATGGTCTTGCCGAAAGGAAACACCAGCATATTGTAGAGACAGGGCTTACTTTGCCCCTCCATGCCAATTTGCCTCTGAAATTCTAGGTAGATGCTTTTTAACTGCTTCTTTTCTTGTTAATCGTCTACCCCTCTCATCCATTTGTAAGGAAACTCCATTTTTTAAGTTGCTTGGTAAGAATCTCAATTAGTCTAGCTTACGTATATTTGGTTGTCAATGGTTTCCTTATTTAAAAAGTCAAGGTTGGAATAAATTTTCTCGCAAAACTATATCTTGTGTTTTTCTTGGCTACAGTCCTTTGCACAAAGGCTACAGATATCTTGATCCACACACTCACAAAATTTATATTTCTAGGTATGTTGTTTTCAATGAAAGTATTTTTCCATTTATTATCAAAGAACAACCTTCATCTGAGTCTTTACAAAATCTTTCCATTACTTCCTTTTTGATAAGTGGATTGCTACTCCTAACACCGGTGTTCAAGACTCCACAGGCCAAGATGATAAAGCTCAAAGTGATGCGGTTAACAATACTTCAAATTCATCATCCCATATGTCCTTTGAACCTAGAGTACAATATTTCCAAACAACTTCTTGTCTGAACTCTCCTTTGCCACTACCTCCTACCTTACCAAATAATGATGAAACCATTCCACAAATTTCTCCATCCACTTCTAATGAATTATCTGACCAAGTTGTTATCAATCCTCCTCCTTTCCCTCCTTCTCAACGACCAATTCGTGATTGGCATCCTCCATCTTACCTCAAAGATTATATTTGTCCTGCCACTCACTCATCAACCAACCAAAACATGGCTCTCGTTATTTCTCAAACTTAACCTCGAACTCTGAAAACTGCTCTTGAGTTCACAAATTGAACTGCCACCATGAAGGAGGAATTAGATGCTCTTTATCAAAATAAACCATGGTCGACACTCATTCCACGACCTTCTGGAGCAAATATCATTGGTTTAAAATGGGTCTATAGAACAAAATATCATGTTGATGGTAGCATGAAAAGATTCAAAGCTCGCCTTGTTGCAAAAGGATACATACAGATTCCTGGCTTGGAATTTTCTGAAACTTTTAGTCTTGCTGTCAAACAAACCATGATCAGAGTTATTATATCACTTGCAGTCCATTTTAGTTGGCCTCTCAAATAGCTCGATGTAAAAAATGCCTTCCTTCATGGTGTTCTCAACAAACAAGTATACATGGAGCAACCCCCAGGTTTTATTGATCCATAATTTCCTAACCATGTTTGTTTGCTTCATAAGTCCTTATATGGCCTCAAACAAGCACCACATGGTTGGTTTGAACATCTTTCTTATTGCTTACTAACTATTGGTTTCTCTTGCAGCAAAACATATCCATCTCTCTTTATTTATCATCATGCTACTAACACCATTTTTTTTCTTGTTTATGTAGATGATGTTATTATCACTGGGAACAACTCACATCTTATTGGTCAATTAATTCATCGTCTAAACAAGGATTTTGCTCTCAAAGACCTTGGCAATTTGCATTTTTTTTCTTGGACTTGAAGTACAAATGTTTCATGCTGGTCTATTTTTATCTCAAACCAAATATGCCAAGGATCTTCTTTCCAAGTCCCATATGCTTGAGGCTTCCAAAATCAACACCCCCATAGCTATCAAATCAAGCCCTCTCCCAGATGACAATGAACCCATCGATGTCAAGATATCGTCAACTCTGCGGTTCTCTTCAATATCTCACTTTTACTAGACTAGATATCACCCACGCCGTTAACCTGTGTGTCAACATTTTCAGAACCCAACGAAAAAGGATTTACGAGTTATGAAAAGAATTCTCAGATATATCAAGGGAACACTCACATTTAGTTTACACTTTTTGTCTCAAAGTTCACTAATGCTTTCTGCATTTTGTGATGCAGATTGGGCTGGTTGTACCGAGACATGTCACAGCACTACTGTAAGAATAAGAAATTTTGATGAACCTATGATTTCCTTATAGACAAGGAAAGTCTAAGACTGAACCATGTATGTGTAATAACCACCCTTTTTGATTGATTCATTATTTCCTCATTGAGGAAAAAAAATGAAAATTTGTGTGAAATGTCTGATATAATTTTATCAGATATATTTGAGTTCTTATAGCATAATAAGACTCAAAACAGCTTGTTTAGTTATGCATGATGCCTTTTAAGGAAAAAGGCAAAATTAGAATTTATGACCTTGACCGGTTAAAATTTGACCAGAAAAGTCAAAGGTATGACTATGATGGTACTGTAGTAGAGCAAGCAGTATGAGATTTATATTGCGGAAAACCGTATCACGGATGAAATAGTAAGAATAAGTTCAAGGTCACTCTAGAAAAATCAAGCACAATATTTAGGGCAATATGAACTAAATAGTTTCAAGTCCTAAGAAAATCCGATAAGTAGTCTAATTTTATGTAGATGAATTCTGGACTGTAGTTCAGTATGACAATACTGTTTTTGGTGAAAAATAGTATTGATATTATTTAAGTTAGTAAGGAAATGGACTGCATGAGTATATTAATGGAATTTTAGAATCAAGTGGATAATTATTCAAGAATTGGAAGTTAAGTGGCTCCACCATAGTCGGCCACCTTCAGGGACTAAATTGTAAATATTTTGTCCGTAGGGGCCAAAGTGTAATTTTTAGAAAAATAAGCATGATAATGTAAGCATGATGATGTAAGTATGATGTAAGCAAATAACTTGGCCTCCAACTATCACCAAGTAGCCGGCCACCTCATGGTCCTTTTGGGAAAATATTTTGTTCATAAGGACTTATGTGCAATTTATGGAATAAAAATAAATCAAGAAAGAAATTAATATTCACCTATAAATAGGTGATGCGGGGGTGGTTTTTAGAGCAAATTGTGTAACCTTACCAAAACTATACCCAATTTTCATCTCACACTCTCTCCCCCTTAAGAAAAATCGAAACCACAAAAAGAAAGAAAAAAAAAAAAAAAGGGGACCTAAGTGGTCGGATTTTGTGGAGTAACCAAGCAAGAATAAAATTTTGGCTCATCTTTTTCCCCATAGCAGCCGACCCATAAGAGAGAAAATCAAGCTAATTAGATGGTCGGATTTTTTAGAAGGAAAGCTAGAAAAAAAGTTTCGGAACCCAAGCTTGAGATTCATCTTCAAAAGCTAGAGGTAACCCTCTCAAAACCCTAAGCTTTTTAGTGAGTTTTGAGTAAATTTATGTGTATTTTCAGTAGGGATGTAAGAGCTTAAGTTCACCATTTATGTTTATGTTCTAGATAATTTGCTTAGAATGTGCTTGATTTAGGTTTTGTGATCTTGATTTATGATTTTGATGTATGTTTATGATGTTATGTGCTAAGTATGTAAGGTATGTAGAAATGCCTTTATATATTTGTTGTATGCCCCAACACACTGAAGAGGTTGTATGGTGTGTTTGATTATGTGAATGTTGATGAATGATGCAAGTAGAGTTAGTGGAAAACCCTAAAAACCCTAGTTGGTGAATTTCACCAAACGGGTTTGATTATGATTGAATGTATGAGAATAAATGAATGATCATGAGAATGTTAGATTATATGCTGCATGCTTGATGTAGGCTCAAGGTTGCGACCGTTTGAGGTAGTGTGTGCATAATTTTACGTAAGAATGAACCGAAGCCAAAACTGCCAGTTCGGGTGAAAACTGAGCAGTGATCTGGAAACGGTATTTTGAGGCCCTTAGAGGCCAAATTTGAGAAAAGTCATAGAGTTGTAGGAAATTGAAAATTTTAGGGGGTAACTTGGACAGTTTTAAAAAATAAGGCTCCAAAGGCCTTCGTTTTAATAAAAAAAACCGAGCCTGGACCACCCAGACCCATATGCACGGCCAGGCACATTCAACAAGGAAAAAGTATAAGTTAAGGGCAGAACTGGGTTTTGAGAAAAACACAAAAGTTGTAGGGTTTTTCAAGATCTAAAACTTTCGTGAAGAAAACTTTTTCAAAATCTAAATAGATTTCAAAACAAAACTGAATCTTAAAAACTGGGCAAGAAATAGGAAATTCCTGCACAGGATTTTCAAAACAGTGCATGCACATGCAATTCCTGCACATGCACTAATAACTGGAATTATGGGACTGTTTTCAACAAACACTTCCAAACTTAGACAATTTTACTCAAAACAGTTTTTAATGATTACTCAAACCCAATTTAGTAATAATAAAAATAAGATAAATAGTAATCGGAAAGATTACTAAAAATTAAGTAGACCAAGTTATAGTAACCCAATGGGTTACTAACTTTATATGTAAGACGTTGGATCCAAGGTTACTCATAATAACCCAATAGGATACGACTTTAATTATTGAGACTTAGTAGCCCAATGGGCTTTTTAAGTTAAATATAACTTGGGCTTATACCTAGGTTACTAATAGTAACCCCATAGGATGCCAAGTACAATTGGGCCTTGAGCCCAAAGTTCATTAAGAAATCAAACAGGATATTGTTTGATTATTATTGGGACATGTGCCCTAGGATTACACTTAGTAACCAAACAGGATATCATTAGAGTGTGTGAGGGGGGACATACAACTAGGGATTTCTCATAAATGCTAGTTAGGATACCAGCATCTAATGTTACAGTTAAGAGTAAGATAAGATGATTCTTATCTTACGTCGTTATTGATAACAGGTAGTTAACCTGCTGTTGCGATCAGTATGAGCAACAAACTCCGGACGTACATAAGAGGTAAGTACAAACCTCACATACAGTATGAAAAATAGTAAATACTATTTTAAAGTATGATATGTTTTCATGTATGCTATGCCATGTTATGCCAAGATATGCCATGTTATGTCAAGATATGCCATGTTATATCATGATATGCCAAGTTATACCATGATTTATGGTAATGCCATGTTTATGTCTTATGTGCATCATGATTAATAAGATCACACGTAAAGATTCTTAGTCTTGGAAATGTAACAAGATTAAGACTGAACTAAGATAAGCAAAGTGTCGTACCAACCTCCTGCCAGATCGTGAAGGATTATACATGTTTCAAGTTCAAGACATTCAGAACTTCAGTTGATGTGTGAGGGTATAATCAACATCAACCTTCCGTTGATGCATAAAGGATCATGTATGTTCAAGAAAATTCTCAGACCTTCTGTTGATGCAGAAGGGTTATGTTTCATGATTCCCAGACTTGTTAGGGACCTTGCAAACCTTAACTTTCTGTGAAATGCACGCAATCGGTACGTATACAAGGGGCCCACATGTTAAGCAAGATAATAAGTTCAAGTCCATAATTAATTATAAAAGATACATAATTGATCATAATTGGTTCATGCATAAGTTACACGATGTTTGTTATGTTTTTGGGAGATCATGTTTGTACTCGCTGGGCAAAAGCGCATTTGTATTTCATATTGTAGGTAAGATGCCTGCAGCTTTACTTGGTGGGCACTGGAGACAATGCGGCAAGTGAAGGGCGGTGTGGGATATCACTACGCAGATTTTCCGTAAACTCTTTAAATTATGAACTAGTGCATGTATGATTAAGTAGTATGTACAATGTTACGTATGAGATGTTTGAAAACCCTGGTTTAAAAGGTTATGTGTGACATTTTAATCGGCTTAACAAGTAATGGGTAGGCATGATGGAGTTTACCCATATGAATAAGTTTAATTAAGTTACGAAGAAAAAAAAATTATTCTGTAATTTTCTGAAAGTTCACGTATTAGAAACTAACAAGTTAAGTATGTAAGGTAACGGCCCACGTTTACGTAGTCGGCCCTACATAGACGGCCGGGGCGTTACAGGTGGTATCAGACTGGTATCCTACCAGCCTACTTCACTCTGCTTCGCATCGTTTCTGCAAATGCCCAAGTAAGTTAAATTATTATTTTTTCTTTAGTTAGAATTAGTTAAAATATTTTTTATAATAAGTTATGATGTGATACGAGAAGATACGAATGAATGAAAGAATTGGTATTAGAAAGGTGAGGAATTAAGAACTAGAATTAGAAGATGGTTCGCCGTATATATGAATGAACTAAATTTTTGCAAGAGCCTAATCTTGCAACTGTAGTAGCTAAGTTATAATAATAATTGCTAGAGTAGCAATAAAGAAATGAATAGGCTTCGAGATCAAATAGCTTATTATCTCACCTTGGTATGGTGATATTCAGGAATTTTTCCTTGTAAGGAATAGGATTAACACTAGGGAATTTAAGTTTCATGATTGTGAAACTTTTACCTCAATAAGCTGAGGGGATTTTTATGAATGTTTTAAATAAGACCTTGGGTATGTTGAATGTTGCCAATAATGATTTAGTATACTAAAATGATGGCTATAAGTTAGACGATGGAAGTAAGGATATGATCTCCAAGTAATAGAAAATATGTTATAATGGGAAGTTTTAGATATTCTTAGGAGTTATGATTATGCACTCGTTCTATGAATAAAATGTTAGAAGCAATGAGATAAGCTTCTACTAGCCAATAAGTAGCTAGTTGATATGAAGATATCTTTCTCTGCATCACTCGAACAGTAATATGTTTTCAATAATATTATTTATTATGTTTTCCATGATTAACTTGGAAAAGATTC
The DNA here is from genome assembly GCA_025413025.1 of Ficus hispida. Classification (NCBI taxonomy): domain Eukaryota; kingdom Viridiplantae; phylum Streptophyta; class Magnoliopsida; order Rosales; family Moraceae; genus Ficus; species Ficus hispida. The sequence goes on from CM046373.1 coordinate 10,605,426, forward strand.
AAAGAAGTTATTTTTAAGTATAGTGCTTAATCTTATACTTATTAGAACCAACTCATGTTATGTAAGGACCATCATGTTATGAAAGGGCCATCATGTTATGTAAAGGGCCAAATCCTTGAGAAATAAGTTCCAAGAAAAGGGTCATCATGAAAAGTAAAGGGTTCTAATAGTACAAGATTAACATTGTACTAGAGAGTCCTTAGCTTCAGCTAAAGTTAAAGAAAAATATTTTAAATATGATACATTCGCTGAGCCCTCAACTAAAGTTAAAGAGAAGTATTATATGATATTCTTTTCAAATATACAAGTTATATGATATACTTGCCAAGTTTTTATGTAGATAGTTCTTATGATGCAGTATGAAAGTATAAAAGTATAAAAGTATGTAAGTATGAAAGTATGACAGTATAAAAGTATGATAGTACGAAAATTATGAAAGTATGAAAGTATGAGGATATGATAGAATATGAAAGTAGATTATGGTTCTATATAAGAGACCTTATCTCATTAAGTTATTAAAATGGGAACAAACCATTATGGATTTGTGGTGGATTTTAAAAAAAGCCACCTAGAAGTATACGAATTTTTTATGACAAAAATTTTTTAAGGAGGGTAGAATGTAAGAACCCGAAATTTTGATGAACCTACGATTTCCTTATAGACAAGGAAAGTCTAAAACTGAACCATGTATGTGTAATAACCGCCCTTTTTGATTGATTCATTATTTCCTCATTGAGGAAAAAAAATGAAAATTTGCGTGAAATATCTGATATAATTTTATCAGATATATTTGAGTTCTTATAGCATAATAAGACTCAAAATAGCTTGTTTAGTTATGCATGATGCATTTTAAGGAAAAAGGCAAAATTTGAATTTATAACCTTGACCGGTCAAAATTTGACCAGAAATGTCAAAGGTATGACTATGACGGTACTGTAATATAGCAAGCAGTATGGCATTTATACTGCGGAAAACCATCATCACGGATGAAATAGTAAGAATAAGGTTCAAGGACACCCTAGAAAAATCAAGCACAATATTTAGGGCAATATGAACTAAATAGTTTTAAGTCCTAAGAAAATCCGATAAGCAGTTCAATTTTATGTAGATGAATTTTGGACTGTAGTCCAGTATGATAATACTGTTTTTGGTGAAAAATAGTATTGATATTATTTAAGTTAGTAAGAAAATGGACTGCGTGAGTATATTAATGGATTTTTGGAATCAAATGGATAATTATTCAAGAATTGGAAGTCAAGTGGCTCCACCATAGTCGACTACCGTCAGGGACTAAATTGTAAATATTTTGTCCGAAAGGGCCCAAGTGTAATTTTTAGAAAAGTAAGCATGATGATATAAGCATGATGATGTAAGCACGATGCAAGCAAATAACTTGGCCTCCAAGTATCACCAAGTGGCCGGCCACCTCATGGTCCTTTTGGGTAAATATTTTGTTCATAAGGACTTATGTGCAATTTATGGAATAAAAATAAATCAAGAAAGAAATTAATATTCACCTATAAATAGGTGATGGGGGGTGGTTTTTATAGCAAATTGTATAAGCCCATTGGATCCAAGGTTACTCGTAATAACCTAATAGGATACCACTTTAATTATTGGGCCTTAGTAGCCCAATAGGGTTTTTAAGTTAAACATAACTTGGGCTTATACCTAGGGTTACTAATAGTAACCCCATAGGATACCAAGTACCATTGGGCCTTGAGCCCAAAGTTCATTAAGAAATCAAACAGGATACTGTTTGATTATTATTACGACATGTGCTCTAGGGTTACACTTAGTAACCAAACACAATATCATTAGAGTGTGTGAGTGGGGACATACAACTAGGGATTTCTCATGGATGTTGGTTAGGATACCAATATCTAATGTTACAGTTAAGAGTAGGATAGGATGATTCTTATCTTACGTCGTTATTGATAACAGGTAATTAACCTGTTGTTGCGATCAGTAGGAGCAACAAACTCAGGATGTACATAAGAGGTAAGAACAAACCTCACCTACAATATGAAAAATAGTAAATACTATTTTAAAGTATGATATGTTTTCATGTATGCCATGCCATGTTATGCTAAGATATGCCATGTTATGTCAAGATATGCCATGTTATACCATGATATGCCAAGTTATACCATGATTTATGGTAATGCCATGTTTATGTCTCATGTGCATCATGATTAATAAGATCACACGTAAAGATTCTTAGTCTTGAAAACGTAACAAGACTAAGACTGAACTAAGACAAGAAAAGTATCGTACCAACCTCCTACCAGATCGTGGAGGATTATACATGTTTCAAGTTCAAGACATTCAGACCTTCCGTTAATGCGTGAAGGGTTATGTATATGATTATCAACCTCCCGTTAATGCGTAAGGGTATAATCAACACAACCTTCCGTTGATGCGTAAAGGATTATGTATGTTCAAGAAAATTCTTAGACCTTCTGTGGATGCGTGAAGGGTTATGTATATGATTATCAACCTCCCGTGATGCGTGAGGGTATAATCAACATCAACCTTCCATTGATATGTAAAGGATCATGTATATTTAAGAAAATTCTCAGACCTTCTGTTGATGCAGAAGGGTTATGTTTCATGATTCCCAGACTTATTAGGGACCTTGCAAATCTTAACTTTATGTGGAATGTGTGTAATCGGTACGTACACAAGGGGCCCACATATTAAGCAAGATAATAAGTTCAAGTCCATAATTGATCATAAAAGATACATAATTCATCATAATTGGTTCATGCATAAGTTACATGATGCTTGTTATGTTTTTGTGAGATCATATTTGTACTTGCTGGGCGGAAGCTCATTTGTATTTCATACTGTAGGTAAGATACCTGCAGCTTTACTTGGTGGGCACTGGAGATAATGTGGCTAGTGAATGGCGATGTGGGATATCACTACGCAGATTTTCCGCAAACTCTATAAATTATGAACTAGTGCATATATGATTAAGTAGTATGTATCATGTTACGTATGAGATGTTTGAAAACCCTGGTTTAAAAGGTTATATGTGATCTTTTAATCGGCTTAACATGTAATGGGTAGGCATCATGGAGTTTACCTACATGGATAAGTTTAATTAAGTTACAAAGTAAAAAAAATTATTCTGTAATTTTCTGAAAGTTCACATATTAGAAACTAATAAGTAAGTTAAGTATGTAAGGTAACGGCCCACGTTTACGTAGTCGGCCCTACGTAGACTGCTGGGGCATTACAACTACTGGTTATTGTATCTTTCTAGGCTCCAATCTTGTCTCTTGGGTTTCCAAAAAGCAACCAACCATCTCTCGTTCAAGTGCCGAACCTGAGTATCGATCATTGTCTACTACTATAGCTGAAGTTACATGGTTACAATATCTTTTCAATGATTTAGGCATTACATTATCTCGCACGCCTCGCCTCCTATGTAACAACAAAAGTGCCCTTGATATATCTCACAATCCTGTCTTTCATGCTCGAACCAAGTATATTGAGCTCGATTATCATTTTGTTCGAGAAAAGGTCATTGATGGTACTCTCACTACTGGATATGTGCCATCCTCTCATCCAATTGCAGACATTCTGACTAAAGCACTTCCTCAAGATTCCTTCAATACTTTCCGTTTCAAGCTAGGAGTACATTTCATTCCACTTCCTAGCTTGAGGGGGCCTGATAAAGATCCAATCCAAGGAGAGAGCAACTCTAACTCCTACAATCATGAAAAGTCGTTAGACACCAAGAAATTAGTGAACTCTTCTCTAGTAAATTTGGCAAAATGCTTAGCTGTTACTCATGGATTTACACCATCTAGAATTAATATGCTTTAATCCTTATTTTCAATAAATGGTTTCTTTCCTTCAGAAATCATTCTTTCCATTCTTGTATTGCTTTTAGCTGTTGGTGCTCCTATAGCCATTAGGCTCTCTTTTATATATAAACCTGTTTTGGGTTTTATATATATTAATTAAGTGTGAAATATAATAAAGTACTCTATTTACACACATTCCTCTTTCTCTTATTTTCTAAAATTCATTTATCACTAGTACAAAATGATGAATTCACAATGATTTTAATCATTGTTAAAAGTTCCTGATGCCGTTTATTATTATTTTTTTGGCTAATCATTTATATGACCAGACAATAAAAAAAATGTTAATCCGACATGCCACATAGCAGGAAAAAAGTTAAAAAATAAAAAATAAAAACAATAAAAATAAACATAAAAAAAGGAAGAAGAAGAAGAAGAAGAAACTGTTGGAACATAGGCTACTGAAAATAAACAAAAAGAACAATTAAAAACTTGAGAATCTTGCAACAAATTCCACAGAACAAGACAACACAAATTGGCAAAACAAACTCCATATACATCTTGCTTTCGGAAACTCGTCAGATCTAAAAATAAACACAAGAAAAATCAGAGCCCTAAAATTTTGAAGGGAAACTATTGAGGGAAGAGGAAGTTAAAATAAGGAGGGAGAGAGAGAGAGGGAGAGGGAAGAGGAAGTTAAAATAAAGAGGGAGGGAGGGAGGGAGAGAAAGGGAGAGCGAGAGAGATGTGTGTGTGTATATATATATATATATATATATATTTTTTTTTTTTTTTTTTTTTTTTTGAGGAAGTTAAAATAAGGAAGGAGGGAGGGAGGGAGGGGGAGAGAGATTATATATATATATATATATATATATTTATATATATATTGAGGAGGAAGTTAACATCAAGAGTTTGACAAATAGAAAGAACAAAGCCCCTAAAATTATCAAACCCATACAGAGAAAATCAGATTCAAAGGAAAAAGAAGAAATCCAACACCCCCCCCCCCCCAAAAAAAAACAATGAAGAAAGAATTCTTAAAAGCAAAATAATAAAAAAAGCACGGCATATTGTTGGATGGCAGTACGGTTTAATTGGACTAGACAATTGTTTTTGACGTGTGCTCGGCCTGTTAATTAATGTTGATTTCTAAATAAGGAATTACTTTAATATCAAGCTTGATAAAAATATACATAGCTTTTTTTTTTTTTTTTGTCATGAGAATTTCTCTTTCCCCTTTCTATAACATAGTTTTTTTTTTATTGTTATTTTTATAGTAAGCCAGGTGGATGATATTTGAACTCTAGAACTCAATGGTGTAACTAAGAGCATGAATTTATTGCAACTCTACACCTAAAATCACTTTTTTTGCATCTATTTTTATTCGAGTGATCTGAATCCTGCTGTTTCAAATTTTTTGAATCATTACCTATATCTCTACTATTTTGGTATCAGTTCGGCAACATAATAAATATTATTAATAACTAAAAAAGTGCGTAGATATGAATTTATCAAAATAGTAGTAACAAACAATGAAATAGAAAAATATAACAAAACATCCAAACTTTTATTATTCACGCAGAAGCACAAAACTAACTAGGGCAAAATAACAGAAGTATAAAAACTCTTAATTGTTACAGATTGATTAACAAATGTTTTTTTTTTTTTTTTTTTGAAGAAAATAAAAGAAAAATTTTCGATCATGATACCATTAATGTACTTGAGCTAATCGACTACTAATAATGTTTCGGTTAAACGACTCGTTTGAGACTCTGAGACAGGGTGTACGTGTTTGTTTACATTTATTGAAACCCTAGAAAAATAGCTACAAATTACCATGAAATGAATAATGCAGTTCAACCAACAATCATGAATATGAAGCTGCTATCCTTGCAGCGTCAAAAAAGTGGACAAAACAAACCAGAGAGCCAGATTTATGGAAATGCGCGAAAGGTATCCATGACTGAGAGATACTTGATTATTGCGTTAATCTTTGTCAAACATGCAGTCGTAGAAAAAGCATAAATAAGATAATTGGTCACAAAAGATAATACCAGTAGTAGTAGGGAACTAGGTCGGTGCGGTGACACACAAAAGCGAGTTATCTTTGGAAAAAGTCATAAAAATGCACACCCCCCAATCTCTCTTGGTGGCCTTCAAGTCATCACTGATACATCTAAATAAGTAAACAGCATAAATGCCACAATTAAAAAAAATTATTAAAAGAATTTGTTTAACCGAATAAGGGAATCTTTCAATGTGTGAATGCGAAGAACTATCCCAACAAGTAAAGTAGGGGAAAACATTAAAAGGTAAATTAAAAAAAAAAAAAAAAAAAGCGCTAACTAAAAGCTTCTTGCTCATCAGGTTAGGCACCTTTATTTTTCTTTTCCTCTTTCCCTTAGCATATACAACTAAGCATTCCACTTAATCTCTGTCTGCCGTAACTACTCCTCTTTTTTCCTTTTACAATTTTTCCGTAAACTAAAAGAATAAATCATAATAAGTAAATAACACAACTAATTAAGAAAACAAATCTCCTTCTCACACATAATATACTTCCATTCCATAACCATGCAAAAAATCCCTCTCTCTCGCTCTAAAAAAACACCAATATTAGAAATCTTCCGATTATAGCTTGACTGATTTACTCAACCTTCCTTCTACAATGTCGACTGTACAGAAACTGATAGTCGAAGTTGTGGACGCTCGGAATCTTTCGCCGAGAGACGGCCAAGGCACGTCGAGCCCGTATATGGTGGCGGACTACTACGGGCAGCGGAAGCGGACCAAGACTGTGGTCCGTGACCTGAACCCGATGTGGAACGAGGCTCTGGAGTTCAACGCCGGCAAGCCCTCAGAGGTGTTCCAAGACGTGCTTGAAATAAACGTCTTCCACGACAAGAACCACGGCCCCACCAGGCGGAACAACTTCCTGGGAAGGTTACGTTTGAACTCCGCCCAGTTCGTCAAGAAAGGCGAAGAGGCCTTGATCTACTTTCCTCTCGAGAAGAAGCACTTTTTCGAATTTAATATCCAAGGCGATATCGGCTTGAAAATCTATTTCTCTGAAGAAGTCATTCCGCCTCCCCCGCCGACGCCGTCACCTGAGCCGGAGCCGAATCCCGAACCAGCACCACCTCCTGAAGCTTCCGTGGAGCCCGCTGCCGAGTCGAAACCGCCCGAAGAAGCCGAGAAAGAGCCCGAAAAGAAAGAAGGCCAACCGGAGAATTCTCCGGAGCAACCGGAAACTGAAAAAGACAGCGGAGAGTCGCCGGTTGATCAGGATCAGCAACCGGAACCAGTTGCACCAGAGGGACGGAATGAGACTATTCCGCCTCCGCCTCCGCCTCCAGCGCCACCGCCACCTCCCGTCCAACGTGAAGCGGAGCTCGACATGACGGCGGCTTCAGTTTCGGACAAGTCGATGCCGGAGGTCAAGCTCACCGGAGGAATCAACGGGCCGAAGCCAATCAGGAGGCCACTGTCCGGCGATCTGCAGTCGGAAATCGATTCGGCGGCTTCGATCGAACGGTCGACGTTTGATCTCGTGGAGAAGATGCACTACCTGTTCGTGAGGGTGGTGAAAGCCAGATCGCTTCCGACCAACGGGAACCCGATCGTGAAGATCTCAGCCTCCAACCACCGCATCCAATCAAAACCCGCCAGAAAAGCCATCTTCTTCGAGTGGGACCAGACCTTCGCCTTCCCCCGCGACGCACCGGAATCCTCCTCCATTTTAGAAATCTCTGTGTGGGACCCATCAGACGCGGCACACCAGAACTCCTTCTTCCTAGGTGGTATCTGCTTCGACACGACGGAAATCCTCCTAAGGGACCCACCGGACAGCCCCCTGGCCCCGCAGTGGTACAGGCTGGAGGGAGGCGGGGCTCACCATGGAGATCTCATGCTCGCCACGTGGATAGGAACTCAGGCTGACGAATCGTTTCACGACGCGTGGAAGACTGACACGAACTGCAGAGCCAAAGTCTATCAGGCGCCGAAGCTCTGGTACCTTCGAGTAACGGTTCTTGAAGCACAAGACGTACTTCCTATGACGATGTCGTTTAAGGAAATGAGTTTCCAACTCAAAGCCCAGCTCGGATTCCAAACGCTCAGGACCAAACCAGCCGTCACGAAAAACGGCACTGCGTTTTGGAACGAAGATCTGGTGTTCGTCGCGGCCGAGCCTTTTTCCGAGACCGAACACCTAGAGTTCACCCTCGAAATACGACAACAGAAAGGCCTGAGCTCGCTCGGAAACGCCGTCGTTCCGCTCACCGCCGTCGAGAGAAGAGTGGACGACAGAAAAGTCGCGTCGCGGTGGTTCTCCTTCGAGAACAATATTCGTGACGAGAAGATCAAGAAGTGGAGATCGCCGGTTAATTCTAGAGCAAGAGTCCACCTCCGTCTTTGCTTCGACGGCGGCTATCACGTGATGTATGAGGCCGCGCACGTGAGCAGCGACTTCCGACCCACCGCCAGGCAGCTCTGGAAGCCCCCCGTCGGCACCGTCGAGCTCGGAATCATCGGCTGTAGAAACCTCGTACCTGTCAAAACCTCCGCCGTCGATGGAAAGGGATGTACGGACGCCTACTGTGTCGCCAAGTACGGTCCTAAGTGGGTCCGTTCTCGTACGGTGTCGGACAGTTTGGATCCGAGATGGAACGAGCAGTACACCTTCCAGGTGTTCGACCCATGTACGGTGTTGACGATCGGGGTTTTTGATAGCTTCGAGAGTTGCGAGATCGAGGGCTGTAAAGATGCCACGCGTCCTGATTTCCGGATCGGTAAGGTTAGGGTAAGGATTTCGACTTTGGCTGCTGGGAAAGTGTACAGGAATGCGTACCCGTTGTTTGTGTTGTCCCCGGTTGGGATGAAGAAAATGGGTGAGTTAGAGATTGCTGTACGGTTTGTTAGAGTGAGACCGACGTTGGATTTGCTACACGTGTACTCGCAGCCGTTGTTGCCGATGATGCACCATATCAAGCCGCTTGGGGTGGTCCAACAGGACGCACTGAGGAATGCGGCCGTTAAGATCGTCGCCGAGCACTTGTCGCGGTCGGAGCCACCGCTTCGGCGTGAGGTTGTTCTGTACGTGCTCGATGAGGACTCTCACGCATTCAGCCTGCGGAAAGTGCGTGTCAATTATTACAGGATCATCAATGTGATTGCCAGTGTGATTGATGTTTTTAATTGGGTCGACAACACCCGAACGTGGAAGAATCCAACGGCTACGGTGCTTGTGCACGCGTTGTTAGTGATGCTAGTGTGGTTTCCTGATCTGATCATCCCGACGCTGGCGTTTTATGTGTCTGTAATTGGTGCTTGGAATTATAGGTTTCGGTCGAGAGACCCACTTCCATACTTTGATCCGAAACTTTCGTTGGCAGAGACCGTAGATCGTGAGGAGCTGGATGAGGAATTCGACACGTTGCCTAGTTGTAGACCACCGGATGCAGTTCGGGCAAGGTATGATAAGCTACGGATGTTGGGGGCTAAGGTGCAAACGACGCTTGGAGATTTAGCCACACAAGGCGAGCGCGTTCAAGCATTGGTGACATGGCGCGATCCACGTGCCACTGGGATATTTGTTGGATTGTGTTTCGTCGTGGCGATGATATTGTACTTGATCCCATCCAAGATGGTGGCAATGACTTTTGGATTCTATTACTTCCGGCATCCGATCTTTCGAGATCGGATGCCGTCCCCTGCTTTGAACTTCTTTCGAAGACTTCCTTCACTCTCTGATCGTATCATGTAGGTTTATACGGAGAAGATAATATGACTCGCTATCTGTGTACTACCATATATCAGAAAGCTCTTGTACTAGCATACATAAGAAAGCACTGGATCAGGGCCTTGGCTTTTTTTTTTTTTTTTTTTGTCTTTTTGTCTTTTTTTCCCCCCTCCAATGAATGTAATGCAGTGTAATTCCACTTGAAAAATGTTGAAAACGAATTCCAATAATTACTCCATACTTTTAGAGATTAAAAGTCCAAAAGCGGTTGGAATGCAGGCAAGCGTAACTAAAAATTCGTAATATGATTGCTCCTAGCTACCCTATATGCCTGATAATCTTGGCTTGACGAGTTGGAAATCAGGATATGGCCAACATCTTCATCCTCGACGAGTTGGCGTCGGAGATCAGAGATTGCGACCATGTTCACCCTTGGTGAGTTGGCGTCGGAGATCAAAAATTGGAGATCACGACCGTCTTCTTCCTCGACGAGTTGGCGTCGGAGATCGGAGTAGTCTCTTTCTCTCCCTTCACGGCGGTGACCCGAAGCTATGGTCAGAGATCGGTCCATCTTCAGTGGACTCGATTGTTCGGCACCTTTTTGCGAATTTTTGGTTATTTTGTTGACAAATTATTAGCATTAGATATTATGCTCGAAATTATGCTGTCAATTAAATTTTTTTTTTTTTTTTATTGATGATAGTCTGCAAAACAAGATTACTGTTAAATTCTAGGAATCTTGTTAGAATATGGTATTTAGTAGGTGAAATATAAAAAATAACCGGTCGACTATAAAAAAAATATATGGTAGAATGATTTTCGGTATTATACCAGAATACTCTCTGATGAATAGAAACTGGCGTCGGTCTGATCATGTTGATTATCAAAAGTAATCGAGTAGAATACCAAAAGTATTAATACACCTAAATACTCTTCAATAATCGGAGATCAGTACTGACAATCAGAAATTATTGGTGACCTGTGTTGGTTCTGCTAGTTGAAGGGTGTTCTGGTAAATTTTTGATTGACTAGAGATAATTTTTAAAAAGACATATTATGTTGATTTTGACTTATCTTATAGAAAGTTAAAAATCCTAAAATCACTATAAATGTAACAATATTCCAGTCTCCACATGTTTGCTCCTAGAGTGACGGTCCTGAAAATGACCCCCATTTTTAAGTGTAATTTGTTGTTTGAGTAGCACCCGATGGAAATTGTTTTGTACTATGTATAATTTTGTATATAGTATGGTCATATTGGCTCGTCATTAATAGAGTGTCGACTTTATCTTCTGGACCCAAATTTATTAAAAAATAGAAATTAGAAATACATCTTTTGATAGAGGACCTATTTGACACAACTTCCTAGAATTTGTTTTTAGCTTTCTAAGTTCAAAACCAGCTTCTGGAAGTATTTAAATGATCTATCAGAATAGTTTCTAGTCTCCAGAAGTACTTTTTGTCAAAGTAAAAAAATATGACTTTTAACAAAAGCTCTTTTGAGTAGACTTTAAAACTTGTAGTAAAATTTAAATTAGACGTTATAAACTTCATTTAACAATTTTAGTACTTAATAAAATACTTTAGATATCATTTTGATCTCAAAAGCTCTTTAGTTCCAAAAACTTATTGAGAAGCTAAGCTTTTGCTTCTCTTCTTCTACTGAGTAGAAGCAAAAGCAAAAGCTTTGCCAAACGAGCCTAGAGTTTGTCTCGGTGCCTATAATTTAAACAGATAATTTATACTAAAAATAAAAAATATAGATTCATATAATAATGAAAATAATTTAATAAAAAAAGAAAAAGAGTTAGAAATCTAAGGACCCATTGCGAGTATATTTGAAATATCTGGCTTTCAAATATATATATTACTATTTTCGTATCCGGCACCTCATTTTTGTCGGACACGAATGACACTTGTTTTTGTAAATTCCGAACCCCACCTCAAGCCTTTAGAATGAAAACTAAAGAACAATTCAATGGAACCTATATCATATAGCTCAAATTGAAAATCATGCACAAGTTAACATTGAAATTTTAATGTTAGTTCAATAAATATCTTCACACTTGCAATATCAAAGCTTTATTATCTCAAGAAATTTCAACCGTTGAGAATTCCGACCAATGAGGATAATCTAAGAGTGCTATCAAGCAAATAAAGGAAATATATTAACAAGAGGAAGTAAAGGTTCACCTACCAATGTAGCACATTCTTCTGCAAGGCCAAGTTCAATTGTAGCATCACTACTAGAAAATGTGGATTCGACGACGGAGATTCAACGACTGTTTTTTAAAAAATCATTGTGAAAAATTCGAGAAAATACACCGAGCCAAAAACTTTCCGAAATTAGGCGTGGAAGCAAAGTTTTCCACGACGGTCAACGTTGATCGTCGTGGAAGACGCAAGGCTTCCACAACGGTGGAATCCCCGGTCTTCCACGACGGTCAACGTTGACCGTCGTGGAAGCCTCATGTATTCCACGACGGTTTAAAAAAAACGGTCGTGGAATCCAGATTCGATGACCGTTTTCTTTGAAACCGTCGTGGAAAATTCGCGGGATTCCACGACCATTTTTTTTAAACCGTCGTGGAAAATTCGCGATTTATACTCCCAAGCCGTGATATATGCCTCTGATATTCGCTCGTCAATACAGTACCTGCAGTTAACCCAGATTACTCCAAAAACAGTCGATCTGTTCACTACTTTGTTACGGCACCATCTTCCATCGATCATTTGAGGCCGTCTTGTAAGTCATGATCACACAAACTTAGCTTTATGTAGTTTTCCTCTGTATTTTATATTAATTTTGTATGTTTTTAGATTACTTTTTAGTACGTTACTACATTGGGCCGCCTTTATTGTTTTAATTTACGAACTTATCATGATCAACTTGCTATTTATGCCTGGTAATCATAGTATTTATGGTTTTTTTTTTTTTTTTCTTTGTTGTTAATTGTTCAATTAATTAAACCGCCAGTAGAACAGTATTTAATTTAATTAACTAAATGAAATATTACACACTCTTTGACTTCGAAATCTTTGTTTCATTGATTTAGGATCTATTTGCAAATCATGGATAGAAAATAGATGTGGTTTGATAGATTGTCTAAAGCATATGAAGATGGTGTTGAAGATTTTTTGTCATTTGCCAAAGCTCACATGCAAGATGACAAGATTCCGTGTCCGTGTCAAATATGTGGTAATCATAGATCTCATTCCATTGATAATATTAGAGGGCATTTGCGTGCTTATGGGATTATTTGTTCTTACCAAACATGGTATTTACATGGTGAAGATTTTTTCGATATTAAATATACATCGACAAGTACTAAAGGTAAAGAGCATATAGTTGAGGAAGACGTTGGTGATAATATGTTCAATATGGTAAATGATTTGGAAGAAAACTTTGTGCACCGCCCAGAGTTATTTGAGGAAATGATTAATGATGCGGAAACACCCTTGTATGTCGGGTGTACAAAATATACGAAATTAGGGGCATTAGTTAAATTATGGAATATGAAAGCATCGGGAGGGTGGACGAATACTAGTTTCACGACTCTTTTAGAATTTCTAAAAGATGTTCTACCGGAGGATAACAAAGTGCCACCTAGTATGTACGAGGCAAAGAAGACGTTGAGCACTTTGGGAATGGAATACGAAAAGATACATACTTGCCCAAATGATTGCGTCCTTTACCGGAAAGAATATGAAGATTTAGATGAGTGTCCGATTTGTAACAAATCAAGATGGAAGAAGGGCAAGATGCCATTGAATGGTAGAAGAGGAGTTCCGGTTAAAGTGTTATGGTACATTCCACCGGCGCCATGTTTGCATCGTTTATTCCGTAATGCCGAGCATGCTAATAATTTGACATGGCACCATGATAAACGTCTTGACGATGGAAAACTTAGACATCCGGCCGACTCATCACAATGGAAGACCTTTGATGACAACTATCCAGATTTTAGTGTAGAACCAAGAAATTTACGTCTCGGTTTGTCGTCGGACGGAATGAACCCATATAGTAACCTGAGTAGTCGGTATAGTACATGGCCAGTCATACTTGTCAACTATAATCTCCCTCCGGAATTGTGCATGAAGCGGAAGTTTTTGATGTTGACATTATTGATCTCAGTCCCTCAACAACCAGGGAATGACATTGATGTGTACTTGGCACCATTAATCGATGACTTCAAAAGCTTGTGGGAAGATGGTTTACAAGTTAAAGATTCTCACCATCAAGATACGTTCAATCTTCGTGCAATGTTGATTTAGTCAATTAATGACTTTCCTGCACTTGGCAACCTATCTGGTTATCCTGTGAAGAGTTCTATTGGTTGTCCAGTTTGTATGAAGGAAACTTCTTCCATCCTGTTGAAGAATGGTAAGAAAACCGTGTATCTTGGTCACAGGAGATTCTTACCAAAAAATCATCGATACCGCAAACAAAAGAAGGCTTTTGATGGCCATACCGAAGAAAGCTCTGCTCCTCGGATTTTGTCTGGCGAAGCTGTTTTTGAGATGGTTAAAGATGTGAAAGTTGTTTTGGGAAAGAGAAAACGTGGGGCTCCAGTTGTCGATGGACCTTGGAAGAAGAAGACAATATTCTACGAACTTCCATATTGGAAGTCACTTTACGTTTGTCATTGCCTAGATGTTATACATATTGAGAAAAACGTTTGTGAATCGATAGTCGGCACGTTGCTTGACATCTCAAACAAAACTAAAGATGGCGAGAAGGCACGGTTGGATCTTAAAGAGATGAATATTAGACCAAATTTGCTCCCTGAGAAAAGAGCGACCGGCACATATTTACCTCCCGCTTAGCACACATTATCCAGACAGGAAAAGAAAAAGCTTTGTGAATGGCTTGCGTCCGTCAAAGTGCCAAGTGGGCACTCTTCGAATGTGAAAAGATTGGTTTCGATGAAGGATTTGAGGCTAATTGGAATGAAAACCCACGATTGTCATATCTTGATGCAACAATTATTACCTCTTGCATTACGGAGAGTTTTAACGAAGGATGTAAGATATGCAATTACGAAGTTATGCTTGTTTTTCAACTCAATTTGCTCCAAGGTAATCGATCCACTAATGCTAGATTCGCTACAATCGGAGTTGGTGATGACTTTGTGCATGCTAGAGAAGTATTTCCCTCCAGCCTTTTTTGATATCATGATCCACCTAACGGTGTACTTAGTTCAGGAAGTTAAGCTATGTGGACCGGTTCATTTGAGGTGGATGTATCCTTTTGAGAGATATATGAAGGTTTTGAAGGGTTATGTGAAGAACCGAAATAGGCCAGAGGGATGTATAGTGGAAAACTACATAGCCGAGGAATCAGTTGAATTTTGCTCTGAGTATTTATCCAATGCGGACCTAATAGGGCTGCCTCCATTTGGAAACATTTCGCCGAAAGGACTATCCGCCGCGGTTCATTCACCAGTAAAGCAAGATGAATGGGAAAAAGCTTGTCTGTATGTTTTGCACAATGCTAAAGAAGTGGAGTCGTTCGTTGAGGTTCATATGACGGAATTGAGAGTCGCGAATCCAAGGAAAACAAGATGCGAGAAATCGATTCAAGATGAGCACAACCGGACATTCAGGGAGTGGATAAGCCAACATTTGCATATGAAGCCTAGCGTTTCCAAAGATTTAATGAAGCTAGCAAGAGGACCGTCATCAATAGTCACAAGGTATACAGCGTACTTTGTCAATGGCTATACCTTCTACACTCGCGAAAGATATGAGAAGCATCCAGTTCAAAATAGTGGTGTGAGCATTCGTGCCGAGTCTATGCATATTTCATCCGCAAAGGACAAGAACCCGGTATACGGTTCCATGAACTACTTTGGGTTCATTGAAGATATTTGGGAACTTAATTATTGCGGTTTGCGGATAGCACTCTTTAAATGCAAGTGGGCTGACAATAATTTTGTTAAGATTGATAAGGACGGCGTGACAGTGGTGGACTTTAGGAGATTGGGATACAAAAATGATCTTTTCATTCTGGCATCGCAAGCAGTACAAGTCTTTTACACAACGGATCCCGACAATTTAGAATTATCTTTAGTTGTGCCAATGAAGCCAAAAATAATTCGGGTTGGTTTTGAAGATGTTGAAGATTGCACCGACATTCCATCTTTCACGAACGGGTTGCCACCGGTAGAGGAGATTGATGATTTGGATTATGACTCCTTACACTTGCTTCGTTTAGATGTCGAATGGACACGTGTTGAGAAAACGAAAAAAAAAACAGAAAAAAAAATTTTCAGTTATTTTGTATCAATTGTGTATATAATTTATACTTTGTCAATTGTTTGCCTTAATTTATGCCAATGAATACATCTAAATACGAGTTATTGATGGGCTGTTTCATGCACAACACACAGGTTTGATGCCATGTGGGAATAATAATTAACAGATTGAATTTGATTATAGTTAGCTTGGAAACGACGACGGCTTCCTTGGAATCCGTCGTCGTTTTGAAGAACAATAGGAACCGATGACGGTTTCCATTGCAAACGACGTCGTTTCCGAGCTGAAAAAACGGGAAACGACGACGGTTTCCAAGGTAAAACCGTCGTCGTTTACCATAAGGAAACGACGACGGTTTTGCCTGAGAAACCGTCGTCGTTTCTCATGTTGACCGAAGAAGAAACGACGACGGTTTCCGAAACCGTCGTCGTTTCATTCTAAATCACCGACACGAAACGATGACAGTTTCCAGGCGGAAACCGTCGTCGTTTCCGAAGAAGAAACGACGACGGTTTCTGCTTGGAAACCGTCGTCGTTTCATTCAAAATGACCGACACGAAACGACGACGGTTTCCAGGCGGAAACCGTCGTCGTTTCCGAAGAAGAAACGACGACGGTTTCTGCTTGGAAACCGTCGTCGTTTATTCTGATAACGACGACGGTTAATTAAACCGTCGTCATTTCTTTTAAACGACGATGGTTTATTGGAAACCGTCGTCGTTTCTTAATAAACGATGACAGTTTCGAGTAAACCGTCGTCGGTTTTTGGCGGACTCCACGAGGCCAAAATTTTATTGAAATTTTGTTTTTGCCAAAAAGCGTGCGCGCTTTTACTGTCCAAATTTGGCTCCCTATATATGTAAATAAAGTACCCACATTCCCTCCAACTTCTCTCTCTAAGTTTTCGATATATTGCTCCATCTATTTTCTCTCTTCATTGTCTAGCCTCCACCATTCTCTCTCTTGGCTGCATAGTGATTTTCTCTTGTCCTCGCCCGTGCCGCTCCCTCTATATTTGCTCGGCTCCCCTCATTTAGTGCATTCGCCACAGCGTCTCTCTATTTTTCCTCACCGGCGCCGCTTCCGCTCTCTTCTTCGGGTCGTCGCCGTGGCCGATTGATGGTTTCCAACACCAACACCTACACCAAAACCTGAGTATACGGTAGGTTTTCGGCCTCTCGTTCACCATATACGTCTTATGAAAGTGAATGTGGTAAATTTGTCTATGGGCTCTTTTATGTGAATGTTGAATTTGGTTGTGATTATTGGGTGATATGTACAACTGTCAAAATTTTGCTTATGTATGTTAATTTTATGCACGCAACATGTTCGACCAAATGACTCTTTGAGTGAGACTTAGCTTGGTTTGTTGTATAATGGATGGGTGTTGCGACGGTTTACTAAATTTTGGGAGAAAAATTGATGAATTTGATTATAGTAGATTTCGGAATTTAATAAACTTGATTGACTTTCAATATTGTTTGTGTGATTAACGTAATCGACAATTTTCTGGAACACGAAACGATTTTGTGACTTAAGTTAGCATATGAAGAGAGAACGACTTTAATAAAATGACTTAAGTTAGCATATGACTTAAGTTAGCATTTTATCACGAAACGATTTTCTCTCTTCATTGTCTAGGATTTGAATTCTTTGGTCTTTGGTCTAATTTTACTTGTTTTCTCTTGAAATTGATGTCTCATTGGATCTCATCTCTAACTTTTCTAAGGGCATTAAGAAGCTTTGGTGTAGTGTTCTCGTATTAAGGATATAATTTATAGGGGTTTAACTGTATTAATGATTTACCATATTGAAAAATGCTTATTTGTAACTGCTACAATGATACGTATAAGTTTCCTTAAAAAGAAAAATGCTACACGTATTGAACGAAAATGTTGCTTATAAATGGACACTTTCATCGTTATAATTATTATTATTTTACTAAATAACAAATTTTATGGCTGCATAGTGATTTTAATAAACCATGGTTGATAAAATGCTTCTTTGATCAAGTTGTTACGATGATTCCGTTATTAATTATGATTTAAACTATTTTTACTTGCACGGCTTTAGACTGGTTTAATGTATGCTCTCGGTTGTTTTAAATGTTTGTATTTGCCATGATTTTACAATTATTTAATGACTTTGGTTTTTTGTTTTGTAACGTGCTTCGTGTCGGAGTTGCTTTAGGCTGTATTTCAAAATGTCACAAGATAGCGAGGCGGAACACTCAACACAAACTGAAATTAGAAGACCGCGACGAACGATTTCACCTAATTCAATCCCGACGAGGATGGTAGACGAAGAGCAACTCTTATGAGAAGAGTTCATCAAGTTAAGACAAAGGGAGAACGACTTGAAGTTTCGTTCGACTCGAAAGGGCAACCAATAGGAAAGGAAGGAGATGTATTACAGAGTTGGATTGGTGTACTTGCTCGCGAGCACATACCGATTTGGATTTCTGATTTTAGAAGTGCCGATTTAGCCCAAAGGAAAGAAAGAGTGTGGATGGAAATAGTGACTGCTTTCACTGTCGATGCTTCATTTAGAAAACAAGCTTTAAAGTCATGTGCAGAGTCAGCGAAAAATTTTAGATATGATCTTTACTAAACTTTTGTGCGGGATCATATTGAGGAAGAAAATGTGTGGCAACGACCACCAAAGGTGGTTCACAATTACCCCACAATCAGCCAGGATGATTGGGAAAAATTCATTCAGTATCGTCGGACCCCGGAATTCAAAAGACTATTCGAACAAGCAAGTGAGATAAGGAAGAAGAGCAAATACGGATCAACCGGGGGCCGAGACGGATATAGGAAACGTGACCAAGCACATGTAAGTAAATTATTTAGACACCGTATGAAAATGATATGTTGTACTTCCAATTTCTTTTGACATGTCTACTAAAGGGTAATTATTAAATTGTAGTTTGAAAAGACGGGAAAATGGGCAGAGAGGCATGAAAATTGGTTACAAATGCGCATGAAACCCGATGGATCTCTGAAGAATGATGCATTGAAAAATATTGTCGATTCAATAGTACGTTTTCGAATCTTATTAAAATATTTGAATCTCGTATACTCATTTACGTTTTACGCAATTATATCATATTTTATAATTGTTACAGGATGACTTTAGTGAACAACAAACACAAGGAAGTTTCGAATCTGTGGGGACAGAGGACATATTGACCAAGGCATTAGGCAATGTCGAGCATTCGGGCCGGATTCGGGGTCAATCTAAGTTTGTCAAGCAGGCATAATTCTTCGGAAGTGTGGGAAGTTCAAGGGATAATGCTGAAGTCTTGGATATGAAATGACAACTTGCCGCATTAGAAAGAACCGTTCAGGAACTTTGTGCGAAGCACGGTATCAACAGAGAGACTATGGCAGAGAAGCCGACCGCACCGACTGTTGATCAACACAACAGTTTCAAGGCTAGTTGCACTCTGAATGAAAAAGCAGATCAGGCGTCGGATCCGAAGACCATGCCGAACGTAAGTAAGGAATGCCATCTATTTATTCCTGACTTAATTAACGGAGGAAATGTGCTTGTTGCAAACGGCAGAGCATACATGGACTGTGTTCCGACGGACACAGTCCATGGGATTCTTTTAGGCGACGAGAATGTACGGGTGACAATTACAGTCCCAAAGTTAAAAGGTACACTCTTACCTATTCCGACGCACGAAGCCACATGTATTGAGGAAGCTGTCGGTGGGTTTGTTGCTTGGCCGAAAAGATTAGTCGTCCTTCAACCAAGTTTGAGCCAGGCAAGTAAAGGTCCCAGTCATGCTCATGACCGAGAAGCCGGGGGAAGCAAACGAATAAAAAAGAGAGCAGGACGGAAGAAAATACAGTCACAACCGGAGGTACAACAACCGGCACAACAAGAAATGCATTCGTTTGACTTTAGTGAAATCCCCATCGATTTGAGACCTTTGGCTTATTACGCGCAAAATTCCATGCGTGACGGTACACAAATAATGTGCCCACTACAACAGCATGTCATTGGCGATGACATGCCCATATATATTGGGTTTGAAGATGTCTACAATTTCATAATATTTAAAGAAATCAGTGCAAACAGCATAATGGTTTACATCAGGTAATACATTTATCATTAAACAATTCAATCATTTATCCTTAAACATTTATCCTTATGCACTTCAGTTTTGCGTAACACGACGTGCCAAAAAATTTTGCAGATACTTAGCAGATTGTTGTGCAAGAACAGGTATGGATCAACGGGTTGAGTTTATTTCTCCAGTCCTTGTCTCACCAGTTCAACAAAATATAGACCGAGCCGCCTACGTTCGAGAGAGGGCCGATTATATTCTACGGATCTTGAGAAATACTACAAAGGGAAAGCTGTTTCTCATGCCATATAACAGCGGCCAACATTGGATCTTGGCAGTTATTGATCCGTGGGATGACTTGGTCTTGTATTTTAATCCTCTTGGAAACGAACCGGGTGATGATTTTAAAGCGCTTATTACGACGTAAGTATTTTTTTATGTTAATAATTTTTAGGCTATGCATATAATAATTGTTGTTGTAATTGATTCGGTAATTGTCAAATTTGTTAGGGCACTTAATGATTGGAAGACGTTGGTGAGAAGAGGAATAAGACAAAGACGGAACTGGGAGACATTGATTGATACTATTCGATGTCCACTACAGGAAGGTTATGTAGAGTGCGGTTATTTTGTGTTAGCATTCATGCGAGAAATAACCAGCATAGTTGATGGATTAGCCGTCCTTTAAATGAAGGATTTTTATACTGATGCTGACATGAGCTTGGTTAGGCAAGAGTGGGCAACATTTGTAATGCGGTTTATTCAATATTGACTGAAATCTATATATATAATTTTTTTAATAATATATTAATAATGGATTACAGATTACGGATTGTGATTATTGTCAATTTCTTTTTTTTGTTTTTTGGAATTCAACTTACGACGACGGTTTAGGTTTGAAACCATCGTGGTAGCCCGCCGGGATACCACGACGGTTTCAAACCTAAATCGTCGTGGTAGCCCGGGGGATACCACGACGGTTTATTGGGAAACCGTCGTGGTATCCCGGCGGGATACCACGATGGTTTCAAACCTAAACCGTCATCGTAAGTTGAATTACCACGACGGTTTTGTTCAAAAAAACCCGTCGTGGTATGTTCATTACTGTTACTGTTCATCTCTGTTTCTCTATTACACGACGGTTAAAAAACCGTCGTCGTATCTTAAAAGATACCACGATTATGGATTCCACGACGGTTAGAAAACCGTTGTGTAATGGTTACGACGACGGTTAAAAACCGTCGTTGAATCTGTATTCTGTAGTAGTGCATGCAAGCCGGGGCTACCGTGTGCTTCGTACAAGTCCTAATTATCCAACTGATGAACATATTAGGATTTTTGCCTTACTAATAAAAACTGAAAAATTTAAGTTTTTATTGAGCTCTAAAATAAAAGTAGCAACAAATCAAAGTCTCACCTCATTTGTGGAATTTACAACAATGCGAAACTACAATTCCACTCTTGTGGAATCAAAGAAATGAATACAAAGTCATAAACCTTTTAAACTTCTTGGAACTTCCTTTCAGCTTCGGGATCGTCTTTATTCATATCTGAGTATAATTGCTTTGCAAGCTGAAAGGTAACAATCAAAAAAATCAAATAAAGAGAGAGAAGGTAGGGCAGCTTGCAAAGGAAAGAGGGAGAAGGCGGCGCGGTGACGGCAACGCAGGGGTGATGGCGACGACAACGGTGAGGACAGGACAACGGCAAGGGTTAGGGTTCATGATGGGCTAGAGAGAGGGGGTGGGTGGGTTTCGAGTTCGCAGGGTTTAGAGAGAGAAATTTAACTCATGAGGTTTTAGATTTTTTAAGCATATTTCACAACTGTTTTTCAAAAACGGTCATGGAAACTAGACATTTTACGACTGTTTTTTAAAACGGCAATGGAATCTTGAGTTTCCACGACCGTTTTCGAAAATATAGTTCTATGTCTCGTTTTTGTCATATCTTATATGATGGCTTTTTTAAAATGGTCATGTTATCTCCGTCGTGTAATCCATATTTTGTAGTGATGTGGGTTGTAGCGGTTTGTCTCTTGGGTTGTCCCCCATTCGCTCTCTCTCTTTCCTTCTCCCTGCCGTAAGGGAGAGTATTCCAATATATAAATATTCTTTTTATCTTTTTCTTAAACTCAAAACCATATCTCACCATTTTAAATCTGCACATGTTTATAGTAATTTCAAATTTTAAAAATCTATAACTTTGTTATTAGAAATCCAAATAAGATTATTATATTATTTTTTAAATTCCATAGACTTTCAAGAGTAACGAAACTAGATCAATATTAATATTTTTTCCAAATACATCTTTTGTCTTTATTCTTTTTTATTCCAAACAAAATTTTCAACTAAATATATATTTCCAAAACTCTAATTCAAATATCTTCAAAACTTCCTCCAAACATGTCCTTAAATAGTCCAAATAATTGATAAACTAACAACTCAAAAAATCATAATCTGATTTGTTTTGATCTAAAAAAAAAATCTTTGTTTAAATATTCTTTCCACATTCATGTTGTATTTAAAAATTGCATAGAAGGCTAAAGTAGGTATGGTCATTTGTATTATTGGGATTTCTTTATTCTCCACACACGAGACATGAATAAATAAACAAATAAATACTCTAGAAAAAAATAATAAATAAATAAAGAAGCAAACGACGATAAAGACAACATAAATAAATGAGCAATAAGAAGCGCAGCGCTTATAAATTTTCCCTCCTTCGGAAGCCTTGTTAAATCAAAATACACGTAAGAAACTGATGTGACCCATACCAATTTTTTTATTTTCACATTTGTTTGCTTTTATTGCAAGGTTTTCAAGTTGAAATCAGAGAAACTTCTGGGGAAATTCTCTTTCATTCCTGTGAGAGGATATGCTTTTGAGTCTTGGGTTTTCGTTGCTTTCTCAGTGAGTTTTCTTTTTCTTTTTTCCCATTTTTACAAGAATCATCATTTGTTTATCTAAAATGTCAAATTAATAATCTGTTTGCTTGCCCAGAAAATCAGGTTGAAGATACATTTGAATTTTCTTACCCAACTGTAGATCCAAGGATTATGGTAAGTTCCTCGTTCTGTAGAATCCAAAGTCTCAACATACCATTTAAGATTTATACCAAAAAATGCTGAGAAAAAATTTTAAACTGATTCAAATCCCTTTGAGAGAGAGAGAGAGAGAGAGAGAGAGAGTATCCGTGAACCAAAAAAGGCATGTTATGGAGAGAATAGTATAGCTAGTGTCTGAATATTATATCCCATTTTTTTAAGGGTCTGTTTCTTGAACAGGTTTCTCTATAATTTTTTTTATTTTTTTCTTCAAGTTTCTTTTAAATTTTTTAAAGTCCTCGTGTAAGTGCTGTTCAATTTTGATTAAAATTGTGATATAAGCAATTTTGATTTATGTGGATATATCAAATCATTATTTTCTTTCTTGATGACATTCAAGATTCTCTGCTCAGAATTAGTGCTTACTCTCTTTATACTTCTTCCCACTTATTCGCCTCATTACTTTTCTCATTCTAAGCAAAACTTTCAAAGGTAAATTACTTTTCTTATTTGCATTATTAGTTGCATTATTATGGAAAAAAGAGAATTACTTTTCTTAAATAAATACACGTAAGAAACTGATGTGACCCATACCAATTTTTTTATTTTCACATTTGTTTGCTTTTATTGCAAGGTTTTCGAGTTGAAATCAGAGAAACTTCCGGGGAAATTCTCTTTCATTCCTGTGAGTGGATATGCTTTTGAGTCTTCGGTTTTCGTTGCTTTCTCAGTGAGTTTTCTTTTTCTTTTTACCCATTTTTACAAGAATCATCATTTGTTTATCTAAAATGTCAAATTAATAATCTGTTTGCTTGCCCAGAAAATCAGGTTGAAGATACATTTGAATTTTCTTACCCAACTGTAGATCCAAGGATTATGGTAAGTTCCTCGTTCTGTAGAATCCAAAGTCTCAACATACCATTTAAGATTTATACCAAAAAATGCTGAGAAAAAATTTTAAACTGGTTCAAATCCCTTTGAGAGAGAGAGAGAGAGAGAGAGTATCCGTGAACCAAAAAAGGCATGTTATGGAGAGAATAGTATAGCTAGTGTCTGAATATTAAATCCCATTTTTTTAAGGGTCTGTTTCTTGAACAGGTTTCTCTATAATTTTTTCTATTTTTTTCTTCAAGTTTCTTTTAAATTTTTTAAAGTCCTCGTGTAAGTGCTGTTCAATTTTGATTAAAATTGTGATATAAGCAATTTTGATTTATGTGGATATATCAAATCATTATTCTCTTTCTTGATGACATTCAAGATTCTCTGCTCAGAATTAGTGCTTACTCTCTTTATACTTCTTCCCACTTATTCGCCTCATTACTTTTCTCATTCTAAGCAAAACTTTCAAAGGTAAATTACTTTTCTTATTTGCATTATTGAGTTGCTCAGTCCTCTCCCCACACGCCCGCGCCCCCCCCCCAAAACAACAAAAAGAAAAAAAAAAAGCATCTTATCCTAATCTTAACAGTTCATTTTTGTTTTTCAAATGAAATATGACAGGGTTACAAAATGGCAGAGAATCCCAACTTTTTAATGGCATCCCTCTTCTTGATTTTCTGGATAGCTATGACAAATGCAAAATATTGTAAATACAAAGACCCGAAACAGCCATTAGATGTTCGTATTAAAGACCTGCTAAACCGGATGACTTTGGAGGAAAAGATCGGCCAAATGGTGCAAATTGATCGGAGTGTTGCTTCACCTGAGGTGATGAAGAAGTACTTCATAGGTAAAATTCATTTATTCAATTTTCTCTTTCACTTAGTAATAACTTGAACATTGTTTGTAAATATTCATCATGATTACGTGAATCCACAACCAGCATGTTTAAGACAGTAGGATTTGTATTTATCGATACCATTAATGACGAGATGGTTGGTAACAAAGAATTGTCAGGTGATAAAAAGTAATAGTATATTCATAAGTAAAACTTTGATGAAAGTCTTTTGGGCAGGCAGTGTACTAAGTGGGGGAGGAAGTGTTCCAGCTAAGGAGGCTTCACCAGAGACATGGATTAAGATGGTGAATGGACTTCAAGAGGGGGCTTTATCTACTCGCCTCGGCATTCCTATGTTGTATGGGATTGATGCTGTACATGGAAACAACAATGTATACAATGCAACCATCTTTCCTCACAATATTGGGCTAGGTGCTGCTAGGCAAGTTGACATGTGTAAAGCTGAATAACGTTTCGTAATTTACAAGTTTGCATACAGATGATATTCTTATTATTCAAATGAGATTAGCACATTTTCCAAATGTTTTCATTCCAAACAATGAAGATACACCGTTCATGAGATGTTTATAAGGAAAAAAAAAAAAATGAAGAAGCAAAAATACTAATGAAGAATTAACTATACAGTTTCCCTGGAATCCTGTCTGTCATGCTGCATATGCTTTAATTACTAGAAAATCTCATGCAGGTTTTTGTATTTGATGATAATAGAATTTTCTTTTTTTTTGACTCCTGGTCTTTTATGTGTTTTAAGCCAAATTTCTTGTCCAAAAGTTTTGCTTCTTCATTTTTCTTTTATGAAACTTCTGCCATTGACCAGGGACCCCGAGCTTGTAAAGAGGATTGGAGCAGCAACCGCACTTGAAACTAGAGCAACAGGCATTCCCTATTCTTTTGCACCTTGTATAGCGGTAAGTCAGTTGAATTCTAGCATTAATTCTCATCAATTGAGCATCCATTTGACATATTTGCCTTTACAATAAAAAAATAATAAATGCTATATACGGTAGATTTAATTTCGTAACAATATAAGAAACCAACAATATGTAATAAGGCTTGCTCTCGAGTGTGCAGGTTTGCAGAGATCCAAGATGGGGCCGTTGTTATGAAAGCTATAGTGAGGATCCCAAAATTGTTCAAGAAATGACAGAGATCATACTTGGATTACAAGGGGACATACCTGCTGACTATCCCAAGGGATTTCCCTTCGTTGCGGGCGAGTAAGAATATTATGCAAACCTCTGCTTTTGAGATCAAATGTTTATTTACACTTGTTGACTTACCATTTCTTCAAAAAAGCTTAAGCTAATAGGATGTACAACAGCAATAATATCTATTTTTCATTACTCCGCGTTCACATGCGAGCCTGAAAAATTCAAGGAGAGACAAATCCATACAAAAGCCCAACTTTAGGCTTATATCTCATAAAGAGGGAAAGAAACGAAACTAATGCCAAAATAAACTAGGGAGTCCAAACTTAGGACCACCTGATACCATGTTAAGTCGTCTGTTCTGCCAAAGGATTAAGATCTTAGGAGGTGACTTACAAATAGTTATTATCCTGAGTGATTCAGTAATACATTTCTCTCCAGTTTGGTTTGAATGCTCCATAAGTAATGTGGCGAAGCAGACTCAAACTTCACATATATTTCATAGAATGTTTGCAGAGCTAATAATTCTGTTTTTGATTCCTAATATGCAATGAAATCATCTTACTGCCGTACCTTATCTATTCCTGCGTTTTAATAGTAAAAAGGTCGCTGCTTGTGCAAAACACTACGTGGGTGATGGTGGGACGACAAATGGCATAAATGAAAATAACACTGTGATAAGCAGAAATGGATTGTTCAGTATTCACATGCCAGCCTACTACGACTCGATCATGAAGGGTGTGGCCACTGTTATGATATCATATTCGAGCTGGAATGGCAAGAAGATGCACGCTAATCGTGATCTTGTCACTGACTACCTAAAAAACACACTTCAATTCAAAGTAATATAATCTGTCATTTTTGCTTCCATCCTCTTCACCATTTTTCTTAGCCTTAAATAAAGACAATTTCACAACCTTTTATCTATTCGAAGGGCATGGTCATCTCCGATTGGGAAGGTATTGACAGGATTACTTCTCCACCTCATGTTAACTACTCGTATTCCATTGAAGCAGCAATTACTGCCGGCCTTGACATGGTAAGTTGAGTCTACTACATTTCACCCCCCTCGTATATGCATCAAGCATTTCAAGTTACTAATGTTTCAAAACTTAACGTGGACACGTTTACAGGTCATGATACCGTACAAATACATGGAATTCATCGATGGCCTAACCTTCCAGGTGAAAAATAAGATTATTCCCATGAGCAGAATTGATGATGCAGTGATGAGAATTTTGCGGGTGAAGTTTGTGATTGGTCTATTCGAGAAGCCGTTGGCGGATCTCAGCCTAGTTCATGAGCTTGGAAGTAAGGTTAGCTTTAGTCAAACAGGTTTATAGACAACAGCTTTAGTAGGTGCATTTGCATATTGGTTAAATCTGTTTCTACGCTACTGAATTTTTAACAGGAGCATAGAGAGTTGGCTAGGGAAGCTGTGAGAAAATCACTAGTGCTGCTAAAAAATGGTGAAGCCGATGACAAGCCACTGCTACCCCTTCCCAAGAAGGCGCTGAAAATTCTGGTTGCAGGCAGTCATGCACACAATTTGGGTTATCAATGCGGTGGTTGGACCATTGAGTGGTTGGGAACAGGTGGAAACAATCTCACGACAGGTAATTTTTTTACAAGAACTTATAGAGATAGTGCAGGTGAAATATTGTTGATGTAGAAGTAACAGTTCGATAATTTGTTCCTTAGAATGAACTAAACTTCTCAAGATAATATTTGAGAGCTGATGAAGATGTAAACTCCTTAGCTGGCTATTTCTTTTTCCTCGCGTACTTGTGTAAGAGACCATTTGTTTGGATATTATAAAAGAGGCAATAAATTTATGCAATAGGCAATAAGTGTGTAATAACATTGTGATTTCACTTGTCTGGACTATTTGGGTAGATAGAAATGGCAGGATCTTTTTCCAAAAACAAAATACTCGGCTTCTTTCTGGGCATTGACTGATAAAGCTTTTTTTAAACTCCCCATTTTCGCTTCTTGAGTCGGAAGTTTGTAATGGGGGATTAGTTGTTATAAGTTTTGAGTTCTTCTCATGGTTTTTTATCTTTGATTTTCTCAGTTTTGTTTCTGTTCCGATTTCTTCAGTATCACTTGCCCTCTTTCCTTTGTACGTATTTCAATATCTTGAATCTTAAACTAAACTTGTGATGAACCCTTTTCCTTTATCAGGTACCACAGTCCTCACTGCCATAAAAGATGCAGTTGATCCAAGGACAAAAATAGTGTACAATGAGAACCCGGATGCCAACTTCGTCAAGTCGAATGACTTCTCCTATGCCATAGTTGTGGTAGGAGAACATCCTTATGCAGAGACATCGGGAGACAGCTTGAACTTGACAATACCTGACCCCGGACCAAGCACCATCACAAACGTCTGTGGTGCTATGAAATGTGTTGTTGTACTGTTCACCGGTCGTCCGGTTGTGATTCAGCCATATCTTTCACTAATAGATGCCCTTGTTGCTGCATGGCTTCCCGGAACTGAAGGCCAAGGTGTTGCTGATGCCTTGTTCGGCGATTATGGTTTCACCGGAAAGCTTCCCCGGACTTGGTTCAAAACCATTGACCAACTCCCCATGAACGTCGGAGATCCACATTGTGATCCACTCTTCCCGTTTGGATTTGGCCTCACTACAGAACCCAAAATGACAGATTTATTATTCCCCATGGATGAAAAAGAACTTTCTAGTTCATATTGAAAAAATGGGTAAAAAAACACAAAAGATAAAAAAGAAAACAAAATATTAGTGGCTTGCATTCTACATTGTTACGTCAACAAATATTACTGTCCAAATCATTTCAAATAAAACAATGCAACCTCGAAGGAATGAAGTATATGAGTACGCAGAAAAATAAGATGGAGGATGATAAGGCATTGCTGGTGAACCCGGAAATAATGGGTCGGGTCCTTGTGTCCAATAAGGACTCGTCCGTACAATTCTATGACAATTATCGTTACCCGTATGGATACTTATCTTCTGAAAACCCTTCTTTCACGCTCACTGAGCATTCTCGGACTAGAACATCGGAGAGTTGTGGTAATAACAACACGCCGGTGTCCAGATTCTGTGCTTGTAAGCTGTCTTTGTGCAGGTTACAAGAGAATTCCACCGTACTCCGCCACAATCGAGGTTGATCGAGCAGTTTTCTACATCAACAATGAGAACAGAAAACAAACAATTAGCCCTTCAATAAGAAGCCATTTAATGGAGAAAGGCTGATGACAATTTATGAGACGAATTTTGAGAAAAGCATTGGATACTGAGGCTCATAACAATTCATAGTTTGGTACTTGCAAAAATGGGAATCTACTGTCAAAAGAAATTGGAGATAATACCTGAAAAATATTGTTAATAGTAAAATTGAGGCTGTTGATGACCGATTTAAGTAATAACCATGATGAACAAGAATTAAAAACATAATGCAGAAAAATAAATAACACCAAAATTTAACAAAGGTTCACTCTAAATGAGCTAGTCTTTCATGTCGAGAGTTTTTAACTATGTATAAAGACGAGTATAATGACGGGTACAAAAGAATGAATAGGGGTAAGAGTACTCTCATCTTCTCTTCTGATACAATAAACTTGATCTCCTATTTACAA
Organism: Ficus hispida; assembly: GCA_025413025.1. Lineage (NCBI taxonomy): Eukaryota > Viridiplantae > Streptophyta > Magnoliopsida > Rosales > Moraceae > Ficus > Ficus hispida. The sequence goes on from CM046373.1 coordinate 10,634,871, forward strand.
AGTTGGCCCACTACCAGAGTTTGTGAAGTTGCTTTTCTAAATATATCGGAGTTGATCCTTCACCTTTGTCACGACCCAAAACCGAATATGATTATGCGGAGGGGTTTAATTAAAATAATAGAACGATTAAAGGAATAGATTGAATTAAAGTACATAATGTGTCAAAATTCACCTACATTTTTATTAAAATCCAAATTTGTTCCACTTTTGGTAAAATATTTCAAACTTTAATGCCAGGTTGTAATTTGACCTAAAATTTACCAATTTTAATTTATTAAAAACCGTCAAATAGATTTTTAATCAAAACAGTAGATATTTTGAAATATTAATTTTTTTAGGTGAAAACAAATTTTTGAAATTCAACCTCCAGTATCATCATATAAATGAGAAGAAAGCAGGAAATAAAAAAACAAACATCCAAACCTAGTCTAGAGAAAGAGTTTAGTTATTTATGCCATGGAGAAATAAATAACCAAAATAAAAATATAAATAAATCAATACTGAATCATAGTGGCCTTGGTGTCACACTTGTCTATTCGGTACTGCTCCAAACACCTCCTGGGAGGGAAAAAAATATTAAAATATGAGTCACGGGTTCAGTAGAATACAAGCACTTATTTACAATAATTGGACTCAAAATGGTTGGCAGGGCTATTATAAAAATTATGGGTTGTTCTCTAATCACTGTTTGTTGGCAGAATTTCATAGTTGATTTAGACAATCTACTTTCATTATTATTTAATTATTTTCATGGTCAGTAAAAATTATGAGGCTATCATTGTTATGTTAACTTTGTGACTGTAAATTGTTAGCCTCTGATTACGTGAATATTTTGAGATAAATTCGTTTTCTTAGGGTAGATTAGTTTTGTCTGGTGACTGGCAGATTTATTATGTTAACTTAGAAAATTAGAAAGTCGTATCATACTTAACTATTTTAATGAGAGACAAATTGTAGTGGCGTATATATGTGTTGGCCACTGTGTGACCAAAATTAACGTGATTAGCATGAATAAAATTAAGTAAAAATTCTATAAGTGAGCATAGAATTGTAAATCAATGTAAGTTAAAATTCTATAAAATGTGAGTTAAAATGTGATTAGCCAAAATTGTTAACCTAAGATGAATTACAATTTAATGTGATGTATGTTATTTATTTTGTCATGTAATAATGAAGCGAGATGAGATGCTCTATAAATCAATGTTTTATGCATGGAATTAATTATAAATACTTATTTTATAAATATTTGACATGAACACTCTAAAAAGGCGAGCACACCGTGAACCAGACATCCGTAACCTTAAAGTAGGAAAGATTAAGTAAGCAAGCAACTCAGGTAAGTACATTCTCATGTGCTGTAACATGATAAGGAATAATAAAAATGTTTTATGCTCTTAATGTTTATGAATAAGTGTTTTGAATTCTTTTTTTTTTTTTTTTTAAACAAAGATCTTAAACGGTGTCTTTTTTCTAAACTAATGTTTTTATTAATTGTATTACTACGCTTATGTTATTTTATGTTAAAGTATATATATATATATATATATATATATTTATATAACATAAATAAGGCGTTGCATACCCCAATGTTAGAATATGTCCCGTGAGGTGGACTTGTCACGTTTGGTTTGGGACTAGCGACCTCTCTCCTCTTGTGATGGCATGCCAACAATATTAATAGTGCAACGTCAGGGCTTAAAATGATGAAATGAAGGTTTCAATGTGAAAAAGAAAAGATATGTTGTTGTAATATGTATATGTTTATGTTGAAGGATTTTTATAACTTTCTGTGAGAATTTACTTATATTTACTAAGCTTTAAACTTGAGTTATATCATGTTGCAGACAAGGATAAAACCAAGATTTTTTAGGGAGGAGGATGGAGCGGGTGTATGTACAAGGAACAGTGAATTGAAAACAGAGTCATGTTCAAAATATTATATTTAGAGTTTATTTAATTTCACACTATGAACTCTTAAAAGGAGATATTTAATGTTTTTTTTAATCGCATGAGTACCTTATATAATAAGGTTGCACAATTTGCAAGTTTGATAACCATGTAAGATTTTTTTAAACAAAAAAAACGTGGACCGAAATTCTTGGGATAATACTAGAAATCATATTTTAAATTTATATTTTTACTCATTAATTTGTTAGGTTAATGATTAATATAATGAGTCTTGCGACGTTGGTGAAGGGGCGTTACACGTGACTAGAGCAATGACTAAAAGGAACCGTAAAAACCAATACTCCAGTCATTACTTGAATCAAATCCCGCAAGTTTGGGGGAAAAAAATAAATAAATAAATAAATTAATGGGTGAAAAGCAGAGCCAAGGAATTAGAGCCAAATGTGACGACGGCTCCCTCGTTGATCTAAACAAGATAAGTCAAGTAAGAAACCCAAACTAACAACTGAAACCAGCTTCAAGACTCGATAGAACGAACCACGAAAATTAAAACCCAAACCGATTTCATGAAATCAATCATTCAAGATCATAAAGACAGTAGGTGCATGGAAAGAAGAGGAGAAAAAGTACTGTAAAATACCTTGAGAACTTCTTAATGGGTTGACAAGGGCCTCATCAAATACAAGGGCTTGGAGTTCTGAGTGAAATGCGCAGAAGGAAAGAATGATGAGAAGTGTGTTGTTTTCTCTTGAGTCATCTCAAGGGCGGCGGCAGCTTAAGGAAAAAGTGGTCGAGATCTGAGGCTGCAGCGTGAAGGAAAGAAAGAGAACAGGAATGAAAGGTAGAGAGAGAAGAACGAAGATTCAGTAGGAATTTGCTAAAATGACTTAATACAAACATAAAATACTCCTTGACTGTTGGAAATATATCGGATTACCATATGTATACGGGATATACATAGAAGACATGGTAATTTGATAACAGTTAAAATAAATAGTCCGCAATCGATGGAATAAGATTTGGGGATCTTATTCATGATAAGATTGTACAAGTTGTCTACTTCCTTGGAGGGATGGTTTGTCTTGACCATCGGATTGGTTCCGAGTGGAAACTTTAATGTATACCAGTATTGAGGTATGACATTGGATTGGACCTAAAGTGTTAATTGATTCGGTTTAATAATTCCGTTTATAAGAATCAATGAAGCTTTGATTATCATTCTGTATTAATCTTAATCCTGAAATGATTACTTGAGTTCGTATCCATGACTTATGTACTTTAATGCACTACAGGTGAGACACTGTTAATTTATGGTCAATATACTTGTGTTTTGGGTGCATGACTTATGGATAGAGAAATCAAGATTCATAGATATGGAATCCATAGCTATCTTAACGATAGTACATGTTATCTACTTAAAGGCATTATTCGGGGATTGAAAGATAGTATAACAAGATCTTGGCCATCGGTTTACTTTGTGTTCTCTGATGGTTTACCAATTGTATGGTTTTACAATTAGTGGTTCTTTCAATGGAGAATAATGGAACTTTAAGTTAAAATGATTGAAAAGGTAAAACGGAAAAAGTCCTTAATTCAATCATGGATAACATATGGGGATTAAACAAGCGATGAATAAATCATGGAAGAAGCACTGCGTGAGAGAGCTTTCGTAATACGGTATGTAAACAGGAGTTCAGCTTTAAACTTTTAGTGGAATAGTTTTAAAGTTGATAATTGATGAATAATTAATCTGGGATTAATTTTTCACAATTATAGGAGCCTCTTTACATATTTCCATCGGGTCCCTCTATTAGCTCATATAGTTCCATATAGCGTCTCGGGATTTGTTCCTAATGAGATCGGTAAATTTAAATGGAATTTTGTAATGTCTATTAAGACATGTACTCTCTAACATGTAATCCGGAAATGGATTGGACATGTAGGATTTGTGTAGACAAATAATATAATTTGTCAACATGTGAGTGGTTAATTTGAATTTTGAAAATAAGATTGTGTTTGAATTATTTAATTTTGGAAAACAAAATTTTTTTCTCCTAATCTAAAAGAGGTGCACGGTTTTAGATAGGTGGAGAGAAGAAAATTTTGTTTCAAAATTGTTCAAATATATTCCTAACATTAAATTATTAATTGATTTAAATAATGGAGATTATTTGATATTTTTTTTATCCTCTAAAAGAGGTGCACGGATTTTTGAGAAATAAAAATTCAAATATTTCATTTATTTAAATTAATTAATATGGTTGATGTTTGTGGAAAATATTAATTCAAACAAGTAAATCTTATTTAAATTCAAAAAGGTTTAAAAGTAATTTGAATTAGATAGGACTAGGATCTTTTCACTAGTCTAGATTCTTGATTTAAAATTTGAACCACCAATCTATATTTATCCAATAGTGGCCGAATTTTTAGAGGAGATTCTCTCCTTGGAAAAACGTTTCTAGGTTCAATGAATCTAGCCCTAAAGTTGTATGATCTTTTGGTTCAAAATTTATCCAGAAAAATAATTATTAATTATTTTTCAAGTAGGAATTAAATTTTGAAAAGGATTAGACTTCTATATAAAGGCTAGGAATTCTTGAGAAACTAATTTTTGATAATTTTCAAAGGGGAAAACGTTTTTGTGAGTGAAAGAAAAAATAATTTGGTTTTCTTCTGCTTCAAAAATTCGGTTATCTTGTGAGAAAGAAAAAGAGAGAAAATTCCATTGATTCAAAACTGTGAGGAAGGTTAAACCGAGTGATAATTTTCATAGGAGGTTAACCGGGTCCTGTTTTGTAGTTTTGAAGAAAGAAGTTGGATTGTATTCTCAACGAGGAACATCGGAATTGAGAAGGAGGGATCTAGACTTCGGAAAGCATTACCGGTCGATTGGATTCATAGAACGTGTGTCCACACACACTCTGAGACGTGGAACTCGAGAATAGTAGAGAAGACACGTTGGTCAAACGCTCTAGTGATTCCGGAATCCGAAAAATAAGGTACGCTTGATCATGAATTTAATTTATTGTTATATGCATCATGAGATTCTTTTCGAAACGGCATAAAAAAAAATTTTAAAACTTCCGCTGCGCCGTAACTCCGATATCGGATCCGTTTTTTTCCAACAATTTCAACAAGATTTCAAGTGTTAGGGCTTGGTGTGGTTTAGGGCTCTTCAAATAAGGTGTTCGTCTCTTGAAGGTTTGAACTGTAATATCCACCCTTTTTACTGATTCATGATTTCCTCTTTAAAGAATATGAATGTCTATGTGAAATACCTGATCTGATTTTATCAGGATATATCTGAGTTCTTACAATATTATAAGACTCAATAATAGTTTGCTTAGCCGAGCATAAGACCTTTTAATGAAAAAGACAGAATAAGGATTTATGATTTATTCTGGTCAATATTTGACCAGGATAATCTAGGATATGATTAAGACGGTACTGCAGTATAACAAGCAGTATGAAAATTATACTGTGATAAACCGTCATCATAAATGAAGAAGCGAGAATAAGGTACGGGACCACTTTAGAAAAATCAAGCACAATATTTAGAGCAATAAGGACTAAGTGGCATTAAGTCCTAAGAAAAACCTACACACAGTCCAGTTAAGTACAGATAAATTCTGAACTGCAGTTCAGTATTGCAGTACTGTTAATAGTTGGAAACAATATTAGCACCATCTGAGTTAGTAAGAAATGAACTGCATATTAAGGAAAGTACTAAACATGGTCTTATTTGATGACACCTCATCATGGATAATATGTGAATTTTGGGATTTTTGAAATTTATGAATAAAGTGGATAATTATGCATTAATTAGGAGAAAAATGGCTCCACCATGGCCGGCCACCTCAAGGGGGCATTTAGCAAATATTTTGTTTTTAGGGTTGATGTTGGGGTTGTGGTGAACCATTTAGTTGAACCCCAAAAATTTTAGTTCATCCTCAACTCTCCCTCTCACTTTTAGGAACTGAAAAAAAAAAGAAAGAAAAAGAAGGAAGAGTGGCCTATTGTCTGCAAGTGTAGTGAGGACGAAATTTTCTCAATCTAAGGTATAGATCCACCCTTCAAGACCTAGAGGTTATAAGAACCCGAAATTTGTGATGAACCTATGATTTCCTTTTAAACAAGGAAAATCCAAGTCTGACTCTTGTATGTCGATATGAAGCTCACGATCTGAGTTGAATATCAGTATATGTTTGAATTCTCGTTTAAGTAGCTACGAGACTCAATAATAGTGTAATACCCGGAATTTTGATGAACCTATGTTTTCCTTTTAGACAAGGAAAATTCCAAGTCTGACTCTTGTATGTCGATATGAAGCTTACGATCTGAGTTAAATATCAGTTTATGTTTGAGTTCTCGTTGAATTAGCTATGAGACTCAATAAGCAGTTTGCTTAGTCATGCATCTGACCTTTGAGCAAAAAGGGAAGAAAAATTCTATGATTTCATGTTGGTCAAAGTTTGACAAAAAAAAAAGTCAAAGTTGACCGAAAAGTCAAAGGTTGACCAGGAAGGTCAAATAAATGAAGGTGCTGAGATACGGCAAAGCAGTATGGAATTATACTACGGCAAACCTTCATTACGGTCAAATAAGCAAGCATAAGCTATGAGATCACCCTAGAAAATCAAGCACACCAAGTATGGTATTAAGGGCAAGAAAGGTTACAAGAAATAAGAAAAATTTTATATAGTTCATTTTTACACAGATAAATTTTGGACTCTAGTATAGTGTAAAATACTGTTATTAGTTAATAACAGTATTGGAAATATCTGTGTTAGCATGAAAGTGGACTGCATATTAAGAGACAAGCCAAACAAGGTCTTAAGACGACATCACCTTATCTTGGATTTATGACATCATTCTTGATTAAAGAAAATTGGAAAAAAATCCTTGGATGACACCTAGCACAAGATGGCTGGCCACTTGGAGGACTAAATTGTAAATATTTTATCCGTAGGGGCCAAAGTGTAATTTTAAGAAATTGCCTTGATGATGTAAGCATGATGATGTAAGCAAACTTGGTCTCCAATCAATTTCTAATGGCCGGCCACCTATAAGGAATAATGGGCAAATATTTTGTCCTTTAGGGACTAAAGTGTAAATTTAAGAAAATGTGATGCAAGCTAGGTGATGTAAGCAAGGTGATGTAAGCAAGATGATGCAAGCATGAGGTAAGCCAATTACTTGGCCTCCAAGGACTCCTAATGGCCGGCCACATGTAGGGGACTAACTAGCAAATATTTTATTTTTAAGCCCTAATATACAATTTTGGAAAAAAAAAATATATGGTGAAAATTTGTAATTTTCACCTATAAATAGGGCATGAAAGGGCGGTTTTTAGCAGCCAATATCATCCCAAAACTCTGCCGAATTTTCTCCAACCTTTCCCTAGAAACCGAAACCAAAGAGGAAAAAATTAGTGGCCGGATTTTGTGAGAAAGAAAAAGTGTTGGAAAAATTTGGAAACCCATTTTTGGCTTGAATGGCCGGTTGTGGGTAAGCAAGAAAAAGCAGAAAAAAAAGTGCTAGGGACTTAGGTGGTGAGTGGCCGGAATTTTGTAGGATCAACCACCAAGGGACCAAAAAGTTTTGGTGCTCATTGGAGGAGTAAGGCCGGTTATGGGCAACCCAGGGTAGATTCATTTTCTTGAATCTTGAGGTAATCCTCTCCACCCTCTAAAGTTTGGTTCAAGTTTATGTGTATTTCCAGCATTGGATGTAAGAGCATAAGCTCATCCTTTATCTTCCTAGCAAGGCTTAAAGTGCTTGATTATGCTTGATTAGGGTTGGTGGTCTCTAGTTTATATTTTGATGCATGTTTGCAAATATGCCTATCATATGTTTGTTATATGTCCCCATAGGTTTGAGAATGAATGTATGATTATGTGCATGATGGATTGGAACGTTAGAAATGTTGCATGTATGATCTTAGGCTCCCGCTGTGGTCGGTCGAGGTAGTGTGCGCGTTTTAGGACGAGAAACGAATTTAAGAACCAAAACTGCCAGTCTCGGGTCAAGACTGGGCAGCATTCTGGAAATGGTAATTTGAGGCCCTTAGAGGCTGAATTTGAAGAAACTCAAAACTACAAAGTTATAGAGAATGGATTTTCCTAGAAGGCAACGAGAATCGTTTTTCAAAATAAGGCTCCAAAGGCCTCGGTTTTTATGAAAATCCGAGCCTGACCGTGCCCAGGATTTATGCACGGCCAGGTGAGTTCAACAAAGAATAAGGGCATGTTAAATTCCGAACTGGGTTTTTCTCAAAACATGAAAGTTGTAGCATTATTCAAGATCTACAACTTTTATGAAGAAAGTTTTATCAAATTCTGAACAGATTTTAAAGTAAAATTTGGATTCTAAAAACTGTGCAGGAAACAGAAATTCCAGCACAGGATTTTCAGAAAAACAGTACATAAGCAGGAAATTCCTGCTTATGCACAGGATTTTCTAAAATAATACAGGAAAACTGTGTTTTTCACCAACCCCAATGTTTTGACTATGAGAACTGTTCCAATGGCAGTTTTCAACCTTTAACAAATTTTATAAGTTAAGCAAAGGATTTTAAGCTGAATTCAATAAAATTTTCCGAGACAAAGGAAAAATAGATTTTAAAAGTAGCAAGACAGTAACGGATGATAACCGGGAAGGATACCCGAATTATTGGGCTTGGCTCCAAAGCCCAAGTTTGACCCATAGAAGGTTGACTTTAGTTGATCAAGTTTGACAAAGGTTTATCACCTCAAGGGTTACCCAACATAACCCAATGGATTATGGATCAAGAATGTTAAGACATGGGCCCAAGGTTAGGATAGTAACCTAACCCGACCTATATGGATATGGGCTTAGCAATGACGTTACTCATTGTAACCAAGTAAAATATTTTGTATAGGAGGGGACATATAACTAAGACTATGAACGCGTGTTGGTTAGGTCACCAACATTTAACGATTATGATTTATGGTAAGATAAAAGGTGTATAACTTTTATCTTACACCCTGTTTGGAAACAGGAATATGACATGTTATTGTGCCTCGATAGAACGATAGACCAAGAGCGTAGGACGAAAGGTAAGTACAAACCTCACCTACAGTATGGGAAATAGTAAGCTATTTTCAAGTATATAACATGATTACATGTTATGTTATGTTATGCTATGTTATGCTATGCCATGTCAAGTTATGCTATGTCATGCCATGTTATGATACGATAAGTCATGTTAAGTCATGTTAAGTTATGATACATCAAGTTATGCCATGTCTAGTTTCATGTGCATCATGATTAATAAAATCACATGTAAAGATTCTTAGTCTTGGAAATATAACAAGACTAAGACTAAACCAAGATAAGTAAGGTGTCGTACCAACCTCCTGTTGATGCAGGAGGATCATGTATGTTTCAAGTTCAAGTTTATGATTATCAACCTCTCGTTGATGCGTGAGGGTATAATGATAATCAACCTTCCGTTGATGCGTGAAGGGTTATGTTCATGTTTCCAGAATGGTTAAGGGCCTTGCAAACCCTGACGTTCTGAGGCTTGCGCGCTTTTGGTACGTACACTAGGGGCCCACATGTTAAGCAAGATAATAAGTTCAAGTGCATAAAAGATTCATAATTGGACATAATTGGTTCATGCATAAGTTACACAATGTTGATTATGTTTTTGTGAGATTATGTTTGTACTTGCTGGGCGAAAGCTCATCAGTATGTTCCATACTGTAGGTAAATGCCTGTAGCTTTACTTGGTGGGCCATGGAGACGATGCAGCAAGTGAAGGGCGGTATGGGATACCACTACGCAAGTTTTTCCGCAAATTGTTTAAATTATCAAGTTGTATATATATGTTTTAAGGAATATGTACAATGTTATATATGCAATGTTTTTAAGTTGTGATTTTAAAATAAAGTTTAAAGAAAAAAAAAAATTTATTCTGAAACTCTTGTAAGGTTAAGTATTTAAAACTAAGGTTAAGTTAAGCAAGCATGGTAACGGCCCACGTTTACGTAGTACGCCCCTAGTGGACGGTCGGGGCGTTACAGTTGGTATCAGAGCGGTATCCTGCCAGCCTACTTCACTCTGCTTCATATCGTTTCTGTAAGTGCCCAAGTAAGTTAAGTTATTTTCCTTTTATTGGAATTAGTTAAGATATTGCTTATATAATGAGCATATCTCATCAATGGTCACACGAAGGATGATACCCATGATACTTTTAATTTTATGGGATGCGTTACCGCGATCCTAAAATTACCATGATGTGTATGTAATGGATAAGGTTACGATGTGATATGAAGAGATCATGATAAGTTATGATGTTTCCAAGATAAGACATGATAAGATATGAAGGAAAAAATGGATATGCAAAATGTGAGGAATAAGGAACTAGAATTAAAAGATGGTTCGCCGTTCGTACGAACGAACCAAATGTTTGCAAGAGCCTAATCTTGCAACTGTAATAGTTAAGTTATGATCGTTAAAATAGCAATAAGAAATGAATAGGCTTTAAGATCATATAGCCTATCGCCTCATCTCAGGTATAGTGATAGTAAGGGACTTTTCCTTCTAAGGAATGGATCAATACCATGGAAGTTAAGTTTTCTGATTGTGAAACTTTTGCCCCATAAGAGTATTATTAGATACGGGAAAAATTTTGATGATGCCTTAGTTTGGGGGTAGCAAATAGGCAATCTGCCAATATGAGTTGGATGCTACCAACAACAATTTATTAGGATATGATAATGATGATGACTATGAGTCTGACAATGAAGTTAATAAGATTGAGATCGATAGCAACAACTTTGAAATCGACATATAATGATTTGACTAAGGTCGACTATGTACAATCCTTTAAGTAATGAAAATTATGCAATGATGGGAAGTTTTAGATATTCCTTAGAGTTATGATTATGACTTTGTGCTATAAAGAAAATGCTGAAGGCACAAGAGGAATTTCTACTAGCTAACAAGTAGCTAGTTGATTTAAGGATACCTTTCACTGCATCACTCGAACAGTAATATGTTTTCAATAATACTATTTATTATTGTTTTCTATGAAAAGAAGATTCAAAGAAGTTATTTTATGTATGGTGCTTGATCTTATGCTTATTAGAACCAACTCATGTTATGTCATGTTATGTTATGTTATGGGCCAAAACCTTGAGGAATAAAGTTCTAAGAAATGGGGCCATCATGAAAAGTAAAGGGCCGAAAACCTTGAGGAACAAAGTTTCAAGAAAGGGGCCATCATGAAAAGAAAAAAAAAGGTTCTAATAGCACAAGATTAACATTGTACCAGAGGGTCCTCAGCTTCAGCTAAATTGAAAGAAAAATATTTTCAATATGATATATTCGCCGAGCCCTCAATTACAGTTAAAGAAAAGTATCTTAAATATAAGGTACAATATACTTTTCAAGCATGGAAAAGCTATATGATATAATATGCTTTTCAAATATGGCAAGTTATATGATATACTTGTTACAAAATTTATGTAGATAGTTCTTGTGATGCAGTGTGAAAGAATGAAAGTATGATAATAATGATATGAAAGTATGTATGAAAGCATGAAAGTATGAGGATAAGAATTATGATGATGTGGAAATACAATTATGGTTCTATATAAGTGATATGATCCCATTAAGGTATTAAAATGGGAACATGAACAAGTTATTATGGAAGTGTGGTGGATTTGAAAAAAGCCACCTAGAAGTATTCGAATTTTTGATGACGAAAATTTCTTTAAGGAGGGTAGAATGTAATACCCGGAATTTTGATGAATATATGTTTTCCTTTTAGACAAGGAAAATTCCAAGTCTGACTCTTGTATGTCGATATGAAGCTCACGATCTGAGTTAAATATCAGTATTTGTTTGAGTTCTTATTGAATTAGCTATGAGACTCAATAAGCAGTTTGCTTAGTCATGCATCTGACCTTTGAGCAAAAAGGGAAGAAAAATTCTATGATTTCATGTTGGTCAAAGTTTGACAAAAAAAAAAAGTCAAAGTTGACTGAAAAGTCAAAGGTTGACCAGGAAGGTCAAATAGATGAAGGTGCTGAGATACGGCAAAGCAGTATGGAATTATACTGCGGCAAACCTTCATTACGGTCAAATAAGCAAGCATAAGCTATGAGACCACCCTAGAAAATCAAGCACACCAAGTATGGTATTAAGGGCAAGAAAGGTTCCAAGAAATAAGAAAAATTTTATACAGTTAATTTTTACACAGATAAATTTTGGACTGTAGTATAGTGTAAAATACTGTTATTAGTTAATAACAATATTAGAAATATCTGTGTTAAGCATGAAAGTGGACTGCATATTAAGAGACAAGCCAAACAAGGTCTTAAGACGACATCACCTTATCTTGGATTTATGACATCATTCTTGATTAAAGAAAATTGGAAAACAATTCTTGGATGACACCTAGCACAAGATGGCCAGCCACTTGGAGGACTAAATTGCAAATATTTTATCCGTAGGGGCCAAAGTGTAATTTTAAGAAATTACCTTGATGATGTAAGCATGATGATGTAAGCAAACTTGGTCTCCAATCAATTTCTAATGGCCGGCCACCTATAAGGATTAATGGGCAAATATTTTGTCCTTTAGGGACTAAAGTGCAAATTTAAGAAAATGTGATGCAAGCAAGGTGATGTAAGCAAGGTGATGTAAGCAAGATGATACAAGCATGAGGTAAGCCAATTACTTGGCCTCCAAGGACTCCTAATGGCCGGCCACATGTAGGGGACTAACTAGCAAATATTTTGTTTTTAAGCCCTAATATGCAATTTTGAAAAAAAAATATATATGGTGAAAATTTGTAATTTTCACCTATAACTAGGGCATGAAGGGGGCGGTTTTTGGCAGCTAAAATCATCCCAAAACTCTGCCCAATTTTCTCCAACCTTCCCCTAGAAACCGAAACCAAAGAGGAAAAAATTAGTGGCCGGATTTTGTGAGAAAGAAAAAGTGTTGGAAAAATTTGGAAACCCATTTTTGGCTTGAATGGCCGGTTGTGGGTAAGCAAGAAAAAGCAGAAAAAAAAGTGCTAGGGACTTAGGTGGTGAGTGGCCGGAATTTTGTAGGATCAACCACCAAGCGACCAAAAAGTTTTGGTGCTCATTGGAGGAGCAAGGCCGGTTATGGGCAACCCAGGGTAGATTCATTTTCTTGAATCTTGAGGTAATCCTCTCCACCCTCTAAAGTTTGGTTCAAGTTTATGTGTATTTCCAGCATCGGATGTAAGAGCATAAGCTCATCCTTTATCTTCCTAGCAAGGCTTAAAGTGCTTGATTATGCTTGATTAGGGTTTGTGGTCTCTAGTTTATATTTTGATGCATGTTTGCAAATATACCTACCATATGTTTGTTATATGTCCCCATAGGTTTGAGAATGAATGTATGATTATGTAGATGATGGATTGGAACGTTAGAAATATTGCATGTGTGATCTTAGGCTCCCGCTGTGGTCGGTCGAGGTAGTGTGCGCGTTTTAGGACGAGAAACGAATTTAAGAACCAAAACTGCCAATCTCGGGTCAAGACTGGGCAGCATTCTGGAAATGGTAATTTGAGGCCCTTAGAGGCTGAATTTGAAGAAACTTAAAACTACAAAGTTGTAGAGAATGGGTTTTCCTAGAAGGTAACGTTAATCGTTTTTCAAAATAAGGCTCTAAAGGCCTCATTTTTTATGAAAATCCGAGCCTGACCTTGCCCAGGATTTATGCACGGCCAGGTGAGTTCAACAAAGAATAAGGAAATGTTAAATTCCGAACTGGGTTTTCCTCAAAACATGAAAGTTGTAGCATTATTCGAGATCTACAACTTTTATGAAGAAAGTTTTATCAAATTCTGAACAGATTTTAAAGTAAAATTTGGATTCTAAAAACTGTACAGGAAACAGAAATTCCAGCACAGGATTTTCAGAAAAACAGTACATAAGCAGGAAATTCCTACTTATGCACAGGATTTTCTAAAATAATACAGGAAAACTGTGTTTTTCACCAACCCCAATGTTTTGACTATGAGAACTGTTCCAATGACAGTTTTCAGCCTTTAACAAATTTTATAAGTTAAGCAAAGGATTTTAAGCTGAATTCAATAAAAATTTCCGAGACAAAGGAAAAATAGATTTTAAAGCCAAAGATAAGTAGCAAGACAGTAACGGATGATAACCGGGAAGGATACCCGAATTATTGGACTTGGCCCCAAAGCCCAAGTTTGACCCATTGAAGGTTGGCTTTGGTTGATCAAGCTTGACCAAGATTTATCACCTCAAGGGTTACCCAACATAACCTAATGGATTATGGATCAAGAATGTTAAGACATGGGCCCAAGGTTAGGATAGTAACCTAACCCGACCTGTATGGATATGGGCTTAGCAATGAGGTTACTCATTGTAACCAAGTAAAATATTTTGTATAGGAGGGGACATATAACTAAGACTATGAACGCGTGTTGGTTAGGTCACCAACATTTAACGATTATGATTTATGGTAAGATAAAAGGTGTATAACTTTTATCTTACACCCTGTTTGTAAACAAGAATATGACATGTTATTGTGCCTCGATGGAACGATAGACAAAGAGCGTAGTACAAACCTCACTTACAGTATGGGAAATAGTAAGTTATTTTCAAGTATATAACATGATTACATGTTATGTTATGTTATGCTATGTTATGCTATGTCATGTCAAGTTATGCTATGTCATGTCATGTTATGATACGATAAGTCATGTTAAGTCATGTTAAGTTATGATACATCAAGTTATGCCATGTCTAGTTTCATGTGCATCATGATTAATAAAATCACATGTAAAGATTCTTAGTCTTGGAAATATAACAAGACTAAGACTAAACTAAGATAAGTAAGGTGTCATACCAACCTCCTGTTGATGCAGGAGGATCATGTATGTTTCAAGTTCAAGTTTATGATTATCAACCTCTCGTTGATGCGTGAGGGTATAATGATAATCAACCTTCCGTTGATGCGTGAAGGGTTATGTTCATGTTTCCAGAATGGTTAAGGGCCTTGCAAACCCTGACGTTCTGAGGCTTGCGCGCTTTTGGTACGTACACTAGGGGCCCACATGTTAAGCAAGATAATAAGTTCAAGTGCATAAAAGATTCATAATTGGACATAATTGGTTCACGCATAAGTTACACAATGTTGATTATGTTTTTGTGAGATTATGTTTGTACTTGCTGGGCGAAAGCTCATCAGTATGTTCCATACTGTAGGTAAATGCCTGTAGCTTTACTTGGTGGGCCATGGAGACGATGCAGCAAGTGAAGGGCGGTATGGGATACCACTACGCAAGTTTTTCCGCAAATTGTTTAAATTATCAAGTTGTATATATATGTTTTAAGGAATATGTACAATGTTATATATGCAATATTTTTAAGTTGTGATTTTAAAATAAAGTTTAAAGAAAAAAAAAATTTATTCTGAAACTCTTGTAAGGTTAAGTATTTAAAACTAAGGTTAAGTTAAGTAAGCATGGTAACGGCCTACGTTTACGTAGTATGCCCCTACGTGGACGGTCGGGGCGTTACAAATAGTTTGCTTAAGTCAAGCATGAGGCATTTTAAGAAAAAGGGTAGAATAGAAATTTATGATTTTATGCCGGTCAAGTTTGACCAGGTTGACTTTATGTTTGACTGAGGCGGTATTGCAGTGTAATTAACAGTATGGAAATTATACTGCGGAAAACTGTCATTACGGAAGAATAAGCTATGAGACCACCCTAGAAAAATCAAGCACAATATTTAGGGCAATATGGACTAAATAGTTTCAAGTCATAAAAAAATCCGATATACAGTCCAATTTTATACAGATGAATTCTAGACTGTAGTCCAGTATGAAAATACTGTTTTTGGTGAAAAACAGTATTGATATTATGGAAGTTAGTAAGGAATTGGACTGCATAGTTATGGATTTTTAGAATAAAGTGGATAATTATGTAAGAATTGGAAGCCAAGTGGCTCCACTATAGTCGGCCACCTTCAGGGACTAAATTATAAATATTTTGTCCGTAGGGGCCAAAGTGTAATTTTAAGAAAAGTAAGTAATGACGGATAAATATGTAATTAGTGAATTATGGAATTTCCTAACCAAGACTCCAACTAGGCCAAAGATTGGTTACAAGCTTGGTTACATTAGAACAAAGAATTAAGTTAGAAATAGATTTGAAAAGATTTTTCCTTGCCTCCCACACTAAATGGCCGGTTGTCTTGTGGCTTGGAGTGCAATCAATTGCCTTGATGATGTCATCAAGATGATGTCAGTAAGCTGATACAGCCAAGTGATATCATCAAGGTGATGTAAGCAAGTGATGTCACTAAGGTGATGTAAGTAAGAACTTGGTGAGCAAGTAACTTGCCCACCAAGGCTCCCTTATGGTCAGCCACCTAGGAGGGGTGATGAGCAAATATTTTACTCTTAGACCCTAATATGTAATTTTAGAAACTATGTTTTTCACCTATAAATAGGTGAAGTTGGTTCACATTTTTTGAGCACTTAGTTGAACCCAAAACTCTGCCGAAATTTCAACTCTCCCTCCCTCCCTAGAAACTGAGCCAAAGAAGAGAAAGAAAAAGAAAGAGAGTGGTCGGATTTTAGGGAAGAAAAGCAAGAGAAAAATTTCGGATCCGAGCTTGAGAATTCACCTCCAAGATCTAGGGGTAATTCTCTCAAAACCCTAAGCTTTTTATTGAGTTTTGAGTAAATTTTTAGGCTTGGATGTAAGAGCATAAGCTCACCAATTATATTCATGCTCTAGTTAAGTTTACTAGTATGTGCTTGATTAGGGTTTGGTGGTCTCTAATTTATGTTTTGGTGTATGTTTTGATGGTATGCTTGTGAGATACTAGGGTTTGCATGCATGCCTTTAAGATATTTGTTATATGTCCCCATAAGTTTAAGAATGAATGTATGATCTTGATAATATTAGTATTACACTGCATGCTTGACGTAGACTCATAGTTGCTACCGTTTGAGGTAGTGTGTGCGTAATTTTATGTAAGAACCAACCTAAACCAAAACTGCCAGTCTCGGGTCAAGACTGGGCAGTATTCTGGAAACGATAATTTGATGCCCTTAGAGGCTAAATTTCAAGAAACTCAAAACTACAAAGTTGTAGAAAATGGAAAACCCTAGGGGACAACATAAATGATTTTTAAAAATAAAGCTCCAAAGGCCTCTGTATTTTCAGAAACCCGAGCCTGGTTAGCCAGATCCAGTGTGCACGGCTAGGCAGGTTCAACAAGAAAAATGGACCGGTTAAAGGCGAAACTAGATTTTGAGTAAAACACAAAAGTTGTAGCATTATTCGAGATCTACAACTTTCATGAAGAAATAATTATATAATTCTAAACAGATTCCCAAAACTGTGTGGGAAACAGGAAATTCCTGCACAGGATTTTTAGAAAACAATGTAAAAGCAGGAAATTCCTGCACATACACTGATAACTGAAATTAAGAAACTGTTTTCAAAGTTAAGAGACTGTTTTAAGCAATTTATAAAAAGGGTTAAAATTTATCAAACAAAGAATGAAATAAGCCAAGTCCTAGGGTAAACAACTATAGGACAAATAGTAACCGAGAAGGTTACCTAATTTTGTTGGGCCAAATAATTTAGGTTACTTATAGTAACCATATAGGATGCCAAGTACCATTGGGCCTTGAGTGCAAAGTTTATTAAGTAATCAAACAGGACACTGTTTGATTATTATTGGGACATGTGCCCTAGGGTTATACTTAGTAACCAAACATGATATTATTAGAATGTGTGAAGGGGGACATATAATAAGGGATTTCTCATGGATGTTGGTTAGGATGCCAACATCTAACGTTATAGTTAAGAGTAAAATAGGATGATTCTTATCTTACGTCGTTATCTATAACAGGTAGTTAACCTGTTGTTGCGATTAGTAAGAGCAACAAACTCAGGACGTACATAAGAGGTAAGTACAAACCTCACCTACAGTATGAAAATAGTAAATATTATTTTCAAGTATAACATGTTTTCATATATGCTATAGTTTATGTGATATGACATGTTTTCATGATTTATATGTTATGCCATGATATGCTATGTTAAGCCATGTTAAACCATGTTATGTAATGTTATGCCAAGATATGCCATGTTATATCATGATATGCCAAGTTATGTCATGATTTACAGTAATGCCATGTCTATATCTCATGTGTATCATGACTAATAAGATCAGACATAAAGATTCTTAGTCTTGGAAATGTAACAAGACTAAGACTAAACTAAGACATGTAAAGTGTCGTACCAACCTCCTGTTGATGCGGGAGGATCATGTATGTTCAAGAAAATTCTCAGACCTTCTGTTGATGCGGAAGAGTTATGTTTCATGATTCCCAAAATTGTTAGGGACCTTACAAATCTTAACTTTCTGTAGAATGCGCGCAATCGGTACGTACACAAGGACCCACATGTTAAGCAAGATAATAAATTCCAGTCCATAATTGATCATAAAAGATACATAATTGATCATAATTAGTTCATGCATAAGTTACACGATATTTATTATGTTTGTGTGAGATCATGTTTGTACTTGCTAGGCGAAAGCTCATTTGTTTTTCATACTATAGGTAAGATGCTTGCAGCTTTACTTGGTGGGCACTGGAGACAATGCGGCAAGTGAAGGGCGGTGTGGGATATCACTACGTAGATTTTCCACAAACTCTTTAAATTATGAACTAATGCATGTATGATTAAGTAGTATGTATCATGTTACGTATGAGATGTTTGAAAATCCTGGTTTAAAAGGTTATGTGTGACCTTTTAATCAGCTTAACAAGTAATGGGTAGGCATGATGGAGTTTACCCACGTGGATAAGTTTAATTAAGTTACGAAGAAAAAAAAAATTATTATGTAATTTTCTGAAAGTTCATGTATTAGAAACTAACAAGTAAGTTAAGTATGTAAGGTAACGGCCCACGTTTACGTAGTCGGCGCTACGTAGACAGCTGGGGCGCTACAAATGGTGTCAGAGCGGTATCCTGCCAGTCTACTTCACTCTGCTTTGCATCGTTTCTGCAAATGCCCAAGTAAGTTAAATTATTTTTTTCTTTAGTTAGAATTAGTTAAGATATTGTTTATGATAAGTTATGACGTGATACGAGAAGATACGAATGAATGAAAGAATGGGTATTAGAAATATGAGGAATTAAGAACTAGAATTAGAAGATGGTTCGCCGTGCGTATGAACGAACCAAATTTTTACAAGAGTCTAATCTTGCAACTATAGTAGCTAAGTTATAATAATAATTACTAGAGTAGCAATAAGGAAATGAATAGGCTTCGAGATTAGATAGCCTATTATCTCACCTTGGTATGGTGATATTCAGGAATTTTTCCTTGTAAGGAATAAGATTAACACTATGGAATTTAAGTTTCATGATTGTGAAACTTTTACCTCAATAAGCTGAGGGGATTTTTATGAATGTTTTAAATAAGACCTTGGGTATGTTGGATATTGCCAACAACGATTTAGTAGACTACGATGATGGCTATGAGTTAAACGATGGAAGTGAGGATATGATCTATAAGTAATAGAAAATATGTCATAATGGGAAGTTTAGATATTCCTAAGAATTATGATTATGCACTCGTACTATGAATAAAATGTTAGAAGCAATGAAAGAAGCTTCTACTAGCTAACAAGTAGCTAGTTGATATGAGGATATCTTTCACTGCATCGCTCGAACAGTAATATATTTTCAATAATACTATTTATTATGTTTTCCATGATTAACTTAGAAAAGATTCAAAGAAAACTATTTTTAAGTATGGTGCTTAATCTTATGCTTATTAGAACCAACTCATGTTATGTAAGGACCATCATGTTATGGCCATCATGTTATGTAAGGGCCATCATGAAAAGAAAAGGGTTCTAATAGCACAAGATTAACATTGTACTAGAGAGTCCTCATCCTCAGCTAAATTTCAAGAAAAATATTTTCAATATGATATATTCGCTGAGTCCTCAATTAAAGTTAAAGAGAAGTGTTATATGATATGCTTTTCAAATATGGTAAGTAACATGATATACTTGATAAGAATTTTATGTAGATAGTTCTTGTGATGCAGTATGAAAGTATAAAAGTATGAAAGTATGTAAGTATGAAAGTATGACAGTATGAAAGTATGATGATAGTATGAAAGTATGAAGGTTATGATAACATGATAGTACGAAAGTTATGAAAGTATGAGATATAATAGAATATGAAAGAAGATTATGGTTCCATATAAGAGACCTGATCTCATTAAGTTATTAAAATGGGAACAAACTATTATGGATTTGTGGTGGATTTTAAGAAAAGCCACCTTGAAGTATACGAATTTTCGAGGACGAAATTTTTTTTAAGGAGGGTAGAATGTAAGAACCCGATATTTTGATAAATCTATGATTTCCTTATAGACAAGGAAAGTCTAAGACTGAACCATGTATGTCGATATGAAACTCATGATCTGAGTTGAATATCAGTATATGTTTGAGTTCTCGTTGAATTAGCTACGAGACTCAACAATAATTTGTTTAGGCAAACATGAGGCCTTTTGAGAAAAAGGACATAATAGGAATTTATGCTTTTATTTTGGTCAAAATTTGACCAGGTTGACTTTAAGTTTGACTGAGATGGTACTGCAGTGTAATCAATAGTATGGAAATTATATTGCGGAAAACTGTCAATACGGATGAATGAGCAAGAATAAGCTATGAGACTACCCTAGAAAAATCAAGCACAATATTTAGAGCAATAAGGACTAAATAGTTTTAAGTCCTAAGAAAATCCGATACCGCAGTCTAATTTTACGCAGATGAATTATGAACTACAATCCAGTATGACAATACTGTTTTTGGTGAAAAATAGTATTGATATTATTTAAGTTAGTAAGGAAATGGACAGCATAATTATATTAATGGATTTTTAGAATCAAGTGGATAATTATGCAAGAATTGAAAGTCAAGTGGATCTTCCATATCGGCCACTATCAGGGACTAAATTATAAATATTTTGTCCGTAGGGGTCAAAGTGTAATTTTTAGAAAAGTAAGCATGATGATGTAAGCATGATGTAAGCAAATAACTTGGCCTCCAAGTTTCTCCAAATGGCCGACCACCTATTAGGGATCATTGACCAAATATTTTTGCTTCAAGGTTTCATATGCAATTTAGAGAATAAAAATAAATCCAAAAAGAAAATAAAATTCACCTATAAATAGGTGGAGGGAGGGTGACATTTGGTCATTTTATTGAAAATTACCCCAAAACTTTGGTCATTTTTCCTCTCACTCTCTCTCCCTTGGCCGAACCCCATAGGAAGAAAAACCAAGCTAGTAGTGGTCGGATTTTTTAGAAGGAATGCTAGAAAAAAAGTTTTCAGAATCCAAACTTGAGATTCATCTCCAAGATCTAGAGGTAACCCTCTCAAAACCTAAGCTTTTTAGTGAGTTTTGAGCAAATTTATGTGTATTTTCAGTTGGGATGTAAGAGCATAAACTCACCCATTTATGTTCTTGTTTTAGTTGGTTTGTCTAGAATGTGTTTGATTTAGGTTTTGTGATCTTGATTTATGATTATGATGTATGTTTATGATGTTATGTGCTAAGTATGTAAGGTATGTAAAGTATGGTGTGATTGATTATGTGATTTTGATGAATGATTGTAAGAACTAGAAATTTCATCGTTTTGATTTCGTATGTAGAAACTTGAATTGTGCCATTGACGGTATTTATGAAAAAGCCCGGTTTAGGGTTTTTATTGAATTTCATGAGTTCTTATAAACCATAAGACTAAAAAATGACTGCTTAGCCAAGCACACGATCTTTTGAGTTAAAAAAGATAGAAAAATTCTATGATTTTATAGAAAGTCAAAGTTGACCAAGAACCTCCTTGGTCAAAGTTGACCAAGAAGGTCAAAGTTGACCAAGAAAGTCAAGGTTGACCCGTAAAAGTCAACTATGTGACGAGAATGAAGTATGTTAAGCGGTATTGGAAATATACTGCCAAAACTATTTTTATGAGTAAAATAGTTAGAATTTGATTTAAAACCACCATAGAAAAATCAAGCACATTAAATAGGTTATTAAGGGCCGAAGGGCTCGAAGCAAAAAGAAAAGTTTTCGTACAGTGCATTTTAAGACAGATAAATTTTGGATTGCAAAACAGTATACAATACTATGTAATGATGAACACAGTATTTGTAATATCTGTTTTGACTCAAAGTTAGATTGTTTATCAAGAAACAAGCCAAACAAGCCTAAGGTGGATGACATCACCTTATCCTTTAATTATGACATCATTATGGACTTAAGTAAAAATTTGGAAAG
>CM046373.1:10657247-10712156 GCA_025413025.1 Ficus hispida
GCCTCGTTTTTATGAAAATCCGAGCCTGACCGTGCCCAGGATTTATGCACGGCCAGGTGAGTTCAACAAAGAATAAGGCATGTTAAATTCCGAACTGGGTTTTCCTCAAAACATGAAAGTTGTAGCATTATTCGAGATCTACAACTTTTATGAAGAAAGTTTTATCAAATTCTGAACAGATTTTAAAGTAAAATTGGATTCTAAAAACTGTGCAGGAAACAGAAATTCCAGCACAGGATTTTCAGAAAAACAGTACATAAGCAGGAAATTCCTGCTCATGCACAGGATTTTCTAAAATAATACAGGAAAACTGTGTTTTTCACCAACCCAATGTTTTGACTGTGAGAACTGTTCCAATGGCAGTTTTCAGTCCTTAACAAATTTTATAAGTTAAGCAAAGGTTTTAAGCTGAATTCAAAATTTTCCGAGACAAAGGAAAATAGATTTTAAAAGTAGCAAGACAGTAACGGATGATAACCGGGAAGGATACCCGAGTTATTGGGCTTGACCCCAAAGCCAAGTTTGACCATAGAAGGTTGACTTTGGTTGATCAAGTTTGACAAGGTTTATCACCTCAAGGGTTACCCAACATAACCCAATGGATTATGGATCAAGAATGTTAAGACATGGGCCCAAGGTTAGGATAGTAACCTAACCCGACCTATATGGATGGGCTTAGCAATGAGGTTACTTATTGTAACCAAGTAAGATATTTTGTATAGGAGGGGACATATAACTAAGACTATGAACGCATGTTGGTTAGGTCACCAACATTTAACGATTATGATTTATGGTAAGATAAAAGGTGTATAACTTTTATCTTACACCCTGTTTGGAAACAGGAATATGACATGTTATTGTGCCTCGATGAACGATAGACCAAGAGCGTAGGACGAAGGTAAGTACAAACCTCACCTACAGTATGGGAAATAGTAAGCTATTTTCAAGTATATAACATGATTACATGTTATGTTATGTTATGCTATGTTATGCTATGCATGTCAAGTTATGCTATGTCATGCCATGTTATGATACGATAAGTCATGTTAAGTCATGTTAAGTTATGATACATCAAGTTATGCCATGTCTAGTTCATGTGCATCATGATTAATAAGATCACATGTAAAGATTCTTAGTCTTGGAAATATAACAAGACTAAGACTAAACCAAGATAAGTAAGGTGTCGTACCAACCTCCTGTTGATGCAGGAGGATCATGTATGTTACAAGTTCAAGTTTATGATTATCAACCTCTCGTTGATGCGTGAGGGTAAAGTGATAATCAACCTTCCGTTGATGCGTGAAGGGTTATGTTCATGTTTTCCAGAATGTTAAGGGCCTTGCAAACCCTGACGTTCTGAGGCTTGCGCGCTTTTGGTACGTACACTAGGGCCCACATGTTAAGCAAGATAATAAGTTCAAGTGCATAAAAGATTCATAATTGGACATAATTGGTTCATGCATAAGTTACACAATGTTGTTATGTTTTTGTGAGATTATGTTTGTACTTGCTGGGCGAAGCTCATCAGTATGTTCCATACTGTAGGTAAATGCCTGTAGCTTTACTTGGTGGGCCATGGAGACGATGCAGCAAGTGAAGGGCGGTATGGGATACCACTACGCAAGTTTTTTCCGCAAATTATTTAAATTATCAAGTTGTATATATATGTTTTAAGGAATATGTCAATGTTATATATGCAATGTTTTTAAGTTGTGATTTAAAATAAAGTTTAAAGAAAAAAAAATTTATTCTGAAACTTCTTGTAAGGTTAAGTATTTAAACTAAGGTTAAGTTAAGCAAGCATGGTAACGGCCCACGTTTACGTAGTACGCCCTAGTGGACGGTCGGGGCGTTACAGTTGGTATCAGAGCGGTATCCTGCCAGCCTACTTCACTCTGCTTCATATCGTTTCTGAAGTGCCCAAGTAAGTTAAGTTATTTTCCTTTTATTGGAATTAGTTAAGATATTGCTTATATAATGAGCATATCTCATCAATGGTCACACGAGGATGATACCATGATACTTTTAATTTTATGGGATGCGTTTACCGCGATCCTAAAATTTACCATGATGTGTATGTGATGGATAAGTTACGATGTGATATGAAGAGATCATGATAAGTTATGATGTTTCCAAGATAGACATGATAAGATATGAAGGAAAAATGGATATGCAAATGTGAGGAATAAGGAACTAGAATTAAAAAGATGGTTCGCCGTTCGTACGAACGAACCAAATGTTTGCAAGAGCCTAATCTTGCACTGTAATAGTTAAGTTATGATCGTTAAAATAGCAATAAGAAATGAATAGGCTTTAAGATCATATAGCCTATCGCCTCATCTCAGGTATAGTGATAGTAAGGGACTTTCCTTTAAGGAATGGATCAATACATGGAAGTTAAGTTTCCTGATTGTGAAACTTTTGCCCCATAAGAGTATTATTAGATACGGGAAAAATTTGATGATGCCTTAGTTTGGGGGTAGCAAATAGGCAATATGCCAATATGAGTTGGATGCTACCAACAACAATTTATTAGGATATGATAATGATGATGACTATGAGTCTGACAATGAAGTTAATAAGATTGAGATCGATAGCAACAACTTTGAATCGACATATAATGATTTGACTAAGGTCGACTATGTACAATCCTTTAAGTAATGAAAATTATGCAATGATGGGAAGTTTTAGATATTCCTTAGAGTTATGATTATGACTTTGTGCTATAAAGAAATGCTGAAGGCACAAGAGGAATTTCTACTAGCTAACAAGTAGCTAGTTGATTTAAGGATACTTTCACTGCATCACTCGAACAGTAATATGTTTTCAATATACTATTTATTATTGTTTTCTATGAAAAGAAGATTCAAAGAAGTTATTTTATGTATGGTGCTTGATCTTATGCTTATTAGAACCAACTCATGTTATGTCATGTATGTTATGTTATGGGCCAAAACCTTGAGGAATAAAGTTCAAGAAAGGGGCCATCATGAAAAGTAAAGGGCCAAACCTTGAGGAACAAAGTTTCAAGAAAGGGGCCATCATGAAAAGAAAAAAAAAGGTTCTAATAGCACAAGATTAACATTGTACCAGAGGGTCCTCAGCTTCAGCTAAATTGAAAGAAAAATATTTTCAATATGATATATTCGCGAGCCCTCAATTACAGTTAAAGAAAAGTATCTTAAATATAAGGTACAATATACTTTTCAGCATGGAAAAGCTATATGATATAATATGCTTTTCAAATATGGCAAGTTATATGATATACTTGTTACAAAATTTATGTAGATAGTTCTTGTGATGCAGTGTGAAAGAATGAAAGTATGATAATAATGGATATGAAAGTATGTATGAAGCATGAAAGTATGAGGATAAGAATTATGATGATGTGGAAATCAATTATGGTTCTATATAAGTGATATGATCCCATTAAGGTATAAAATGGGAAATGAACAAGTTATTATGGAATGTGGTGGATTTGAAAAAAGCCACCTAGAAGTATTCGATTTTTGATGACGAAAATTTCTTTAAGGAGGGTAGAATGTAATACCCGGAATTTGATGAATATATGTTTTCCTTTTAGACAAGGAAAATTCCAAGTCTGACTCTTGTATGTCGATATGAAGCTCACGATCTGAGTTAAATATCAGTATTTGTTTGAGTTCTTATTGAATTAGCTATGAGACTCAATAAGCAGTTTGCTTAGTCATGCATCTGACCTTTGAGCAAAAAGGGAAGAAAAATTCTATGATTTCATGTTGGTCAAAGTTTGACAAAAAAAAAAGTCAAAGTTGACTGAAAAGTCAAAGGTTGACCAGGAAGGTCAAATAGATGAAGGTGCTGAGATACGGCAAAGCAGTATGGAATTATACTGCGGCAAACCTTCATTACGGTCAAATAAGCAAGCATAAGCTATGAGACCACCCTAGAAAATCAAGCACACCAAGTATGGTATTAAGGGCAAGAAAGGTTCCAAGAAATAAGAAAAATTTTATACAGTTAATTTTTACACAGATAAATTTTGGACTGTAGTATAGTGTAAAATACTGTTATTAGTTAATAACAATATTAGAAATATCTGTGTTAAGCATGAAAGTGGCCTGCATATTAAGAGACAAGCCAAACAAGGTCTTAAGACGACATCACCTTATCTTGGATTTATGACATCATTCTTGATTAAAGAAAATTGGAAAACAATTCTTGGATGACACCTAGCACAAGATGGCCAGCCATTTGGAGGACTAAATTGCAAATATTTTATCCGTAGGGGCCAAAGTGTAATTTTAAGAAATTACCTTGATGATGTAAGCATGATGATGTAAGCAAACTTGGTCTCCAATCAATTTCTAATGGCCGGCCACCTATAAGGATTAATGGGCAAATATTTTGTCCTTTAGGGACTAAAGTGCAAATTTAAGAAAATGTGATGCAAGCAAGGTGATGTAAGCAAGGTGATGTAAGCAAGATGATACAAGCATGAGGTAAGCCAATTACTTGGCCTCCAAGGACTCCTAATGGCCGGCCACATGTAGGGGACTAACTAGCAAATATTTTGTTTTTAAGCCCTAATATGCAATTTTGAAAAAAAAATATATATGGTGAAAATTTGTAATTTTCACCTATAACTAGGGCATGAAGGGGGCGGTTTTTGGCAGCTAAAATCATCCCAAAACTCTGCCCAATTTTCTCCAACCTTCCCCTAGAAACCGAAACCAAGAGGAAAAAATTAGTGGCCGGATTTTGTGAGAAAGAAAAAGTGTTGGAAAAATTTGGAAACCCATTTTTGGCTTGAATGGCCGGTTGTGGGTAAGCAAGAAAAAGCAGAAAAAAAGTGCTAGGGACTTAGGTGGTGAGTGGCCGGAATTTTGTAGGATCAACCACCAAGCGACCAAAAGTTTTGGTGCTCATTGGAGGAGCAAGGCCGGTTATGGGCAACCCAGGGTAGATTCATTTTCTTGAATCTTGAGGTAATCCTCTCCACCCTCTAAAGTTTGGTTCAAGTTTATGTGTATTTCCAGCATCGGATGTAAGAGCATAAGCTCATCCTTTATCTTCCTAGCAAGGCTTAAAGTGCTTGATTATGCTTGATTAGGGTTTGTGGTCTC
This sequence comes from Ficus hispida, assembly GCA_025413025.1. Taxonomy (NCBI): domain Eukaryota; kingdom Viridiplantae; phylum Streptophyta; class Magnoliopsida; order Rosales; family Moraceae; genus Ficus; species Ficus hispida. The sequence continues at coordinate 10,662,353 of CM046373.1, forward strand.
TAGTTTATATTTGATGCATGTTTGCAAATATACCTACCATATGTTTGTTATATGTCCCCATAGGTTTGAGAATGAATGTATGATTATGTAGATGATGGATTGGAACGTTAGAAATATTGCATGTGTGATCTTAGGCTCCCGCTGTGGTCGGTCGAGGTAGTGTGCGCGTTTTAGGACGAGAAACGAATTTAAGAACCAAAACTGCCAATCTCGGGTCAAGACTGGGCAGCATTCTGGAAATGGTAATTTGAGGCCCTTAGAGGCTGAATTTGAAGAAACTTAAAACTACAAAGTTGTAGAGAATGGGTTTTCCTAGAAGGTAACGTTAATCGTTTTTCAAAATAAGGCTCTAAAGGCCTCATTTTTTATGAAAATCCGAGCCTGACCTTGCCCAGGATTTATGCACGGCCAGGTGAGTTCAACAAAGAATAAGGAAATGTTAAATTCCGAACTGGGTTTTCCTCAAAACATGAAAGTTGTAGCATTATTCGAGATCTACAACTTTTATGAAGAAAGTTTTATCAAATTCTGAACAGATTTTAAAGTAAAATTTGGATTCTAAAAACTGTACAGGAAACAGAAATTCCAGCACAGGATTTTCAGAAAAACAGTACATAAGCAGGAAATTCCTACTTATGCACAGGATTTTCTAAAATAATACAGGAAAACTGTGTTTTTCACCAACCCCAATGTTTTGACTATGAGAACTGTTCCAATGACAGTTTTCAGCCTTTAACAATTTTATAAGTTAAGCAAAGGATTTTAAGCTGAATTCAATAAAAATTTCCGAGACAAAGGAAAAATAGATTTTAAAGCCAAAGATAAGTAGCAAGACAGTAACGGATGATAACCGGGAAGGATACCCGAATTATTGGACTTGGCCCCAAAGCCCAAGTTTGACCCATTGAAGGTTGGCTTTGGTTGATCAAGCTTGACCAAGATTATCACCTCAAGGGTTACCCAACATAACCTAATGGATTATGGATCAAGAATGTTAAGACATGGGCCCAAGGTTAGGATAGTAACCTAACCCGACCTGTATGGATATGGGCTTAGCAATGAGGTTACTCATTGTAACCAAGTAAAATATTTTGTATAGGAGGGGACATATAACTAAGACTATGAACGCGTGTTGGTTAGGTCACCAACATTTAACGATTATGATTTATGGTAAGATAAAAGGTGTATAACTTTTATCTTACACCCTGTTTGTAAACAAGAATATGACATGTTATTGTGCCTCGATGGAACGATAGACAAAGAGCGTAGTACAAACCTCACTTACAGTATGGGAAATAGTAAGTTATTTTCAAGTATATAACATGATTACATGTTATGTTATGTTATGCTATGTTATGCTATGTCATGTCAAGTTATGCTATGTCATGTCATGTTATGATACGATAAGTCATGTTAAGTCATGTTAAGTTATGATACATCAAGTTATGCCATGTCTAGTTTCATGTGCATCATGATTAATAAATCACATGTAAAGATTCTTAGTCTTGGAAATATAACAAGACTAAGACTAAACTAAGATAAGTAAGGTGTCATACCAACCTCCTGTTGATGCAGGAGGATCATGTATGTTTCAAGTTCAAGTTTATGATTATCAACCTCTCGTTGATGCGTGAGGGTATAATGATAATCAACCTTCCGTTGATGCGTGAAGGGTTATGTTCATGTTTCCAGAATGGTTAAGGGCCTTGCAAACCCTGACGTTCTGAGGCTTGCGCGCTTTTGGTACGTACACTAGGGGCCCACATGTTAAGCAAGATAATAAGTTCAAGTGCATAAAAGATTCATAATTGGACATAATTGGTTCACGCATAAGTTACACAATGTTGATTATGTTTTTGTGAGATTATGTTTGTACTTGCTGGGCGAAAGCTCATCAGTATGTTCCATACTGTAGGTAAATGCCTGTAGCTTTACTTGGTGGGCCATGGAGACGATGCAGCAAGTGAAGGGCGGTATGGGATACCACTACGCAAGTTTTTCCGCAAATTGTTTAAATTATCAAGTTGTATATATATGTTTTAAGGAATATGTACAATGTTATATATGCAATGTTTTTAAGTTGTGATTTTAAAATAAAGTTTAAAGAAAAAAAAAATTTATTCTGAAACTCTTGTAAGGTTAAGTATTTAAAACTAAAGTTAAGTTAAGTAAGCATGGTAACGGCCTACGTTTACGTAGTATGCCCCTACGTGGACGGTCGGGGCGTTACAAATAGTTTGCTTAAGTCAAGCATGAGGCATTTTAAGAAAAAGGGTAGAATAGAAATTTATGATTTTATGCCGGTCAAGTTTGACCAGGTTGACTTTATGTTTGACTGAGGCGGTATTGCAGTGTAATTAACAGTATGGAAATTATACTGCGGAAAACTGTCATTACGGAAGAATAAGCTATGAGACCACCCTAGAAAAATCAAGCACAATATTTAGGGCAATATGGACTAAATAGTTTCAAGTCATAAAAAAATCCGATATACAGTCCAATTTTATACAGATGAATTCTAGACTGTAGTCCAGTATGAAAATACTGTTTTTGGTGAAAAACAGTATTGATATTATGGAAGTTAGTAAGGAATTGGACTGCATAGTTATGGATTTTTAGAATAAAGTGGATAATTATGTAAGAATTGGAAGCCAAGTGGCTCCACTATAGTCGGCCACCTTCAGGGACTAAATTATAAATATTTTGTCCGTAGGGGCCAAAGTGTAATTTTAAGAAAAGTAAGTAATGACGGATAAATATGTAATTAGTGAATTATGGAATTTCCTAACCAAGACTCCAACTAGGCCAAAGATTGGTTACAAGCTTGGTTACATTAGAACAAAGAATTAAGTTAGAAATAGATTTGAAAAGATTTTTCCTTGCCTCCCACACTAAATGGCCGGTTGTCTTGTGGCTTGGAGTGCAATCAATTGCCTTGATGATGTCATCAAGATGATGTCAGTAAGCTGATACAGCCAAGTGATATCATCAAGGTGATGTAAGCAAGTGATGTCACTAAGGTGATGTAAGTAAGAACTTGGTGAGCAAGTAACTTGCCCACCAAGGCTCCCTTATGGTCAGCCACCTAGGAGGGGTGATGAGCAAATATTTTACTCTTAGACCCTAATATGTAATTTTAGAAACTATGTTTTTCACCTATAAATAGGTGAAGTTGGTTCACATTTTTTGAGCACTTAGTTGAACCCAAAACTCTGCCGAAATTTCAACTCTCCCTCCCTCCCTAGAAACTGAGCCAAAGAAGAGAAAGAAAAAGAAAGAGAGTGGTCGGATTTTAGGGAAGAAAAGCAAGAGAAAAATTTCGGATCCGAGCTTGAGAATTCACCTCCAAGATCTAGGGGTAATTCTCTCAAAACCCTAAGCTTTTTATTGAGTTTTGAGTAAATTTTTAGGCTTGGATGTAAGAGCATAAGCTCACCAATTATATTCATGCTCTAGTTAAGTTTACTAGTATGTGCTTGATTAGGGTTTGGTGGTCTCTAATTTATGTTTTGGTGTATGTTTTGATGGTATGCTTGTGAGATACTAGGGTTTGCATGCATGCCTTTAAGATATTTGTTATATGTCCCCATAAGTTTAAGAATGAATGTATGATCTTGATAATATTAGTATTACACTGCATGCTTGACGTAGACTCATAGTTGCTACTGTTTGAGGTAGTGTGTGCGTAATTTTATGTAAGAACCAACCTAAACCAAAACTGCCAGTCTCGGGTCAAGACTGGGCAGTATTCTGGAAACGATAATTTGATGCCCTTAGAGGCTAAATTTCAAGAAACTCAAAACTACAAAGTTGTAGAAAATGGAAAACCCTAGGGGACAACATAAATGATTTTTAAAATAAAGCTCCAAAGGCCTCTGTATTTTCAGAAACCCGAGCCTGGTTAGCCAGATCCAGTGTGCACGGCTAGGCAGGTTCAACAAGAAAAATGGACCGGTTAAAGGCGAAACTAGATTTTGAGTAAAACACAAAAGTTGTAGCATTATTCGAGATCTACAACTTTCATGAAGAAATAATTATATAATTCTAAACAGATTCCCAAAACTGTGTGGGAAACAGGAAATTCCTGCACAGGATTTTTAGAAAACAATGTAAAAGCAGGAAATTCCTGCACATACACTGATAACTGAAATTAAGAAACTGTTTTCAAAGTTAAGAGACTGTTTTAAGCAATTTATAAAAAGGGTTAAAATTTATCAAACAAAGAATGAAATAAGCCAAGTCCTAGGGTAAACAACTATAGGACAAATAGTAACCGAGAAGGTTACCTAATTTTGTTGGGCCAAATAATTTAGGTTACTTATAGTAACCATATAGGATGCCAAGTACCATTGGGCCTTGAGTGCAAAGTTTATTAAGTAATCAAACAGGACACTGTTTGATTATTATTGGGACATGTGCCCTAGGGTTATACTTAGTAACCAAACATGATATTATTAGAATGTGTGAAGGGGGACATATAATAAGGGATTTCTCATGGATGTTGGTTAGGATGCCAACATCTAACGTTATAGTTAAGAGTAAAATAGGATGATTCTTATCTTACGTCGTTATCTATAACAGGTAGTTAACCTGTTGTTGCGATTAGTAAGAGCAACAAACTCAGGACGTACATAAGAGGTAAGTACAAACCTCACCTACAGTATGAAAATAGTAAATATTATTTTCAAGTATAACATGTTTTCATATATGCTATAGTTTATGTGATATGACATGTTTTCATGATTTATATGTTATGCCATGATATGCTATGTTAAGCCATGTTAAACCATGTTATGTAATGTTATGCCAAGATATGCCATGTTATATCATGATATGCCAAGTTATGTCATGATTTACAGTAATGCCATGTCTATGTCTCATGTGTATCATGACTAATAAGATCAGACATAAAGATTCTTAGTCTTGGAAATGTAACAAGACTAAGACTAAACTAAGACATGTAAAGTGTCGTACCAACCTCCTGTTGATGCGGGAGGATCATGTATGTTCAAGAAAATTCTCAGACCTTCTGTTGATGCGGAAGAGTTATGTTTCATGATTCCCAAAATTGTTAGGGACCTTACAAATCTTAACTTTCTGTAGAATGCGCGCAATCGGTACGTACACAAGGGCCCACATGTTAAGCAAGATAATAAATTCCAGTCCATAATTGATCATAAAAGATACATAATTGATCATAATTAGTTCATGCATAAGTTACACGATATTTATTATGTTTGTGTGAGATCATGTTTGTACTTGCTAGGCGAAAGCTCATTTGTTTTTCATACTATAGGTAAGATGCTTGCAGCTTTACTTGGTGGGCACTGGAGACAATGCGGCAAGTGAAGGGCGGTGTGGGATATCACTACGTAGATTTTCCACAAACTCTTTAAATTATGAACTAATGCATGTATGATTAAGTAGTATGTATCATGTTACGTATGAGATGTTTGAAAATCCTGGTTTAAAAGGTTATGTGTGACCTTTTAATCAGCTTAACAAGTAATGGGTAGGCATGATGGAGTTTACCCACGTGGATAAGTTTAATTAAGTTACGAAGAAAAAAAAATTATTATGTAATTTTCTGAAAGTTCATGTATTAGAAACTAACAAGTAAGTTAAGTATGTAAGGTAACGGCCCACGTTTACGTAGTCGGCGCTACGTAGACAGCTGGGGCGCTACAAATGGTGTCAGAGCGGTATCCTGCCAGTCTACTTCACTCTGCTTTGCATCGTTTCTGCAAATGCCCAAGTAAGTTAAATTATTTTTTTCTTTAGTTAGAATTAGTTAAGATATTGTTTATGATAAGTTATGACGTGATACGAGAAGATACGAATGAATGAAAGAATGGGTATTAGAAATATGAGGAATTAAGAACTAGAATTAGAAGATGGTTCGCCGTGCGTATGAACGAACCAAATTTTTACAAGAGTCTAATCTTGCAACTATAGTAGCTAAGTTATAATAATAATTACTAGAGTAGCAATAAGGAAATGAATAGGCTTCGAGATTAGATAGCCTATTATCTCACCTTGGTATGGTGATATTCAGGAATTTTTCCTTGTAAGGAATAAGATTAACACTATGGAATTTAAGTTTCATGATTGTGAAACTTTTACCTCAATAAGCTGAGGGGATTTTTATGAATGTTTTAAATAAGACCTTGGGTATGTTGGATATTGCCAACAACGATTTAGTAGACTACGATGATGGCTATGAGTTAAACGATGGAAGTGAGGATATGATCTATAAGTAATAGAAAATATGTCATAATGGGAAGTTTAGATATTCCTAAGAATTATGATTATGCACTCGTACTATGAATAAAATGTTAGAAGCAATGAAAGAAGCTTCTACTAGCTAACAAGTAGCTAGTTGATATGAGGATATCTTTCACTGCATCGCTCGAACAGTAATATATTTTCAATAATACTATTTATTATGTTTTCCATGATTAACTTAGAAAAGATTCAAAGAAAACTATTTTTAAGTATGGTGCTTAATCTTATGCTTATTAGAACCAACTCATGTTATGTAAGGACCATCATGTTATGGCCATCATGTTATGTAAGGGCCATCATGAAAAGAAAAGGGTTCTAATAGCACAAGATTAACATTGTACTAGAGAGTCCTCATCCTCAGCTAAATTTCAAGAAAAATATTTTCAATATGATATATTCGCTGAGTCCTCAATTAAAGTTAAAGAGAAGTGTTATATGATATGCTTTTCAAATATGGTAAGTAACATGATATACTTGATAAGAATTTTATGTAGATAGTTCTTGTGATGCAGTATGAAAGTATAAAAGTATGAAAGTATGTAAGTATGAAAGTATGACAGTATGAAAGTATGATGATAGTATGAAAGTATGAAGGTTATGATAACATGATAGTACGAAAGTTATGAAAGTATGAGATATAATAGAATATGAAAGAAGATTATGGTTCCATATAAGAGACCTGATCTCATTAAGTTATTAAAATGGGAACAAACTATTATGGATTTGTGGTGGATTTTAAGAAAAGCCACCTTGAAGTATACGAATTTTCGAGGACGAAATTTTTTTTAAGGAGGGTAGAATGTAAGAACCCGATATTTTGATAAATCTATGATTTCCTTATAGACAAGGAAAGTCTAAGACTGAACCATGTATGTCGATATGAAACTCATGATCTGAGTTGAATATCAGTATATGTTTGAGTTCTCGTTGAATTAGCTACGAGACTCAACAATAATTTGTTTAGGCAAACATGAGGCCTTTTGAGAAAAAGGACATAATAGGAATTTATGCTTTTATTTTGGTCAAAATTTGACCAGGTTGACTTTAAGTTTGACTGAGATGGTACTGCAGTGTAATCAATAGTATGGAAATTATATTGCGGAAAACTGTCAATACGGATGAATGAGCAAGAATAAGCTATGAGACTACCCTAGAAAAATCAAGCACAATATTTAGAGCAATAAGGACTAAATAGTTTTAAGTCCTAAGAAAATCCGATACGCAGTCTAATTTTACGCAGATGAATTATGAACTACAATCCAGTATGACAATACTGTTTTTGGTGAAAAATAGTATTGATATTATTTAAGTTAGTAAGGAAATGGACAGCATAATTATATTAATGGATTTTTAGAATCAAGTGGATAATTATGCAAGAATTGAAAGTCAAGTGGATCTTCCATATCGGCCACTATCAGGGACTAAATTATAAATATTTTGTCCGTAGGGGTCAAAGTGTAATTTTTAGAAAAGTAAGCATGATGATGTAAGCATGATGTAAGCAAATAACTTGGCCTCCAAGTTTCTCCAAATGGCCGACCACCTATTAGGGATCATTGACCAAATATTTTTGCTTCAAGGTTTCATATGCAATTTAGAGAATAAAAATAAATCCAAAAAGAAAATAAAATTCACCTATAAATAGGTGGAGGGAGGGTGACATTTGGTCCATTTTATTGAAAATTACCCCAAAACTTTGGTCATTTTTCCTCTCACTCTCTCTCCCTTGGCCGAACCCCATAGGAAGAAAAACCAAGCTAGTAGTGGTCGGATTTTTTAGAAGGAATGCTAGAAAAAAAGTTTTCAGAATCCAAACTTGAGATTCATCTCCAAGATCTAGAGGTAACCCTCTCAAAACCCTAAGCTTTTTAGTGAGTTTTGAGCAAATTTATGTGTATTTTCAGTTGGGATGTAAGAGCATAAACTCACCCATTTATGTTCTTGTTTTAGTTGGTTTGCCTAGAATGTGTTTGATTTAGGTTTTGTGATCTTGATTTATGATTATGATGTATGTTTATGATGTTATGTGCTAAGTATGTAAGGTATGTAAAGTATGGTGTGATTGATTATGTGATTTTGATGAATGATTGTAAGAACTAGAAATTTCATCGTTTTGATTTCGTATGTAGAAACTTGAATTGTGCCATTGACGGTATTTATGAAAAAGCCCGGTTTAGGGTTTTTATTGAATTTCATGAGTTCTTATAAACCATAAGACTAAAAAATGACTGCTTAGCCAAGCACACGATCTTTTGAGTTAAAAAAGATAGAAAAATTCTATGATTTTATAGAAAGTCAAAGTTGACCAAGAACCTCCTTGGTCAAAGTTGACCAAGAAGGTCAAAGTTGACCAAGAAAGTCAAGGTTGACCCGTAAAAGTCAACTATGTGACGAGAATGAAGTATGTTAAGCGGTATTGGAAATATACTGCCAAAACTATTTTTATGAGTAAAATAGTTAGAATTTGATTTAAAACCACCATAGAAAAATCAAGCACATTAAATAGGTTATTAAGGGCCGAAGGGCTCGAAGCAAAAAGAAAAGTTTTCGTACAGTGCATTTTAAGACAGATAAATTTTGGATTGCAAAACAGTATACAATACTATGTAATGATGAACACAGTATTTGTAATATCTGTTTTGACTCAAAGTTAGATTGTTTATCAAGAAACAAGCCAAACAAGCCTAAGGTGGATGACATCACCTTATCCTTTAATTATGACATCATTATGGACTTAAGTAAAATTTGGAAAGAAATTAGGAAGGTTCTAGACCAAGCTTGGCCAGCCACCTCACCCTCCTTTTGAAAAGTTCCAAAACCTCTATAAATAGGGGTGCATTTTATTCCAAAAAAATCATAAAATTTGGAGAAGTTCTGCCCATTTTCCAGCTCCAAAAACCGTCCCTCATCAGCCAAGAAAAACAGAATAAAAACCAAAATTCAAGTGTGGGAATTATTGGGTAACATTAGGATTTCATCTAGGAACCAAGGAAAAAGAGTTGAAAAAAATTTGGAGCTTAATTTTGGCCAAGTGGCCGGTTCTTGGTGAGCTGGAAAAAGAGAGAAAAACTGGTTGGGAGCAAGGGGGAGTGATCAGATTTTTGGTGAGAATCAGCAGCCAAGAGAAACCAAAATTTTTGGGTAGGCTAAGGGAGAGGCCGGTTGTGTTAGGAGCCAAGGAGAGGAGAAAATTCTTGGACCAAACCCTAACCATTTTTAGGGTCAAGAAAGGTAACTCTCCCATAGCCTTAAGCTTTTCAATTTGGTTTCAATTTGAAATTTACATGTATTTCAAGTTGTCAATTGTATGAGCATAAGCTCAATTTCCATTAATTGCCTTAGTTTAGGAAGTTAGATATGTGCTTGATTAGGATCTAAGGGTGGTTTGAATTTATTAAGCTTTGCATGATTTAATTGATGTTTGTTTGATTATTGTGGCTTGTATGTTAGCTGCTGCATAGGGTTATATGTCCCCTAATTGAATTTAAGTTGATCTAGAATGACTAATTAGGTTGCATGGTTAATGTAGATTGAATTATGCAACTTTGGAAATTAGGCAAACCCTTGAATTCTAGAAAAGAATAATGGTTTGCATGGCTATGTTCTAAAATGTGTTTAAAGAAAATTTACGTTAGAAAAAGCATTGTGTGTTGATGTTCAGCTCCCGCTGTGGTCGGTTGAGGTAGTGTGCACGATTAGGACGCAAAACCAATTTGAAACAAGAAACTGCCAGATTCGGGTCCAAGTTGACCAGTTTTCTGGAAACCTAAATTTGAGGCTCTTAGAGTCCGAATCTGGTAAAACCTAAAACATGAAAGTTGTAGAGTAGGAGTTTTCCTAGTAGACAGCATGGACAATTTTTCAAAATAAGGCTCCAACTGCCTTCATTTTTATGGAAAACCGAGCCTGACCATGCCCAGTTTCCATGCACGGCCAGGACAGTTTAACAGGGGAAACGAATGAGTTAAGTTCCGAACTGGGTTTTGACCAAAACATGAAAGTTTTAGGGTTTTTCAAGATCAAAAACTTTCATGAAGAAAATTTTTTCAGATTCGATCTGTATTTTTAAATAAAAATTGGGTTTCAAAAATTGTGTAGGAAACAGGAAATTCCTGCACAGGATTTTCTAAAACAAAACAGAAAAACTGTATTTTCCACTAAACCCAATGTTTTGACTACTAAAACTGTTCCAATGGCAGTTTTCAGCCCTTAAACAATTTATAAAACCTACTCATAAGATTTCAAGGATTTTTGAAAGAAAAATCTAAGTTTTCTAAAAAACAAAGCAAGAAGGAATTTTTAACCAAGTTATTGGTTTGGGCCCAAAGCCCAAGGGTTATCCAATGTAACCCAATAAAGGATCAAGTCAATTGATTTCAACCTTTCTCTCGAGGGTTACTTACGAGGTTACAAATAGTAACCGTTTACGATAATTTCAAGGTAATGTTGTGGGGACATATAACTAGGAAAAGTAAAGGTTGGTTGATTACCAACAGTTTAAGAATAGGATTTTCAGAATCCTTACCCTATGTCCTTTGTAATAGCAGGGGATAATCTGTTATTGCGCCCTGATCTGGAACAGCTCAGCTTCGGACATAGGAAGACAAGGTAAGTACAACTCCGCCTACAGCATAGGCTTTTGTTGTATACTTGCCCAAGTATGAATGATATAGATGGGATGTGATTGTATGTTAGATATGTATGATATTAGGTCAATGTTTATGTGATGTGATGCAATGACGTTATGTGCTATGATTTTAGTATGACATGATGTATGATATGTCTATGATGCATTAGGTTATGTTATGAAGCATGACATGATTATATCTCATGAATGTGACATCACGAAGCATGCTCACAAATTCTAAATAAGAAATAACGAAAAGACAAGTATGATGGCAAGCAAGTTGCCTGTGTCGTACCGACCCGCTCACAGGTCGGGTTGGACTGTGGTTTGAGTTGGAAATGGACTGGCTGCCCCAACCAAATCATAGTTGCGCGCCCGATACGTACACTTATGTAAGGGGCCCATAAGCAAGATAAGCAAGATAAGTAAGATAAGCAAGTTAAGTATGACAAGTTATGAATGAACATGTAAGCATAATGAAGCATAACTGGTTCATGCATGATTAGGGAAGAATATGCTATGATTAGTTAAGTATGTTATGTATGTTTTCTTGTCGCGGATAATTATGTTGTACTTGCTGAGTGAAAACTCACGTGTCTTATGTCTATGCTGTAGGTAACCAACCTGTCAATAATTTTTGATACAAGATGGCGAGCGGGGCAGGGTGAACTGTGAAGTGAGTGGGATATTTTGCCGCCACGCGTTTTGTTTCATTTATGTATAGTATTTAATATCCGAACCGCGAACATCGTTTATATATTATTTTCCGATCGTTTATCGCCTTTCCATTCGTACGTACTAAAAAAAAAAAAAAATTTCCACTGATTATGCTAAGAATGTAAGAAAGTATGAATGCGATTATGTATGTATGTATGTATGGTAGCGGCCTGTACTAGGTGGGTCGTTACAATGATACAAGTAGGGTTAGTAGAAAAACCCTAAAAACCCTAGTTTGGTAAAAATCACCAAACGGGTTTACGAGAATGATGGAATGATTGAATGTTTATGAATGAATGTATGATCGTGGAAACGTTAGATAATATGTTGCATGCTTGACATAGGCTCACGGTTGCGACCGTTTGAGGTAGTGTGTGCGTAATTTTACGTAAGAACCAACCAAAAACCGAAACTGTCAGTTCGGATAAAAACTAGGCAGTGTTTTAGAAACATAATTTTGAAGCCTTTAGAGGCCGAATTTGAGAAAAGTTAAAACCACAAAGTTACAGAGAATTGAAAATCCTAGGGATTAATTGGACAGTGTTTAAAAATAAGACTCTAAAGGCCTTCGTTTTTATAAAAACCCGAGCCCGGACCACCCAGACCTATATGCACGGCCAGGCATATTCAACAAGTAAAAAGTATAAGTTAAAGGCAGAAATGGGTTTTGAGCAAAACATGAAAGTTATAGGGTTTTTTAGGATCTAAAACTTTTGTGAAGAAAACTTTTTCAAAATCTAAACAAATTTCAAAATAAAACCAAATCTTAAAAAACTGGGTAGGAAATAGGAAATTCCTACGCATGATTTTCAAAACAGTGCATGCACAGGCAATTCCTGCACATGCACTAATAACTGGAATTATGGAACTGTTTTCAACAAACACTTCCAAACTTAGACAGTTTTACTCAAAACAGTTTTTATTAGTTACTCAAACCCAGTTTAGTAAGAATAGGAATTAATAAGGCAAAGAGTAATCAGAAAGATTACTAAAAATTAAGTTGACCAAGTTATAGTAACCCAATGGGTTACGAACTTTATATGTGAGATGTTGGATCCAAGGTTACTCGTTATAACCTAATAGGATACCACTTTAATTATTAGGCCTTAGTAGCCCAATAGGCTTTTTAATTTAAACATAACTTAGGCTTATACCTAGGGTTACTAATAGTAACCTAATAGGATGCCAAGTACCATTGGGCCTTGAGCCCAAAGTTTATTAAGTAATCAAACATGATATTGTTTGATTATTATTGGGACATGTGCCTTAGGGTTACACTTAGTAACCAAACATGATATTATTAGAGTGTGTGAAGGGGCACATATAACTAGGGATTTCTCATGGATATTGGTTAGATGCGAACATCTAATGTTATAGTTAAGAGTACGATAGGATGATTCTTATCTTACGTCGTTATTTATAACAGGTAGTTAACCTGTTGTTGCGATCAGTAGGAACAACAAACTCAAGACGTACATAAGAGGTAAGTACAAACCTCACCTACAGTATGAAAATAGTAAATATTATTTTCAAGTATAACATGTTTTCATGTATGCTATGATTTATGTGATATGACATGTTTTCATGATTTATATGTTATGCCATGATATGCTATGTTAAGCCATGTTAAGTCATGTTATATCATGTTATGCCAAGATATACCCTGTTATGTCAAGATATGCCATGTTATACCATGATATGCCAAGTTATGCCATGATTTACGGTAATGCCATGTCTATGTCTCATGTGTATCATGACTCATAAGATCACACATAAAGATTCTTAGTCTTGGAAATGTAACAAGACTAAGACTAAACTAAGACAAGTAAAGTGTCGTACCAACCTCCTGTTGATGCAGGAGGATCATGTATGTTTAAGAAAGTTCTCAGACCTTCTGTTGATGTGGAAGGGTTATGTTTCATGATTCCCAGAATTGTTAGGGACCTTGCAAACCTTAACTTTCTGTGGAATGTGCGCAATCGGTATGTATGCAAGGGGCCTACATATTAAGCAAGATAATAAGTACCAGTCCATAATTGATCATAAAAGATACATAATTGATCATAATTGGTTCATGCATAAGTTACACGATGTTTGTTATGTTTTTGTGAGATCATGTTTGTACTTGCTGGGCGAAAGCTCATTTGTATTTCATACTGTAGGTAAGATGTCTGCAGCTTTACTTGGTGGGTACTGGAGACAATGCGGTAACTGAAGGGCGGTGTGGGATATCACTACGTAGATTTTCTGTAAACTCTTATGAACCAGTGCATGTATGATTAAGTTGTATGTACCATGTTACATATGAGATGTTTGAAAACCCTAGTTTAAAAGGTTATGTGTGACCTTTTAATCGGCTTAACAAGTAATGGGTAGGCATGATGGAGTTTACCCACATGGATAAGTTTAATTAAGTTATGAAGAAAAAAAAAATTATTCTGTAATTTTCTGAAAGTTCACGTATTAGAAACTAACAAGTAAGTTAAGTATGTAAGGTAACGGCCCACGTTTACGTAGTCAGCCCTACGTAGACGCCCGGGGTTTACAACCATCCTGGGAAGGCCAACAAAGTAACCGATCCCTTAGACGGAAGTCTTCTTCCTCGTTGATGATAATTCTGTCATTAACCGAGTCTCTCTAGAAGGAGCTAGTGGAAGCTAGAATCGAGCTTATTGCAGGAAGTTTAGCTGCCCTAACCTTCCAGCCTACCATTTTGCATGGTATGAAAGAGCGTCAAGAAGCAGATGCCTCGTTACTTAAGACAAGAAATGAGGTTTTAGAAGGAAGGGAGACGGATTTCAACATCTCTGATGATGGCATACTCTATCGAAAAGATAGACTATGCATTCCTAATAAGGAAGAATTGAAGAAGCAGATCATGAGAGAAGCTCATAAGACACCATATTCCATTCACCCTGGAGCCACAAAGATGTACAAAGACTTGAAGAAAAGCTTTTGGTGGCCCAAAATGAAGAATGACGTTGCCATATTTGTTAGCAAATGCCTCACATGTCAGAAAGTGAAGGCTGAACATCAACATCCAGGAGGAGAATTGCAGAAAATTTCCATCCCATAATGGAAATGAGATCAAGTGACGATGGATTTCGTGGTTGATCTACCCCGAACTCCCAGCAGCAATGATGCTATTTGGGTGATTGTTGATCGATTGACAAAATCTACGCACTTTTTAGCTATTAAGCTTAGTTTTTCAGTAGACTGGCTAGCGGAACTGTATGTTGCGCAGATCGTTCGCTATCACGAGATTCCAAAATCGATTATCTCAGATCGGGATGGTCATTTTATTTCTAAATTTTGGAGGAGTGTACATCAAGCGATGGTTATAAAGCTTACATTTAGTACAGCTTTTCACCCTCAAACAGACAGACAGTCAGAAAAGACCATTCAGACTCTAGAGGATATGTTACGAACATGCGTGATGGACTTCAAAGGAACTTAGGATAAGAAGCTTCCTTTGATTGAATTCTCATACAACAACAGTTTCCATGCTTCAATTGGAATGGCTCTTTTTGAAGCTTTGTATGGGAGGAGGTGTAGATCTCCACTTCATTGGTACGAGATAAGAAAAAAAGAACTTGTGTCTACGAACTTTATTCGGAGAACCACTAAGGCCATAAAACTTATATGTCAACAAATGGAAACTGCATTCAGTCGACAAAAGAGTTATACCGATAGACGTCGAAGGCCTCTAGAATTTCAAGTTGGAGACTCAGTATTCCTCAAGGTTGCTCCATTCAAAGGAGTCACGAGATTCGGAAAGAAAGGGAAGTTAAGTCTGCGATATATAGGGCCATTCAAGACACTTGAAAGAATAGCTAATGTGGCCTATAAGTTAGCCTTACCCTAAGAATTAGCATATGTGCATAATGTATTTTATGTGTCGATGTTAAAGAAATATATAGCGGTTCCATCACACGTATTGCACCATGAACCAATCGAGATTCACGAGGATCTGACTTATGAGGAGAAACCGGTACGAATTTTGGAACGGGAATAAAAGGTGCTAAGAAGCAAAGTTATACCTTTAGTTAAGGTCCTATGGCGGAATCATGTGATCGAAGAAGCAACATGGGAACGTAAAGAAGATATGAAGAAAAGCCACCCAGAATTATTTTAATTTTCGAGGATGAAAATTCTGTAAGGAGGGTGGATTGTAATAACCAAATTCTTGAACAGACTCGTGATTCCATAGAGGAATTTAAGTCCATATTATGTGTTTATGTAATGTTTCATGGAAATTATGAATATCAATATGAAATTCATAATTTATTATCAGTATATGCTTGAGTTCTCTTGTAATTAACAATATGTTTATTAGGTCAAGAACGAGGCCTTTTGGAAAAAAAGGTAGAATCATGACTTTCATTTTATTCTGGCATAAGTATAACCAAAATAACTTATGATCAGAGTACGACGGTACTGTAGTATAGTAAGCAGTATTGAAATTATACTGCAGTTAACCGTCATTACGGATAAGACAATAAGAATAAGATTCAAAACCACTATAGAAAAATCAAGCACATTATTTAGGACAATAAGGGCTAAATAGCTTAAAGCTATAAGAAAAATCTATACGCAGTCCAGTGAAGTGCAAATGAACAGTATTTGTAACATCTGCATTAGTAAGGAAATGGACTGCATAATTATATTAAGGGATTTTTGGAATCAAATGGATAATTATGCATGAACTGGAAGCCAAGTGGCTTTACCCTAGCCGGCCATCTCACAGGGACTAAAGTGTAAATATTTTATCTTTAGGGGCCAAAGTGTAATATTAAGAAATGTGAGGTAAGCATGATGATATAAGCATGATGATGTAAGCAAGTAACTTGGCCTTCAAGGACACCTAATGGCCGGCCATATCAAGGGACTATCTAGCAAATATTTTGCTTTTGAGGTTAGATATGTAATTTTAGGAATAAAAATAAATCCAAAAAGAAAATATTTTTCACCTATAAATAGTTGAAGGGGGGGCTCATTTCGTTCACAAATATGAGAAACTACCTCTACACCATGCCAAAATTGTATTTCACACTCTCCCCCTAATAAAGTCTAAAACTTTAGAGAAGAAAAAGAAAAGAGAAAGGAAGGTTTGGGTGGTCGGAAAACTTGGAGAAACACCAACCAAGGGTAGCCAAAAATTTTGGAGCCAACCTAGCCAAGGAAGGCTGGTTGTGGTAGGGAGCAAGGGAAAAAAAAAATTTGGGTTAAAGAATCTAGCACCAATCTTGGAGATTGGTTGAGGTAAATTCTTTTTAGCACCCTAAGATTTTCATTTGAGCTTTGTTTTGGAAATTTAAGTGTATTCAATGATGGATTGTAAGAGCATAAGCTCATTTTATTTCTCAAGCCCTAGTTTAGATTATTAGGTTTTGTGCTTGATTAGGTAAGTAAGTGGTTTTATGAGCTATGCATGATTATATGTTTATGGTTGTACGGATGATAGGGTTTTGTATGTATGTTTTATAATGTAGTTATATGTCCCCAATATACCTAAGAATGGTAAAATATGTATGTGGTTGATGAATTAGGTTATTTAGCATTGTTGATGTATGTTCATGAAAACCCATTTTTTTACAAACCCTAATTTTGGTGCATGATTATCCAAGGGAATGCATGTGAATGTGTGGACATATGATGATGGGATTTTACATTAGAAAGTATTGCATAATTGTTGTAGGCTCACGGCTACGACCATTTGAGGTAGAGTGTGTGTAAAATGAACGTAAAACTGGATTTAAGCAAGAAACTGCCAGTTCGGGTAAAACTGGACAGTTTTCTGGAAAGACAGTTTTGAGGCCCTTAGAGGCCGAATTTGGAAGAACTTAAAACATGAAAGTTGTAGAGAAAAGGATTTCCTAGGTGGCATCATGGACAGTTTTCAAAAATAAGGCCCTAATGGCCTTTGTTTTTATAAAAATCCGAACCTGGTCATGCCCAGACTTCATGCATGGCCGGGCAGGTTCAACAAGGGAAATGAATAGGTTAGAGACCGAATTGGGTTTCGAGTAAAACATGAAAGTTGTAGGGTTTTTTAATATCTAAAACTTTTGTGAAGAAAATGTTTTTGGATTCCACCCATATTTTAAAATAAAATCAGATTTCAAAAACTGTACAGGAAACAAGAAAATCCTGTGCAGGATTTTCTAAAACAGTGCAGGAAAAGGATATTCCTGCACGTACACTGATAAATTGGCAGTAAGAAACTGTTCCAAAGGCAGTTTCCAATACTTAATAATTTTTACAAGCCCTACTCTAAGAATTACAATTTTGATAAGTTGAACAAGGATTTTTGGTATTTAAAGTACATAGATATAGAATACTAAGTTTTTCCAAAGTAAAGAAAAAATAAGTATTAACCAACAGTAACTGTAATAACCGACTTTGTTACAAATTATGATTTCATGTTTCTCAAGGAATCAAAATTTATACTATGTATAAGTATATGAATTGCCTGATCTGAGTTATCAGAATTAAGATTTATGTATGATTGTATTTCGGTCAAGGTTTGACCAGAATGATTTAAGGTATGATAGGAATTTATGATTTTATGTTGGTCAAAGTTTGACCAGAAAAGTCAAAGTATGATGGTACTATTGTATAACAGGCAGTATAGAAATTATACTGCGAAAAACCGTCATTATGGACAGATAAGCAAGTTTAAGGTACGAGATTATGTTAGAAAAATCAAGCACATTATTTAGGATAGTAAAGACTAATTAGCCTTAAGTTCTAAGTAAACACAGTCTAGTTTTATGCAGATAAATTCTGGACTGCAGTTTAGTATGATAGTATTGTTTTAATTGAAAACAATATTTGTTATATTTGTATTAGTATGAAAATAGACTGCTTTTAAGATTTAAAGCCAAACGGAGTCCTAGGTGAATGACACCTCATCACAAGATAATTATGTTATTTTTTTGAATTATTGAAAATTTAGAAAGTAATTCAAGAACATTCTTGAACCTTATCCTTCATTAAGTGGCCGGCCACCTCATGGGGGCTTTTCAGCAAATAAATTTTTGGGAAGGCTTGGAGTGCAATTTAAGGAATAAAAATAATTCAAGAAAAAAATTTATTTTACACCTATAAATAGGTGTGATGGGGGGTGATTTTTTTTTAGTCATTTTATTTAAAAACTCCCCCAAACTTTTGCCATTTTCTCTCTTCCTTTCTCTCTCCTAGCCGAACTTTAATACAACAAAAACCCAAGAGTGGTGGTCAGATTTTTAGTAAGGAAAAGCTAGAAAAAAATTTTCGGAACTCAAGCTAGGGATTGTCTCTTCGGTTTAGAGGTAAACTTCTCAATCTCCTAAGCCTTTTGATTCCGGTTTTTGAGCCATTTTCAGTGTATTTTCAGTTCTTGTTGTAAGAGCTTAAGCTCCCTAATTATGTCCTTGCTTTGCTTGATTTGCTTAGAATGTGCTTGATTTAGGTTTTAGTAAGTTTATGCTATGATTTGATATATGTTTTGGTATGTATACTCTAGAAATTATGTAGATGATATGTGTGACCACTAGGTATTTGATATATGTCCCCATATGCTTAAACTGATGATAAATGGCTGATTATGGAATTGGTATGCTTGTATGTTGAACTAGGGTTCACGAAAACCCTAGAAAACCCAAGTTTGGTTAAAATCACCAAACAGGTTTCGTAAAATAATTGAATGTATGAGATTGAATGAATGAGTATGAGATCGTTAGATTATACACTGTATGCTTGATGTAGGCTCACGGTTGCGACCGTCTGAGGTAGGGTGTGCGTAATTTTTACGTTAGAACGAATCGAAACCAAAACTGTCAGTTCGGGTGAAAACTGGGCAGTGATTTGGAAACGGTATTTTGAGGCCTTTAGAGGCTGAATTTGAGAAAACTCAAAACTGAAAAGTTGTAGGAAATTGAAAATTCTAGGGGGAAACGCAAACAATTTTTGAAAATAAGGCTCCAAAAACTTTCTTTTTTACAAAAACCTGTGCCTGGACTGCCCAAACCTATGTGCACGGCTAGGCAGATTCAACAAGGAAAAAGTATAAGTTAAAGGCAGAATTGAGTTTTGAGAAAAACACAAAAGTTGTAGGATTTTTCAATATCTAAAACTTTTGTGAAGAAATATTTTTCAAAATCTAAACAGATTTCAAAGTAAAACTGAATCATCATAGTAAGCTCTGATTCAGAATTTCAAAACAGTGCATGCACAGGAAATTCCTGCACATGCACTGACGATTTGACTGTTTTCTGCAAATACCTTCAAAACTTAGACAATTTTATTAAAAGCAGTTTTACATGGTTAATCAAACCCAATTTAGTAAGAAAAGAACTAATTAAGCAAATTAAGTAAAGTAAGCCAATTGGTAACCTAAGTAGCCATATAGGTTACCTAATTTTAATTGGGCCTAGTTATTTAAGAACAAATATTGTAGGTTGGGCCTTGGGTTCAAGATTATTTAGGGTAACCTTAAAGGATACCACCTTAATTGTTGGGCCTTAGTAGCCCAACAGGCTTTTTAAATTTTCCCCCAAGATGGGCCTATATCTAAGGTTACTCATAGTAACCTAATAGGATGCCCATACCAAGATCATTGGGCCTTGAGCCCAAAGTTCATTAAGTAATCAAACAGGATACTGTTTGATTACCATTAGGGCTTGTGCCCTAAGGGTTACACTTAGTAACCAATAAGGATATTATTAAGCATATGAGGTGGACTTATATCTAGGGTCACTGATAAATGTTGGTTAGGATACCAACATTTAATGAGATAATTTAAGGTAAGATAGGATGATTCTTATCTTACTTTCTTTTTGGAAACAGAAAGGTAACCTATTGAGGTAACCTGTCGGAACGACAAACCCCAAGACCTAGCATAACGTGTAAGTACAACTCCACCTACAACATAAGCAAATGGCTTTATGACTATGCATGTTTTTAAAGATCATACATTTATGTGATAAGTATGATGTATGTTTATTATTGTGACATCTTGAAGCATGTTCACAAATAATAAATCATATGGTAAGAAGAAGTTTTAAGTAAGAACTGTTTTAAGAAAACGTTTTTAAGTATGATGTGTCGTACCGACCTGCTCTAGGTCAGGTTTGGTTCCTGGTTTGAGTTAGACTGGGCTGGCCGTCCCAACCACTCCATGACTGTGCGCCACGGTACGTACACTTATGAGGGCGCAAAACTATGAAAGCATAATAAAAGCATAACTGGCTCATGCATTGCTTTATTAAGTTTGTTTTGCGGGTTCAATGTTGTACTAGCTGGGCGAAAGCTCACAACTTACATTTATGCTGTAGGTAAGCTTCCTACTGGCAATTCTTGATGCAAGGCGGTGAGGCTTGGCAGGGCTATCTGTGAAACGTGGGAATGGAGACTGCTATGCGTTTTGTAATATATATATGTATGGTTTGTTTAGTACAAAGTTATTTTATGTTACGACACTTTTGATAAGTGAATATTAGTTAAGTACAAGTTATTTTAAGTTATGACAGTTTAAAAGTAACTACTAAATAAGTATGTATGTATATTGTAAATATGTAAGTAGTAAAGTTTTGAGTCAAATTGTTTTAAAAAGAAAAAAATATATGTACAATATTTCCGCATAAGTAAGTAAGTATCACTACTACAGAATAAAGATTCCACGACGGTTAAAAACCGTCGTGGTAAAATTTCCACGATGGTTTTCTAACCGTCGTGGAATCCACAGTCGTGGAAGCTTTTAAGATTCCACGACGGTTTTTTACCCGTCGTGTAATACGAAAAATAAAAACTGTAGTTCGGATATTGCAGAACATACCACGACGGTTTTTTAAAAAACCGTCGTGGTAAGTGTATCAACCACGACGGTTTCCGCAAGAAGTGTTTGAAAGTTCTGGGGTTCTCATAATTGTGCTCTGTTATGTTTTGTTTGTAGTTGGTCTTTCTTTTCATACCATACTTATTAATTGATCTGTCTTTTCTTAGAGAGTGCTTTTCATAGCCAATCCGACTTCAGTTCCTTGAAGAAGAAGAAGAAGAAGAAAAAGAAGTAAACAGAAGAACCATGGCTGAGCTTGTGGGAGGTGCTCTTCTCTCTGGCTTCCTTAATGTCTTGTTCGATAGGATGGCCACTCAAGAGGTACTCAGTTTCTTTCAAGCAAAGAAAGGCCTTTCTAAGCTCCTAGATGAGTTGAAGATCTGGTTATTGTCGGCCAATAAACTCCTGAACCATGCGGAGGTGAAGCAACTCACAGACGACAACGTGAAGAAGTGGCTCGATGAGCTTAAAGAAGTTCTTTATGAAGCGGATCACGTCATAGACAAAATCAACACCAAAGCTTTGCGGCGCAGGGTCAAAAATGATGGTCAATCTGGAAGAGCAAGTTTCTCTGCTCTATTTCCTCATTTTTCAGTGCATTTGAAAACACTATGAAATCTGAGATAGATGAGATCCTGGAACGTTTTGATTTGAGAGAGTGGGTAACTGTACCTGAAGAAGTTGATGTTTTTGAAGTAACGAAAGCAATTTTTGAGAAAACCATTCAAAAAAGCTCTGAGACCAAGGACCTATATACAAACCATCCAAACCGTCATGCATGATTTATCAAAACCGTCGTGGAAGCAGGCCGCTTCCACGACGGTTTTGAGTAACCGTCGTGGAATCATCCTTTTCCACGACGGTTACTAATAACCATCGTGGAAGCTTGCGCTTCCACGACGGTTTCAGAAAAATTTTTCCGCTCCGTGTTTTTGAGTTTTTTCGACAACGGTTTTTTAAAAAACGGTCGTCGAAGGACAGTCGTGGAATCCCATTTTTGTAGTAGTGTATGTTAAAGTAGTATGTAAGATAATTATGATAACGGCCTACGTAAGGGCGGGTCGCTACAATAACCGGGAAGGACACCCGAGTTACTGGATTGGGCCCGAAGCCCGAGGTTACCTATAATAACCCAATAAGAGTTAATCCAAGTTTAACTTAGGCTCACGCTAAGGGTTACCCAATGTAACCTAACGAGATACTAAGTATGTTAGTTAGGCCTAAAACCCTAGGGTTACTGGTAGTAACTAAGTAAGTTATCAAGAGATATATGGGGGAGATATAACTAAGTTTATGTGTGAATTCTTGTTAAGGTTATCAACATTTTATGATTATAGAATCCTTACACTATGTCCTTTGTAATAGCAGAAAATAGCATGTTATTGCAACCTGATTTGAAACAACACAGCATAGGACATAGCATTCGAGGTAAGTACAAACCTCACCTACAGTATGAAAAATAGTAAATACTATTTTCAAGTATGATATGTTTTCATGTATGTCATGATAAGCCATGTTATGCCATGATATGCTATGTTAAGTTATGTTAAGCCATGTTAAGACATGTTATGTCATGACTTATGGTAATGCCATGCTTATGTTTCATATGTCTCATGACTAATAAGATCACACTTAAAGATTCTTAGTCTTGAAGAATACGAGACTAAGACTAAACCAAGACAAGTAAAGTGTCGTACCAACGTCCTGTTGGTACAGGAGGATCAAGTATGTTCAAGAAAATTCTCAAACCTTCTGTTGATGCGGAAGGTTATATTTCAAGATTCCCAGAATTGTTAGGGACCTTGCAAACCTTAACTTTCTGTGGATTACGCGCATTTGGTATGCACACAAGGGGCCCACATATTAAGTAAGATAGTAAGTTCATAAGACACTCATAATTGATCATAACTGGATCATGCATAAGTATATGATGCTTGATATGTTTTGTGAGATTATGTTTATACTTGCTGAGCATTAGATATACTGTAGGTAAAAAGCCTGCAGATTAGTTGGTGGGCGATGCGGACGATGCAACAAGTGAAGGGCGGTGTGGGATATCACTACGCAAATTTTTCCGCAAGTTCTTGGGAACAAAAATATATGTATATGTCCATATATTAGAGTAAATTGTGTTATACTATATATATATGAAGCTTGAAGACTCAAGTTAAATATTATGTATGACTTCTTATTATGATGAATAAGCATGTGTATGCACAGAAAGTCTTTTTATATTGACTAGTCTATTTATGTATGTTAAATATATATATATATACACACATATATATTACTCTCAATTTCAAATAAGTTAAAATTATTAAAACCGAGATTTAGTTTATGAAAGTATGGTAACGGCCCTACGTAGGTAGGTAGGGCGTTACAGTTTCTAAGTAAAGTAAGTATGATAGCAGCCTACGTAAGGCAGGTTGTTATAATTAATCTGCATAATGCATCACAATTAACACGTCTTAGTCGACTTTGTTATAAGTTAGAAGACTCGAGCATATAAGTAAAAGACTATTTATTCTTATTGATGAATTTGGGCTTCACAACAATAACACTTATTTTTCACATCTCATCTTTTACATAACCCTTCCCTATATACATTCCATGTTTGGACAAAACTATTTTCTAGGCCTTAAAAACCATCTTGAAGTCATACAAGCTCATCATCGTCCTAGAAATAAGATTCTTAGAGATATCAGGCACATACAACATGTTGTGTAGCTTCACTTCCTTGTCTGACATCATCTTTAGAAATACTGTCCCTTGACCCTTGATTTCAGATGTTGCAGAGTTGCCTATATGTTAGGAATGCCCTAAGTATGAAAGACATTTTATGTATTTTGTTGATTATTTTGGATTAATTATTAATTTATATTTGAGGTTTTTCATTATATCATTGCTATTTCATTCTCAATAATTTATATGTTAAATTAAATGCAAGCAAATATAGCTCAATGACTACTTGGTGTTTAAATTATTAGTATGTTGCATGCAATAGATATTGTATGTAAGAAGACAACATTCTAAAGTAAGTAGTCTAAATTAATAGTCCACATTCAATTGAGTTAAATCGAGGATCTAACTCATATTCAGATTGTTATGTTCTCTAAATCCAATTGGGGAGATAGTTTATCTTGATCATCTGGAGCGAATTAACTCCTAAGTAGAGACATAGATATATTGCCTAGTGGTGGTGATATATTGAACTGGGATTTAAGTGGAATTAATCTATTTAGTAAATCCATATACATATTTTAATTCAGTTACAACATTCATTATGTGATTACCTTAATCCTAAGTAAATAATTGACTCCATGTTTGTAACTTGTGTACTTTGATGTTTCAAAAGCTAAATCGTCTCGAAGTAAAAAGCTTATAGGCCAGTTCATTAGGTACATGACTTATATTCGATGAGTGCTTTTATTTATAGACATAGAATCATAGCTCTATTAAAAGAGTTAAGGATGTTCTCTTAGAGGCATTATACGGAAATTGAAAAATAGACAAGGCTTTGGTCAATTGTTCCATGAATGATTAAATATTCATTTTGGCACGGATAATCATTTTCCTATAAGGTATGCAATGGATCTTTAAAATAAAATGACAAAGAAGGTAAAATGGATTTTAGCCTTAAATTGATCATGGATATCATACGAGAATATTGCTTATTTGACAAGGTCATGGACTAAGGCTATTTATGCTTGCGTGACATGGTATATAGTCAGAAATACAGTTTCAGGTTTATAGTGGTGTGATTCTGAAACTAATAAATATATGATTAATTAATTTAGTATTAAATATTTAGCCACATAGGTTATTGAAGCCTGAATTATATATATTCAATAGGCCCCTTCGCTAGCTCAAAATAATTCCAATAGCGGATGGTAATTTATCAAGTTAATAACGTAGTTTGATATCTTATCAGTGTTGTGATGACGCACTCGGCATAGTCACGACATGATAATAGGCGTGTACAACTAGTGGGATTATAGATTTTGTTTTGTTAAATATATTTGTGATAAATATCTAGTTGGATAATTATTTATTTATTAAATAATTATCATAACATTTATTTATTTATGATTAATGATTTAAATTAATGGTATTTATCTTTTGTGATAAATATGGAATTTAATTTAAATTAATAGATATGGATAAATTAATTATTTGAATAATTAATTTAAATATCTAGAGAATATTATTTAAATAAACAAAGTTGACTAGATATAAAATAATATCACAAAAAGATTTCAATTGAAAAAAACAAAAATCTTGTCTAATCTCTCCTTAAGTGTTTTTTTTTAATTATTTTTTTACAGAGGATGTGGAAGAGATTTTTTCTCCTTCATGATTTTATTTATGGATAATTATTACATAATTATTTTATTCAAATGAAGTTATTATTATTTGAATTAAAATTGAATATATGAAATATTATCTAAATAAATAAAATCTCAAATTTCAAGAAAATTTATGACGATAAGAGAGGAAAATCTTTTCAATGAGTCCTACTCAAATTCAAATACCATCTAGTTATTTTTCTATAAAGAGAATGTTGCTCTTCTAATTTTGGGTAGACCATAGACTCTACAAGAGAGCTTATTTTCATACTCCCATAAGTGATAATAAGTTCTAGAGCTCTAGGTGGTTGGAAGAAGAATTTAAGTCTACATATGTGATTAATAAAAGGTACAAGTGCCCACACACTCCACCATCCAAAAATTAGAGCATAGTGGATAAGACTAGTTGGTTGAAGCTCTTTTACACTGGTTTTTAGATAATTCTTGGAGATTCTTGATTCATAATGTATGTAGATTAAAGGTAATTCGTTGTATGTGACATCACGAGTTTGCTCGATCATTAAAAATTTTAAAATTCCATCATGTAATATTCCTACACTATATATAGCTTCTCCCCAGTTTCCAAAGATACGAGGTCAACAAATGCAGCACTATCAGAATATACATGGTGTGTGGCCCAGTATCTATCCACCACGCCTTCAGGTTGGTGTCTACTATGTTGACTTAGAGACCATATAGTAGAGAGACTGATGTCAAACACATCATGTGCGATGGCATCCACCATGTTGGTCTCCTTCGTTTTGTTTCTTTTTGATAACCTCCAATCTGTTGACTTGTGACTCACCTTGTCATAGTTAAAACACTTTTCTTGGAATTTTTGTTTCTTAGAAACTCCATCTTTAGGTCCCAGCTTGGACCTCGACTTATTATTCTTCTTGTTCTTGGAGCTTTGATCATGCTCCACCACATTAGCCTTAGTAGAATTGGCAACAACATTGTTGGAGAGCAGCTTCTCCGAGCCTTTACTGTCCTCCTCACTCTGAAATCTATCAATATGGCCTTCCACGTTCATTTCCTTTCTCTTATGCTTCAAATAGTTCTTGAAGTTTTTCCACGCAAGGGGTAACTTCTCTATAATCGCAGATACCTAAAAAGACTCACTGATAACCATTCCTTCAGTATGAATCCCATGAAAAATTAGCTGAAGCTCTTGAACTTGATTGATAACAGTCTTGGAATCTACCATCTTAAAGTTCATGAATTGTCCCACTAAGAACTTTTTAGCACCAACATCCTCTGACTTGTACTTATGGTCGAAGGGTCCCATAGTTTCTTAGTCAATTTCTTCATGCTGTACACACTATACAATACATAAGACAAGCCATTCATAACATAGTTCTAGCGCAGGAGGTCAAAGTGCTTCCAAGCTTTAACAGCATGCAACATTTGAGCATCTGTCTAATCCTCTATAATAGAAGGAGGATCTTCTTTTAAGAATCTCACAATATTCAGCGTTGTCAGATAAAACATCTTTTGTTGTCAAGTTTTGAAATTCAGCCCAGTGAATTTTTTCCTGTTTATCGTTGTGGTTCATAGGAACTGAAATCGACAAGGCTGCATCAAGGTTCCCTAGGTGATGGCTCAGGTGTCACGGAAGTGTTCTCAGTTGGAATAATATTCATGTTTTCAGCCATTACTGAAAAATCAAGCCAAATATTAGAACCAAATTAATTATCAAATTTTACACAGTAACCAAATTTTTATATATGTAAACAATAACTTTTAACACCAAAGCCATAAAAGAAAACTATCAAAACGTACAATAAATATAGCTAACTAACATAATAGATACATATATATATATATATATATATATATAAATATCTAAATAAAACTGAACTAAAACCGTTATGTCAAAATTCTACGAAATATATACGTATATAACATACATAATATAGAAGCGAACAATAAATGCAGCAAGCAAAAATCAAAACGTGTACAACACAAAACCAAATCTGCAACGAGAAAACAAATGATGATCTCCCTTAGTTCGATCAACCTATTCGTCGCCTATGGAGAAGCTGTTTTAAGATTGTTAGAAACATAGAGCATAAAAGAAAAACGAACAAGTTCAATATAATATTATAAGGTAAAAAAAATTACTACAACAGAAAATTCAATCTTAACCCAAATAAAACTGCACGTAGATGATAAACGTCAAGGCAAATGTAGCATATGTTTTCCTTAAAACAGACTTGCCCCCTCTGGTAAGCGCTCGAGGTTTCAACGAACGTTTGTCTCCTAAGATGCAACAACAAACAATAATAGACTAGCACGATCGAATACTGCTTCCAGTGAATTTGAACCAACATCTTCCCTCTATCACCAATAACAACAAAAACTACACTAGAAAAACACATAAGAACAAGAAAACAAAAGTGAACTTCTGATTTGTATCGTGTATCCCAACATGTTTGTGGAGGCCTCCTTTTGTAGGCTGCAGAATGGGGATGTTACAAAATTAGATTAATGAGATTTTAATTCGAAATTAAAAATGGGATTTATAATGTGAATTATGCATTAGGTTATAACCATCCATATTTAGATTAATCCTTCGATTGGATTAATCATGCCGTAATACTCATATTAAACATGCACTAAAGCCCAGGAATAAATGTAAATAAAAAATTTGCAAAACATAGTCCACGTGAGGGCAAGTTTGACGAACCTCTTTTTATAGGATAGCACGATCGAATACCACTTCCATCGAACTTGAACCAACGTCTTCCTTTTATTTCCAAGAACAACAAAAACTATACTAAGAAAACGCCTAAGAACAGAGAAAACAAAATTGAACTTCCAATTTGTGTTGTGTGTCCCAACATACTTGTGGAGATCTCCTTTTATAGGCTGCAGAATGGGGATGTTACAAAATTGGATTAATGAGATTTTAATTCCAGATTAAACCTGGGATTTATAATGTTAATTATGCATTAGGTTATTACCATTCATTTTCAAATTAATCCTTTGATTAATTCTAGATTAATTCTTTAATTAATTCTAGATTAATCATGCACTAATACTCATATTAGACAACATATTAAACATGCACTAAAGCCCAAGAATAATGTTAATAAAAAATTGCAAAACATAGCTCGTGCAAGGGCAAGTTTGACGGACCACCATTCGCATCACCCACGTTATGGGGTGCACACATTGAGCCTCTAACTCACTGGGATGGCGATTTGCAATCCCTCTTGCATGTGAAAGAGCCTCTTGGTTACATCATCTTATCAAATTCCACAAGTGCAAACACTTGTAAACACCTATGTCATGATGCCTAAGCAATGTGGCCACATTCTTAGCAACTTTTTTCAACAAAATCCAATTACGATAGGTACACTTTGTGCATCAATTTCTCATTCACCCAATTACCATTATGAGTGTATGAATATACGATTTCGATTTTCTCGTGACGCAAAACGCAAACCCACCAAGTTCTGTTACTTTTACATAGTGGATTCTACTCAAATTTGAAACTCAAAATTGCTCCTCAAAATAGTTTAAAAACCATTTTTCCAACAACAACAAGAAGAAGTAAAAATAAAAAGGAATAGAATATATTTATTTAACAAAATAAAGTAAAATAATAAAAAAAATCCGGGACGTACGCAGCCTAATGCATCATGGTTTTATCTAGACAATAAATTAATAAACAAATTTGAAAAAAAAATTTATAAGAACTTTCTTGTGTCCTTTTGCTGGCCACCTCATTATTTTTTATCCTTTGTACTAAAATTGAATCATTTTTCTTGGATAGCGTATTAGCGTTTAATCTTATTAGCCATGTTGACTTTGACAAGAATTCTGGATCTACATGTATATATAAATGTATGCCTATAAATTTTTTTTTCTGCTAAAATCTATATGGGAATTATGTAGCCGGCTAAGCCGCCACAACATGTGAACAGACTGGAGAACAACATAAATTAAGTGCTTAAGGTTAAAAAATGATGATGATGATGATGATAAAATTATTAATTAATATTAACATTAATAATGAAAAATAATAATAATAATGTTGTTACTATTAACAACAACAATAATAAATAATAATAATAAATTTAATGGATATCTGGTAATTAGCACGGTCAAGAGGGGTCTAAATTATAAGCATTACAATAATAATTAAATCTCACTTGTCCTATAAAATTTAGGGTCTGTTTAGTTTAAACATTTAAATTATTATCTGAGTTGATATTTGGATATGGCAATTTGAACATAAACATTTGTGTATATTGATTCATGTTGAAAAACTGTTAATAAATTATACAAAACTTCAGTGTCCATGAGAATTCATTTAGTTCTAGCAAATCTTACAAACGGTTATACCACCTCTTCTCCCTATTTTTTCTTGTACATATTTTTTTTTTTTTTTCTAACTTTGCTTATTTTGTAGCTTTTTCTAGTTTTTCGGGAAAAAAAAATTTTGTTTGTAATAAATGATTGTTTCATTGGCTAAAGATATATTAAAATATAAATGAGAAAATTACTTAAATAATTACCTTTTTTCATCTATTAATTAATATGATACATATTCATCATTCTTAACCAGCATAACATAAATTTTAAATAACTTTTATTTAATTTTGTGTCATATTAATCTAATGTTAATATTTTATGTCATGTTGATGCAATAGTCTTTAAGTTTACGTCAATCAAGTGCTTTTCCCTAAATAAAATCCAATATTCTTACAAGCATGCTTGATGATCCTAATCCATGAGGCTTTTCATCCGTTTAGATGTATTAAAAAAAATGAATCTCAATTATGTCCTTGGACTTCAAAATCAAAATTTCAAATTAAAACTCTCATTTTCTTATATAAATTTTAAACAAATCTCATTAACCCTTTCTTATTGATTTTCATTTAAAACACGAAAAATAGGAGAATATGTCTCATTTAAAAACTTCTATAAGAATTTGTGTTAAAAATAAATTAAAAAATTTTCACATGATTGCACTCAACCTTATTCAAAAGTTAAAAGATAAACTAGGTATTTTTAAGTTCAGGTGGTAAAGTAAAAATGGTTATAACATTAAGGGGGACAAAGATAATAAAAAAGATGAATTTTTTCGTGTTAGTTTATTTTTAAATCTTTATTTACAGGATGGGTCAATGGCTTTCACTTATTTAAAATCAATGAAAACACTCTCACGATGTTAAAACTTTGAACTTCTATACAAATCCATCTCTTTCTATCTGCCGAACTAGCCCAAGCGAGATGAGTTTTTTATGGTGGATCATTCTATCTCTCGTGCATGATTTTAAATATTTAAATCTTATTAGAATCATTTCAAAATTAAAATATGTACAAAAATATACATTTGTCGATTTAAAAAAGGGCGTGGCTGTGGTAGAGACCCTCTAAGGGTCACTACCGGTAGAGCCCTTTTTTGGACCTTAAGATTTAATCGAACGGTTCAAATGTTGATGGTGTACGATATTTACCATACACCTAACCTCACATAATCATTCCCACCTAAATTCTTCTCCGTCGCCGGCGATCTTCCCGTCGCGGCGACGGACGCTGGCAACTCATCCCCGACGCCGGAGACCTAACTCTGGCCACCTCAGGCCCCAAGCCCCGGACGCCGGCCGTCGCCGCCGGTGACCCCATTTTCTCTCTCTTCCCCTTTCTCTCTCTTATCTCTCTCTCTTCCCCTCTCTCTCTTCCCCTTTCTCTCTTTTCCCCTCCTCCCGCCGGCCCCCACCCCCGGCCTCCCCCCACCCCCTCCCGCCACCCTCCCCCGGCACACCCCCCCGACAACCCCCTCTCTCTCTTCTCTTTTCTCTCTCTTCTCTTCTCTCTCTCTCTTCCCCTCTCTCTCTTCCCTCTTCTCTCTCTTCCCTTCCCTCCCGTCGGCCCCCACCCTGCTCCCCGGCCCCGCCCCCCTCCCCCGGCCTCCCCCCACCCCCGACGACCCCCCTCCCCCCGGTCGCCACCCTCCCCAGCCCCCCCTTCTCTCTATTTCTCGCAATTTCACGATAGAGAGAAATCACAAAATCGCGAGAAAGAGAGAGAAGGGGGGCCGGGGAGGGTGGCGGCCGGGGGAGGGGGGTCGTCGTGGGTGGGGGGAGGCCGGGGGAGGGGAGCGGGGCCGGGGGGCAAGCTGGGGGCCGAGGGTGGGGGCTGGCTGGAGGGAGGGGAAGAGAGAGAAGGAGGAAGAGAGAGTGGGGAAGAGAGAGAGAGAAGAGAAGATAGAGAAAGGGAAAGAGAGAGGTGGGTTGTCGGGGGGGTGCTGGGGGAGGGTGGCGGCTGGGGGTGGGGGCCGGCGGGAGGGAGGGGAAGAGAGAGAAAGGGGAAGAGAGAGAAGAGAGAGAGAGAAGAGAAGAGAGAGAAAGGGGAAGAGAGAGAAAATGGGGTCGCCGACGGCGACGGCCGGCATCCGGGGCTGGGGGCCAGAGGTGGCTGGAGTTGGGTTGCCGGCGTCCGTCGCCTGTGGCGGGAAGATCACCGACGACGGAGAAGAGTTTAGGTGGGAATGATTATGTGAGGTTAGGTGTATGATAAATATCATACACTATCAATATTTAAACCGTTCGATTAAATCTTAACAGTCCAAAAAAGGATTTTACCGATAGTGATCCTCAGAGGGTCTCTATCACAGATTTCTCCTTTAAAAAAATATACATAACATGACACACATAGGATGTTTTAAAACAAGTCCTCTGTCAAATAGAGTATTATTAATATCCGATTGTAAACTTCTCCACGTTGAAAAGGTGTCAATGTAAATTTAAGTAGTTGGTGGGCTCCAATTGAGTCATAGTGGATAGCGTGCTTTTGTTATTTGATTTGACGGCTTTACAACCTAATTCAAAGAAAAATAATGAGCAAAGTAAAATACGATCCAAGATAGTGTCATCTGAAATGTTTTTAAAACAATAAATATTTTTAGCTTTTACCATCTAGGTTTTTTCTTTAAAAATATAATATTTTTTTAATTTATTTTTATCAAAAGTATTTTGTCTCTTTCACTCTACATCATTTACCTCTTTCTAAGGAAATGATTAACAACTATGAAAAATAATCACCATGGATTGGAGGATTGTAAAAACCATCTCAAATATAACTAAATCATCAGTCTCCAGCAACGACATTAAGGAGCAGCCATCAATTATATACAAAGAGAAATTACTTAAAATTGAGAAATTTTATGATAGAGACTTGTTTTTAATTGATATTGAGATTATATAATACAAGTAAGGTATATTTAGAATTAGGAAAAATCAAGTAGATAGGTAGTTTCGAACACTTGTTTGAAAAAATGACCAAATATTCTTTATTTAAGAAAATAGCAAGTAGTCATTAAATTATTAATGACCCATCCGATCATTTAGCATAGTATTAATTAATGATTGACTGGTAAATATATATATATATATATTTTTGACTGAGTGATCATCGACTAATCATTTTAAAAAATCATTTTCTTAATTTAACAAAACTTCAAATATTTATTAACAAAAGGGTTAATTTCATTAATAGCACCTGTAGGAATTTTATTATTAAAAATACTATCATTTTTTTTCCTTCATTACTAGCACTTAATGTGGGGCCCAGCAGCATTTAATGTATATCAAATTACAGGTTTACCCTCATCTCCTACAAGCTCAAATATCCCTCTCCCTCACATGGCCTAAAAAATTTTTTCAAAACAACATCTACAGTGTTTTAGAAAAAGAAAACTGAAATCTAAAGAGATAAAGAGTTGCCACCCACTGGAATCTTATTTTTTTTTCACTTTTC
This sequence comes from Ficus hispida, assembly GCA_025413025.1. Lineage (NCBI taxonomy): Eukaryota > Viridiplantae > Streptophyta > Magnoliopsida > Rosales > Moraceae > Ficus > Ficus hispida. Next base: position 10,695,918 of record CM046373.1, read on the forward strand.
CGCCTAACTCCCCACCCATTTTAAAACCCAAATCTTCATATAAGAGAGAGAAACTTCCATCTAAAGAGAGAAACTTTCATTTAGAGAGAGAAACTTCAATCGAAATTTTTTTTTTTTCAAATCTAACATTTTTGGTCATTTTTGAGTAAAAGTCATTCCTTTATGACCACCCGGTCATAATAGTTATGACCTATGTTTTTAAAAAAAATTTAAAAATCTAATATTTTTGGCCATTTTTGAGTACAGGTCATAACAGTTATGACCACCCAATCATAACCATTATGATCACACGGTTATGACTACCCGGTCATAACCGTTATGACCACCCGGTCATAACCGTTATGACCACCCGGTCATAACCGTTATGACCACATGTTATGACCGTTATGACCACATGTTATGACTACCCGGTCATAACAGTTATGACCATCCGGTCATAACTGTTATGACCACCCGATCATAACCGTTAAGACCACACTGTTATGACCACCCAGTCATAACCGTTAAGACCACACTGTTATGACCACCCAGTCATAACCGTTATGACCACACTATTATCACTACCCGGTCATAACCATTATGACCACCCGGTCATAACCATTACGACCACACTATTATGGTCATAACTGTTATGACCTGTACTAAAAAATGACCAAAAATGTTAGATTTTTAAAAAAAAAAAATGTTAAACATAGGTCATAACTATTATGACCGAATGGTCATAACATGAATGACCTTTACTCAAAAATAACCAAAAATGTCAGATTTAAAAAAAAAAAACTTTTGATGGAAGTTTCTCTCTTTGAATGGAAGTTTCTCTCTATTATATGAAGATTTGGGTTTCAAAATGGGTGGGGAGCTAGGCAGAAAAGTGAAAAAAAAAATAAGATTCCAGTGCGTGATAACTCTTTCTCTCTCTAGATTTCAGTTTTCTCTCTCTAAAATACTGTAGATGTTGGTTTGAAAAAAAATTTTGGGCCATACGAGGGAGAGGGATATTTGAGCTTGTAGGAGATGAGAGTAAATCCGTAATTTGATATATATTAAAAGCTGCTAGCCCCACATTAAGTGCTAGTAATGAAGGGAAAAAAAGTGATACTATTTTTAATAATAAAATTCCTATGTGTTATTAATGAAATTAACCCTTTAACAAAATCATTAAAAAAAAAAAAAAAAAAGAGGTCATTTATCCACATATCCTATGGAATTATTGGATTAATCTTGCATTTATTCTTCGAATTTTAAATTTATTATCACTTTTTATAACACCCACTTTGTCCTTGAAATTTTGAAATAATGCTACTTAATTCTTGTAATAGAATTTCCTTTGAAGTTATAGGAAGAAAAGAGGGAATTTGTCTCACTTTACCTCTTTAATAAGAATAAGAACCTCTTTAATAAAACTAGTTTATTAAATTTCTTACCTCTATCCGGAATAATTTTAATGTAAGGAGTTCAGAATTGGAAACAAGCACTAATGATATTCCGCATCCAATATTCTAACTCCGCACCCAATATTCTAACTCCGCACCAAATTCCGAAAGATGTGGATTTTTTTTTTTTTTTTTGGCGCTCCGGATGTGGCATTCTTTTTCTACTCCTCCTTCTTCTTCTTCGAAGCATATGGCATTGCTTTTGGTTTATGTTAGGCTTATATAGTAAAGAAAAATATTTATTTCTTGAATATCCATGAACTACACACCCTCGTTATTTACTCCCTGATTTTTCAAATTTCTTCAAAACACCTTTTCATGTATAAAATAAAAATAAAAAGGAAAGAGAGAAAGGGTGATATAGCATATTTAGTTATAAAGTTTTAAAATAATAGCATGATTGAAATTAATATAACAAAATAGCCTAATTAAGTTAAAATAGTAATGTGAAAAACCAAAAATACCCCATATTGAAATCAACTGTGAAATCAGTACCAGGAAATTTTGGCCGTCGAATCTCGACCACCATCGTCACGGGGCCAACTGAGTGGAGCTTCAGGAAGTCGGATGAGGCGCTGGAAATTTTCTTTGGCTATTTTGAGATCAGGTCATCAAAGATAGCTGAAGCTCTCACTAGAGACATCAATCAATGGCCACAAGATCACGAGAATCGCGAAGAGAATCGCGAAGAGAGTTGCGAAGAGAATCTGTGATTAGTCTGGCGACGTCCCAGATCGAGAGAATCTCCGATGAAGAGCTGGCCTTTCGAACCATCTTCTCCCACGGTAGTGTGGTGGCAATGGTGGCGGGAGCATCTAGGGTTTCCTGATTTGGGGATTGGGTTTTTTTTAATTCTTTTAAATTAGAGGTAAGAATTGTAAATTCAATTTTTACTAATAATATATTATATTTATTTTTTATAGTTTTTGAATTTATAGAGTAGTAAATATGATATTTAATAAGTAAATTCAATATTTACGTTATTGGCAAATACAGATATTTACTTAGAAATAAAAATATTTACTAAGAAATATAAGTTATTTACGTTACTTTCAGTTTACTATGTATTGTTTTTAAATTTTAGTTTGTCTTATAAATCTAAATATTTACTAAGAAATAATTATATTTACATTATTTTTTAGTTTAATATGTATTACTTTTATTTTTAATTTGTGTGATAAATGTTAATATTTACTAGGAAATAACGGTATTTACATTATTTGCAGTTTAAAATGTGCTTTTAAATTTTAGTTTGTCTTATAAATCTAAATATTTACTAAAAAATAATAGTATTTACGTTAGTAAAAATATGTTATTTTTTAGTAAATCCTTTAACTACCTGATTTTTTCAGCATAATTTTTTCAAATAAAAAATGTTATTTATATGAACTAGATTTACTAGTAAATATCCCGAGTTACAAGTAAATATTGTTATTTTCTATATTTTCATTATATTTGTAATAGTAAATCTGGATATTTACATTATTTTTATTCCTTTTATTATAAGCAAATATTTGGATTTACTTCATTTACACAATTTTATAAATTTTACATAATTTATATGAACTAGATAAACTAATAAACACCCAGATTTACAAGTAAATACTTTTATTTACTATATTTACATAATATTTGTAATAGCACATCCGAACATTTACATTATATTTATTCTTTTTATTATAAGTAAATATTTGGATTTACTGCATTTATACAATTTTATAAATTTTAAGTAATCTATATGAACTAGATTTACAAGTAAATACTTGGATTTACTATATTTACATAATATTTGTAAACTTTTGCGCTGTTAATATGTCCAATATTTACTAACAAATACAGGTATTTACTGTATATAATGGTAAATACACAATAAATTACAAAAATTATAACAACATATTCTATTATTAGATTTTGTTGAAATAATTAGATTTTCACATAATGTATTTCAAAAACATTTTCAAATAAAATTAAGAGAGTACAACTTTTAACTATAATTTTTTTAAAATATTAATAAAAACCCTAAATTTCCCAAATCAGGCAACACAACCCTAGATCTAATTAGGAGTTGCCATTGCGCCGCCAAAGAAGATGGCAAGCCCGTCACCTGAGAAAATGAGATCTTCTCTGCCGAAGTTGACAACGAAGCTTGGCACTGGAGATCGCGTCACCGCCGCATGAAAGATTGTTGGAGATTGAAATCATGCAAGGGAGACGGAGAATCCGAGCGCAGTGATTTCAAAGAATTGTATAGAGAGGACTCTCATCGTTCAATCACAACTCGCCTCTATTTCCAAGGAGAATGCAACGCGAGCACCTGGGAGATATTTCTAAGTTCGCACTCTCCACTCGATGAGGAAATCCACCTCCAGTCACCAGGGGATAACACGATGATCCACTCACTGAGGAGATTGCGCCTTCAACCGCCAGGAAGATCAAGAACCTCCAGTTGTTGGTGAGATCAGTAGTGTCTCTGAAGGAGTCCCCATTGTCAAAGGAGAACAATGACTCCGATAGAAGCAAAGACTGTAACGCTCCGACCATGCACGTAGGGCCGACTACGTAAACGTGGGCCGTTATCATACATACTTGAACTACATCTTGGTTTTAATAATTTAAAGACTTACTTGAAATACTGAGATTTTTTTTTTTTAACAACTTGAATAAACTTAATCATACATGTTCAAAATTTAAAGGGTTTGCGGAAAAACTGCGTAGTGATATCCCACACCGTCCTTCACTTGCCGCATTGTTTCCATAGCCCACCAAGTAAAGCTGCAGGCATCTTACCTACAGTATGAAATATACTGATGAGCTTTCGCCCAACAAGTACAAATATAATCTCACAAAAACATAATAAACATCATATAACTTATGTATGATCCAATTATGATAGATTATGAATGTTTTATGCTCTATTATAAACTTATTATGAACTTATTATCTTGCTTAAGGCCCCTTATGTACGTACTGATTGTGCGCATTCCACAGAAAGTTAAGGTTTGTAAAGTCCCTAATAATTCTGGGAATCATGAAACATAACCCTTCTGCATCAACAGAAGGTTTGAGAATTTTCCTGAACATACATGATCCTTTACGCATCAACGGAAGGTTGATATTGATTATACCCTCATGCATCAATAGGAGGTTGATAATCATATACATAACCCTTCACGCATCAATGGAAGGTCTAAATGTCTTGAACTTGAAACATGTATAATCCTCCACGATCTGGCGGGAGGTTGGTATGACACCTTACTTGTCTTATCTTATAACTTAAAATCACGTTCTTACCATGTGGTTTTATATTAGTGAACATGCATCATGATGTCACTATGTCATAATATAATATCAACCATAACATATACATACACATGGCATAGCATAGCATATCTTGGCATAACATAGCATATCACGGCATACATGAAAACATGTCATAGTTGAAAATAGTATTTACTATTTTCCATACTGTATGTGAGGTTGGTACTTACCTGATGTCCTACGCTCTTGGTTTAACATTCCAAGAAGACACATCAACAGGTTTAATTCCTGTTTTCACAAAAGACGTAAGATAAAGATCATCTTATCTTATCGTAAATCATTATATTCAATGCTGGTATCCTTAACCAACATTCATTAGTAACCCTAGTTACATGTCTCCCACATACTATCATGATTTCTGATTCAATTACTAAATGTAACCCTAGGGCATCTGGCCTAATCAAACAATATCTTGTTTGATTACTTAATGGAACCTTGGGTTCAAGGCCCAAACATACGTGAATTGTAATTAGTTTTTTGTTAGGTTACTAATCTCACTAAGGCCCAGCCCAATAGCTTGGGTATCTCATGTGGTTACTATAAGTAACCTAAATTATTTGACCCAATAAAATTAGATAACCTTTCCGGTTACTATTTGTCATATAGTTGTTTACCATAGGACTTGGTTTATTTCATTTATTTTTGTTCTTTCTTGACAAACCTTTGTCAAGTTTTCTTTTAAAATCTTTATAAAAACCGTAATTTCATAAAATCGTAACTTTTAAGCAAAGACAGTTAAAAACTGTCAAGTTCTGAAAAAAAATCTTTGAAAATAGTTCCTTAATTTCAGTTATCAGTGTATGTGCAGGAATTTCCTGCTTTTACACTGTTTTCTAAAAATCATGTGCAGGAATTTCCGGTTACCTGCACAGTTTTGGAAATCTATTTTCACTTTAAAATCTGTTTGGAATTAGAAAAATATTTCTTCATGAAAGTTGTAGATCTCGAATAATATTACAATTTTCATATTTTACTCAAAATCCAGTTCTGTCTTTAACCTGTCCATTTTGCTTATTGAACCTGCCTGGCCATGCACACTGGATCTAACTGACCAGGCTCGGGTTTCTGTAAAAACAGAGGCCTTTGGAGTCTTAATTTTAAAAATTGTCCATGTTTCCCACTAGCATTTTCCATTTTCTACAATTTTGTAGTTTTGAGTTTCTTCAAATTCGGCATCTAAGGGCCTCAAAATACCGTTTCTAGAATACTACCCAGTTTTACCCGAAAATTGGTAGTTTTACCCAAAAACTGGCAGTTTTGTATATGGTCCATTTTACATAAAATTTACACGTACACTACCTCAAACGGTCGCAACCGTAAGCCTAAGACAAATAGTAGCGCATTTTATAACGTTTCCATGATCATACATTTACTCTTAAACCTATGGGGACATATAACAAATATATAGTAGGCGTACTTGTAAACCCTAACATCTCACAAGCATACCATCAAAAACATAAACCAAAACATAAATCAAGACCATTAACCCCTAATCAAGCACAAATCTAAAAATCTAAATTAGGACATAAGAAATAAAATGAGCTTGTGCTCTTACAATTTAACTTTGGAAATACACATAAATCTCCAAATCAAAGCTCAATTGAAACGCTTAGGGTGCCAAAGAGAATTACCTTAACCAATCTCACAGATTGGTGCTAGATTATTGGACCAACTTTTTATCCTTGCTCCCTACCACAACCGACCTTCCTTGGCTTGGTGGGTTCCCAAAAATTTTCGGCCAACTTGTTTGGTGACTTCTCCAAATTTTCCGACCACCACCACCTAACACTTTTTCTTCTCTTTTTCTTTCCTCTAGTGTTCGGTTTTTAGGGGAAGAGTGTGAGAAGAAATTTTGACATGGTTTTAGGGTGTTTTCTCATTTTTGTGAACAAAATGAGCCCCTCCCCATCACCTATTTATAGGTGATAAATAATTAAATTTTTGGATTTATTTTTAATCTAAAAATTACATAATAGCCCTTAAGAGAAAAATATTTGCCCATTAGTCCTTAGAAGTAAAATATTTGCTCAATGGTCCTCAAGAGGTGGCCAGCCATGAAGTTGTCTTGGAGGCCAAGTTATTTGCTTACATCATGTTTACATCATCATGCTTACATCATCTTGCTTACATCATGCTTATATCATTATGCTTACTTTTCTAAAAATTACACTTTGGTCCCTATGGACAAAATATTTACACTTTAGTCCCTGAAGGTGGCCGACTATTGTGGAGCCACTTGGCTTCCAATTCTTGCATAATTATCCACTTGATTCTAAAAAATCCATTAATATACTCATGCAGTCCATTTCCTTACTAAATTAAATAATATCAATACTGTTTTTCACCAAAAACAGTATTATCATACTGGACTACAGTCCAGAATTCATCTGCATAAAACTGGACTGTGTATCGGATTTTCTTAGGACTTGAAACTATTTAGTCCATATTGCCTTAAATATTGTGCTTGATTTTTCTAGGGTGGTCTCATAACTTATTCTAGCTCATTCATACGTAACGACGGTTAATCGCAGTATAATTCTCATACTGTTAATCAAACTGTAGTACCGCCTCAGTCAAACATAAAGTCAACCTGGTCAAACTTTGACCAGTATAAAATCATAAATTCCTATTATGTTTTTTTCTCAAAAGGTCTTATGCTTGACTAAGCAAACTATTATTGAGTCTCGTAACTAATTAAACGAGAACTCAAACATATACTGATATTTAACTCAGATCATGAGCTTCATATTGACATATAAGATTCAGTCTTAGATTTTCATTGTCTCTAAGGAAATCATAGGTTCATCACAATTTCGGGTTCTTACATTCTACCCTCCTTAAAAAAATTTCGTCCTCAAAAATTTGGATACTTCTAGGTGGCTTTTCTTAATTTCCACCACAAATCCATAATGGTCTATTGTTGTTCCTATTTTTTTAATACTTTAATGGGATTATGCCTCTTATATAGCATCATAATCTTACTTTCATATCCTATCATATCCTCATACTTTCATACTTCTATATTCTCATACTTTCATACTTTCATCATGCTTTCATATATTCATACTTTCATCATGCATACTTTCATACTTTTATACTTTCATACTGCATCACAAGAACTGTCTACATAAAATTTCTTAGCAAGTATATCATATAGCTTTTCCATACTTGAAAGTGTATCGTATCTTATATTTAAAATACTTCTCTTTGACTTTAATTGAGGGCTCAGCAAATATATCATATTTAAAATATTTTTCTTTAAATTTAGCTGAAGCTGAGGACCTCTTAGTACAATGTTAATCTTATGCTATTAGAACCTTTTACTTTTCATGATGGTCCCTTTCTTGGAACTCTGTTCCTTAAGGTTTTTGGCCCTTTTGATAACATGATGGCCCTTACATAATATGATGACCATAACATAACGGTCCTTACATAACATGAGTTGGTTCTAATAAGCATAAGATTAAGCACCATACTTAAAAATAATTTCTTTGAATCTTTTTCAAGTTAATCATGGAAAACATAATAAATAGTATTATTAAAAACATATTACTATTCGAGTGATGCAGTGAAAGATATCATCATATAAACTAGCTATTTGTTAGCTAGTAGAAACTTCTCTCATTGCTTCCAATATTTCCTTCATAACACGAGTGCATAATCATAACTCTTAGGAATATCTAAAACTCCCCATTATTACATAATTTATATTACTTAAAAGGTCGTATATAGTCGGCATCAGTCAAACCTTATATGTTAACTCCAAGGTTGTTGCTATCAATCCCAACCTCATTAGCTTCATCATCAGACTCAGAGCTATCACCATGGTCTACTAAATCGTTGTTGGCAACATTCAACTCTTATTTACACATTGCCTAGTTGTTATCCCCAAGCTAAGGTATCATCAAACTTTTTCCCTTATCTAATATTATTCTTATGGGGTAAAAGCTTCATAAACAGGAAACTTAACTTCCATGATATCAATCCAAATTCTTGGAAGGAAAAGTTCTTAGTTATTACCATACCAAGATCAGGCGATAGGCTATATGATCTTTAAGCCATTGCACTTCTTATTACTACTCTAGTAATTATCAGTATAACTTAGCTACTACAGTTGCAAGATTAAGCTCTTGCAAAAATTTGGTTTGTTCGTACGCACAGTGAACCATCTTCTAATTCTAGTTCTTAATTCCTCACATTTTGTATACCCATTCTTTCCTTTCATTCGTCTCTTCTCGTATCATATCATAGAAATGTCATAACTTATCATAAGCAATATCTTAACTAATTCTAACTAAAGAAAAAATAATAATTTAACTTACTTGGGCATTTGCAGAAACGATGCGAAGCAAAGTGAAGTCGGCTGGCAGGATACCACTCTGATACCATCTCTGTAACGCCCCAACCATCCACGTAGGACCGACTACGTAAACGTGGGCCGTTACCATACATACTTGAACTACATCTTGGTTTTAATAATTTAAAGACTTACTTGAAATACTGGGAAATTTTTTTTTTCTTAAAACAACTTTAATAAACTTAATCATATATGTTCAAAATTTAAAGGATTTACGGAAAGACTGCATAGCGATATCCCACACCACCCTTCACTTGCCGCATTATCTCCATGGCCCACCAAATAAAGCTGCAGGCATCTTACCTATAGTATGAAATATAATAATGAGCTTTTACCCAGCAAGTACAAACATAATCTCACAAAAACATAATAAACATCATATAACTTATGCATGATCCAATTATGATCGATTATGAATGTCTTATGCTCCATTATAAACTTATTATGAACTTATTATCTTGCTTAACATATGGGCCCCTTGTGTACGTACCGATTACGCACATTCCACAGAAAGTAAAGGTTTGCAACATCCCTAACAATTATGGGAATCATGAAACATAACCCTTCTGCATGAATAGAAGGTTTGAGAATTTTCTTGAACATACATGATCCTTTACGCATCAACGGAAGGTTGATGTTGATTATACCCTCACGCATCAACGGGAGATTGATAATCATATACATAACCCTTCACGTATCAACGGAAGGTATGAATGTCTTGAACTTGAAACATGTATAATCCTCCACGATCTAACGGGAGGTTGGTACGATACCTTACTTGTCTTATCTTATAACTTAAAATCACTTTCTTACCATGTGGTTTTATATTAGTGAACATGCATCATGATGTCACTATGTCATAATATAATATCAACTATAACATATACATACACATGGCATAGCATAGCATATCTTGGCATAATATGTTGGGATCTAAATGTGCCCTAAGGATAGAAAATCAATGTTAGGGATTTTCTGTAAATATGACATTTTGATATTAATAAGAGGAGGTTATTCATGTTTAATAAGTTGTGTCCTATTTACTTTCATTTGTTGATTGTATGGTTGAGCAAACATAAAATACTCCTTGACTGTTGGAAATATATCGGATTACCATATGTATACGGGGTATACATAGAAGACATTGTAATTTGATAACAGTCAAAATAAATAGTCCGCAATCGATGGAATAAGATTTGGGGATCTTATTCATGATAAGATTGTACAAGTTGTCTACTTCCTTGGAGGGATGGTTTGTCTTGACCATCGGATTGGTTCCGAGTGGAAACTTTAATGTATACCAGTATTGAGGTATGGCATTGGATTGGACCTAAAGTGTTAATTGATTCGGTTTAATAATTCCGTTTATAAGAATCAATGAAGCTTTGATTATCATTCTGTATTAATCTTAATCCTGAAATGATTACTTGAGTTCGTATCCATGACTTATGTACTTTAATACACTACAGGTGAGACACTGTTAATTTATGGTCAATATACTTGTGTTTTGGGTGCATGACTTATGGATAGAGAAATCAAGATTCATAGATATGGAATCCATAGCTATCTTAACGATAGTACATGTTATCTACTTAAAGGCATTATTCGGGGATTGAAAGATAGTATAACAAGATCTTGGCCATCGGTTTACTTTGTGTTCTCTGATGGTTTACCAATTGTATGGTTTTACAATTGGTGGTTCTTTCAATGGAGAATAATGGAACTTTAAGTTAAAATGATTGAAAAGGTAAAACGGAAAAAGTCCTTAATTCAATCATGGATAACATATGGGGATTAAACAAGCGATGAATAAATCATGGAAGAAGCACTGCGTGAGAGAGCTTTCATAATACGGTATGTAAACAGGAGTTCAGCTTCAAACTTTTAGTGGAATAGTTTTGAAGTTGATAATTGATGAATAATTAGTCTGGGATTAATTTTTCACAATTATAGGAGCCTCTTTACATATTTCCATCGGGTCCCTCTACTAGCTCATATAGTTCTAAATAGCGTCTCGGGATTTGTTCCTAAAGAGATCGGTAAATTTAAATAGAATTTTGTAATGTCTATTAAGACATGGTACTCTCTAACATGCAATCCGAAAAAGGATTGGACATGTAGGATTTGTGTAGACAAATAATATGATTTGTCAACACGTGATTGGTTAACTTGAATTTTGGAAATAAGATTGTGTTTGAATTATTTAATTTTGAAAAACAAAATTTTTCTCTCCTAATCTAAAAGAGGTGCACGGTTTTAGATAGGTGGAGAGAAGAAAATTTTGTTTCAAAATTGTTCAAATATATTCCTAACATTAAATTATTAATTGATTTAAATAATGGAGATTATTTGATGAATTTTTTTTTAAATATGGTGCACGGATTTTTGAGGAAGAAAAAATTCAAATATTCCATTTATTTAAATTAATTAATATGGTTGATGTTTGTGGAAATATTAATTCAAATGAGTGAATCTTATTTAAATTCAAAAAGGGTTTAAAAGAAATTTGAATCTAGATAGGACTAGGATCTTTTCACTAGTCTAGATTCTTGATTTAAAATTTGAACCACCAATCTAGATTTATCCTAAAGTGGCCGAATTTTTTGGAGGAGATTTCCTCTTGAAAAAACGTTTCTAGGTTCAATGAATCTAGCCCTAAAGTTGTATGATCTTTTGGTTCAAAATTTATCCAGAAAAATAATTATTAATTATTTTTCAAGAAGGAATTAAATTTTGAAAAGGATTAGACTTCTATATAAAGGCTAGGAATTCTTGAGAAACCAATTTTTGATAATTTTGAAAGGAGAAAACGTTTTTGTGAGTGAAAGAAAAAATAATTTGGGTTTCTTCTACTTCACAAAAATTCGGCTATCTTGTGAGAAAGAAAAAGAGAGAAAATTCCATTGATTCAAAATTGTGAGGAAGGTTAAACCGAGTGATAATTTTCATAGAAGGTTAACCGGTTCCTGTTTTGTAGTTTTGAAGAAAGAAGTTGGATCATATTCTCAACGAGGAACATCGGAATTGAGAAGGAGGGATCTAGACTTCGGAAAACATTACCGGTCGCTTGGATTCATAGAACGTGTGTCCACACACACTCTGAGACGTGGAACTCGAGAATAGTAGAGAAGACACGTTGGTCAAACGCTCTAGTGATTCCGGAATCCGAGAAATAAGGTACGCTTGATCATGAATTTAATTTATTGTTATATGCATCATGAGATTCTTTTCGAAACGGCATAAAAAATTTTAAAACTTCCGCTGCGCCGTAACTCCGATATCGGATCCGTTTTTTCCAACAATTGGTATCAGAGCCAACTCATGATTATGCATATAACATAAATTATTTGATCAAATAAATTTCTCTCTATGCATTAATGAAATATTTTAGAGCGTTGGCACTCTAGGATTTATTTTGTGTATGTTAAATATATTATGAATGGATGTATGATTGAATGCTTTATATTATTTTTATAATATATGATGCTTGTTCAATTTTGCCGGTCATGATTCCATAGAGGTTAGAATTTGTATCTAAGTTTTTCAAGTGTAATAGATGCGGTCTATTATCACCGCTAGGTCGTTCTTTCAATTCCTAGAATTTTTGTAAGCCGGAAACGGCATAGGAATTTTTTTGTAAAATTCGGGATACAATGGATTCGAGGAGATTGAAGATGAACGAAGGTATGTAAATTTTCAAAGGATGTGATTTTGTGTTTTTTGTTATTTTCAATAAAAAAAAACGTTTTTTAATAAAAAAATAATAAAAAAAATCACAAAATCTTTTTGAAAATTTAATTTTCCAATGATATGTGATCTTGATAATTTGAAAATCAAAATTAAAAATTTAAATTTAAATTTAATGGATATTATTATGAATTTTAAAATTTTGAGATTTAAATTTGAAATTTGAAATTTCAAACTTTTTTAATTTTAAAATTTAATAAACCGGATTTTTATTTAAATTTTGATATTTTGTAATTTTGATTAAAATTAAAAATCACATAAAATCTTTTTGAGATTTGAATTTTAAATTTAAATTGAAAAAGATGTGACATTGGAGAAAGAAGACACATTGAAGAAGGATACAAGGCATGGATCTACAAATGAAGGCCGATATATGTTTCGGTTAATTTTTGTAAATTTTGTAATTTTCTTTTCTCTAGGATGGAATCATGATCCACGGCTATTTACATATTTTGCAAACCATGGATGATGTGTTGCTAGATTAATATATTATACTATTTCGTGATGTATTGATAACATGCCATATAGACTAGGGAGTGCCACTCAATAAATATTGTTTATGCATGAAAAACAAAAACCCAAATTTAAAAGATTGAGTGGGAGAAGGTTTTATATACTAAGACCTACGGTCTCCATCGTTGGTCCAATAGTTACGCATGGTAGTGCCTACTACTCGGTTTTGACCCGGGAATTCCCTTCGGATAGGTATCTTACCTAGAGCGCACACTGATTTGGATTTCTGAGAGGATAACAATTTTGGGCATATTTTATGTTTAGATCACCCCTCGGTGGTGGATGTAAAATATGGATTCAAAATTGGAAACGATGGTTATACACTCATGCTACTTTATTTATTAATCCTCCCTCGAGGCTCTGATATATAAAGTAGTGGCCAAATAAACGATAGTTAATATATATTTAATGGAGTTTGCTCCATGGACGAATATGTATTAATCGGATGGGATCCGTGTTCTTAGCTAGTTATTCTATGACTACCCCTCGGTAGCTTAGAAAGCAGAAGCTAGGAATTATCGTTGTAAGGTATGTGTTTTAAGGGTTTTACACATGAACATTTAGATTGCATTTAGATCTTTATGTTTCATTACAAAATCATATTTTATAAATTGATAGGATGTTTGCTTGTACTTATTACATGTTTTCTTATTATAGATCAAAATGTCGAGCCCTTTATCTGTGATACTTACGCAAAACAAATTAACTGGCGAAAATTTTAATGACTGGAAAAGGAACTTGCTTATCGTCCTAAACTTTGAGAAACACAGTTTTGTCCTAACCCAACCAAGACCACCTACGCCTGCGATCGATGCTCCTGATAGGGAATTTGTAGCGCTTGAGCGCTGGGACAATTCCAACCTAAGTGCTCTGTGCTATATTCGGGCGAGCATGTCTAACGTGCTCCAGAAACAGCATGAGGAACATCAAACTGCTAGGCAGATCATGGATAACTTGGAGGAGATGTTTGGTGAACAAACTATCCAGGCTAAGACCGATGCTATCAAAGGTCTCATGAACTGTAGGCAGAAGGTTGGAACTCCCATTAAGGAGCACATGATGAAAGTCATGGCTTATTTGTCTGAGGCTCAGACAAATGGGGCTGAGATCGATGCTGCAACTCAATTGGTTATGGTTTTCCAAACCTTATCCAAGGATTTCGATTTGTTTCAGGCATCCTACAACCTTAATCGGAAGGAGATGTCTTTAACGGAATTGATAAAAGAGTTGCAAGCTTTTGAGAACATTTTAAGGGTTCTGGATCTAAGGCTGAGGCAAATGTGGCTGAACCTAGTTCGCCTGCTCCTAATCCTAAAAGGAAGAAGGAAAAGGGGAAGAACAAGGGAAATGCACCTGTTTCTAAGAAGTCTACCAAGACTAAGAAGCGAAAGGTGGATCCCAAAAAGGTTAAGTGCTTTCACTGTGGGAAGAAAGGACATTTCAAGAAGGATTGCCGAGAATACCTGGCTTTGAAAAAGCAGAAAGGTAATTTCAATGTCCTGTATCTTGAAGGTTGTTTAGTGGAAGAATCTAAGGATAATTGGGTTATAGATTCTGGAGCCACTAACCATGTTTGTATTTCTCTGCAGGGGTTCAAGGTAACGAGAAGTCTGCGTGAGGAGAACTTCACGTTAAGAACCGGTGATGGGACGTTAGTGCGAGCTGAAGCAGTGGGAGAAGTGCATCTTTATTTTGATGAATTTAGGTTTATTGTTTTGAGACATTGTTTTTATGTTCCTAGTTTTAAGAGGAACCTAATTTCGGTAGCTTGTTTGATTAAAGATTCTTATTTAGTTTCTTTTAATAATAAAGTTGTTATTAGGAAAAACAATTCTCTTATCTGTAATGGATGGATGCATGGAAATGTTTATTTTATCAAACCTAAGATGCACTCACTGCTTGATACAGAATTGGAAAAGAACTCTAAAAGACTTAAGTCTTCTCACTCTAACAAATCATATCTTTGGCATTTACGACTTGGTCACATAAGCCTTAACAGAATTCAAAGGATGGTAAAGGAGGAAAGCCTTGACTTGTATGAGGTTGAACCTTGGCCACAATGTGAATCATGTTTGGAGGGTAAGATGACTAAACGGCACTTTGCTGCTAAGGATAGTCGTGTCGAGGAACTTTTAGAACTTGTGCATACGGATGTTTGTGGTCCCATGAACATAGAAGCACGTGGTGGGTATGAGTATTATATCACTTTTATTGATGATTACTCAAGGTATGGATATGTCTATTTAATGACCCGCAAAAGCGAAGCCTTTGACAAGTTCAAAGAATTTCGGGCTGAAGCGGAGAAGCAATTAGGAAAGTCCATTAAGACACTTCGATCGGATCGAGGTGGGGAATACCTATCGGATGAGTTCTTAGGATATTTGATAGAGAATGGGATACAATCCCAGTTAACTGCACCTGGTACTCCTCAACAGAATGGTGTAGCTGAGAGAAGAAATAGGACCCTATTGAATATGGTCCGG
The DNA here is from genome assembly GCA_025413025.1 of Ficus hispida. Lineage (NCBI taxonomy): Eukaryota > Viridiplantae > Streptophyta > Magnoliopsida > Rosales > Moraceae > Ficus > Ficus hispida. Next base: position 10,711,769 of record CM046373.1, read on the forward strand.
TCTATGATGAGTTATTCCACATTACCTTTGTCATTTTGGGGACACGCCATACAAACTGCATGCTATCTTCTGAATAACGTTCCCTCCAAATCGGTTCCTAAAACTCCTTACGAGTTATGGATGAGTAGGAAACCTAATTGGAATCATATTCGAATTTGGGGTTGTCCGGCACACGTCCTGGATAAGGAAGCGAAGAATTTGGAGTCACGATCAGAAGTATGCTTGTTTGTTGGCTATCCAAAAAGGACAAAAGGTGGTTTGTTCTATAATCCGAAGCAAAATAAAGTCTTTGTTTCTACACATGCAACATTCCTGGAGGAAAATTATATGGAAGACTTTAAACCTCGTAGCAAAGTGGTGCTTGAGGAGATGACTTCGATTTGGAAAT
>CM046373.1:10712256-10779397 GCA_025413025.1 Ficus hispida
ACCCTTCACGTATCAAGAAGGTATGAATGTCTTGAACTTGAAACATGTATAATCCTCCACGATCTAACGGGAGGTTGGTACGATACCTTACTTGTCTTATCTTATAACTTAAAATCACTTTCTTACCATGTGGTTTTATATTAGTGAACATGCATCATGATGTCACTATGTCATAATATAATATCAACTATAACATATACATACACATGCATAGCATAGCATATCTTGGCATAATATGTTGGATCTAAATGTCCCTAAGGATAGAAAATCAATGTTAGGATTTTCTGTAAATATGACATTTTGATATTAATAAGAGGAGGTTATTCATGTTTAATAAGTTGTGTCCTATTTACTTTCATTTGTTGATTGTATGGTTGAGCAAACATAAAATACTCCTTGACTGTTGAAATATATCGGATTACCATATGTATACGGGGTATACATAGAAGACATTGTAATTGATAACAGTCAAAATAAATAGTCGCAATCGATGGAATAAGATTTGGGGATCTTATTCATGATAAGATTGTACAAGTTGCTACTTCCTTGGAGGGATGTTTGTCTTGACCATCGGATTGGTTCCGAGTGGAACTTTAATGTATACCAGTATTGAGGTATGGCATTGGATTGGACCTAAAGTGTTAATTGATTCGGTTTAATAATTCCGTTTATAAGAATCAATGAAGCTTTGATTATCATTCTGTATTAATCTTAATCCTGAAATGATTACTTGAGTTCGTATCCATGACTTATGTACTTTAATACACTACAGGTGAGACACTGTTAATTTATGGTCAATATACTTGTGTTTTGGGTGCATGACTTATGGATAGAGAAATCAAGATTCATAGATATGGAATCCATAGCTATCTTAACGATAGTACATGTTATCTACTTAAAGGCATTATTCGGGGATTGAAAGATAGTATAACAAATCTTGGCCATCGGTTTACTTTGTGTCTCTGATGGTTTACCAATTGTATGGTTTTACAATTGGTGGTTCTTTCAATGGAGAATAATGGAACTTTAAGTTAAAATGATTGAAAAGGTAAAACGGAAAAAGTCCTTAATTCAATCATGGATAACATATGGGATTAAACAAGCGATGAATAAATCATGGAAGAAGCACTGCGTGAGAAGCTTTCATAATACGGTATGTAAACAGGAGTTCAGCTTCAAACTTTTAGTGGAATAGTTTTGAAGTTGATAATTGATGAATAATTAGTCTGGGATTAATTTTTCACAATTATAGGAGCCTCTTTAATATTTCCATCGGGTCCCTCTACTAGCTCATATAGTTCTAAATAGCGTCTCGGGATTTGTTCCTAAAGAGATCGGTAAATTTAAATAGAATTTTGTAATGTCTATTAAGACATGTACTCTCTAACATGCAATCCGAAAAAGGATTGGACATGTAGGATTTGTGTAGACAAATAATATGATTTGTCAACACGTGATTGGTTAACTTGAATTTTGGAAATAAGATTGTGTTTGAATTATTTAATTTTGAAAAACAAAATTTTTCTCTCCTAATCTAAAAGAGGTGCACGGTTTTAGATAGGTGGAGAGAAGAAAATTTTGTTTCAAAATTGTTCAATATATTCCTAACATTAAATTATTAATTGATTTAAATAATGGAGATTATTTGATGAATTTTTTTTAAATATGGTGCACGGATTTTTGAGGAAGAAAAAATTCAAATATTCCATTTATTTAAATTAATTAATATGGTTGATGTTTGTGGAAATATTAATTCAAATGAGTGAATCTTATTTAAATTCAAAAAGGGTTTAAAAGAAATTTGAATCTAGATAGGACTAGGATCTTTTCACTAGTCTAGATTCTTGATTTAAAATTTGAACCACCAATCTAGATTTATCCTAAAGTGGCCGAATTTTTTGGAGGAGATTTCCTCTTGAAAAAACGTTTCTAGGTTCAATGAATCTAGCCCTAAAGTTGTATGATCTTTTGGTTCAAAATTTATCCAGAAAAATAATTATTAATTATTTTTCAAGAAGGAATTAAATTTTGAAAAGGATTAGACTTCTATATAAAGGCTAGGAATTCTTGAGAAACCAATTTTTGATAATTTTGAAAGGAGAAAACGTTTTTGTGAGTGAAAGAAAAAATAATTTGGGTTTCTTCTACTTCACAAAAATTCGGCTATCTTGTGAGAAAGAAAAAGAGAGAAATTCCATTGATTCAAAATTGTGAGGAAGGTTAAACCGAGTGATAATTTTCATAGAAGGTTAACCGGTTCCTGTTTTGTAGTTTTGAAGAAAGAAGTTGGATCATATTCTCAACGAGGAACATCGGAATTGAGAAGGAGGGATCTAGACTTCGGAAAACATTACCGGTCGCTTGGATTCATAGAACGTGTGTCCACACACACTCTGAGACGTGGAACTCGAGAATAGTAGAGAAGACACGTTGGTCAAACGCTCTAGTGATTCCGGAATCCGAGAAATAAGGTACGCTTGATCATGAATTTAATTTATTGTTATATGCATCATGAGATTCTTTTCGAAACGGCATAAAAAATTTTAAAACTTCCGCTGCGCCGTAACTCCGATATCGGATCCGTTTTTTCCAACAATTGGTATCAGAGCCAACTCATGATTATGCATATAACATAAATTATTTGATCAAATAAATTTCTCTCTATGCATTAATGAAATATTTTAGAGCGTTGGCACTCTAGGATTTATTTTGGTATGTTAAATATATTATGAATGGATGTATGATTGAATGCTTTATATTATTTTATAATATATGATGCTTGTTCAATTTTGCCGGTCATGATTCCATAGAGGTTAGAATTTGTATCTAAGTTTTTCAAGTGTAATAGATGCGGTCTATTATCACCGCTAGGTCGTTCTTTCAATTCCTAGAATTTTTGTAAGCCGGAAACGGCATAGGAATTTTTTTGTAAAATTCGGGATACAATGGATTCGAGGAGATTGAAGATGAACGAAGGTATGTAAATTTTCAAAGGATGTGATTTTGTGTTTTTTGTTATTTTCAATAAAAAAAAACGTTTTTTAATAAAAAAATAATAAAAAAAATCACAAAATCTTTTTGAAAATTTAATTTTCCAATGATATGTGATCTTGATAATTTGAAAATCAAAATTAAAAATTTAAATTTAAATTTAATGGATATTATATGAATTTTAAAATTTTGAGATTTAAATTTGAAATTTGAAATTTCAAACTTTTTTAATTTTAAAATTTAATAAACCGGATTTTTATTTAAATTTTGATATTTTGTAATTTTGATTAAAATTAAAATCACATAAAATCTTTTTGAGATTTGAATTTTAAATTTAAATTGAAAAAGATGTGACATTGGAGAAAGAAGACACATTGAAGAAGGATACAAGGCATGGATCTACAAATGAAGGCCGATATATGTTTCGGTTAATTTTTGTAAATTTTGTAATTTTCTTTTCTCTAGGATGGAATCATGATCCACGGCTATTTACATATTTTGCAAACCATGGATGATGTGTTGCTAGATTAATATATTATACTATTTCGTGATGTATTGATAACATGCCATATAGACTAGGGAGTGCCACTCAATAAATATTGTTTATGCATGAAAAACAAAAACCCAAATTTAAAAGATTGAGTGGGAGAAGGTTTTATATACTAAGACCTACGGTCTCCATCGTTGGTCCAATAGTTACGCATGGTAGTGCCTACTACTCGGTTTTGACCCGGGAATTCCCTTCGGATAGGTATCTTACCTAGAGCGCACACTGATTTGGATTTCTGAGAGGATAACAATTTTGGGCATATTTTATGTTTAGATCACCCCTCGGTGGTGGATGTAAAATATGGATTCAAAATTGGAAACGATGGTTATACACTCATGCTACTTTATTTATTAATCCTCCTCGAGGCTCTGATATATAAAGTAGTGGCCAAATAAACGATAGTTAATATATATTTAATGGAGTTTGCTCCATGGACGAATATGTATTAATCGGATGGGATCCGTGTTCTTAGCTAGTTATTCTATGACTACCCCTCGGTAGCTTAGAAAGCAGAAGCTAGGAATTATCGTTGTAAGGTATGTGTTTTAAGGGTTTTACACATGAACATTTAGATTGCATTTAGATCTTTATGTTTCATTACAAAATCATATTTTATAAATTGATAGGATGTTTGCTTGTACTTATTACATGTTTTCTTATTATAGATCAAAATGTCGAGCCCTTTATCTGTGATACTTACGCAAAACAAATTAACTGGCGAAAATTTTAATGACTGGAAAAGGAACTTGCTTATCGTCCTAAACTTTGAGAAACACAGTTTTGTCCTAACCCAACCAAGACCACCTACGCCTGCGATCGATGCTCCTGATAGGGAATTTGTAGCGCTTGAGCGCTGGGACAATTCCAACCTAAGTGCTCTATGCTATATTCGGGCGAGCATGTCTAACGTGCTCCAGAAACAGCATGAGGAACATCAAACTGCTAGGCAGATCATGGATAACTTGGAGGAGATGTTTGGTGAACAAACTATCCAGGCTAAGACCGATGCTATCAAAGGTCTCATGAACTGTAGGCAGAAGGTTGGAACTCCCATTAAGGAGCACATGATGAAAGTCATGGCTTATTTGTCTGAGGCTCAGACAAATGGGGCTGAGATCGATGCTGCAACTCAATTGGTTATGGTTTTCCAAACCTTATCCAAGGATTTCGATTTGTTTCAGGCATCCTACAACCTTAATCGGAAGGAGATGTCTTTAACGGAATTGATAAAAGAGTTGCAAGCTTTTGAGAACATTTTAAGGGTTCTGGATCTAAGGCTGAGGCAAATGTGGCTGAACCTAGTTCGCCTGCTCCTAATCCTAAAAGGAAGAAGGAAAAGGGGAAGAACAAGGGAAATGCACCTGTTTCTAAGAAGTCTACCAAGACTAAGAAGCGAAAGGTGGATCCCAAAAAGGTTAAGTGCTTTCACTGTGGGAAGAAAGGACATTTCAAGAAGGATTGCCGAGAATACCTGGCTTTGAAAAAGCAGAAAGGTAATTTCAATGTCCTGTATCTTGAAGGTTGTTTAGTGGAAGAATCTAAGGATAATTGGGTTATAGATTCTGGAGCCACTAACCATGTTTGTATTTCTCTGCAGGGGTTCAAGGTAACGAGAAGTCTGCGTGAGGAGAACTTCACGTTAAGAACCGGTGATGGGACGTTAGTGCGAGCTGAAGCAGTGGGAGAAGTGCATCTTTATTTTGATGAATTTAGGTTTATTGTTTTGAGACATTGTTTTTATGTTCCTAGTTTTAAGAGGAACCTAATTTCGGTAGCTTGTTTGATTAAAGATTCTTATTTAGTTTCTTTTAATAATAAAGTTGTTATTAGGAAAAACAATTCTCTTATCTGTAATGGATGGATGCATGGAAATGTTTATTTTATCAAACCTAAGATGCACTCACTGCTTGATACAGAATTGGAAAAGAACTCTAAAAGACTTAAGTCTTCTCACTCTAACAAATCATATCTTTGGCATTTACGACTTGGTCACATAAGCCTTAACAGAATTCAAAGGATGGTAAAGGAGGAAATCCTTGACTTGTATGAGGTTGAACCTTGGCCACAATGTGAATCATGTTTGGAGGGTAAGATGACTAAACGGCACTTTGCTGCTAAGGATAGTCGTGTCGAGGAACTTTTAGAACTTGTGCATACGGATGTTTGTGGTCCCATGAACATAGAAGCACGTGGTGGGTATGAGTATTATATCACTTTTATTGATGATTACTCAAGGTATGGATATGTCTATTTAATGACCCGCAAAAGCGAAGCCTTTGACAAGTTCAAAGAATTTCGGGCTGAAGCGGAGAAGCAATTAGGAAAGTCCATTAAGACACTTCGATCGGATCGAGGTGGGGAATACCTATCGGATGAGTTCTTAGGATATTTGATAGAGAATGGGATACAATCCCAGTTAACTGCACCTGGTACTCCTCAACAGAATGGTGTAGCTGAGAGAAGAAATAGGACCCTATTGAATATGGTCCGGTCTATGATGAGTTATTCCACATTACCTTTGTCATTTTGGGGACACGCCATACAAACTGCATGCTATCTTCTGAATAACGTTCCCTCCAAATCGGTTCCTAAAACTCCTTACGAGTTATGGATGAGTAGGAAACCTAATTGGAATCATATTCGAATTTGGGGTTGTCCGGCACACGTCCTGGATAAGGAAGCGAAGAATTTGGAGTCACGATCAGAAGTATGCTTGTTTGTTGGCTATCCAAAAAGGACAAAAGGTGGTTTGTTCTATAATCCGAAGCAAAATAAAGTCTTTGTTTCTACACATGCAACATTCCTGGAGGAAAATTATATGGAAGACTTTAAACCTCGTAGCAAAGTGGTGCTTGAGGAGATGACTTCGGATTTGGAAATTCCTAAAGTCACAGAAAACCCTGTGGAAAAAAAAAACACTAGAGAATCAACAACCACGGGAGCTTCGTCGTAGTGGGAGGATTATCAGGGAACCTGAAAGGTACATGTTCAATGGTGAAGTTTTTGAAGCAGAATCCATAGAACATGTTGATGATCCGGCTACGTACAAAGAAGCTATGGAGGATGTTGATTCTAGTCTTTGGCAAAAGGCTATGAACACCGAGATGGAATCTATGGATTCCAATGGGGTCTGGAAACTTGTAGACTTACCCCAAGGCATAAAACCGATTGGGTGTAAGTGGGTATACAAGAGGAAAAGAAGTGTGGATGGGAAAGTGGAAACTTTCAAGGCAAGACTTGTAGCAAAGGGCTATACGCAGAAAGAAGGAATCGATTATGAAGAAACCTTCTCACCTGTAGCAATGCTCAAGTCAATCCGCATTCTTTTATCCATTGCGGCTGCTCTCGATTATGAGATCTGGCAAATGGATGTCAAGACAGCTTTCTTGAATGGCTCTCTTGAGGAAGATATCTATATGATACAACCAGACGGGTTCAATGCAAAGGGCCAAGAAGATAAGGTATGCAAGTTGCTTAAATCCATTTATGGATTAAAGCAAGCATCTCGTTCTTGGAATATTAGGTTTGATCAAGCAATCAAAACCTATGGATTTGAACAAAACATTGATGAACCATGTGTTTATAAATGTATCAAGAACGAGAAAGTGGTTTTCCTAGTACTTTATGTGGATGATATATTGCTTATTGGAAACGATGTGGCAATGTTATCATCTGTCAAAGTTTGGTTAGCCAAACAGTTTGGCATGAAGGACTTAGGAGAAGCTAGTTATGTTCTTGGAATTCAACTCATTAGAGATAGAAAGAACAAAACGATAGCACTCTCCCAAGCTTCATACATTGATAAAGTACTTGAAAAGTTTTCTATGAAAGATTCTAAGAAAGGTGCCCAACCTTTCAGGATTGGAATCAAGCTTTCTGGAGATGACTGTCCCAAGACATCGGAAGAAAGGGAGCGTATGAAAAATGTACCTTATGCATCTGCGGTAGGTAGTCTAATGTACGCTATGTTATGCACAAGGCCTGACATTTGTTTTGCAGTTGGTATAGTAAGTCGATATCAGTCGAATCCAGGACCGAACCATTGGGCTGCGGTCAAGCATATACTCAAGTATCTACGGAGAACGAGGGATTATATGCTAGTGTATTCCGGTCAGGACCTTGTTCCTATAGGATACACAGATTCTGATTTTCAATCAGATCAGGATTCAAGGAAATTGACTTCAGGTTCTGTCTTTACCCTTGGAGGTGGTGCCGTTGTGTGGAGGAGTATTAAGCAATCTTGCATTGCTGACTCGACCATGGAAGCCGAGTATGTGGCAGCCAGTGAGGCATCAAAGGAAGCGGTATGGCTCCGCAGGTTCCTTAGTGACCTTGAGGTCGTTCCTGGTATGGATAAAGCTATGGTGCTTTACTGTGATAACAGTGCAGCAGTAGCTAATACCAAGGATCCTAGGCATCATAAGAGGAGTAAGCACATTGGCAGAAAATATCACATCATCAGAGGCTTTGTTGAGAGTGGAAATGTGACGGTTTGCAAAATCGCATCAGAGGACAATCTTGCTAACCTGTTCACGAAGACTTTGTTGGCCAGAAGATTCGTAGAACACGTTGAAGGCATGGGATGCGTAATATGTCACATTTACTCGCTTAGGGCAAGTGGGAGATTGTTGGGATCTAAATGTGCCCTAAGGATAGAAAATCAATGTTAGGGATTTTCTGTAAATATGACATTTTGATATTAATAAGAGGAGGTTATTCATGTTTAATAAGTTGTGTCCTATTTACTTTCATTTGTTGATTGTATGGTTGAGCAAACATAAAATACTCCTTGACTGTTGGAAATATATCGGATTACCATATGTATACGGGGTATACATAGAAGACATGGTAATTTGATAACAGTCAAAATAAATAGTCCGCAATCGATGGAATAAGATTTGGGGATCTTATTCATGATAAGATTGTACAAGTTGTCTACTTCCTTGGAGGGATGGTTTGTCTTGACCATCGGATTGGTTCCGAGTGGAAACTTTAATGTATACCAGTATTGAGGTATGACATTGGATTGGACCTAAAGTGTTAATTGATTCGGTTTAATAATTCCGTTTATAAGAATCAATGAAGCTTTGATTATCATTCTGTATTAATCTTAATCCTGAAATGATTACTTGAGTTCGTATCCATGACTTATGTACTTTAATGCACTACAGGTGAGACACTGTTAATTTATGGTCAATATACTTGTGTTTTGGGTGCATGACTTATGGATAGAGAAATCAAGATTCATAGATATGGAATCCATAGCTATCTTAACGATAGTACATGTTATCTACTTAAAGGCATTATTCGGGGATTGAAAGATAGTATAACAAGATCTTGGCCATCGGTTTACTTTGTGTTCTCTGATGGTTTACCAATTGTATGGTTTTACAATTGGTGGTTCTTTCAATGGAGAATAATGGAACTTTAAGTTAAAATGATTGAAAAGGTAAAACGGAAAAAGTCCTTAATTCAATCATAGATAACATATGGGGATTAAACAAGCGATGAATAAATCATGGAAGAAGCACTGCGTGAGAGAGCTTTCGTAATACGGTATGTAAACAGGAGTTCAGCTTCAAACTTTTAGTGGAATAGTTTTGAAGTTGATAATTGATGAATAATTAGTCTGGGATTTAATTTTTCACAATTATAGGAGCCTCTTTACATATTTCCATCGGGTCCCTCTACTAGCTCATATAGTTCTAAATAGCGTCTCGGGACTTGTTCCTAAAGAGATCGGTAAATTTAAATGGAATTTTGTAATGTCTATTAAGACATGGTACTCTCTAACATGCAATCCGAAAAAGGATTGGACATGTAGGATTTGTGTAGACAAATAATATGATTTGTCAACACGTGATTGGTTAACTTGAATTTTGGAAATAAGATTGTGTTTGAATTATTTAATTTTGAAAAACAAAATTTTTCTCTCCTAATCTAAAAGAGGTGCACGGTTTAGATAGGTGGAGAGAAGAAAATTTTGTTTCAAAATTGTTCAAATATATTCCTAACATTAAATTATTAATTGATTTAAATAATGGAGATTATTTGATGAATTTTTTTTTAAATATGGTGCACGGATTTTTGAGGAAGAAAAAATTCAAATATTCCATTTATTTAAATTAATTAATATGGTTGATGTTTGTGGAAATATTAATTCAAATGAGTGAATCTTATTTAAATTCAAAAAGGGTTTAAAAGAAATTTGAATCTAGATAGGACTAGGATCTTTTCACTAGTCTAGATTCTTGATTTAAAATTTGAACCACCAATCTAGATTTATCCTAAAGTGGCCGAATTTTTTGGAGGAGATTTCCTCTTGAAAAAACGTTTCTAGGTTCAATGAATCTAGCCCTAAAGTTGTATGATCTTTTGGTTCAAAATTTATCCAGAAAAATAATTATTAATTATTTTTCAAGAATGAATTAAATTTTGAAAAGGATTAGACTTCTATATAAAGGCTAGGAATTCTTGAGAAACCAATTTTTGATAATTTTGAAATGGGAAAACGTTTTTGTGAGTGAAAGAAAAAATAATTTGGGTTTCTTCTACTTCACAAAAATTCGGCTATCTTGTGAGAAAGAAAAAGAGAGAAAATTCCATTGATTCAAAATTGTGAGGAAGGTTAAACCGAGTGATAATTTTCATAGAAGGTTAACCGGTTCCTGTTTTGTAGTTTTGAAGAAAGAAGTTGGATCATATTCTCAACGAGGAACATCGGAATTGAGAAGGAGGGATCTAGACTTCGGAAAACATTACCGGTCGCTTGGATTCATAGAACGTGTGCCCACACACACTCTGAGACGTGGAACTCGAGAATAGTAGAGAAGACACGTTGGTCAAACGCTCTAGTGATTCCGGAATCCGAGAAATAAGGTACGCTTGATCATGAATTTAATTTATTGTTATATGCATCATGAGATTCTTTTTGAAACGGCATAAAAAATTTTAAAACTTCCGCTGCGCCGTAACTCCGATATCGGATCCGTTTTTTCCAACATAATATAGCATATCACGGCATACATGAAAACATGTCATAGTTGAAAATAGTATTTACTATATTCCATACTGTAGGTGAGGTTGGTACTTACCTGATGTCCTACGTTATTAGTTTAACATTCCAACAAGACACATCAACAGGTTTAATTCATGTTTTCACAAAAGACATAAGATAAGGATCATCTTATCTTATCGTAAATCATTACATTCAATGCTGGTATCCTTAAACAGCATTCATTAGTAATCCTAGTTACATGTCTCCCACATACTATCATGATTTCTGATTCGGTTACTAAATGTAACCTTAGGGCACCTGGCCTAATCAAATAATATCTTGTTTGATTACTTAATGGAACCTTGGGTTCAAGGCCCAAACATACGTAAATAGTAATTAGTATTTTGTTAGGTTACTAATCTCACTAAGGCCCAATCCAATAGCTTGGGTATCTCATGTAGTTACTATAAGTAACCTAAATTATTTGGCCCAATAAAATTAGATAACCTTCCCGGTTACTATTTGTCCTATAGTTGTTTACCATAGGACTTGGCTTATTTCATTTTTTTTTTTTTGCTCTTTCTTGATAAACCTTTGTCAAGTTTTCTTTTAAAATCTTTATAAAAACTATAATTTCATAAAATCGTAACTTTTAAGCGAAGACAGTTAAAAACTGTCAAGCTCTGAAAACAATCTTTGAAAATAGTTCCTTAATTTCAGTTATCAATGTATGTATAGGAATTTCCTGCTTTTACACTGTTTTCTAAAAATCCTGTGCAGGAATTTCTTGTTTCCTGCACAATTTTGGGAATCTATTTTCACATTAAAATCTGTTTGGAATTAGAAAAATATTTCTGCATGAAAGTTGTAGATCTCAAATGGTACTACAACTTTTATTTTTTACTCAAAATCCAGTTCTACCTCTAACCTGTCCATTTTACTTGTTGAACCTATCTGGCCGTGCACACTGGATCTGGCTGACTAGGCTCGGTTTTCTATAAAAACAAAGCCCTTTGGAGTCTTATTTTTAAAAACCGTCCACGTAGCCCACTAGAATTTTCCATTTTCTACAACTTTGTAGTTTTGAGTTTCTTTAAATTCGGCTTAAAAACTGTCCTCAAAATACTGTTTCAAGAATACTGTCCAGTTTTACCCGAAAACTGACAGTTTTGCATGTGGTCCATTTTACATAAAATTTACGTGTACACTGCCTCAAACGGTTACAACCGTGAGCCTATGACAAACATGCAGCGTATTTCATAATGTTTCCATGATCATACATTCATTCTTAAACCTATGCGGACATATAACATACATATAGTAGGCATACTTGCAAACCCTAACATCTCACAAGCATACCATAAAAAACATGAACCAAAACATAAATCAAGACCATTAACCCCTAATCAAGCACAAATCTAAAAATCTAAACTAGGGCATAAGAAATAAAATAAGTTTATGCTCTTACAATTTAACTTTGGAAATACAAATAAATCTCCAAATCAAAGCTCAATTGAAACGCTTAGGGTGCCAAAGAGAATTACCTTAACCAATCTCAAATATTGGTGCTAGATTATTGGACCAACTTTTTCTCCTTGCTCCCTACCACAACCGGCCTTCCTTGGCTTGGTGGGTTCCCAAAAATTTTCGGCCAACTTGATTGGTGACTTCTCCAAATTTTCCGACCACCACTACCTAACACTTTCTCTTCTCTTTTTATTTCCTCTAGGATTCGGTTTTTAGGGTGAGAGTGTGAGAAGAAATTTTGGCGTGGTTTTAGGGTGTTTTCTCATTTTTGTGAACAAAATGAGCCCCTCCCCATTACCTATTTATAGGTGATAAATAATTAAATTTTTGTATTTATTTTAATCCAAAAATTGTATAATAGCCCTTAATAGAAAAATATTTGCCCATTAGTCCTTGGGAGCAAAATATTTGCTCAATGGTCCTCAAGAGGTGGCCGGCTATGAGGTTGTCTTGGAGGCCAAGTTATTTGCTTACATCATGCTTACATCATCATGTTTACATCATGCTTACATCATCTTGCTTACATATGCTTACATCATCATGCTTACTTTTCTAAAAATTATACTTTGACCCCTATGGGTAAAATATTTGCTCTTTAGTCCCTGAAGGTGGCCGACTATTGTGGAGCCACTTGGCTTCCAATTCTTGCATAATTATCCGCTTGATTCTAAAAAATCCATTAATATACTCATGCAGTCCATTTCCTGACTAACTTAAATAATATCAATACTGTTTTTCACCAAAAACAGTATTGTCATACTGGACTACAGTCCAGAATTTATCTGCATAAAATTGGACTGCATATCGGATTTTCTTAAGACTTGAAACTATTTAGTCCATATTGCCCTAAATATTATGCTTGATTTTTCTAAGGTGGTCTCATAGCTTATTCTGGCTCATTCATATGTAATGACGGTTAATCACAGTATAATTCTCGTACTGTTAATCATACTGCGGTACCGCCTCAGTCGAACATAAAGTCAACCTGGTCAATCTTTGACCGGCATAAAATCATAAATTCATATTATGTCTTTTTTCTCAAAAGGTATCATGCTTGACTAAGCAAACTATTATTGAGTCTCGTAATTAATTAAACGAGAACTCAAACATATACTGATATTCAACTCAGATCATGAGTTTCATATCGACATACAAGATTCAGTCTTAGATTTTCCTTATCTCTAAGGAAATCATAGGTTTATCACAATTTTGGGTTCTTACAAAGACAGGGAGAGGCTGGAGAGACAGGGGTAGATCTAGAATTTAAGGGAAAAAATGAAGTGAATATGCTATTTTGTTCTTAACTTTTAAAATATGCTATAATTTTCAATTAGGGTATTAAAATATACTATTTAATACAATTACCGTTAAAAAAAAAAAAAACAAAACAAAACAAAACAAAATGCTCCCTCCGTTCACTACTATATGTATGCTTCAAAACACTCAATTCGTCTAAATTTCCCTATAAGCTAAAGAAATAGCTTACACAACATGTTCAGAATTGGTCAATGAAAGATATTTTGGTAAAATTGCCATAAATAGGTTCAAAAATTACCAAATAAATTCTAATTGTAGTTCTAAACGAGAAAAATCTAAGCAATAGGGGAAAAAGTAATATTGAGCCAAAAAAAAAAGGCTTTAAAATAGTTTAAAAAATAATTTTCATTAAATTTCCTTGAGTAGTGGGTTCAAAAAAATTTATATATCTTTTAAAATTAAATCTTGTGTATCCTTTTTAAGGGAACTAAAAAAAATTATGAATATATATACAAAAATATATAAATGAAAATTTTAACTTTAAAAGTTTAAGTGCTATGTAAAAATCTCCTTAATGATTTTATATATCTTATATGGATTTTAACAGGATTCATATATATAAAATATTCCAATAAACAGAACATTTAAAATTAAATATTAGTTGAAAAATAATAATAGTAATTAATGTTTATATAATCTTTTTATATTTTTTAATTATGACTTAAAATATAAATCACGAATCTACTAAAGGTAATTGTACTAAATCATCCGTTATTAATACATTTTAAACACAGTCATTTTGTTAGCTTTTTAGAAGATTTAAACGAAATGAGTGTTTTTTTTTTTTTAACACTTTTTATTTAGTTAAGGGGTATAATCATCACTTTCAGAAAAAAGGGGGTGGGGGGATAATTTGGACGGCATTTTAAAATAACAATTAATGTCATATTAACAAATTTTGACATTTTAATAAATACAATTAATGTCACAGTGGCAAATTTGTCCGGTACATAGACCGGAATGGACAAAAGAGGCATTTTGAATGGTTTTTATAATATTGCAAAATAGAGTTAACTGCAAATCAATTTAATAATTTTTCAATAAAAATCAATTTAATAAACACCTCCAAGAAACTGTGGGCTAAAATCTCAATTTTAAAACGTGATCGTAATAAAACATTTTGGATAAAATTCTTGGAGCATATTATGCCATTGCTTTCAAAATATAGGAACTATATGTAATAATCATAAAATGTTGATCCACTTGAAATAAAAAAAAGTTAAATAATTTCAATGTCTTGATTCAAAACAGTTGTTGATAAAAAATTATTTTAACCATGCTCTATCAAAATCTTTTCTATATAAAAAAAATACTTGTTTTAATTCATTAATTGAGAGAGAGTTTTATTTTGAAGAATTTTGTAGGACACAAAAAATTTATTATCAGGAATAAATTAATAATAATTTTATACATGATTCCATCATAAAGTGTAAAGTTTGAAGTCCACCACTCTAAATTAAACAAAAATAACTAAAATAATTTGAATCATTAAATTTTACGATAGAATCTTACCATATTTTTTTTTTTACCATATGATTATCTGATAAAATTTAGCAAAAAAGTTGATGATTCACCATTTAAATATTTGGCAAATTTTGTGTTAGGATATAAAGAATAATCACAAATCCATTAATGGTCAAAACATATTACATTTACTTTAAATTAGAAAATCAAAACTTGTTTAAAATTAATGGTTCATGACTTCACTAATCTTTTTTTTTTTTTGTTTAGTTTAGTTTTTTTTTTCAAATCCTATTAAATTCTCCTACGGATTTCATGAATACTTTAATAATTACATAATTATATTTCAAACTGTTGAGAAAGAGGGCGAGAGTAGTGGCTGTCCCGGCCATTTGTTAACTTATAAATTAATACTTTAAGCTTGCATTTAGTTCGTCAGTTGGAAATAAAATTTTTAAGTTGAAGTTGGTTAACTTTTCAAAAATTAATTATAAATTTTGTTGACTTTAATTAAGAAGAAAAAGTACAGTTTAATTTGAGTTAAAATGAAATGACAAATGAAGTCTAACTCTTGGATCAATCCGCTAAATTTAGATCCTCAATAAAAGGAAAGGAAATTTTTTTTTATTTTTTTATTCAGGGCTCATTTGGAGTAACTATTAGAATTGGAGTTTAAGTTTTATAAGTTGAAATTAAAATGTGTGTTTGACTAAAGTGTAAATTAGAAATGAATTGTGATATAGAATAATGTAAAATTTTAGAATGTGTTTGAAAAAAGAAATATAATATGGATCTTGTTTTGTTTCTCTAATCATTCTGTATGATTGAAAAAAGAAAAAAAATCTTATTTTGACTTAAAAATAAAAAAGTTATAAAATTTTGAAATTTGAGTTTTCTTTAAAATAAAAAAGAGAGAAAGTAAATAAATAAGGTCAATTCTATGGTGGGGGAAAGCTTCTTTTCTCCACCGATGGGTAAAACTAATATGCATTGTTTGATAACTGTTTAATGACTAATAATAGTAGTGTCTATAGAAACTAACATGAAGACGACACATAGGATCATCTTACTCATTTTAAGTTTAATAATTATGAAAAGATCCCTACATTTTGTACAATATCAAATTCTACTTTCTATTTTTCTAATTTCTAGATCTAACTAAAAACTCAAAAAATGGGAAATAAATCTCAAATTCAAAATCCCTAAAAAAAAAAATAAAAATAAAAAATTTCATAAGATTCGACAAACCTCTAAAAGAGAAATCTAAAAAATTGAAACAAAAATCACCTTGTAGACAGTAGAGGACCACTTAGCTGCAGATGAATAATTCTAAAGGGGAAGGGTGATTTTGATGACATTTGTTGTCTGTTTTGTTGGTTGGGTTCTATCTTGGGTGGTTCAAACCTTATTTTGCCTCCTCCATGGGTATTCTTCTGCTCTGTGTTAATGAACATCAGACAATAATGTTTTGGATACCTTTAGAAGTCTCATTTTTGGATCCTTACTTGTAATTAATGTCAGACAATTGAATTTGATCTAATTTGTTAAATTTCATCTAATTTGGATCACAATTCAGAAGTTATTTATTAAAAAAAAAAAAAAAATTCAATGAGGCACAAGGAAGAATACTGGCGAGACAGTGGGTCTCGCCATTCGTAGCCCCACGCTCTCACATCATTGCGCCACCATCCCTACGCAGCTATACTCTGGCACCTCGCCAATGCCACCACACCAACGCCACCACGCCCTAACCCAACGCGAGCACCAGCCACCCACAGCCCAAACCAAGACCTCTGATCTTGAGTCACCACTCACCAGGTTGCAACCACGATCCCACACATGAGAGCCATCCACTGGACAACCCCGGCAGCTGACGGCCGAGTGATTCACGACGGCACCAGTTCCTCCCACTACTTGCGATGGCACCGGTTCCCCTACTCTCTACAACAGCACCACCCATGAAGCACCTTTTGGAATTGGGTTCTCCTTTTTTTTTTTTTTTTGGGGTAAAAGAAAAGAATTCAAATTTTCTTAAAAGTTTGGGGGTAAAAAATCAATTTACTAAAATCTAGAGGTAATATTTCAATTATTCTTTGATATGTTTTCAGTTTCAATTTGATGTGGTATAGAACACCTACATCCTCACTTAGATTAACTAATAGCCATTGGATCTTACCCTATCGATAGGAAAAACAGCCATCTCCCATCATAGAAGTCCGAATAAATAATTAAATAAAGTAAAAGAAGTGATTTGTTTTTAAGTCAAAGCGGATTTTAATTATAAAAGGAGCGATTCAATTCAGGTCAATTCCCAAAGTAATTGATAAATTCTTTTCTGATAAACCATGCACCTTTCTATAAAAGCAAACTTTCCATAGAAATTGTCGCCTAGTAATTCAAGAAAAAGAGAACTTTCCATGTTTTAAAAAAAAAAATCATTTTAATTTTTTCATCTGTAAATTTTAAGACAGAGTATATAAGAAGAAGTAGGTTCTATAAATAATTATTAAGGTAAATTTCTCATTAATAAGGATTCTTAGACGGTGTCCAATGATGTTTTCAAGCAAGATGAATATGCATTTCCTTTCATTCTATTCGATTCAAGAGGTGAACGAGACAAACGGTAGGATCATTAAGGGCAGTCCGACGAGTAAGTCAGTGGAAAGAATGGCCAATCAACGCACATCAGAAGGCGGTTTTGCAGATTATGGGTACTTCTGGTTGACCAATGAAGGAGGTCCGGTTGACCAATCAGGGACAAAATGATAATTTTACAAAAGTTTAGGGACAAAAATTTTTAAAACATCAAATTTAAATTTCAAATGCAACTTAATTATTGTAAACAAAATTTAGTACATTAATTAATCTAATTTAGTTTAATTAATCGCAATTAATTCTAACGGATGAAAAGTGCACATAATGTACTTTTTGATGTTTTTAATTGATTAATAAATTGAGTTTCAATTAAATATTTTCATGATTTTAAAGAAAAATTTTAGATTGAAAATATTTAGTTTTAATTTAATTTATTTTTAATTTAATTTATTTTGTTTTTTTAGGTTTATTTGGAAGAAGCATGCAAATGAGCCATTAAACAAAGGAAAAAGGGGCAAAATTTCGGCTCAACACCCAAGCATATCAGCTACCTGAGGATCCGCCCAACCAAGCTGGAGAAGTTGTCAAGCTGCGCCAGCAACTACATCAGAGTGGGCCCCGCCACTTTTTCCTCTCCAGCTTGTCCTTCCGAGTCATTAGACCACGCACCAATTAGGGCGCGAGTTCTTTTGCCAGCGCACGTCTACTCGTGTGCCTTCTCATATCTGCGTGGATCCCACTTCCTGATGGATGACGTCAGCCTTCACCCAATCTCTCTACTCCATGTGTGACGTGTGGCGTGTGGGTCCTCCTTTGTCCCCCACTAACTCAATATCTGATCACATTTTCTCTTTAAGGCGAATCAAAAAATACCACATGTCAACAGCCTTCCCATTTTGCATCAGTTTTTCAACACTTCTCCCACTTAGCATAGCAAGTTTTCCCTTGAATTTCATTGCTTTTACTTGAATCTTGGCATCCCAAAACTCTATAGATTGGGCAATCAGCTAAGGCTTTTGGGGGTTGTTGTCATTTAGTGTATTTTTGGAGACACATTTTTTCTTCATTTTCTAGTTTGACTTGCAATTTTATTTTCATACTTTCTTTCTAGAATTTGTGAAAATGATAAGTATGCTAGGCTAATTCTTCCATTGGTGAGGCTAGAGGTGAAATTATGTGTTGAGTGTTCTACTTGTGAAATTTATTCTCTTATTTTGTAATATTTTACATTTTGAATTAATGAAATCTTCTTATTGTCATTTGTTTTATTCCTAAATATTATATGCCTTATTTTATATAAGTATTAGTCTTGTTTTATTTATGTAATTTAGTCACATAATTATTTTACTTGAATTATTTTATAAGTTGTCTTTTACTGTAAATTGTCATAAAAAATATTTTGTCGATTTAGGATAACTTGCAATAATAATCTTTTGGAAATCAAAGTGAAGACTTAGTTTGTTTAAAATACTTATATTTTTGAGAGCTTAAAATCCATATTTTTCGATTGTGTATTTAGGATATAAAATATGCAATTGAGTTATCTATAAATCAATTTTACAATTAGAATACAAAATACATAAAGGATTCTTGATGCCTTACCTTTTTTTTATATTGTTGAAGTCTCTAAATTACATTTTCTGTTTTAATTTTCACAAACAAAAATCTAAAAAATATTTTTCTTTTACTTTTTTCTAACTATTTACTTCTCTAATATTCTTATTCTATTAATGTTTTCTTGGTTACTTTTATTACCTCCTAGTGGATACGACTACTCGATCTAACTACAATTAACTGTTTTAGAAAAATAGCTTGGACGTAACAACAACAGGCATTACATAAATTTAATTGGTTAGACATCATTGGTAATACC
Organism: Ficus hispida; assembly: GCA_025413025.1. Taxonomy (NCBI): domain Eukaryota; kingdom Viridiplantae; phylum Streptophyta; class Magnoliopsida; order Rosales; family Moraceae; genus Ficus; species Ficus hispida. Next base: position 10,731,568 of record CM046373.1, read on the forward strand.
AAGTTGGATAGATTATGTTGATTCAGTAATCGTTGATTGACCATAAGGTAAATCACTAATTTTCAAGTTAATCATTGATTGAATATGATCAATCATTTATTGACCAAATTTGGAAAAAAAAATGAGACGAAGGTCATATTGCTAAATAAAAAGAAGTTCAACCATATATTAGATTGGGTGACCAAAATAGGCCACTCTGCCTTATTTTCCTCTACTAATTTGAAAGAAATCTCTTTGATTTTAAGGGTAAATTGCTCATTTGATTCCCAACATTTTTATGAAATTACAATTTGGTCTTCAATCTTTTTTTTTAAGCCGAAAAGTCTCTAAACTCTTTAGAAATATGCAATTTGATCCTTTTTACTAATAAAGACTAAGAATTTAACAGCAAATATCACATTAATCACTCAGATTTACTATTGGGAGAAAGACTAAAATAACATTTTTAAATAGCGTAATAGTAAATTATAGCATAAAGTTTAAATATAGTAATAAGTAACATAGTTAAATTTATGATCACATAATATCAAAAAAAAAAAAAAAATTCCCTCATCCTTCTTCTTCTCTCTCTCATAAGAAACTAGAACATAAATATATTGTTAAAAAATTACCGTAAATTCGAAATATTTTAGAAAATCTAAGGAAATCGAAGAATTTAATAGAAATATATGGCTATAATTTACCATCTTTTTAAAAATATGCTATAAACTTTGAAGTTACCTATAAAATATACTATTTACTATAATTTTCCTTTTACTTTACTATTTAAGGGTAATAAAGAAAATTCTTTTTGAATAAAAATAATTCTACGTACATCTACAATATATGCAATCAATTACATTTAATTTTTAACTTTTATTAATAAAAAAGATCAAATTGTGTCATTTCTAAGAGTTTAAAGACATTTTAACTATAAAAAAGATGGAAAAGCAAATTACAACTTCATAGGAGACCGAGCAAGTAATTTATCCTCATTTTAAATATGAAACATAGTCTTTGAACCTCCTTTCTCATCCACATAACTGGTCCCATTGTGCCAAATTCTGTTATTAATTATGATGCCTCCACTCAAAAAGTAAATTTTTTTTTTAAAATTCACTCAAATATTATCCTTGCGTTTGGAACTAGTACTTTGTTTTTTCCCTGTAGAAAAAGAATAGTTATTTTTCCTATCCACACAGTGGTATAAATTAAAAAATACATAAAAATGTTGGTCAAATCAATATACCTTTGAAGATAAAAATGGCATTACTGGCAAGTTTCCAAAATTAGCTTATCAAAATTTATTAATTGAAGATTGAAGTTCAAAATTTTTTTCCTAGCGAATTAAATTTAAATTCTCGAATTTTTAACTGATTTTTTAGGATGAAATGAGAGAGAATAGTTAGAGCATTACCTTCCAAGAGACAAGTCTCTATAAATTCCACATCTCACCCTTTCATTTTTCTTCACAGTTGCAACTTTCGTAACATTTTTCTGGGGAAGATCCTCTCTCTTGTCTTTATTTTCTTCTTCTTTTTAGAGAGCAGAAGCATTTTCGATTTGGGTGTCCTTTTGTTTCTGTTTTTGTCCTTTTCAGTAAGTTTTGTCTACTCTCCACGTTCTGCTTCTCTGATTTTTTTTTTTTATAATTATTATCTACCTTAATCCCCTGTTTGCTTTCCCAGAAAACGTGGTAAAGAAAAAATAAAGCTTTTCTGGTCTGTTTCTAATGTTTTTTCAACTTTATGTTTTTGGGATATGTTTTTTGGATTCAGGAAAAAAAAAAACAAAAAAGAAAAATGGCAAGGACTGCCAATTTCATGGTGGGACTTCTGCTCATGATCTGCTGGGCAGCCATGGCAGAGTCTGCAAAGTCCTATTACAAATACAAAGACCCGAAACAGCCATTAAATGTCCGAATACGGGACCTACTGGACAGGATGACACTGGAGGAGAAGATTGGTCAAATGGTGCAAATTGATCGTTCTGTTGCTTCATCTGATGTTATGAAGAAATATCTAATTGGTAGATTCTCAATTTCGTCGTTGTTTTCCTCATTAAGTAAATTCAAGGTAAAGCACCGCATTGTTTTTTTCCTTTCTGTCCGGTTAGTCGAATTCTGTGTCCTGCAGGTAGTGTTCTGAGTGGTGGAGGAAGTGTTCCGGAAAAGAAGGCTTCACCGGAGACTTGGATCGACATGGTTAATGATTTTCAGAAGGGATCTTTGTCGACCCGTCTTGGGATTCCGATGATTTACGGAATCGATGCAGTTCATGGCCACAACAATGTCTACAAGGCAACAGTTTTTCCACACAATGTTGGTTTAGGTGCAACCAGGCAAGTTGATTTTGTGATAAGATTCAAGGGAAAGGGAAATGAAAGATTTGCTTTACACAATTACCAGTTTATCCTTTTTACCATAAAATCATAGGGACTAAAAAGTAAAATCCGTCTGCTAATCTTGCTGCCCCTATTTTCCCTTCTAGTTTTCCTTCCGGGTCAAACAAGGCCGCCTTAGTGTTGTTACAAGTTGAAATGGGTTAGTATTTGACTTTGTGAACATCACATAGTTCAGAACAATGTATTCAAACACTAAAACAAGAAATAGTTCTAATAGTAGGAATAGTAATGATAACAACTATAGTAGTTGCAGTTATAGACTGATATTAATTTCACATCTGACTTCAGTCTCTATCATGCAGGGACCCCGAACTTGTTAAGAGGATAGGAGCTGCAACTGCACTTGAAGTTAGAGCTACAGGCATACAATATGTTTTTGCACCTTGCATAGCGGTTAGTTAGATCGGAAATTTGATCCTCATTGGAAGTTGATTTAGTTTTCAATTTCAATCCTTTCTTGAATCCTCTGTGTGTGTGTGTGTGTGTGTGTGTGTAGGTTTGTAGGGACCCGAGATGGGGACGATGTTACGAAAGTTACAGCGAAGACCCCTTGATTGTTAAAGCAATGACGGAGATTGTATCTGGATTGCAAGGGGAGATACCTGCAAACTCTCGCAAGGGTGTTCCATATGTTGCTGGAAAGTGAGTACCTTTTTAACCATTTTAATTTTGACTTTAACATGTGCTTTTCCTAGTGGAAAATAGGAAAAATGTTTGCCTAGTTTTCTTCAAATGGTTATCGACAAAAACAATTTGAAGTACATCTAAAGGAAAAGGAAGAAAAACATGAAATTCTAGTTCTTGGACTGTGAGGAAAGGAAGGTATTCTAGAAATTTATATGCTTGGATTTTGAGTCATTCATACTGAAAGAAAGGAAGGTAAATTATCAATAAAATAAAATAAATAAAATAAAAGAAAGGAAGATGTTCTTTACGTTTTTCCCAAGCCATTCTTTAGTCTATAACATGTTTTCTTATAAGTGAAATGGAATCAAAAGCGTCTTCACCTCTATACCTCCACTCTCGGTTCAATATATCAAAGGTAAATAGCAATTGAGATCACTAATAGAATAGTAAAAGATCATATCCCTACACATACAAAATCTATCAACAAATGATCGTCAAATTAACAAACTTATTTGATACATAACTTCAATCAATAATCTAATACGAAAAATTCAAGTAAGACCTTATTTATTATCATGTCACCATCACTATATATATATATATATATATATGTATAATAGCTTTTTCAAACATTGCTTTTTATCTATAAGAGTTTATCAAAAAAAAATTTTTTTGAGGTGAAAAAAATAATAGAGCTAGCTGAAATGGTTGACTGAAATATGGGTGGTACAGCAAAGAAGTCTAGTCCTTTGGGTTTTGTGTACACACTTGCGTTAATGTGGTCCTTGTTAACAATAATAGCTCAAGGAGATTGGTCCAAAAAGATGGCATGTAGTTTTTTTTTTTTTTTTGGTAAATATATAGTATATGGTATACACCACGTTGTATCACTTGTGCTACAGTGGTATTGTATAAGGACAGACGACAGAGACAAAGAACAGCCAGGCAAACAAATAAAAAAGGACAGATTTTGAAAAAAAAAAAATCAAAATAGATATCTTAGGCTTTCTTTTCTTTTTTCTTTTTTCTTTTTTCTTTTTTCTTTTTTAAAGGAAGATATCTTATGCGTTTTGAAAATGGTGATCTTGCAGATAAGAACAGATTTTTTTTTTTTTAATATTTTTTTTCTGTCCCAGATCTAAGAAAAAAAGTGAATAAATAAAGAGGAGAGAGAATTATAAATTTGGTATGGATTTTTTGAAAAAGACAGGGAGTTCGGACTTCAGATTCATTCACTTACTGATGTTTTGAGAAGTCATTCAAGTATTGCTTGTTTTATTTTATTTTATTATTTTAATAAAACAAAAAGAAAAAAAATACATAATTTTTAGAAAATAGATCGACAACGTAACCTTCCAGAAGACATTAATAGATTTTTAAATAAACAACACTAAGTTATCACTTTTATTCAATTTTTGATACAATATATTCTTTTTTTTTTGTTTGACCAAAAAAAAAAAAGTAAAGGCACAACATATTTTTGCTTGTCATGAGACGTAATCTGTAGCAGTAGAGTTAGACTTGTGACAATTTCATATCCACCAAAGTTTGCAAAATTTTTGGTTTTTAGTATTAAAAATAATTTTTAAAAAATAGTTATACTCATTTTATGAGAGAATTGTAAGCGTAATCGACTTAAAATTGAATCTAATATCTTATAAACATAATTTTGTAATATTTTTCTATATTATCCTTACTGAAAAATTGGTTAAGGATGGACTTTTGGTAGCGTAATGTTTTGTCTTGAGTGGAATACCCATCAAGACAACGCATGACTAACTAATTATTGAGTGTCGGTCGACTTTTTTTTTTTGGGTTGGCATCGTCTTTTATGATTCATCAGTGAGGCGAATGTCCTTTTTAGTAAATAGCTTAATTTTGGGGGTCATGAAGCAAATCCGCCGATTTTTAGCTTATCACCATAAATATCCCTTTATTTTTTTTATTTTTTATTTTTTTAGATATGCATATAGTGTAATCAAATATAAAATTATCATTCCATTTATGCGTATAATTATAATATCCCTCTCTTCTATCCCTCTTCACTTTCCCTGAAATCTATGTAACTCAACTTTGAAACCAAAATTTTTCTATTCTATCTTGAGGAACTCTTCCCTTGTTTGGGCAAATGTTTGTCCAATCTAAATAAAAAATTTTGCACACATTTAGTGTAACGGTTTGAAATATAGAATTTGAGTTTTCATTGTAGGGTTTGAATTGCTGGAGTTAAAACATGTAAAAACTGGAAATGTGTTTAGGTAAAAAATTACAATACGAAACTTATTTTGTTTGTCTTGAAATTTTATATAATTTAAAAAAAAGTCATCTCATTTAGATTTGTATATGGAAAGTTGTGGACTTTTAAATTTTCAGTTAAAAAACTGTAAATAATGAAACTGAAGACAAAATAAATAATAATTGGATTGTAGTATTAGGATTTAAATCATTCTACTAAACATTCGATATCTTTTTTGAAATCTGCACCACATTTGTTTTTTTTTTTTTTTTTTGGCCCCCCTCTTACAGATAACAATCCAGTTTCGATTCGCAATTCAAATTGATTTTTTTAGTTTGAATCTATGCTCCAAACGGTAAATTGCCATTTTTCTTAGGTAGGCCATTTCGTACCTAACTGGGGATGAAGCACCAAAATACAAACTAATGTTTGGTATAGTTTTTATTCGAAACCAATCTTTGACATTCCTAGTGGTTTTATTTTACTGAAGTGCCTTCTTTTTTTTTTTTTTTAATAAATTAATGAAGTGCATTGTTAATGCTTGCTGTTTCTCCATTTCAATCCACAGCAAAAACGTAGCAGCTTGTGCAAAGCACTACGTCGGCGACGGCGGAACAACCGAAGGCATCAACGAGAACAACACCGTGATAAACAGACATGGATTACTCAGCATTCACATGGCAGGCTACTACAGCTCTATCATCAAGGGTGTTTCAACTGTCATGATATCTTACTCGAGCTGGAACGGGAAAAAGATGCATGCCAACCGCGAACTCATCACCGGTTTCCTCAAGAGTACTCTCCGGTTCAGGGTAAAAAACACAACCAAATCTTTTACGTTTAACTTTCGTTCTAGCCTTTTCACCATCTTCCTTTTAAATCTTTTTCAGGGGTTCGTCATCTCAGACTGGCAGGGCATCGACAGGATCACCTCGCCACCGCATCTGAACTACTCATACTCCATTGAAACAGGAATTACTGCTGGCATTGACATGGTAACTCTATCGACATTTTGCTTCTCTCGTGTTTTCGTTAAAACATCAGATTTAATTTTTGTTTTAACACCTATTTTGGTGATGTTACAGATCATGGTTCCATACAACTACACAGAATTCATAGATGGACTAACCTACCAGGTCAAAAACAAAATTATTCCCATAAGCAGAATTGATGATGCAGTGAAGAGGATTCTGAGGGTTAAGTTTATGATGGGTCTGTTTGAGAAACCACTGGCCGATTACAGCCAGGTTCACGAGCTTGGCAGTAAGGTTCGTTATCGAGAGCCTTGAATACATACAACCTCATATTTTTACGTCAATTGTCGGCTTTTTTACTTGAATAATTTGCAAATACATCGTCCATAATTCATTGTCCAAAATTTTCTGCTCTACTATGTTACAGGAACACAGGCAGTTGGCTAGGGAGGCTGTGAGAAAATCGCTAGTGCTGCTGAAAAATGGTGAAGGTGCCGATAAGCCAGTGCTACCCCTTCCCAAGAAGGCACCAAAGATTCTAGTTGCCGGTACTCATGCAGACAATCTGGGTTATCAGTGCGGTGGTTGGACAATTGAATGGCAGGGACTCAGTGGCAACAACCTCACATCAGGTACTTTAGATGTTTCTTCTCCGACTCGTTAGTAAATTTGCATAACCAGCCAAGGCTAATAAGAACCTCTGTACCGAACAGGTACCACAATCCTCGCTGCCATAAAGGACACCGTTGATCCCAAAACACAAGTGGTGTACAACGAAAACCCCAATGCCAACTTTGTCAAGTCCAGCGGATTCTCCTACGCCATTGTCGTGGTGGGAGAACCCCCATATGCAGAAACATTTGGCGACAGCTTGAACTTGACAATCCCAGACCCTGGCCCTAGCATCATCACGAATGTCTGTGGGGCTGTCAAATGTGTTGTTGTAGTAATCTCAGGACGTCCTGTCATAATCCAACCGTATGTTTCTTCAATAGACGCGCTTGTTGCTGCTTGGCTTCCTGGAACTGAAGGCCAAGGTGTTGCTGACGTCTTATTTGGAGATTATGGGTTCACCGGAAAGCTTTCCCGGACATGGTTCAAGACCGTTGACCAACTCCCCATGAACCATGGAGATCCACACTATGATCCCCTCTTTCCTCTTGGATTCGGCCTCACTACCAAGGCTGGTTAAAACCATTCCAGAACCATAAAAATAATGTCAAGTTTTTGACAAATGCAGAGCAACTTCTACATGAGATTTGGTTATTGTTGAGATTGAAATAAACTTGTTGCTAAAAGAGTTACATTTTCCATGAGGGGAAAAAAAAAATTTACCGGTTAATGGGGAAAAGATGCCCAACGTTGGAAATGAACTTTTGAGTCTATTTAAATCATCTTATGGAAACCTGTCTACTTTTTTTCTTACTTTGGCATCACGACATCTATTTTGTTCACAGAATATTTTGTTTTGGATCAAACAAGATCAAATAATAAAGCATACTCCCAAGTGGGGAGGTGAAAGGGAAAAACTAACAGCCCCGTTTGATACTGTTTTGTAAAGGAATCTCATGATTTCTAATATTTTCAAAATGATCGTTATAAAATAAAATTTGTTTTGCACAAAGTCATAAAACTAAAACGAAAACAAAAAATCGTTTTTCATTGTTTACCAATTTTTCATTTTTTGTTTAGGAATGAAAAAAAGAAATGAAGTTATTTTCTTCATTCGAATTTTCATTTTTCTAAGACTCATGCACCCAATCAATATTTTGAAAAACATGTCCAAACACAATTTTACTTTTTCTTGCACTCAAACCAGTTTCTATAGAAGCACAACCAAACATAATTTCAAAAAATATCTCAAAATTATTCTCAAAACATTCTCGTTTTTATTTCATATCCTAAACAAAGTCATTCCCAAGATGCTTTCAAACGGGCCCAATAAGTTTATCATGTTGCATTTTATCTAAAGACTCCAAATATCTGGTATATCTTCAAGCAAAGCTGTGACCCCAGCATACGGACATTTTTCATGCTATAGTTGACTAAATTCCGTGGTCCTCTCTCTCTCTCTCTCTCTCTCTCTCTCTCTTCTATTCAACTAAGAGGATATGTGTGCTTTACAAACACAACTATCAAGGGCTGAGTTCTTCTAAATATAGTACTGTCCTCAAATAATAATTTTGAGGAAGTTTGATGTCTCTCATTGGACTGCACTTGAGACAACTGAGGGCGTTCTATATCCAAACACAAGAGAACAACTAAATTTGCATATGTATCTATAGAACAGAGAATTAACAGAGAAGCCGTGTAGGGCCAAGGCAGCTATGCTTCCCCGTCCTACCCCCACCCCAATGCCAGACTAAAGAGAGGCCAGGCAAAATCCCCACTAGGGGTCGTCCATTAAAAGAATTCCGGTAACATTCGCAACACAAACTCCAGAGGTCACAGTAAAACAAAACCACATTTCATCGATTCGAGTCTAAAATCCCGCATGAATGCCATCCCCAGAAGGGACACGACCACAACTCAATATAGGAAATAATAACGTGAAGATGAACAAATGCGCCAATCAAGGACAACTAATATAACAGTGTACGTGTAGAACATGAAAGCCATGATACATAGAGCTTTATTCATTACAAGTAGTAAAGATACTTTATCCACATAGATTATTTACTTATATGGAACAACATAAACTACTAATAGGATGGGTGAGCTGATGGAAAAAAGACACTACCATGAAGTTGTAGCTCTGGTACATCTTAGAGTTCCCCAGCGGGATCAATTCCCAGCACCAGTTGCACGACTCGCATCTTCAGCTTCTTTTATCTGCCTCAAGATGTCTGCCTTTTGTTCGAGGAGAGCCTCTATTTTACAATCGACCTTCTCTAGTTTCTGTTTTAGCTTGGCAATATCCTTTCCCTTGTTCTTTCCGTCAAGTTTTCTTTTCTTATCGCCATTCTCCTTCTTGTCTTTTTCTTCCTTCTCCGTACCACCCTTTGTCTTTCCTTTATGCTCTTCTTCCTCATTTTCATCCTCTGGTTCTTTCACACTTTCTTTTATGTCAACATCCCAGGAAGTAACTGCAGTCGCGTGCTTCCCCATCTCTTCTTCATCCTTGTACTTCTTCTCCTTGTCCTTCTTCTCTGTCTTCTTCTTCTTTTTCCCTTCCTTGTCGTCGTCATCTTTTTCTGTTGGCTCTTCATCCTTGTACCTTTTCTCTTGTCCATCTTCATCCCTTTTAGCCTCTGATCCTTTCGGACTTTCTTCTATATCAATGTCCCTAGAGGTAACTTTAGCATCATCTTTTCCCGCACTTTCTTCATCCTTGTACTTCTTTTTCAACTTGTCCTCGTCTTTTTTCTCCTTCTTCTTCCCTTCTTTCCCTTCTTCTTCCTTTCCCTTTGTTTTCTTTTTTTCCTTCTCTCCCTTCTCATCGTGTGGTTCATTCAACTCTTTCTCCTTTTGTTTCCTATTCTTCTTCTCATCATCTTTCTTCTCTTTCTTTTTCCCTTCTTTATCATCACCATCTCCTTTATCTTTTTCCTTTTTCTTCAGTTTCTTCTCTTCTTTCTCCTTGTTATCATATTCTTTTTCCTCGTCTTTTACAGTTTTTTTCCCTTCCTTCTTATCATCCGTTTCATCCACCTCTTTCTCATCCGCCTTTTCAATCAGTTTTTCATCTTTGTTTTCTACCGCCTCTTCCTCTATGTCTCCATCTTTTTTCTTCTTCCCTTTCTTGTCTTTCTTATTTTTCTCTCTCTCCTTGTCTTCTTCTCCATCCTTGGCTTTGACATCGTCTTTCTTCTTTTTTTTCTCTTCTTTTTCCTTTGTTTTCTCTTCTTTTTTCTCTTTCTTTTTCTCATCTTTTTCCGCTTTCTCATCTGGTCCTTTGTCCATTTCCTTGTCTTCATCATTTTCCTTCTTCTCTCCTTCTCTATCTTTGTCTTTCTTTTTCTTCTTCTCTTTCTCCCCCTCTTTTTCCTTCACCTTTTTCTCCTTTTCCTTCTTTGGCTTCTCCTCCTCATTATGTTCATGTTTATCCTCCTTTTCTTTCTTTTGTTTCGGCTTTGCTTTCGCCACCGTCTTGGTCTTCAATTCAATCTCTATCTTGCTTTCCTCCTCTGGTTCGATTTCTATATCCTTAGTGTTCATTTTAACATGGAACGCTTCCTTTATAATTTTCTTTTCTTCGCTGAACTGAGCTTTTTCTTCCATTTCTGAACTCTTTGCAAAGATTCTCACTGCAAAACATAAAGCGCAAATAAGAAGCTAATGAACTAATGAACAGAAATTCCGACACTCTACAAACATGTGACCCTAAAAGGCAACAATAACCAAAATGCAAGTTCATTTATCTAAGAATGAATCTTAAGTGACCCAAGGAACTGCCTAAAAGAAATCGTAAAAGGTATATAATGTTACAAAAATCATACAATTTTCTTCCAATACAACCAGTATGCGTGTTGCAACAACTGCACATCTAGAAATCCCATATTGCACCAAGTAAACAGAGTACAATACAAGAGGAGAATAATCTCTAGTAAGTCACACGTGGCAACTAAAATACTAATTTCCTAATATTCTATCACCTAAAAAAACGCGGCCATTTCATGGTCTCATTAAAGAACTTTGATAAGCATTTCCTACTTTTTCCTTTCCAAAGGTGAAGATTAGGAATATAAGAATTATATCGTGTTCTCATACTATCGAATATCGACACCTGCAAGAAGCCATTTTGGAAGTTGGTCAACCAAACTAATAATTAAGTCTACCTTGCTTGATTAGCGGAAATAAAGTATTCATTCTCGTAAGCAATGCACAGAATATTAGAAACCTCTGCTACAAAATATTAAACGGTCCAAAAATACAGCCTAGCTGAAACAATGGCCTATTCCTTCTATTATCCCCAGGGTAAAACAGCTCTAGAAATCATGAATCCGATTTTCGGCATTATTAAAGATTGTAGCACTTTTCTCAGACATTAAAACTCTAAAAACGATACTCAAGACTCAATCTTACAAGCTTTCATGCTCTCACAAGAAAGGAACATAAACCATCAGAAGTCTTTCACTCCAAGTATGAGATTTTTTTTTTTTTTTATCCCTCAATTTTTATCTTTCTTTCAAGGGTCAAAAAGGAATTGCCTCATAACACGTACATAAAATTGGTGGCTCCTTGGGGAAAGAAAAAATTAATTAATTAATTAATTAATCATGTTATTTTATTTTTGTCAAGAAATGCTATCTTCAGAGAGATCTCAAGTAACAAAACTTACCCATCAAAAGAAATTCAAATAAAGATCACATAACTTCATTTCAATCTATGTTTGGATAAATGCAAAGCAAAATTTTACCTCTTTCGATTCCAGCCTAAGGAGTTTCTAATTATATTTAACAAGATATAAATATATATATCGCTTCCCTTGTTTTCTTTTCGAATGAAAAATTGGATCACAAACAACATGATAAGGAACTTAGAAAAAAAAAAAAAAAAAAAAACCCCACTAAAGAATAATAATAATTCACCCGAAAAAACACAGAACAAACTTAGCAAACAAGTAAAAAGATCAAGAACTGAAGCTCGGCAACCAAACCCCTAAAACATTGTGTCTGAATTGTGAAACAAAGATCAACGACAAAGAAACGTGTGATATGGATCTTCGCAGAACAGCAAGTTCATAGTTTGCCTAAAATATGATCCGAGAAAAAGATGAAAAATATGCCCAAAAAACAAAAAGATTCAAAATCGAGACCAAAAAAAAAATTTTTTTTTGTTTGTTTTTGTACCTTTGTGGAAGTCTTTGAGCCAAAAAAGAGAGAAGGAATTTCGGGAGAAGATGAGTGGCGTTTGCAGAGAGGAGAGAGAGGAGAACCTTCCACAACTTCTACAATGTTCGTTTGTTTTAAGGAAAGAGAGCTTTTCAAAGAAAGGGACCCGCTGCTTTTATTTTATTTTTTTTTTTTCTCTCTTTCTTCTTCTTCCTTCTAAATTTTAGTTTTTAAATAATATCTAATCAATTATATTACGTAATTTTAAAAAATTTTAAATATTTTATAACGTTTTTTATATCTTAATATCTAATTTTTTTAATAATATATTAAAATATAATTGATTAATATTATTTGAGATATCAAAATTAGACATTTCCAAATATTGAGTTGTCGATTTTAAACATAGTCATGTGTCAATTGAAATCCTACTTTTTTTTTAATGGGCTCCTCTACGGCCTGGTTTGAAATTGGGGAACTAGTCCCTAAAGTATCGTAGTCACAAAAGTTGTTGTGGCCACATTTTTCAGTAATAAAAACACATCCAACGACTAGGATTATTGAAGGGTAATGGAGGGCATTAAAGGGCATTTGCAGTCTTTCATGGGTGTACAACCGGTTGAATGAGACAAAATTTATAATAGGTAAGGGAAAGTTTTAATATAATTAAAAGTATTGAAGAATGCATGGAAAAAACAAAAAAAAAATTATCTATTTCATATCTCATGTACAAGTTGCAACCTTTGGGGGGGTTTTCGAGAATGTTTTAAAAAGAGCACATATCTGAAATATTACTGTATGATTTGGATATTTGTTCTCTTCTAATGTCAAATAAAAGGTGATTTTAGTACAAATATCTCAATCATTGGACAAAAATACCAAACAAGTACACTAAAAGGGCCATTCACATAATTTACTCTTTTCTCTCCTCTATGATCTCTTCAACTTTGATATCGGCTTCTCTTAATAGGGACCAAATTGTGCCTTATTATACAACACAATATCTGTTGTCATTCATTTATTATTTATTCAAAAAAAAATTATCACTCATGTAACAAAAGGCACTCCTTGCCATGGGGAGCGAGTCTACATGGTCTTTAAAGCTTTTAAACTTTCAATCAAGTGACACATATAGTAGCATATCAAAACCTAGAGGATACCTTCATACCAATTATATCGGTGTATGATTTAGAGTTTCTGATCGTTGTATAGAACTATAACAAATATACAGGACTCTTTAAAGTATATCAGGAAAAGTGTTTAATTAGACATATTTTTGAAAAAAAAAAACTTGAATATTACTAAAGAGGGTTTCTTACAATACTCGATTCCTTCTCAAGAAAGAAGATACGAATATTTATAAAGGGAAGAGGAATAATTCGGATTTCAAAACTATTTTACAAAGGGAAGGGACAAACATACTGATTGAGGCCAGGAAACAAGTGGCCAACAAAGCTAAAAGTAGTGCGTTGGAAAGTAAATTACAAAGCAGAGAATATATTTTGCTGACCCATAACAACAAGCTTAAAAGACGAGGCACATGGACAGGTAGCTGTGGAATCTTATCTTGCTGGGCAGTGGTGCTTGCTGAAGTATGTGCTTACATCTGAGTTGAGCTGAGCTGGTTGCTGAGACATCAGGGCTAACATCACCATTTAAAGTTCATGGGCTCATAAGATAGGCTGAGATTTGGGTCTTGATCATATTGATCATAGAAATCATAGCCTTCTAAGCCATAGTATGCATGTTCATTTGTGGGGTCATTAGTTGGTCTACCAGAATTGGAGCTGGGCTCTAGTTGAGTACAGAATCTCGGTGGATCTTCTTCTTCTTCATCATCCGTAATGGTGAGTTGTGAAAACTTGTGAAGATTTGGAGAGGGATTTAGATTGAGATTGGAATTAAAATCGCCAAATGGACTAGTATCACCAATAATTGGGCCAATCTTGGTATGATAGTAGTCAAGTTCTCTTGTGAGGCATAGCATGTATCCGTCCGGAAGAATTTCCCATGGAGCATTTTCTATTGGAAAGGGCCAGATCTCATCTGGAATGATTCTGTTTTCGAGGAACAGGAGTTTTTGGAGACGTCTATAGACAGGACTGTCTTCTCTAAGAGGGGTTTCTCCTGTGGTGAATACTTCAGCTTTCAGATGAAAGTCTGGAGTGTTTCCAATGAGTTAACAATTGGGGCTGATTATGAAAACTGTGTAGCATTTCAGAGGACATGCATTGTTGACATTGAGATTGATTGGGAAAGTTATGAACGTTGCTCTGTCACCTTTGATCTTCTTCCATTCTTGATCCAGGAGTTGTTTCCATCTTGTGATATGGGTGAACCACATAAGAGTGTTGATCTGTGTTTCACAGGCTAGCTTAAACTCTGGTCTGTCTTGGTAAAGCTGGATTGTGGTATGCAGTGAACATGTAGGAACTTCAATAGCATGGTGTAAAAGCTTGCTAAATACCAGAAAAATTTGGACATCTGTCTTGGCATATAGAGAGCTTCTAGGAAGGGAAGAAGTTTTGCGAATGGATATTTGGGTGGAATCCAAGATCATGGAAAATTTGAATTTCCATTTTCTTGATGAGCTGGGTTTGCATCTGGAGGCTCTTTTAACATTCTTTTAATAGGGTCTTGAGAGATGATGATACTGAAAGCATCTTTGAGAAAGGTATCTAGGAGGTTATGGATAAAAGAGGAAGATGAGGATGAAGCCATCTCTGTGATTGTGGAAAGGAGTGGGATGGTGTTGTGTTTGGTGGTGATGAGATTTATAGCTGGTCGTGACAATAAGTCAGGGATAATATTGTCTTTTCTTATAATATGAGAATATCAAAAGTGTAATGTGAAAACCATGCAGCTAATCTTAATAACTGTGCATTTACCACTTTGTTAAGTTTGAACTTGAGCATTCCTTTTGAGGCGGCAAAGTCAGTTTCAACCAGGGAGTGGTGTCCAATCAGGTGGAATTCAAACTTCAAGATCCCTTACTTAATAGCTAAAAGTTCTTTGAACGTTGAATGATGGTGAAGCTACGAATCTTTGAATGTTCTACTTTTATATCCACATATTTTTCTTTTTCCTTTTTCATCTTTTTCGTAAACAACTGCTCCCCTATGTTTGTGACTTGCATATGTCTGAAGAATTCTCTTTCCTGTAGAAGGAATCTTCAGTAGTGGCAAATTCTGCATTTGTCTTTTCAGATGTTGGACTGCTATAGTATGAGTGAGACCAAGCTGGTCGGTCCTTTCTGAGCATCTGTTTGAGGGGGACTATATGTTGAGACAGCTATGGAACAAAGTCTCATAAATAATTGACTATACCAAGAAATTGTTGGACTTGAGCTTTTGTAAGCTGATCTGAGAATTTGATCAATTCATGGGCTATATGGGGCTGGGCCTCATAATGTCCATTATTTTATTTTATTCCCAAAAAATCAATTTTGATTGGCAAGTAACATCTTTTTTTCTACAGCATTACACCATGTTGTCTAGTAAGGGCTTCGAATTGGGCTAAGAGAGCTAAATGTACTTCTTGTTATGGAGAGAAAAGAAGGATGTCATCAATGTAGACAAGGGCTTGGTTAAGTATTGGGCTGTAAATATAGGTCATAGCTTTCTAAAAAAGGGAAGGGGCTGTTTTAGGCTGAATGGCATAACAGTCCATTGAAAATTGTG
This sequence comes from Ficus hispida, assembly GCA_025413025.1. Lineage (NCBI taxonomy): Eukaryota > Viridiplantae > Streptophyta > Magnoliopsida > Rosales > Moraceae > Ficus > Ficus hispida. Next base: position 10,747,241 of record CM046373.1, read on the forward strand.
ATTGGGTATACAAAAAGCTATTTTGGGCCAATCATGAGGTTTGATTCCCAATTGCCAAAAACCCGCTTTCAAGTCAAACTTTGAAAATATTTTTGCATTAGAAAGACTTGCAAACAGAGTATATTTGTTAGGTAAAGAGAATTTATCATCGGCAAGAAAATGGTTGAGAGATTGATAGTTGATTACCAACCTTTGCTTACCCCGTATCTGTTCCGATATCTTATTGACATAGAATGCATGAAATGCCCATGGGAAGTTTGTTGACTCAATCAATCCTTATTTTGAAGCTTTGCACATTTATTTATTGCCATTTACTGTGTTTTGGACTCATTCCTGGGTGGCTTGCCTTCGTTAGATTAACATCTTCATTCTGCTTGAAAGGAAGAGAAATGAAGAACTCTCATTTTTCCATAAAGGCGTATTGCACTTCTGGAGGAATTCAAATGAGTGATGGCACAAGAGTGTTGTATCAGCTTCTCTTTGATCTCTGATAAGGGTCTAGTGCCGTTGGAAGTAGTTTGGAATTAACTCCCATGTAGTAAAATACTGCTTGTAGGCTAGACCATGAGGTAGGATTTTCAATCCTAGTTTCTTCATGTACAGATCAAAACCTATAATTAAATCTTTATCAGGTAGTTTGGATCCAATAATCCGGTGGACTATGGAATATCCTGGGAAAAATTCCAATTTGATAGGCTTATTGATAAGTTCCGTACAGAACACTTCTCCATTTGCAGCATAGAAGAATTGTTTCTTCTTTTTCCAATATGCTGGAGGAAGGATGTCTGGATTCATGATGGAGTAGGAAGCACCTGTGTCAAATAAAGCAGCAACCTAATAGGGTTGGCATATTTGGAAGGAATGCCTTCATCTTGATGATTGGGACCTTCTGGGCCATGTTAACATATTCATCTGTAATACTTCTCCTTGATCCTGTTCTGAGTCTAAATCTGATTGGCTAGTTTCATCGTCAGAATCTGAAATTGGAGTGCAGAGAGAGTCTGGTCATTGATTTCTTCATCAACAAAGAAAATGAATCCACTTCATTATCAAAAAGTGAAATACCAGTGACTTCTCTGATATAAGCAATCATTTTCTATGACTTAGATCTGGGATAATTCTTTATAAAGTGGTTTTTACTACCGCAGATGAAGCATCTTATTGATTTTTTCTTTCCAAAGCTTATTCTTTTTCGGAGATACTTCGATGATCCTTTCTTATTAGAAAAGAATTTGTTTCTTCTGAAACCTTTCTTATTTCTAAACTTTCTGATCCTGTGTGATGGTTTCGAAGAACATGGAGTGCACATGCATCCTGGAGTAGGATTGTAGGACACTTGATGTAGAACTCCTTGTTGGTATAGACTTTATCAAGATTCTTCGTCTGTTTTATATGTTCTTGGAGAAACTTGTTTTGAGAGCACATCTTTTCTATGGCTTTAAAAACAAGTTGGCAAAGTTCTTCAAATGTTGTTTATGAAATCTTCTTGTTGGCTGTTGATAGTAACCTGAATGTTTCTTCTCCTAGTGGCTCTAGAATAGAGGAGAGAAACACTTGTTTGAGATTTGGATCATTGAGTCCTCCAATTAAATAGAAACATCGTGACATCTTTTGAAAATGGATTGCAAGATCTTTTTTGTGTATTGAACAACACTTCATTTTGAAATATTCTGATTGGACTTGTTCAATAATCTGAGTTTCTTCTCCACAGAACTCTGAGTATAGCTGAGATAAAGCACCTTCAATGGATTCTGTCTGAAGGAACATAAGCTGTCTGTATTCTCCTAAATTCATCCACCAATCTTGTAAGATTCCTACAAATCTCGAAACAAAGTCTAACAAGATCTGGCAGATTGAGCATTAGACTTTTGGATCTGGATACAAGGAAGGCTTTAAACTCTTGAAATCTATCTCTCCACTGAAAAGAGGGATATCATCTAGAGTAAGAGTCTGGAGTCTTCCATTGGAGGTGCTGCTTGAGACTACTGTGACTGATGAGTTGGTTGATTCACTGTTTCATCTCCCTGTTCTTATGTATCTGGGATCTCTATTACTATATGGCCTTCTGAGACTGATTCATCATGAGGGCTAAGGAGATGTTGGTTCTTCTATCTCAAAAATATTAGAAAACCAATCTGAATCTTTAGGAACACTTTCTTCTTCTGAAAAAATATCGAGCTGCTGAAACTGGACTTATGGTAGTTGTTCTGCACAGTGATCTTGGATTATCTTCGTCAAAGGATTATGGGTTGCCTTTTGTACCATCATCTGAGAAGAGGTTGCCTCATTAACTTTTTGTTTTCCTTTCAGCTTTCTAAGAGAATCATCTTAGTCAAGAAGTTTCTTAAGTCGCAACACATGATCTTCTCTGTGAGGAACTACTAGTAGTGGTTGTTCTTCTTTTAGAATGGTAGCAAATTACCATGGCACTGTACTTGATAATAAGAATCCTGTATGAGCTTGTGTCCGGACAGTTGTTATTGTATTTGTAGAGACTTTATTTATGCTTCTTTTTCTGCAAATAATTTGTTTGAAAAAGAAGTATACTGGTAAGTCTTAAGAGTTCCAAGTGGGTTTTCTGAATCTGTGATTCGTCTTTCTAGGAGAGTAGTGATTTCATCAGTCCAATATTAGACTGATCAATCTTAGATTCTACCTAAGAAATCTTGTGGTCAATCTTCTAGAGACCTTATTTTGGGGTATAAGGTTCTCTGATTATCAATTCAGAATTGCTTCTGCAGGGCTGACCTTCTTGGTCGTTCCATCTGGTTCAACAGTTTTTGGGTTGTACACCTTTGGTTGTCGTGTCTCCATTCCATCAATTGTGGTTGTTGGCTGTAGTGAAGGAAATTCTTCATCATAAGAGACTGAGGACATCATGTGGACCTGAGGAAGGGCCATCTGTGGTACTGGATTGCAAAGGATAGGAATTTGTTGTCCTTGCTTCTGCAGGTAATTTTGAGCCTGTTTGTAACAAGGTAGAACTGGAGGAACTATTGGTAGAGACGATGGAGGTGGCTTTCTTGGATGATCATCCGGGTCATCATTCCATCTAGTAGGGACAATTGGTTATGTTGTTCTTAGAGGCGGGGTATATTTGACTATGTAGTCAAATTTACCTGAGGGCTATCCAAGAATACCAATATTCTTGTGACCATCTTACAGTTGTTTCTTAAGCTTTCGGCCTGAGCTGATATTCTTAGTGCGGACTTGGGAGTCATCTTGTTGAGAATTCTTTATGTAGTCTAGACAAAGCATACATCCCAATAACAGTGGCTAGTTGGGATTTGTGAGTGTACTGAGGTATGCTGTCAGACCTGAAAGAAAGGATTTCTGCCTACTCAGGAGTAATTGGAGTCATCATTGCTGGGTTGGAAAGAGGCTACTGGGAGCTTCTTTAGGTTTATTGAAGGTGATCAAGTTGATCCATCCTTTTAGGTTGTGAATGTTGTGTCAGATACTGAACCACAACATGGGATTGATGAAGCTTTTCGTAGTTGGTCACCCATGAGTCTGGAAGGAGTTTCTTCAACTCTTAGTGGGGATTAGCTTGGGGATCTGGTACACATCGAAGCATTCTGGGAGGCTGCAGTAATCATCAGGGCTTCTTGGTGCCGGGTAGAGCAAGATCTAAAGCATAATTTTGGACTCTGTATACCATCTGATAATGCAGAGTTGCAGAAATGGAATTCAAATCCATGTCTATTCCTGTGATTTGCAGCTGAACTTTAGGGCGTTCAGAAGACGAGAGTCTTGGAGAGACATATAGAAGTTGGGGAAGACTTGTGATGATTATTCATGCATTCAGGGTTGTTTGCATAGTTGTAATAACACATCCCTGTATCTTCTGTGTCTGGAATCCAGTAGTGCAATTCAGCACAAACTGGAAGTCCTTTTCTTCCATGAAAAGTGAGGGCTAATCGGATATCACCAAAATAAAAGTGAGTAAAGCCTTGTGTCTGCCACTGGGTTAGGTATTCTAGAGGAATCTCCAAAGATACAAAGTGTCTTGAGTATTGGTCAAAGATTACATTAGCTAAACTTAGTGGACTGGATGTATTCTTTCACGATTCTAGGGGTATGTTTGATGAGTTGTTTAAAGGAACTGGTACTGGTTTGGTAAAAGCATGGTATGGATTTATGAGTGGAAGATCTTCAAAGGTAACTTTCTGGTCATCAGAAACATAGTTTACCTCATAAAGATAATCTAGTTTAGAAGCAAAGGATTTTCGCATAGAAGGGCAAGTAGCTAAAGCAAAAGGGGCAGAGGTAGGTTGTGAAATGCTGGCACAAATAAGTTTTACAAAATAACAATCGATCAGTAAAAGTATTCAACGAGTCAATTTACTAGTATAATATAGTTTTAATTTATCACCTATTCACATGGGGGTAGTTTGTTAGGTAATAAAGTTGTTGCTACCTCTCTTGTGTTGCAAGCCTAAATATTATATTGATAATATGTAAATCCATTCATACAACCAAAATCCATTTATCACGATTCTGGACAAAATCAAATTATCATATATAACAAGTGCACTTCGTAATTTTTGCTACTTGCAAGTTGATTTCAAATTTTATTTTGTGTCTTTTATTAGGATTCTAAATTTGAAAATCATTGAAAATAAATTTCAGCTAGTAACCATATTCATTAACAAATGGTAATAAGGGTCCCAAATATCAAAATTAGGTGTTTAAAATAAAAAATTATATGCCAATATGTGATCTATATTTCGGTGATAAAATGCATAATAAGTGCTATATACACTACTACAAATATTAAATGATAGAGATTACATAATAGTTTCTCAAAAACCGTCGTCTAAATTGGTCAAAAACGTGCAACGGAGCAAGTTTTCCAAAAAATGGTTGTAAAATATACATATTTGACAATGGTTTGAAACACCATCATGTAAGTCCTAAGAAAAATCTATACGCGGTCCAGTTTTATATAGATAAATTATGGACTGTAATTCAATATATCAGACTGTTGGTAGTTGAGACAATATTTGTACTATCTGATTAATAAGAAGAAAGACTGTATATTGAGAGGTAAGGCCAAACATGGCATTACTTGGAGGCTAGGTAATTGAAGATAATTACACATATTTATGATTTATTGTTTTTATGGAAAGAATTAAAGAGATAAACATGAGAGGATTGTTTTTGGCTCAACATCCACATGGCCAACCATTTGAGGGACAAGAAAGTCAAAAAAAAAAAATATGTTTTAAGGCCAATTATATAAACCACAGAGAGTTAAAGAAAAAAATTAATCGTGGGAAAATTTAGAAATTTCACCTATAAATAGTGTAAATAGTGGAGAATTTTGCCATTTTGTTATCTTCTCTTATTTCCTCTCTAGTTCTTAGGAAGACAACAACAACCAAAAAAAAAAAATGAATGAGGGTCTTGGTGGCCGGATTTTTGTTAAAGAAAAAGGACAAGGATTTTCTCTCATCCAAGACCTTGAATCTACATCCTTCAAGCTTTAGAGGTATATTTCTTGATCCCTTAACTAAAGCTTTAGTTAATTTTGATTTTGTGAAGTTTAAGTATATTTTAAGTTATGAGATGTAAGAGAATAAACTCATATTCTCTTTTTTTTTTTCAATCTTATAGGCTCTAATGCTTGATTTATGTTTGGGTTAACTTAATTTACTATCTCTAAGCTTAGGTTTGATTTTATATTTTAAGATAAGTTTTGAAGATTATTTGCATGTGATTATACTCTTATATGTTCCAGTTTGATGACGATATGCATGTTGGCTAAGAGATCAACATCAAAACACAATTTGGTAAATTAGTGAGTTATCAATATTGTATTCTTCAAGTAAATAGATAAGTGAATAGCTAAATTTTAATAATGAACCAGACATGTTGCAAGATGACTTAGGATCACGGCTTTGACTGTTCGAGGTAATGTGTGCATGCTTTCAAAAAGAATCAACAAAAATATAAACTGTCAGTTTTTGGAATAATTTGAACAGTTAATGATAACTCAATTTTGAGCCCCTTAGAGGCCAAATTTGAATAAAGTTATAATTGTAAAGTTGTATAACACAGAAAATTCTAGGGAACTGCAAATACAGTTTTTGAAAAAAAGGCTCGAAAGGCCTCCGTTTTTATTAGTTTTGAAAATTGGTCGGTCCATATACTATAAACAGCCAAAATCTTTCAAAGGAAAAAGCGGGTAAGTTACAGATAGATTTAAGCTTCAGGCAAACTGAAAGTTATAGGTTTCAATAAGATCTATAATTTCTATGAAGAAAACTTTTTCAAATTCTAAAATCATTAAAAGAAAAAACTAAAATTTCAAAACTATGCATGAAAGAGGAAATTATTGCACATATACATTCAGGCAAATTAAAATAATATTTTGAAAACAGTTTTTAAGGTTTTGTGACCCTCTTAAAAGGGAATATAGTTTTAAGAAAATGGTTTTACAGAGGTTTAAATTTATTTGAATTTCACAAGTGATATCCTTAAACATATATTATGTATTATAAAATATAATTTCAAGTATTGTATCAAGAAATGCTTAATTTTATAAGTTAAGGTATTTTCTAAGCAAACAAGGTATTTTTGAGCAAAGGAAATAAAATATGAATAACTCTTATGAAAATTAATCAAGCTGATGGTTTTTGACCAAGAGCAAAATAGGCCAAAGTTACTTAAAAGTATAGTAACAATTCTATAACTGGAGTTAGTAGTGACTAAGAAGATAATTAATCAGTTTGAAGACCAATTCATTATTTAACTAATATGCTATAGTTTGTTAAGTAGTAATACAAAATAATTCTTATGCTCTGTCTAAAAAAAAAAAAAAGAATATAACCTTTTACCTTGCTCTTTAGAACACTGGAATAAGAGCGTAGGACAACTTGCAAGTACAACTCTGTCGACAGTATGGACAAAAATAGTTATACTGTTCTATATGTTTTCCAAAAATTATACATTGACTCATATGATGCATATATGCTTTATGTTTTGATTATTATTATTATTGTGGCATCATAAAAGTATGCTCACTAATAATCAATCACATTAGAAGAACAAGATTAAGTTTTTAAGTAAGCAACAATTAAGATTCAAGTCTTCAAATATGATCAGATCAAGAACAAGCTTTCATGTATTAAATCAAGTAAGTTTTCTTCTATTGTACCGAACAGTCCAAGAGTGGGTCTAGTCCATGGTTTGAGTTGGATTGGGCTGGCCGCCCTAATCACTCTATGGCTGCGCACCATGTTAAGTACACCTAAGTTAAGTAAAGGGCCCAAACTAAGTTAACATAAGAAAGCATAATTAATTATTGCATTCTTTTGCTAAGATAATTTTGTGGGTTTAGGAAGTTATACTTGTTGAGCGAAAGCTCATAACTTATGTTCATGTTGTAGGTAAACAACCTACTGGTAATGCTAAATGAAGACTACGGAGAAATGATATGGCAGACTATGAAATTTGGGTCGTCCCCCACCACACATTTTGTCAAATATATTTGTGTTATGCTATAATAATATAATGGTACTAATACTTAGTGTTGGAACTGCATTTGCTACTACAGTAATTGACATAGTTTGTAAAATGTCTTAAGATAGTTTGAGAGCTCAATACTTAATTAAATATAATATGTGTGAGATTAAGTTAGGTTTGTTAAATTTGAGTTTAAAAGAAAAAAAATATTTTGGTATTTTTACGTAAAATAAGAATAAGTTTAAGTTTAAATTTAAGTAAATTTAAGTATTAAATAGTAGCCAACTAAGGTAGGTCACCACAGTTGGTATCAGAGCAAGTTCCTGCTATCTTGTTTCACAGTTCTGCTACCAAGGCCATAGTTTTTGTGAGATTATCTTCTCACTTTAATATATGTATACTAACTATGTAAGGTAATAATATTATAGATATAGATATGAACCTGGTGCCAAACTCGGGTCAGATTAAAGAGGACTGCGAGGCTTCATTAGCATTTTAGGGTATGGAGCCATGCATCTTTGATAGGACTCAGGAAGTAGTCGTATTGGCTGAGTGGCTGCACGACTTGGAGTTCCTTTTCAGATTATGCCATATAATGGCACATCTACAGGTCATTCTTGCCCGCCGACACCAGGTCAGAAAGGCCCGTGCATGATGGATCATCATAAGGAATCCTAAGGTTCCTAAGGACATTTGGACAAACTTCAAAGCCCTAATTACTATGAGATTTGGACCACTGCCTAGTGAGGGACCATATATACATTATCACAATCCTAAGATATACCGCAACATATACATGAGATGATATGTCAATAATGTTACGGCTTGGTGTGCTTCTCTGAACGAGTATATAGGCCATTATTGCCAGTAGTTTAGAGACACCATTCTACCCTATATCCCATAGGATAGGCCCATGATAGAGGCTATTCACATTCTCAGAAATGGACAACCTCCTGAGATGATGCAGTTCACACCACCAGCAAAGATCGATATGACTTTGGATGATTGAAGCCATCATGGGTGCTGAGGTGATGGCTTATATGGTGATGGCTTATATGATTATCGCCTTCTTTCTCCTACTGCCGACGATGATCATCCCCTTACACTAGTTGATGATGCAGGTGTTGGCAGACCAGCATACCATAGAGGTTTATTTATGCCAGAAGAACCTATTCCAGCTCTACCTATCCAGGGGATTCCTCCACAAGAAAAAGATGTCGAGATGGACCTGGCTGATCATCTGGTTAACCCGGAGGAAAACATGGAGAATCCTCTGGTGATTATCATTGCCAATGACAATGAGGAAGGTGACGAGGAGGAGGAAGATCTAGAGGAGATCCAGTGATCAAAATACTTGGGTTACCTCCCAAGAAGAACTTGGTTTAAAAAGTCCTCAGCCCGAATTATTCAGATTTACCTTGGATCGGCTAGAATGATAGAGGACTTTTGGTGATCAATTGGCTCTCCATAGTAATGCTTAAGACGTTGCGCGTTTACTTTGAATGTTCATTTGGTCTGCCCTTCTTCCACTTCAACTGCACCATGTGGGTAGAATTTTGTCATAAAAAATGGTACTGACCACCTAGATTTGAGGTTGCCCTGAAAAAGCTTCAACCGGGAATTGTAAAGAAAAACATATTGACCCAGCTCAAAGTTGCCCTCCACTTTATTCTTATCATGCCATCTTTTTGTCTTCTCTTTATAGAGCTTAGCATTCTCATAAGCTTGGAGACGAAACTCATCCAACTCGTTAAGTTGAAGAAGATGCCGCTCGCCGCTGCTTGCAAATCGAAGCTATGCTTCTTAGTAGCCCAATAAGCATTGTGCTCCAATTCCATTAGGAGATGGCAAGCCTTCCTGAAGACCAAACAGTATGGAGACATCCCAATTTGGAGTTTTATATGTAGTCTGATAAGCCCATAATGCATCATCAAGCTTCTTGAATGATTCCTTCCGATTAGGATTCACCGTTTTTTCAAGGATCTGCTTAATCTTTCTATTTGAAATTTCCACTTGACCACTTGTCTACAGATGATAAGCAATTGCAACCTCGTGAGTCATTCCATATTTAACAAGAAGAGCTTCAAGATATTTGTTACAAAAATGACTTCCCTCATCACTAATAATTGCCCGAGGAGTTCCAAAGCATGAAAACATTCTTCCTCAAAAAATTGATGACCACTTTAGAATCATTGGTAGGTAATGCTGCCGCTTCAACCTATTTAGAAACATAGTCAACTGCCACTAAAATGTAGAGATTGTTGTAGGAAAAAACAAAAAGACCCATGAAATCAATACCCCACATATCAAATATTTACACTTTAAGGATGCTATTGAGGGGCATCTTAGGTCTTCGGGAGATATTGCCAACTCTTTGACATCGATCACATCTAGAAACAAAGTAGTGAGCATCTTTAATAATAGTGGGCCAGAAGAAACCTGACTATAAAATCTTTGTTGTCGTTCTTTCTCCTCTATATGTCCTCCATAGTCTGACGATAACAATGTCACAAGATGTCTTTAATTTCTTCCTTAGGGATGCATCTCCTTAGAATTTGGTCACCACATTGCTTAAAGGAAAAGGCTCATCCCAATAATAAAATTTGACATCATGCAAGAACTTCTTCTTTTGATGAGAATTAAGATTGGGCAAAAGAATTCCACTCTCAAGATAATTGACATAATCAACATACCATGGCACTTTGCATTGGTTCACCACAAAAGGTTGCTCATCTGGGAACGACTCATTAATGATTAGGGTGCTTCCATCTTGGCCACCATTCTCTAATCTAGATAGATGATCTGTCACTTGATTTTCTAAACCCTTTCTATCTCGAATCTCGAATTCAAATTCTTGTAATAAGAGTACCCACCTTGGTGCCAATGAGATATAAGCGGAATTTATTAAAAGCAAAAACAACCACTCGTAGCTCCTTCTCAGTTGTTGTATAATTCAATTGAGTGTCATTTAGGGTCTTACTAGCATAATAGATTGTGTGGCAAATCTTCCCTTTATGTTGGCCTAAAACTTCACCAACCGCAAAGTCACTAGCATCACACATAAGCTGAGATTCCAATCTGGTGCCATAATTATTGGTGCTGACACAAGTTTCTGCTTCAAGATTGTATATGCCTCAAAACAAGAATCATCAAAATTGAAATGTGAATCATCAAAATTGTTTATGAAACAAGTTTCCCCTTCTTCACAACTTCTGTCATGATCAGATTAAGTCGGCATTGATGCTCTACGGTTGGCTTGTGATCGTCTTCTAAAAGAATCTTTGCATACAAATAGAGGGCCTCATCCCTCTGACATCCACAATAGACCACCCCAAAGCTTGTTTATGCTCTCTTAACACCCTTAGCAACTTATCCTCATGTTCGTCATTGAGAGATGCAGAAATGACTATTGGCAGTATAGATGATTCACCAAGAAAAGCATACCACAAATGATTGGGAAGAGGCTTTAGTTCAAGTATTGGTGGCACTTCAATAGACAGCTTGACATGAGAATTATCGTTGGTTGGAAACTCCAATGTCTTAAATTGTTTGACCCTGTGAAAACGAGGAGAAGCATCCAACAAATAGAGAAACTTAAAAGAATCGGGCTTCTCCACAAGAGAAGAGTTAACAATAGAATTCTCAAGATGATCTACCGGATAGTCTTCTAAGAATGCATAATCAACGGATCCATCAACTAAATCAACTCTAAAATAACCTTCAAAATCATCGGGGAACTTCATAGCTTTGAAAACATTAAAAGTTATCTTGGTCTTGGACTCGCATAGTAAGCTCTCCTTTTTGCACATCAATAAGAGTCCTACCGGTAGCTAAGAAAGGTCTCCCCAAGATAATGGGAATTTCTCAATCCTCCTCCATGTCAAGAACAATTAAATCCGCAGGGAATTTGAATTTATCAACTTTCACAAAAACATCTTCAACTACACCCCTTGGATAAGTAAGCGATCTATCGGCTAGTTGCAAGGTAACATTGGGCTTTGCTTCCATCAACCTAAGTCTCCGATAAATAGAAAGCTGCATCAAATTAATACTAGCCCCCAAATCACATAAAGCTTTTCCAAAAAATTGATTACCGATAGTGCATAGAATGGTGAAGCTTCCCGGATCCTTGAGCTTAGGAGGTAGTTTCTTCTGAATGATTGTGCTACATTCTTTAGTTAAAGCAACCGTTTCAAAGTATCCCAATCTTTTCTTCTTAAACAAAATCTCCTTCATGAACTTCACATACCTAGGCATTTGCTCCAAAGCATCAGCAAACAGAATATTAATATGGACCTTTAAATACCTCTAGAAATTTGGAGAATTGCTTATCTAACTTTTGCTTCTGGAGTCGTGGGAATGGTGGCAGTCGATTGTACAGGGACGAATCCCCAAGATTGGAATTGTCTTCATGGGATGTCTCTATGTGAGCTTCTTCTTGTTTTTCAACTTCTCCATCTTTTTCATTTGGCTCAGACGAAGAGTTGGGCTTCTCGACATCTTCGCTCAATTCCTTACCGCTTCTTAGAGTGATTGACTTGCATTGCTCTTTACCCTTTCTTCTCGGGTTTGTTTATGTGCTGCTAGGCAATGAACCTTGAATTCGATTGTTGATCGTGTTGGCAATTGTCCCAACTAGATTTCAAGATTCCGGATAGAAGCCGATTGACTTTGAAGTTGGGTTTTAGTCTCATTCATGAACTAGTTTGTGTTTGTGGCCATTTGTAACATGACATCTTCAAGTGATGATTTCTTTCTTGGGGCGCTGCTTATTGAGGCCGGTGTGAACATTGGCTTTGATGATGAAGAAGGTCTTTGATTATTGCTCCACGAGAAATTAGGATGGTTTCTCTAGCCCATATTATAAAAATTCGAATTTGGATTGTTGGCTTGCCTGTTATAATTACTGACATATTGCACCGATTCTATGGCAATATAATAGCGTTCACTAGAATGATCACCTCCACAAAGATCACAAGTGACAAAAAGACTTTGGTTGGCATTGATGCCCATCGAGTCAAACTTCTTTGACAAGGCAGCCACTTGAGCAGTTAAAGTAGTAATAGCATCAACTTCATGAATTCTTGTTACATTTTTGTCCATTGACCTCTCTGTAGGCCATTGATAGTTGTTGCCTACCATGTTTTCGAGCAATTCATAGGCGTAATCAACAGATTTTGCCATCAAAGCACCACCTGCAGCTGCATCGATATTTAACTTAAGATTGCCATCTAGACCATTGTAGAAGGTTTGCACTTGGAGCCATTTAGATTGCCCATGATGGGGGCATCTTTAGAGCAAATCTATGAATCTCTCCCAAGCCTCATAAAGAGATTCAGAGTCATACTATATAAATGAAGTTATATCATTCCTCATCCTTGCAATCTTAGCTGGCAGAAAATACTTTGCAAGAAACTTCTGTCCCAAATCCTCCTAAGTCGTAATAGAGTTAGGAGGAAGTGAGTCCAACCAACTTTTTACCTTATCTCGAAGTGAGAAAGGAAAAAGTTTTGCTCTACCCCCGCAGGGGCAGAAACCCCATCGCTGTCTTGGTTGTGCTACCGGAGGCTCTGAGGAAGTCGGAATAGGAGAGCACTCATCTTGGGGTAAGTCTACTAGCATCTGATGAGACTCCATTGAACTTAAAAGTATCACAAATTTCCAAGAAATTCACAATGTGAGCATTCGGGTCATCACTAGGCAAGCCTCTAAATTGAACCGAAGTCTGAATCATCAAAAGATAGATGACTTAAGTTCAAATTATTAGCTCCAATAGTAGGCCATACGATACTAGTCTAGATAGGAACTGCACATTCCCTCAGAGATTTGGTTGGCTCCTATTCCTGTACATCACCAATTGTACGTTGCTGGATTGAAAGTTGTTGCCTTTCCTTCCGATTTCTCTGACAAGTTCTTTCAATTTCTGGATCAAACATAAATAGTTCGAAGCCCTTATCACTTCGCATGCAAGGACCTAAGTACCTGAGAGGAAATCAAAGACAAGCATTTAAATCAAAATTAAATATGATTGATATTAATATTAACATAGTAATACAATTCCCCGGCAACAGCACAAAAAACTTGTTGTTGATTTTTATAACGCATGTGTACGTATCGCAAATAAATAATATATTGATAAGTAAAGATCGTTCTCTCAGAAAATTACTATTATAATTGTTAATTACTAAAATTATATCACCTTAATTTTATTTAAACAATGAAAATTTCAAGTTGAAAATAAACGAAAATAATAAAAATAAATTGAAATAACACAAGGTGAAAATCAATAGAATAAGACCTAAGATCACAATTTTCCTTCAACACTTCACTTGAATCCCCTTAGCCGCCCCCCTCCCCCCTACCCAAAGTTAAGTAACCGCTTCGAATTATTAACCGAGAGTCCTAAATTATCTAAGAGCCTCTTCCAATAGTCAAATAGAAATACCCCCCCTTAACTCACTCACTATATTCCTATGTAAATTAAATTAAAAAGGATTCATTACGTCTAAGCACTGTTTAAAGTTACACATGCTACATAGGTATATTCCTATCCTAAGTAAACTCAAGGCTACCGCTCATAAATCAAGTGTCAATCTATCTAAGGCTAAACACAAATTCCCTTTTCCAAGTTCATTAGGGTTTACCAGATCAATCTAATTAGTGATCAAGTAATTAGACACAATAAGAATAAGATAGAATGAATAATCCAATAATGATTAATAACAATCAAGGGAGAGAGTAAATCAATTCAAGCTACATGTTGAGTTCCAATTGCAACCCTAGAAAAGAAAATTAGTTCATCATAATAAATAAAAACACCAAAGAAATAAGTATCATCATCATTGAAATTACAAAAAAATAAAGATGGAAGAAAGATTAAGAGTTAAATCTGGTGTAGCAATTTGTCTGAATCTTCTACTCTTCTTTTTGCCTTGAATCCCCTTGACGACTCTTCATCTTTCTATGTTTTTAAGTGTCCTAAAACTTAAAATCAAAAGTTTTCTCAAAAATCCCTAATCACTTCTACTTATAGTCTTATGCAAAAGACTCTCCAAAATTAAGCATATTCGACTGAGACCGCAACCTTCACATTCCAGCGCTGCAGTGTCCAAAGTTGGCTCCTAAAAATCTGCAGTCCAGTGCTGCATCCTCGAATTCCAACGCTGTAGCACCCAGTCTTTGCCTTGACTCTGCCAGACTTTAGGGCTGCAGCCTTCACATTCCAGGGCTATAGCTTTGGCTCTTGGTGTTGACTGGCTCTACTTCAGTGCTGCAGCCTTCAATTCCAGGGATGTAGCCTTGGCACTCTGTCCTTCTTTTTTCTTTATTTCCAGCATAAATTACCACCAAATTTGCATGATTTACTTGAAGAGTCATTTGCTTCCTAACCTATTTAAACAACTTGAAAAAAACATCAAAATGACTCTTAAACTAGCATCACATCAAGATGATTGTACTCGATTCACCGATATAAACCCGGCTCTTCAAAAGGCTCTCAGCTAATCGCCATAACAAGAATCTCAGCCCCTGTCATAGTTGTGATCATCGTCATAGCTAAGGACTCGAGGACAAGATGGATGGTTGAACATTATCGTTGCCAGCCGTCATCGGATCTAGGTGCTCCTTCTCCAGGCACCATTGCCAAATACCAAAAATGGCGTGTCATGTGTATCAAACTATGAGAAAATTAACAGAAGTCAACGGAAGTCATTCAATTGCAAATGTTTTGAGAGTTTGATGCTCGACTTGTCAAAGCTCAAAGAGCAAATACTGAAACGTCACCTACTAAATAATTTATGAATCATTCGTGCCAATTACCCTCGTTCGTTACAATTTGATCATTTTGAAACTATTGTAAATGTAATAAGTATTGTGTTCTTGTTAATGAATTTATCTTCTCCTAATTATTTATTTATAAACAAGTTCAAAGCACTTACAAATAATTTATCGAATATTTACATTATATGTTGATGTAATTTTAAACAAGTTCTTTTAAATTTATAAGTAGTGAAGTACAAAACATTTTAGAAAAAAAAAATTTGTAATAGAGATTATACAACAAATTATTTAGGTGATGTAATTGGGAAAATACTATTTGTGGAAAATAACTCTTAAACTACTATATCAGGACTTGTTGGAGAAAATTTATTTCAATATAGAAAAATTAAATGAAAAAATAATTTATATGAAACACATTTGAAAATGTAATATTTGACGGACAGTAGAACTTTTTTTTTTTTTTTTTTTTAAGGTAAGATAGAAGTATTAAAAAAAATACAAAAAGATAAAACACATTGACCAAGTTTTTGAATTGTGAAAATGACACTCTCATTAGATAAGAGTAATAAAAATAGATAATAGATTAAGGTTTTCAGAAAACTATAAATTTGCTATATTTAGTGTATATTCATTTTTAATGTACGTTTTTATTTAGTTTGTAGTGAAGATCTATCAACTATCTATTGAAAAAAGAGAATTAACAAGACTAGAGACAATGGCCGGAGTTTCATCAATCCAAACATGAAAATAACCGGAAATTAAAGCCATAACAAGAAAGAAAATGAGCAACAAGATTTGCAGATCTTCTTAACATGAGTAACAACATTTCTATCAATTGGTGCATTTCATCCAACACCAAGCTCTCAAAGAGAGGTCCAGCTAGCTGTGAACTGCCCAAACAATTTCGAACGCATCACATTCTACCTCATGAACCACAAGCCCTAGCTCGGCCACAAAGCGAAGGCCTTCCCAAAGAGCAACACACTTTGCCGTAAATGCAGCAAAACTACCAAGAAACATTTTAGCAAGAGCTCCATACACCTTGCCCTAATGATCCCAAAAGAATAGTGGTTATACCAATACTGTCCGAAAAGCTCGCCATCACCGGATCAACATAATTTGAAAGATAAGGATTTAAACTTTGTAATTAAGGATGAAATTATTGTAGATTATAGTCTCTAGTTGAATTTTGTCTGGAACCCTGTTTGTAAGAGTTACCAAAACAATTAAAAGATTAGAATGCAAATTTTGACGAATAAAATATAATACAGAGACTAAAACATATCTTCGTCAACTATACATATGAAGTGCACAAACATAAATATCTTAAACAAAATATATACAATACTCATTAAATCAAAATGTCTCGACATCAATATATCAATATATCTTGACATCAAAATGTACAATACCCCTTTTCGATGTCCATAGAAAGGGCCAAAGATTCTATATATCTATTACCTATATATAAAAGCAAGAATATGCTTTTCATCTTGCCTTCCACGACTGCCACGTGGCTGTTTATATGGCAGCCCTATCAACGTCACATGGTGTTTTTTTTTTTTCTTTTCTTTGTTTATGTATGCAGTACGCGCTCGCGCATTCAATACAACTAGTTGAAAATAATAGGAGTAAGGGGAAAGGAAAAAAAGAAGGTAAATTTTCATATATAATATACTAAAGACTTCTTTAAGGCACTTATTTAAATAAATTATCAAAAAAATTTATTAGATATACTGACATTGATCAATCTCTAATTAAATCACGATCAATCAATAATTGACTTATTAATTACCCATCTTTTAATAATGGTCATTTTCTTGATTTCACTAAAACCTCCGTCAATTATTAAAAAGCTTCTTAAAAAAAGGTCATTTACTTACAACTTTCATTTTTAAAAAAACATGACAAACATTTTTTGTCCTATTTTTTTACTCAAAATTTTTGTTGGCCAAGTTGATTGTTATGGTTCTTCCAATATATATATATATATATATATATATATATATAGACACACATTGTAAAAGTTTTGGTCTAGATAAGTTATTTCTCATAAAAGAAAATGACCCTTTCTTCTGTTTTTCCCTTCTTTTTCTTTTCTTATTTTTTCTTTCTTTCGAATAAGAAATTGACACTTTTGTTTAATTTAAAGTAGTAAATAAATAAAGACAAACCCACTTTAAAAAAAAAATAGAGTAAATAAATCCAACACTCATTTTTTTAAGGAAATAAATGAGATCCCCTAATAGTTGTAAAAGAAAACAAAAGATTATAAAATTTAAGGCTAGTAATAATAATTAATAACAACAGTTATAGAATTTAAACAAATAATATGTCACCTAAATAAAAGAACAGAAAATTTGTGCCCCAATTATATAAATTCGTCCATAATCCCCTCACATAGAAAGTCCATGTAGCCTTCAATAAAAGAGATCCCATTTAGAATTGCGGTGAGTTCAACATAAAATCTTGTTATCAATTATTTGAGAGACAGGCATTAAAAATCTCAATATCAATCATGAGTTATCTAAGAGCATTTTAGTAGTTCAAATTTGATGCTTCAGTGGTAAATTTTGAGATGGTTAATTTTAAAACTAACAATTTTGAAAAATAATTAGAAATTCCAAATCTAAATATTATTTTTTAGACTTTCTTATATAGCACCATCACGTCAGATTCTGCTTTTGAGATGACTCCGATTAGTCAAAAATGTCCTTATTGATATGCTCAGACCCTCTCCTCACTCCCTCCCATTCTCTATCCTAAAAAGTTATGAAAGCCTGTAAAAGTAATACTAGATTTGAAATTATTTTTTTCAGAGGTATTATTTTTTAAATTAATCCAATTTGATGTTTAAATTAATCCATTTTGATATTTATTGATGGTTAATTTACTATCAAATATAACAAATGTCAAATTTAACCCTTGATTTTTAGAAAACTTTTACAATGGGGTAAGGTTGTTTTACTTTATTGGTAGGGTAAAAATTTTCATTCTTTAGATTAGCTTTAGATGGTCAAGATCGAAAAGATACATAAAATCTATTGTGAAACCTTTTACATGTGATTGTTTTGAAAAAAAAAAATTACCAAGCAAAAAAAATTGACAAAAATTTCACGCATCCATCGTCCAAGAGAACGACAGCTAGGGTGGCTCTCCGGCGAGGGCTCGCGAAGGAGGAGGAGGGGCTCCCAGTTTGTGAAACGAGTTAGCTCACAACGTGGGCGCCGGTGGCGGGGCTGGCGATATGGAAGGTGGACAGCTCGCGCTCGCTCTGGAAGCCATCAATGGAGATCTGTGTTCGTGCCGGCAACTGTCCGCCAATGACAGATCTGTGTCAGATCTGAACAATCAACAAACGCCGCTCCCCTTCGACGGTGAGCGCTGTAACACTCTCATCTGCCCAAGACTGTCAACATCCTTTACCACTCAACTGAGTCCTCAGATATATATATATCTGGCTTCAGAAGCGGCGACGCCACGACGACCTTGAGCAGCACTGTATATATATATATATATATTTTTTTTTTATTATTATTATTATTTTTTTTTTTTTTTAAAAGAAGCCTTTCCTTTTTTTCTTTTTTCATGATTTCATGTTTAATCATGTGTTGCTATCTTACAATCGCTTTGGTACATATTTTTAATCTAAGCGGTTGAAAGATAGTCTATCGGTTCACAATTTTTACTTGATGGATGGAGTAAAGGAGGCTTACTCCACTATAGAGTTCACATTTTATTTGTTGGTGTCCAGACCTTTTTATCTAGTCATTAAGGCTCCGTTTGGTGAAACGGTTTGAGTTGAAATTTTTAAGTTTGAGTTAGTTGATTTTTTAAAAACTAGTTATAATTTTTATTGACTTTTCAGAAAAAGATAAAAATTGAGATGAAAAAATACAGTTTAGTTTGAGTTAAATCTGATCACCAAACGAGGCCTAGTATTGTCATTTCCACATACTGAAAATTTACTTTTACAAGTTTTAAAATTTAATCCTGATGACGAAAACTAAAAAAATAGTATTACACAATAAAACATAAAATAGGATAACATTATTTTTCAGGGTGTTTATGTGATAGAACCCTTGGAGGGACACTACCTGTAGTATTGAATTGAATAGTTTTGTTTGTATGGTGTTGTTATGGGATGGTTGTATATTAAAGTGGGTTCAAGTTGGTTTGCACTTAATCATATCTTCTTGGAGGTTATTTATGTCTTTATGTTATTATTATTATTATTATTTTTTAAGAATGGAAAGATAGAACATTTATTTATAAAAATAGTAGTAGAACTTTTTTTTTTTTTTTATAGAATTGAATTAGTAGTATTGGTAATTTGGTTTTGTACTTTCAATCACAAATAGAAGGGCAAAGGATAATCATTGGATCGAACACCCTTTTTTTTTTTTTAATCCATTTTTTCAACAGAAAAAAGATTTAACAATTCAAAGAATAAGTCAAAATAAGGGATATGGGGCAGACACAAAAGTTGAAGACACCTTCAAAAATAAAAAATGGAAGGCATATATGGATTATGGAGGAAGAAGAAGGTAAAGTGCAGACTCATGAATTTTTATATAAAAAAAAATTAGGGACACTCAAGTCTTATGTCCTGTGCAGATTATTAAATTGATTTATGATAATATTTTTTGGGGAAAAAAAAAAGTTGCAGTTACATACATTTGATATGTGGTTGTTGAAAAACTGGCTTTCGGATTTTCCTTTGGTTCTAGGTTTGATTTTCTAGACGTTTTTATGAGTTCTTTTTTTAACCAACCCAGAAAAATGGAGATAAAAAAAAAGTGAAAAAGAAATTATACTGGATTGAGATGGAAATTGAAGTTCTTGGTGGGAAAGATGCGTAATATTCCACTCCATCAATTTCCAAAGAAGTTTTCCAACATTCATGTTTCTGTAATTCACCAGCATCTCTTTTACTTTCTTCAATTTCTAACAGTACAGTCCATCAAATTCTCCGGTGGAAGGGCAGGGAAATGGTGGTGGAAATTGGAACAGTTGAAGCTTCATGTTCTCGGGGAGGTAGCTTTTTACATGTTCTGAAAAAGTTAAAATACTTTGCTACGGCGGTGCCTATCTTTCATATTATACATCTTTTCTATCATAGATCTTATATTTTCATCTAAACGGTTTTAAAATTGAACATTATTAATAGTGTCTCTGAGAGAGAGAGGCTCTATTACTCCTTATTTTTCAAATTTCTTGTGATATTTTATAATATCCACACTGACATATACTAATCTAAATTGTTTATTATTGCAGTGCATAATTCAAGCTTTCAATCAAACTTTTATGGATTGAAATTCATGAAGTGGGGATACAAATATAACCAAAAAGCCTAATGTGACGCCCATGAATACGCCGGTGGTAATGATGTGGATGAGTGGTGACCCTCAACTCCCGTACCGGACAGAGTTTGGCTGTTTGGTTCTTCCCTTTTGGAAACATCTTCCCAAAATCTATTAATTTTTTATTTTTTTAAGAGTGCAAAAACAATCCTATTAAAACAAGGTATAGTTTTAAATTGTTAAGCTTTAATCAAATTTCATTAAGATGTTACAATTTTTTAATCTCACTGATTTTCAAGCAATCAAACATTTCATTATTGTGTCTTACCTTCTTATAAAATTTTACCTCTTAAATTCAAATAAAGTTTTAGACCTAAATATTCTTCTTCTTCTTTTTTTTTTTTTTAAAGACAGATTAGGGCATTTAGATTTTACTTTTTACATTAATATAAATGTGGGATTATTTTAAGAACTAATAACGAAAAATATGAATTATCAAAGCTATTTATCGCAACTGAGATTATTGTTATAATATCTCACTTTTTCTATCTCCACCTTTAGTGGAATGTTTTTTGCTTGAATTTATTGGTAGGAATTTAAATTTGTATACCTTGTATTAGAAGCAATATAGATTATAGCTGGATTATGTCCGCAAACCATGTTTTTATGAGTTGCCAAAACAATTGAAAGGGGAAAATGCAAACTTTGACGAGTAAAATATAATTTAAAGACTCGAGAACAAAACTTCCTCAGTTGACGCTAAAGTTGTTGGTAATGGTGATTGTGTTAAGTAAGAGATCCCACCCAAATTTTTATGAATAAAAAATAAAGATTACAAATGATACTGAAACAACCTAAAAAAATCCAATTAAAAATGCAAAATCCTCTTTTTTCTTGTCATTGGAATGGGCCTTACGAATAAAAGTACATGTTCACAAGTCTGATCTAATCTTTATTTATTTTCCGGTTCTCCTTTTATCTCTTCTTTTTATTCTTAAGGGGTTAATTTCACTTTTAGCATCTCTGAAAAAAATAATAGTAAAAACAGCAGTACTTTTTATTCCATTCAATTTCAGCACTTAATGTGGGACCCAGTAGCATTTAATGTATATCAAATTACAGGTTTACCCTCATCTCCTACCCACTAAAGAATCTATCTCCCTCGTATAGCCCAATAAAATTTTTCAAACCACCATGTACAGTGGTTTAGAGAGAGAAAACTGAAATCTAGAGAGAGAAATAGTCACCACCCAACGAAAACTTATTTCATTTTTCACTTTTCCGCCCAGCCCCTTCCACCCATTTTGAAACCCAAATCTTCATATAATAGAGAGAAGTTTTCATCTAAAGAGAGAAACTTCCATTTACAGAGAGAAACTTCCATTTAGAGAGAGAAACTTTCATCGAAAGTTTTTTTTTTTTTAAATCTAACATTTTTGGTCATTTTTGAGTAAAGGTCATAACTATTATGACCACCCGGTCATAACCGTTATGATCTATGTTTAAAAATGGTCAAAAATGTTATCTTAAAAAAATAAAATAAAATAAAATCTTTCGATGGATTTAAAAAAAAAAAAAATGGTCATACCCATTATGACCGGATGGTCATAATGGTTATGACCATTTTTTTTAATAGGCCAAAAAAAAGTTATCTTAAAAAAAAAAAAAAACTTTCGATGATTTATAAAAAAAAAAAATTAGGGTCATAACGGTTATTACCGGGTGGTCATAATAGTTGTGACCGGGTTTTTTTTTTAGAATTAAATTTTTTGTTTTTTTTTGTCGATATATTTTTATTATTTTTTAGCGATGGTCATAACCATTATGACCACCCGGTCATAACCGTTATGACCAGTTTTTTTTTTTTAAGAATTAATTTTTTTCGCGAACTTTTTTTTTTCGAACTTTTTTTATTATTTTTTAGCGATGGTCATAACCATTATGACCACCCGGTCATAACCGTTATGACCAGTTTTTTTTTTAGAATTAATTTTTTTTTTGCGAACTTTTTTTTTTTGTCGAACTTTTTTTATTAATTTTTAGCGATGGTCATAACCATTATGACCACCCGGTCATAACCGTTATGACCAGGTTATTTTTTTTTTAAGAATTATTTTTTTTTGTCGATCTATTTTTATTATTTTTTATCGATGGTCATAACCATTATGATCACCCGGTCATAACCGTTATGACCAGGGTTTTTTTTTTTTTAAGAATTAATTTTTTTTTCGCAAACTTTTTTTTTCGAACTTTTTTTATTATTTTTTAGCGATGGTCATAACCATTATGACCACCCGGTCATAACCGTTATGACCAGGTTATTTTTTTTTTGCCACGTCAGCAGACATTTTTGTCAGTATGTATAATGGTATATATGCCCTCAGCCAACCCTAATCTGAAAAATTTCGTCATTGCCCGCCATCCTCCCTCCATTCCCTCCACATCCATAGCGACAGTATATAACCAAGTGAACATATAAAATTTTAATTTTTCGTCTCTATTTTCCTTGATTTTATCCCGCCCAATCCTCCCGAATCCTCCCTGGACCATTACCCATTGATCGAAACTAACTCCCATGATTAAAATTCCTTCCACATCTTGTTTCACTCTGTTAAACCGGCCGACTCTGCCAGATCTCCGTCAACTCCATTTCCTTGGACCAGATCTACGATATAAGCCATCCTACCGTGCTTCGTAACTGTTCCTCTCCTTTGAATTTTGTATTTAACCCTTTGATCCGATAATTGTTTGTAGTTTCACAGTAAATGGAGGACGTATGTGTTTTCATCAAGTATAATGGTCGATGGGACGGCACATTGAGTTATATCGGTGGAGAAATGAAGGGAATATTGGTGCCCGAGACGGCAACATACGTTGGTCTGATTGAGTTGGTCAGACGTGCAATTGGTATGAGTGTCCCAACCAATACTATAGTCATGAGATACGGTGTTGAGCCTAGTATGCCTCTTGTCAGGATACAGTGTGATGATGACGTTAAATTCTATATACAATTGAAGAAGAAGGATGTTCATGTGCTTAGTAAATTTCCTATTACCATCGACGTTTTGGATGATACTGCGGCTGACGTCAGGCCACCGGAGCTGGGTGAAAGCAACCACATAGACGGCCAATTCTCCAGAGAAGGTGTACAGAGTGATGAGTCCATGCAACATGTGGATGAGAGAAATCTGACCATCCCTTCTCCTATTCCTCGTTGCCCTCAGCTTCCTCCTCATGTTGACGAGTTTAATGTTGGGGGTGATGCTCGTAAATCAAACGAGAATAGTGTCGACGTCAGCATTGGAGCACATTCTATTGCCAATAACTTAACATCTCAATCCGATAATGTACCAAGTCCTGACCGGTTATCTGGTTCAGTAGTTGTTGCTGATTATACACCTGTCGCAATTCGCAGAAACTGTATTTTTCATAACAAAAAGTTGTTGCAATACCATCTTCATCACGATGCCATGAGTAAACACTATCAATTCCGGGTGAAGAGGTCGACCTCTACACTGTTACACGTTATATGTATAGATATCCAGAAATGTCCATGGCAATTGCGTGCGACGAGGATGCGAGGTAGTGAAATGTTTGTCGTGAAGCGTTTCGACGACGTCCATAGTTGCTCAGTCGAAATTGTTCAAGGGCATCATCGCCAAGCCAAGAGTTGGATGATTGGGGAGTGTGTCAAGGCAAAATACTTGGATCCGACTAATACCTCATATAGACCTCGGGAAATCATGCGAGACATGCAGGCCGAATTTGGAGTCTCTTTCAATTATCTCCGAGCATGGCGAGGTAAGGAAGCAGCACTAATCAGCTTGAGGGGCAATGATACAGAGTCATACAATGGTAATTCACTTCCCTTTACTCTATCTTATAATACGTCCATCACCGATATTATAAGTCTTATAATACGCTTTAATAACTGTTAAATACTTGATTACATTACAGTTCTTCCCGCGTGGGCTGCAATGGTTAAGAGTAAAAATCCTGGTTCCGACATTGACATCGAGACGGACTCATCAAATTGCTTACAATGTCTCTACATGTGCCTAGCTGCTTCGAAGCACGGTTGGCCTTATTGTCGACCAGTAATTGTGGTTGATGGATCCGCATTAAAGGCCAAATTTGGCGGGGTGCTTCTTTCAGCATGCGGTCACGACGCAAATGGCTGCATATTTCCACTTGCATTTGGTATCATTCAGTCCGAAAGCAACGACTCATGGACCTGGTTCTTCGAGAAGCTCAGGGATTCAATCGGCCCTAGAGATTCTCTTGTTATTGTGGCTGATAGGCATAAGGGTATCGAGTACGCAGCCAAACTCGTGTATCCGGACGCTGCCTTCGGGATATGTGTCCAACACTTGGCTGCAAACCTTAAGACGAAGTACAAGGATTTCAAAGGCCCTCTGAAGACATATTTTGATGGTGCATCGAGGTCGTATCTTTTAAGTGAGCACCATCGTCATATGGAATCCATCCGTACTCGTAACCCCGACATGCACCGGTACCTCATGCAAGCCAATCCGAAAAAGTGGTCGCGAGCATATTTCAACGGCCGGAGGTATGCAATCATGACAACCAATATCGCGGAGTCGTTTAATAATGTTGATCGGAAAGCCAGGTTAATGCCAGTTGGATTCTTAATGGAATGGTTGAGGGAACTACAACAAAGATGGTTTGTCAACAGGCGTGAGGAGGCTCTAAAATTGTCATCGAAACTTGCTCCAAAGGCTGAGAATATGCTTCACACCAACTTCTCAATAGGCCTAAAAGTAACGGTACGTTTTCATGCCAACCATCCACCACGTATATGGTATATGCGGATTTTCCCTTAATCCAAGTTGTCTAAAATTGTTAAATTTTCCCTTCTTACAGCCGCGGCCAGCCGATCAGTTTGAGTACGCCGTCACAAACAATGCCAGCCAAATATGGATCGTTGATATGAGTCAAAAGACATGTACGTGTAGACGATTCCAGGTCGATCAAATTCCTTGCCCTCATGCCATGGCCGTGTGTAACCACCGACGGATAGATCCATACAATTATTGCTCGCCATACTACACGAAGGATTATCTTTATGGTTGTTATTCATCTGTAGTCCATCCTATTGGCAGCTCAGAAGGCTGGGATGTGCCTGAATCAATCAGGGAGCAAATCGTCAATCCTCCCAAAACGAAGCGTGGTCCCGGAAGGCCACGAGTTCGAAGGATTCTGTCCCAAGGTGAAGATCATGAGACAATTCGTTGTGGTAGATGTAATGGCTATGGACACAACCGACAAACGTGTACCAATTCAGTACCCTTAAGGACCCAGCCAACAAAGCCAACCGCGTCGTTGTGACTATAGTGGCAAATCTGTGTAATATGGCTTTAACCATGGTCACAATGGTTGTGACCACCAGGTCACAACCATAGTGATCGTGTAATACCTAGTTATTTAACGATTATGATTCTTGGTACAAAAAATTCAAATTGTACCTTAAGAATATTAATGAAAAAGCCCGGTTAAGGGTTTTTATAATGTTTTGTGAGTTTTTATGACTTTAAAAGACTCAAAAATAATTTCTAGGACAAGAAAACGTCCTTTTAGGTAAAAAGGAATGAAAATGGCCAAAAATGTATGTTGGTCAAAGTTTGACCAAAAACGTCGACGGTTGACCAAAAAGTCAACTGTTGACCACGGGAGTCAAATATCGGCAAGAAAGTCACCTGTCGACAAGAAAGTCAATGGTGGACGAGAAAGCCAAAGATTGACCCCAAAAAGTTAAAGAAAAGACGGTACGAGTAAAATCGCCGCAGTATAGAATTATACTGTATAGGCCGTTTTTACTGATAAAATGATATGTTTAGAACTTAAAACCACCATAGAAAGACAAGCACATTAAGTAGAATTAAAGGGCAAAAGGGTTTTAAGAAATAAGGAAATTTTTATACAGTTTGTTTTCACACAGATAAATTTTGGACTGCCGTTCGGTAAACTAATACTGTGCATAAGTGAATCCAGTATTAGAAATACCTGTGTTAAAACAATAATGGACTGCATAACAAGGTAAAGAGCCAAACAAACCTTAGAATGGCTTACCTCATTCACCTTTTGGATTATGACATCATTATGTCATTTAAAAAAAAAATTGGAAAGTATTTGGTTGGCATTAGCCATGCAATGGCCGGCCACATGCCCCCCCCCTAAGTCCAATTTCTGATTTTTTTGAGGACTAAAGTGTGCAATTTCAAGAAGTTTCAACCTCTATAAATAGGGGTGCCATAATTCAAAGAAAAATTAGAGAAAAGCAACCAAACTTTGGCCAAATTTTCCTCCACCAAATCCGAATTTCAACAAGAGAGAAAGGAAGGAAATTTTGCAAAACCAAGTGTGTTTTAAGCCTAGGGATAGTCGGTTTTACCTTAGAGAGCAAGCAAGGAAGTGTGAAAAAAAATTGGAACCCATATCTAGGCCAAGGGCCGGTTGTGTGGGGCAAGAGAAAAGCAAGAGAAAAAAAGTTGAATCCAAAGGGGGATTTAGAGTTTTGAGTGTTGGTTTCCACTTAGAACATCATTTAAGAGCACTAGAGCATTTGGTGCACAAGTTGGCCAAAGGACCGGCTGTTGGAGAGGGAAAAAGGGGAGCCAAGAGCCAATCCAAAAATTCGGATCCAAGGTGAGGTAAAATTCCAAATTCTTAAGCTTTCATTTAAATTTCAATTGGAGAAATTTAAATGTATTTAAGTATGTGTTGTAATGAGCATAAGCTCACTTTAATTTCTGCCCTAAATTAAGATTATAGGCTATGTGCTTGTTATGGTTAGGATTTATGGTTTGGTGGTTATGATTTTTGCATGCTAGATGTTTGTGAATTGGTTAGGGTTTATGTACATTATGTTTGATGCTAAATTTGATTTGCATGTTGAATATTGGACATTAGAAAACGCTGCATGACCACTTTCTAGGCTCCCGCTGAGTTCGGTTGAGGTAGGGTGAACGTTTTAGGACGTAAACGAAATTTTAAACCGAAAACTGCCAATTCGGGTAGAAATTGGCCAGTTTCGGGAAAAACAGTTTTTGAGGCTTCTAGAGGCCGAATCAGGGGAAACTCAAAACATGAAAGTTTTTAAGTAGAGTTTTTCCTAGAGGACAACGTGGACAGTTTTGTAAAATGAGGCTCCAATGGCCTCGGTTTTTACCAAAACCCGTGCCTAAGGTGCCCAGGACCCGAGCACGGCCAGGACAATTTCCTCAGGGGTTTTGACCACGAAAAAGCCAGAACTGGGTTTTACCCAAAACATAAAAGTTGTAGAGTTTTTAAATGTTTACAACTTTCATGAAGACAAGTTTTACAGATTCAGTCTGGATTTTAAGATGAAAATGAATTTCGGAGAACTGTACAGGAATTATGGAAATCCTGTACAGGATTTACAAAGTTAACACAGAAAATGCATATTTTTGTAATTACACTGCAAAATTGACATTGAGAAACTGTTCCAAAGGCAGTCTCCAATAGTCAATAATTTTATACGACTCCTTTTAAGGTTTTCAGTTTTTTTTAAAAGATTGAACAAAAGGATTTTTAAACCAAAACCTAAGAATTCTTTTCTAAGGAAATAAGTTTGTTTTTAAAACCTAAGTTAAAGATTTAACCGGTTAGGGTTACTTAGGTAACCAATTAAGACAAGGTAAAGATAAGTAAGGTTATATAAGAATGTTGGTTATATTACCAACAGTTCTAACCCTTACTTTTATTAATCTCAGAACGTCGCACGCCGAAGTGTCCCAACGGGATTTAACTCGACTTCTGGACACAGCTTTTACGAACGAGGTAAGTACAACTCCGCCTACAGCATGGGCTTTGTTGTGTATACTTGCCAAAGTATGATGAAAATGCTATGTAGTGTAAATGTTATCTCTTATGTGTTGTAGATAGTTTTAAGTTATAGGAAATGTTATAGAAAATGTCATGCTTTGTAGTATGCTATGATTATGTGTTAAGAATATGTTATAAAATGCTATGATGATATGCTATGTTATATGCTATGGTATGTTATGTGTTATAAAAAGTTGAAATGCTATGATTTAGAATGCCATGGAATAGGTTATGATGATAAGATTATAAATTAATTGTGTGACATATCACGATGTATGCTCACTAATTAATATAATTAAGTATGAGATAATGAAAGTTATGATGGCAAATAATTTGCCTGTGTCGTACCGACCCGCGTTAGGTCGGGTTGAACTATGGATTGAATTGGAAATGGTTTGGCCGCCCCAACCAATTCATAGTTGCGCGCCCGGTACGAACACTTACGTTATGGGGCCCACAAGATAAGACAAGATAAGTTATGATAAGTTAAGAAAGCAAGTTACGATTAATCAAGCAAGCATAATGAAGCATAAATGGCTCATGCATAAGTTAAGATAAGTTATATTATGTTATGCTTAAGTTATGATTAGTGTGGTATGCTAGTTAGGATATGTGTGATGTGTTTTATTTAAAGTAAATTGCGGTATAGAATAGTTGTACTTGCTGAGCGAAAGCTCACTGTCTTACGTCTGTGCTGTAGGTAAGCAGCCTAGAAATAATTCTTGATGCAAGATGGAGGGCATGGATTGGCGGACTGTGAAATGTGAGAATAAACCGCTACGTGTTTCGTTATATTATGTAATTATGAAATAAGTTTTATTTACACCCAAACAACGTAATTAATGTTCGATATACATTTATATTTCGTATGTAAGTACAGTATAAAAAAAAAAAAATTTCCGCTGTGTAAGTTATGTATGTACGATATGTATGTATGGTAACGACCTGTGCTAGGCGGGTCGTTACAGAGTTGGTATCAGAGCGGTTCCCTGCGATCAAATTTCACAGTCAGCCTGCCATCGCCGCCATCATTGTAAGTTAAAAATTTTATTTTCGTATATTAATAATTATTATACGCCTATATTATGATAGGCTTGACGATATGGACCCGGACCAAGTCGACGCAGACCGAGAGGCGACGAGGTCATTCTTTCAGTCGTGTTCGCTTATGTTTGACGGCACGAGACGTACGGTACCAGTGGCAGCATGGTTGTATGATATGGAGTTGATCTTCCATACCTGCCACATCGAGGCCGGCTACAGGTTTCCTTGGCTAGCCGATGTTTCGCTGTTGACGCTAGGATATGGTGGATCATCCTTGGAGAGCGTCAGTTGCCGAGCCGCACGTGGCTGCATTTTCGCACGGCAGTGATGGCTCGTTACGGGCCGATGATAGGCGAGGGAGCGGGCGATGTACTCCGCGATGCTGAGATCTATGAGGACATGCACCACACTCGTTACCTCAGCTACGTAGCTGATTGGCACGCGTATCCTCAGGAGACGATGGCCCATTATTGTCGACGATTCCAGGAGTCGATGCTGCCATACATTCCTCAGTATCTACAGAGTCCCGAGCTGCAGGCCTTAGTTATTCTGAGGAACGGATTGCCTATTCAGATTCGGCACCCCGGATTTGGCAGAGGCTCAGCAGGCGCCAGTAGAGGACGCCGAGATACCAGAGCCGGTGTATGAGCCAGATCCAGCCTACCAGGAGGACCCGATGGCTGCCGACCCGATGCCAGAGGTACCTGCTCATGAGGTCGACTTTGAGGCCGAGGCTGATGACTACGACGGGGATGACGAGATGGACGTTCCCGAGTACCCGATTCCTCCTATTATCGTATTATCCAGCGATGATGAGGAGGAGGAGCCCGAGCACGAGCCTGGGTTTGGAGGGTGGCCGGAGGAGGGAGATGACTTCGAGGAGGATCCGGAGGAGATCTTCGATGAGGACGGAGAGGCCGACTCCGACGTCTCAGTAGTCATAGTTGTAGAGTTAGATTAGGATTAGATCGATCGATTATGTATATATTTTTGCTTTTAAGACTGTTTGTACTAGCTTATTATTTTTTTGAGATAGGCTTGTACTTATGTACGATGGTAAAGTGGTAGACACTTCCATCATATTTTTGACCCTGTGTATACAGTATGACGAACATATATGTACGTATATTATTGTAAATATGATGTACTTTTTGTAAATGTACAAAAGATAAGTTCAAAGTATGGTATGAATGACAAATGTTATGTTATGAGATACAATGTCTGTATTATGACTATGAATGCTATGATAAGTATGTAATGTTAAGTATTACATTATGATAAGATAAATGATGAATGAAAGAAAGGATATTAATAGTATGATAATATCTTTTCTAAATGGTATGATAGGATGGTACGCCCACGTCGAACAATGCCAGTAAATCCGCCCGAGCCGGATTTCGCGACAATTGTTGCAAATTTGCAAAGACAGCTGCTCGAACAGCAGCAAGAAACTAACAGATTGCGAGAACAGATAGCGCAATTGAATCAGAGGCCCCAAGTGAATGAAGTTCCACCCCCAGTACAACAGGTACCGCCAGTGGTACCTCAAGTTCCAGAGGTCCAACCAGAGATTCCTCGGAATGCTGAGATTCCGATGGCACAAGCAGGAGGACAGGACAATGTACAGCCAGTGCGGGAGGATCTGCTGTACGAGAGATTCAGGCGGATGAAGGCGCCTGAATTTGAAGGGGTAACTGACCCAGTCGCCGCCGATAATTGGTTGATCGATATCCAGGTTATCTTGGATTTCATGCGGCTTACAGAACAGGAGAAGGTTCTCTGTGCTTCATTTGCCTTGAAGAAAGATGCACGGCACTGGTGGATGACCGTTCAAATGCGGCGGGATGTCATGGCCATGAACTGGCAGGATTTTGTAACCGAATTCCGTGCCATGTACTACAACGCGGAGATACTGGCGACTCAGCAAGATGAGTTCACCAGTTTACGACAGGGATCGATGACGGTTATGGAGGCCGTAAAGAAATTTGAGCAACTAGCCCGTCTGTGCCCGGAACTGGTTCCGAATGAAAGGAAAAGGTCAGAAGGATGATGAAGATGTTCCGCACAGACATCTCCAAGCAGGTCAGTGCAGGCAGTAGCCCACCTACCCTGGTATCTGATTGTGTCAGTAGAGCGATAAGAGCTGAGTACTGGATCAACCAGGACAAGGAAGCTAGGGCTCAGATTTTTTAAAGCCAGAAAGGAGGAAAAGGCCGTGGTAAAGCAGACACAGCCTCGTCAAAACGCTGAGACCAACCAGAAGGGCCAGACCAGTAGCCCTGCCCAGAATTCCAAGCAGTTTGGAAAGAATAAGAGAAAGGGTAATTTCACGGGCCAGGGACAACAGAAAAACTTCCCACAGAAGAGTAATAATCGGGGAAGGGATGGTAACAGCGTTGAGTATCCGCAGTGTGCCAAATGCGGAAAGAAGCATCCAGGGGTATGCAGAATGGGGACAAATGTTTGTTACCTATGTGGCAAGGAGGGGCATTTTGCCAGAAGCTGCAACCAGAACCCCCAAAACCAGAACCCTCCACAATCTAACCGAAACGCACCCGGTCAATTACACGCAGTCCAAGCCAGACTCGAAGGACCCTCGATCACGCAAGGCAGATTGGAGGCTCCTGAACCTCAAGCCAGGATCTATGCTTACACGAGAGAGATGCTGAAGCAGGAACTTCTCACGTGGTGACAG
>CM046373.1:10779497-10802807 GCA_025413025.1 Ficus hispida
CCCAATAATAAAATTTGACATCATGCAAGAACTTCTTCTTTTGATGAGAATTAAGATTGGGCAAAAGAATTCCACTCACAAGATAAATTGACATAATCAACATACCATGGCACTTTGCATTGGTTCACCACAAAAGGTTGCTCATCTGGAACGACTCATTAATGATTAGGGTGCTTCCATCTTGGCCACCATTCTCTAATCTAGATAGATGATCTGTCACTTGATTTTCTAAACCCTTTCTATCTCGAATCTCGAATTCAAATTCTTGTAATAAGAGTACCCACCTTGGTGCCAATGAGATATAAGCGGAATTTATTAAAAGCAAAAACAACCACTCGTAGCTCCTTCTCAGTTGTTGTATAATTCAATTGAGTGTCATTTAAGGTCTTACTAGCATAATATATTGTGTGGCAAATCTTCTCTTTATGTTGGCCTAAAACTTCACCAACCGCAAAGTCACTAGCATCACACATAAGCTGAGATTCCAATCTGGTGCCATAATTATTGGTGCTGACACAAGTTTCTGCTTCAAGATTGTATATGCCTCAAAACAAGAATCATCAAAATTGAAATGTGAATCATCAAAATTGTTTATGAAACAAGTTTCCCCTTCTTCACAACTTCTGTCATGATCGGATTAAGTCGGCATTGATACTCTACGGTTGGCTTGTGATCGTCTTCTAAAAGAATCTTTGCATACAAATAGAGGGCCTCATCCCTCTGACATCCACAATAGACCACCACAAAGCTTGTTTATGCTCTCTTAACACCCTTAGCAACTTATCCTCCTGTTCGTCATTGAGAGATGCAGAAATGACTATTGGCAGTGTAGATGATTCACCAAGAAAAGCATACCACAAATGATTGGGAAGAGGCTTTAGTTCAAGTGTTGGTGGCACTTCAATAGACAGCTTGACATGAGAATTATCGTTGGTTGGAAACTCCAATGTCTCAAATTGTTTGACCCTGTGAAAATGAGGAGAAGCATCCAACAAATAGAGAAACTTAAAAGAATTGGGCTTCTCCACAAGAGAAGAGTTAACAATAGAATTTTCAAGATGATCTACCGGATAGTCTTCTAAGAATGCATAATCAACGCATCCATCAACTAAATCAACTCTAAAATAACCTTCAAAATCATCGGGGAACTTCATAGCTTTGAAAACATTAAAAGTTATCTCTTGGTCTTGGACTCGCATAGTAAGCTCTCCTTTTTGCACATCAATAAGAGTCCTACCGGTAGCTAAGAAAGGTCTCCCCAAGATAATGGGAATTTCCCAATCCTCCTCCATGTCAAGAACAATTAAATCCGCAGGGAATTTGAATTTATCAACTTTCACAAAAACATCTTCAACTACACCCCTTGGATAAGTAAGCGATCTATCGGCTAGTTGCAAGGTAACATTGGGCTTTGCTTCCATCAACCTAAGTCTCCGATAAATAGAAAGCAGCATCAAATTAATACTAGCCCCCAAATCACATAAAGCTTTTCCAAAAAATTGATTACCGATAGTGCATAGAATGGTGAAGCTTCCCGGATCCTTGAGCTTAGGAGGTAGTTTCTTCTGAATGATTGTGCTACATTCTTTAGTTAAAGCAACCGTTTCAAAGTATCCCAATCTTTTCTTCTTAAACAAAATCTCCTTCATGAACTTCACATACCTAGGCATTTGCTCCAAAGCATCAGCAAACGGAATATTAATATGGAGCTTTTAAATACCTCTAGAAATTTGGAGAATTGCTTATCCAACTTTTGCTTCTGGAGTCATGGGAATGGTGGCAGTCGATTGTACAGGGACGAATCCCCAAGATTGGAATTGTCTTCATGGGATGTCTCCATGTGAGCTTCTTCTTGTTTTTCAACTTCTCCATCTTCTTCATTTGGCTCAGACGAAGAGTTGGGCTTCTCGACATCTTCGCTCAATTCCTTACTGCTTCTTAGAGTGATTGACTTGCATTGCTCTTTACCCTTTCTTCTCGGGTTTGTTTATGTGCTGCTAGGCAATGAACCTTGAATTCGATTGTTGATAGTGTTGGCAATTGTCCCAACTAGATTTCAAGATTCCGGATAGAAGCCGATTGACTTTGAAGTTGGGTTTTAGTCTCATTCATGAACTAGTTTGTGTTTGTGGCCATTTGTAACATGACATCTTCAAGTGATGATTTCTTTCTTGGGGCGCTGCTTGTTGAGGCCGGTGTGAACATTGGCTTTGATGATGAAGAAGGTCTTTGATTATTGCTCCACGAGAAATTAGGATGGTTTCTCTAGCCCATATTATAAAAATTCGAATTTGGATTGTTAGCTTGCCTGTTATAATTACTGACATATTGCACTGATTCTATGGCAATATAATAGCGTTCACTAGAATGATCACCTCCACAAAGCTCACAAGTGACAAAAAGACTTTGGTTGGCATTGATGCCCATCGAGTCAAACTTCTTTGACAAGGCAGCCACTTGAGCAGTTAAAGTAGTAATAGCATCAACTTCATGAATTCTTGTTACATTTTTGTCCATTGACCTCTCTGTAGGCCATTGATAGTTGTTGCCTACCATGTTTTTGAGCAATTCATAGGCGTAATCAACAGATTTTGCCATCAAAGCACCACCTGCAGCTGCATCGATATTTAACTTAAGATTGCCATCTAGACCATTGTAGAAGGTTTGCACTTGGAGCCATTTAGATTGCCCATGATGGGGGCATCTTTAGAGCAAATCTATGAATCTCTCCCAAGCCTCATAAAGAGATTCAGAGTCATACTATATAAATGAAGTTATATTATTCCTCATCCTTGCAATCTTAGCTGGCAGAAAATACTTTGCAAGAAACTTCTGTCCCAAATCCTCCTAAGTCGTAATAGAGTTAGGAGGAAGTGAGTCCAACCAACTTTTTACCTTATCCCGAAGTGAGAAAGGAAAAAGTTTTGCTCTACCCCCGCAGGGGCAGAAACCCCATCGCTGTCTTGGCTGTGCTACCGGAGGCTCTGGGGAAGTCGGAATAGGAGAGCACTCATCTTGGGGTAAGTCTACTAGCATCTGATGAGACTCCATTGAACTTAAAAGTATCACAAATTTCCAAGAAATTCACAATGTGAGCATTCGGGTCATCACTAGGCAAGCCTCTAAATTGAACCGAAGTCTGAATCATCAAAAGATAGATGACTTAAGTTCAATTAGCTCCAATAGTAGGCCATACGATACTAGTCTAGATAGGAACTGCACATTCCCTCAGAGATTTGGTTGGCTCCTATTCCTGTACATCACCAATTGTACGTTGCTGGATTGAAAGTTGTTGCCTTTCCTTCCGATTTCTCTGACAAGTTCTTTCAATTTCTGGATCAAACATAAATAGTTCGAAGCCCTTATCACTTCGCATGCAAGGACCTAAGTACCTGAGAGGAAATCAAAGACAAGCGTTTAAATCAAAATTAAATATGATTGATATTAATATTAACATAGTAATACAATTCCCCGGCAACAGCACAAAAAACTTGTTGTTGATTTTTATAACGCATGTGTACGTATCGCAAATAAATAATATATTGATAAGTAAAGATCGTTCTCTCAGAAAATTACTACTATAATTGTTAATTACTAAAATTATATCACCTTAATTTTATTTAAACAATGAAAATTTCAAGGTTGAAAATAAATGAAAATAATAAAAATAAATTGAAATAACACAAGGTGAAAATCAATAGAATAAGACCTAAGATCACAATTTTCCTTCAACACTTCACTTGAATCCCCTTAGCCACCCCCCTCCCCCCCTACCCAAAGTTAAGTAACCGCTTCGAATTATTAACCGAGAGTTCTAAATTATCTAAGAGCCTCTTCCAATAGTCAAATAGAAATATCCCCCCTTAACTCACTCACTATATTCCTATGTAAATTAAATTAAAAAGGATTCATTACGTCTAAGCAGTGTTTAAATTTACACATGCTACATAGGTATATTCCTATCCTAAGTAAACTCAAGGCTACCGCTCATAAATCAAGTGTCAATCTATCTAAGGCTAAACACAAATTCCCTTTTCCAAGTTCATTAGGGTTTACTAGATCAATCTGATTAGTGATCAAGTAATTAGACACAATAAGAATAAGATAGAATGAATAATCCAATAATGATTAATAACAATCAAGGGAGAGAGTAAATCAATTCAAGCTACATGTTGAGTTCCAATTGCAACCCTAGAAAAGAAAATTAGTTCATCATAATAATAAAAACACCAAAGAAATAAGTATCATCATCATTGAAATTACAAAAAAATAAAGATGGAAGAAAGATTAAGAGTTAAAACTGGTGTAGCAATTTTTCTGAATCTTCTACTCTTCTTTTTGCCTTGAATCCCCTTGACGACTCTTCATCTTTCTATGTTTTTAAGTGTCCTAAAACTTAAAATCAAAAGTTTTCTCAAAAATCCCTAATCACTTCTACTTATAGTCTTATGCAAAAGACTCTCCAAAATTAAGCATATTCGACTGAGACCGCAACCTTCATATTCCAGCGCTGCAGCGTCCAAAGTTGGCTCCTAAAAATCTGCAGTCCAGTGCTACATCCTCGAATTCCAACGCTGTAGCACCCAGTCTTTGCCTTGACTCTGCCAGACTTTAGGGCTGCAGCCTTCACATTCCAGGGCTATAGCTTTGGCTCTTGGTGTTGACTGGCTCTACTTCAGTGCTGCAGCCTTTAATTCCAGGGATGCAGCCTTGGCACTCTGTCCTTCTTTTTTCTTTATTTCCAGCATAAATTGCCACCAAATTTGCATGATTTACTTGAAGAGTCATTTGCTTCCTAACCTATTTAAACAACTTGAAAAAACATCAAAATGACTCTTAAACTAGCATCACATCAAGATGATTGTACTCGATTCACCGATATAAATCCGGCTCTTCAAAAGCCTCTCAGCTAATCGCCATAACAAGAATCTCAACCCCTGTCATAGTTGTGATCATCGTCATAGCCAAGGACTCGAGGACAAGATGGATGGTTGAACATTATCGTTGCCAGCCGTCATCGGATCTAGGTGCTCCTTCTCCAGGCACCATTGCCAAATACCAAAAATGGCGTGTCATGTGTATCAAACTATGAGAAAATTAACAGAAGTCAACGGAAGTCATTCAATTGCAAACATTTTGAGAGTTTGATGCTCGACTTGTCAAAGCTCAAAGAGCAAATACTGAAACGTCACCTACTAAATAATTTATGAATCATTCGTGCCAATTACCCTCGTTCGTTACAATTTGATCATTTTGAAACTATTTTAAATGTAATAAGTATTGTGTTCTTGTTAATGAATTTATCTTCTCCTAATTATTTATTTATAAACAAGTTCAAAGCACTTACAAATAATTTATCGAATATTTACATTATATGTTGATGTAATTTTAAAAAAGTTCTTTTAAATTTATAAGTAGTGAAGTACAAAACATTTTAGGAAAAAAAAATTGTAATAGAGATTATACAACAAATTATTTAGGTGATGTAATTGGGAAAATACTATTTGTGGAAAATAACTCTTAAACTACTATATCAGGACTTGTTGGAGAAAATTTATTTCAATATAGAAAAATTAAATGAAAAAATAATTTATATGAAACACATTTGAAAATGTAATATTTGACGGACAGTAGAACTTTTTTTTTTTTTTTTTTAAGGTAAGATAGAAGTATTAAAAAAAAATACAAAAAGATAAAACACATTGACCAAGTTTACTCTCATTAGATAAGAGTAATAAAAATAGATAATAGATGAAGGTTTTCAGAAAACTATAAATTTGCTATATTTAGTGTATATTCATTTTTAATG
The DNA here is from genome assembly GCA_025413025.1 of Ficus hispida. Classification (NCBI taxonomy): domain Eukaryota; kingdom Viridiplantae; phylum Streptophyta; class Magnoliopsida; order Rosales; family Moraceae; genus Ficus; species Ficus hispida. The sequence goes on from CM046373.1 coordinate 10,785,307, forward strand.
TACGTTTTTATTTAGTTTGTAGTGAAGATCTATCAACTATCAATTGAAAAAAGAGAATTAACAAGACTAGAGACAATGCCCGGAGTTTCATCAATCCAAACATGAAAATAACCGGAAATTAAAACCATAACAAGAAAGAAAATGAGCAACAAGATTTGCAGATCTTCTTAAGATGAGTAACAACATTTCTATCAATTGGTGCATTTCATCCAACACCAAGCTCTCAAAGAGAGGTCCAGCTAGCTGTGAACTGCCCAAACAATTTCGAACGCATCACATTCTACCTCATGAACCACAAGCCCTAGCTCGGCCACAAAGCGAAGGCCTTCCCAAAGAGCAACACACTTTGCCGTAAATGCAGCAAAACTACCAAGAAACATTTTAGCAAGAGCTCCATACACCTTGCCCTAATGATCCCAAAAGAATAGTGGTTATACCAATACTGTCCGAAAAGCTCGCCATCACCGGATCAACATAATTTGAAAGATAAGGATTTAAACTTTGTAATTAAGGATGAAATTATTGTAGATTATAGTCTCTAGTTGAATTTTGTCTGGAACCCTGTTTGTAAGAGTTACCAAAACAATTAAAAGATTAGAATGCAAATTTTGACGAATAAAATATAATACAGAGACTAAAACATATCTTCGTCAACTATACATATGAAGTGCACAAACATAAATATCTTAAACAAAATATATACAATACTCATTAAATCAAAATGTCTCGACATCAATATATCAATATATCTTGACATCAAAATGTACAATACCCCTTTTCGATGTCCATAGAAAGGGCCAAAGATTCTATATATCTATTACCTATATATAAAAGCAAGAATATGCTTTTCATCTTGCCTTCCACGACTGCCACGTGGCTGTTTATATGGCAGCCCTGTCAACGTCACATGGTGTTTTTTTTTTTTCTTTTCTTTGTTTATGTATGCAGTACGCGCTCGCGCATTCAATACAACTAGTTGAAAATAATAGGAGTAAGGGGAAAGGAAAAAAAGAAGGTAAATTTTCATATATAATATACTAAAGACTTCTTTAAGGCACTTATTTAAATAAATTATCAAAAAAATTTATTAGATATACTGACATTGATCAATCTCTAATTAAATCACGATCAATCAATAATTGACTTATTAATTACCCATCTTTTAATAATGGTCATTTTCTTGATTTCACTAAAACCTCCGTCATTTATTAAAAAGCTTCTTAAAAAAAGGTCATTTACTTACAACTTTCATTTTTAAAAAAACATGACAAACATTTTTTGTCCTATTTTTTTACTCAAAATTTTTGTTGGCCAAGTTGATTGTTATGGTTCTTCCAATATATATATATATATATATATATATATATATATATAGACACACATTGTAAAAGTTTTGGTCTAGATAAGTTATTTCTCATAAAAGAAAATGACCCTTTCTTCTGTTTTTCCCTTCTTTTTCTTTTCTTATTTTTTCTTTCTTTCGAATAAGAAATTGACACTTTTGTTTAATTTAAAGTAGTAAATAAATAAAGACAAACCCACTTTAAAAAAAAATAGAGTAAATAAATCCAACACTCATTTTTTTAAGGAAATAAATGAGATCCCCTAATAGTTGTAAAAGAAAACAAAAGATTATAAAATTTAAGGCTAGTAATAATAATTAATAACAACAGTTATAGAATTTAAACAAATAATATGTCACCTAAATAAAAGAACAGAAAATTTGTGCCCCAATTATATAAATTCGTCCATAATCCCCTCACATAGAAAGTCCATGTAGCCTTCAATAAAAGAGATCCCATTTAGAATTGCGGTGAGTTCAACATAAAATCTTGTTATCAATTATTTGAGAGACAGGCATTAAAAATCTCAATATCAATCATGAGTTATCTAAGAGCATTTTAGTAGTTCAAATTTGATGCTTCAGTGGTAAATTTTGAGATGGTTAATTTTAAAACTAACAATTTTGAAAAATAATTAGAAATTCCAAATCTAAATATTATTTTTTAGACTTTCTTATATAGCACCATCACGTCAGATTCTGCTTTTGAGATGACTCCGATTAGTCAAAAATGTCCTTATTGATATGCTCAGACCCTCTCCTCACTCCCTCCCATTCTCTATCCTAAAAAGTTATGAAAGCCTGGAAAAGTAATACTAGATTTGAAATTATTTTTTTCAGAGGTATTATTTTTTAAATTAATCCAATTTGATGTTTAAATTAATCCATTTTGATATTTATTGATGGTTAATTTACTATCAAATATAACAAATGTCAAATTTAACGCTTGATTTTTAGAAAACTTTTACAATGGGGTAAGGTTGTTTTACTTTATTGGTAGGGTAAAAATTTTCATTCTTTAGATTAGCTTTAGATGGTCAAGATCGAAAAGATACATAAAATCTATTGTGAAACCTTTTACATGTGATTGTTTTGAAAAAAAAAAAATTACCAAGCAAAAAAAATTGACAAAAATTTCACGCATCCATCGTCCAAGAGAACGACAGCTAGGGTGGCTCTCCGGCGAGGGCTCGCGAAGGAGGAGGAGGGGCTCCCAGTTTGTGAAACGAGTTAGCTCACAACGTGGGCGCCGGTGGCGGGGCTGGCGATATGGAAGGTGGACAGCTCGCGCTCGCTCTGGAAGCCATCAATGGAGATCTGTGTTCGTGCCGGCAACTGTCCGCCAATGACAGATCTGTGTCAGATCTGAACAATCAACAAACGCCGCTCCCCTTCGACGGTGAGCGCTGTAACACTCTCATCTGCCCAAGACTGTCAACATCCTTTACCACTCAACTGAGTCCTCATATGACGCACCAACGTACAGACTGGCTTCAGAAGCGGCGACGCCACGACGACCTTGAGCAGCACTGTATATATATATATATATTTTTTTTTTATTATTATTATTATTTTTTTTTTTTTTTTTAAAAAGAAGCCTTTCCTTTTTTTCTTTTTTCATGATTTCATGTTTAATCATGGGTTGCTATCTTACAATCGCTTTGGTACATATTTTTAATCTAAGCGGTTGAAAGATAGTCTATCGGTTCACAATTTTTACTTGATGGATGGAGTAAAGGAGGCTTACTCCACTATAGAGTTCACATTTTATTTGTTGGTGTCCAGACCTTTTTATCTAGTCATTAAGGCTCCGTTTGGTGAAACGGTTTGAGTTGAAATTTTTAAGTTTGAGTTAGTTGATTTTTTAAAAACTAGTTATAATTTTTATTGACTTTTCAGAAAAAGATAAAAATTGAGATGAAAAAGTACAGTTTAGTTTGAGTTAAATCTGATCACCAAACGAGGCCTAGTATTGTCATTTCCACATACTGAAAATTTACTTTTACAAGTTTTAAAATTTAATCCTGATGACGAAAACTAAAAAAATAGTATTACACAATAAAACATAAAATAGGATAACATTATTTTTCAGGGTGTTTATGTGATAGAACCCTTGGAGGGACACTACCTGTAGTATTGAATTGAATAGTTTTGTTTGTATGGTGTTGTTATGGGATGGTTGTATATTAAAGTGGGTTCAAGTTGGTTTGCACTTAATCATATCTTCTTGGAGGTTATTTATGTCTTTATGTTATTATTATTATTATTATTTTTTAAGAATGGAAAGATAGAACATTTATTTATAAAAATAGTAGTAGAACTTTTTTTTTTTTTTTTATAGAATTGAATTAGTAGTATTGGTAATTTGGTTTTGTACTTTCAATCACAAATAGAAGGGCAAAGGATAATCATTGGATCGAACACCCTTTTTTTTTTTTTAATCCATTTTTTCAACAGAAAAAAGATTTAACAATTCAAAGAATAAGTCAAAATAAGGGATATGGGGCAGACACAAAAGTTGAAGACACCTTCAAAAATAAAAAATGGAAGGCATATATGGATTATGGAGGAAGAAGAAGGTAAAGTGCAGACTCATGAATTTTTATATAAAAAAAAAATTAGGGACACTCAAGTCTTATGTCCTGTGCAGATTATTAAATTGATTTATGATAATATTTTTTGGGGAAAAAAAAAAGTTGCAGTTACATACATTTGATATGTGGTTGTTGAAAAACTGGCTTTCGGATTTTCCTTTGGTTCTAGGTTTGATTTTCTAGACGTTTTTATGAGTTCTTTTTTTAACCAACCCAGAAAAATGGAGATAAAAAAAAAAAAAAGTGAAAAAGAAATTATACTGGATTGAGATGGAAATTGAAGTTCTTGGTGGGAAAGATGCGTAATATTCCACTCCATCAATTTCCAAAGAAGTTTTCCAACATTCATGTTTGTGTAATTCACCAGCATCTCTTTTACTTTCTTCAATTTCTAACAGTACAGTCCATCAAATTCTCCGGTGGAAGGGCAGGGAAATGGTGGTGGAAATTGGAACAGTTGAAGCTTCATGTTCTCGGGGAGGTAGCTTTTTACATGTTCTGAAAAAGTTAAAACACTTTGCTATGACGGTGCCTATCTTTCATATCATACATCTCTTCTATCATAGATCTTATATTTTCATCTAAACGATTTTAAAATTGAACATTATTAATAGTGTCTCTGAGAGAAAGGCTCTATTACTCCTTATTTTTCAAATTTCTTGTGATATTTTATAATATCCACACTGACATATACTAATCTAAATTGTTTATTATTGCAGTGCATAATTCAAGCTTTCAATCAAACTTTTATGGATTGAAATTCATGAAGTGGGGATACAAATATAACCCAAAAGCCTAATGTGACGCCCATGAATACGCCGGTGGTAATGATGTGGATGAGTGGTGACCCTCAACACCCGTACTGGACAGAGTTTGGTTGTTTGGTTCTTCCCTTTTGGAAACATCTTCCCAAAATCTATTAATTTTTTATTTTTTTAAGAGTGCGAAAACAATCCTATTAAAACAAGGTATAGTTTTAAATTGCTAAGCTTTAATCAAATTTCATTAAGATGTTACAATTTTTTAATCTCACTGATTTTCAAGCAATCTAACATTTCATTATTGTGTCTTACCTTCTTATAAAATTTTACCTCTTAAATTCTAATAAAGTTTTAGACCTAAATATTCTTCTTCTTTTTTTTTTTTTTCTTTTTAAGACAGATTAGGGCATTTAGATTTTACTTTTTACATTAATATAAATGTGGGATTATTTTGAAGAACTAATAACGAAAAATATGAATTATCAAAGCTATTTATCGCAACTGAGATTATTGTTATAATATCTCACTTTTTCTATCTCCACCTTTAGTGGAATGTTTTTTGCTTGAATTTATAGGTTTGCAAAAGATAGGAATTTAAATTTTTATACCTTGTATTAGAAGCAATATAGATTATAGCTGGATTATGTCCGCAAACCATGTTTTTATGAGTTGCCAAAGCAATTGAAAGGGGAAAAGGCAAACTTTGACGAGTAAAATATAATTTAAAGACTCGAGAACAAAACTTCCTCAGTTGACGCTAAAGTTGTTGGTAATGGTGATTGTGTTAAGTAAGAGATCCCACCCAAATTTTTATGAATAAAAAATAAAGATTACAAATGATACTGAAACAACCTAAAAAAATCCAATTAAAAATGCAAAATCCTCTTTTTTCATGTCTTTGGAAAGGGCCTTACGAATAAAAGTACATGTTCACAAGTCTGATCTAATCTTTATTTATTTTCCAGTTCTCCTTTTATCTCTTCTTTTTTTTTTTTCAACTTTTTTGTTCAAAATTTTTATTTATTTTTTTATTTAATCTTTTTTTGAAATGCTTTTTTTTCTTGATTTGTCCCTATTAAAATAAATCTTCTTAAATATCTCTTTACTTAAATAATTTTTCATGGGTCTTCTTTTTTAACCAAAACTATTCGTTTTGGCTGAAAATTTTGTAATATTTATTTTTTCGTTCTCCTTTTATCTTTTTTTTTTAAATTTAGTCTAAATTTTTAATTTATATATATATATATATATATTTAGCCTTTTTTGAGAATTTGTTTTTTCTCTTGATTTGTCCCTGTTAAGGGAAATATTCTCAAATGCCTCTCTATTTAAATATATGTTTTGTACGTCCCTCTAAGATATTATTTTATACAATGTGAATTTCATAAATTTTTTTTTTCTTCTAATTGTTCTATTAAAATTTTTTTCTTCTAATTATTCCATTAAAATAATTGTGACCCTTATATGGTTTTTTTTTATTTATTAATCCTGAATTACAAAAAGGTCATAATAAACACATGTGACAAACTTTTTTTTAATCGTCCGTTTTTCTTTTTGTAAATTCAAATAGTCAAATTTTGGTGCCTCCCGACCCCCCATTACTTCATCTCAATGTAAATAGTCAAAATTTTAGTCTAATTTAAAGTTTTTTTTTTTCCTTTTCCTTATCTTAATATCTAATAAGTAAGAAAAATGACACTTTCTTTTGTTTCGCCTTTTTTGTTTTGCCTTTCTCATTTTCTTTTTTCAGAAAAAGAAAGCGACACTTTTGCTTAATTTAAAGGAGCAAATAAATCTCTCACTCTTATTTTCAAAGTGCATACATGAGATCCCCTAAAATTTTTATTTTTATTTTTATTTTTTGGTAAATAGAAATCCCCTAATAGTTGTGAGATAGAACAAAAGTTAATAATAACAACAACAACAATAATAAGAAATTTATAGATAAATAGGTTTTTTTTTAAAGAAAATTTTAAATAAATGACCACAATTTTTAAAAATTGGTTAAAAGATTATTTTTTAAAATGATTAATTAATTTTCTTAAATGATTAATCAGTTATTGACCATATAATTGTCAATCGGTGATTAATTATTACATAAATCACTAAATTTTATAGTCAATTACTGATTAACAATTAGATAATGATCAATTTTCATAGTCAACCAGTTATTAACCAAATATGAAAAATGATAAGCGACCATTTTCTTAAATAAAAAAGTTGGACTATTTATTATATTAGGTGATTTAAAAAGGCCACACCAACCTAAATTTCTTAATACTAATAATAATAATAAGGATTGATTCCATACCCCTTATATTATAGGTCTTATAACACTTTATCTCTCGAATTTCAAAGTGTAACATGCATTTCCCTTGATATTTACTTCGATAACAAATTTAATACTTCCGTTATTTTGATGGATGAAAATTACATATGTCAAGCTTTAATCATGGTTATTGACATATTGCATACATAATTATTAATTACTATTTTATCCTCTATTCTAATGTGCATTTTTAATATTTTGATTAAAACTTTAAGAAATAACATTTAAAAAAATAAATAAACTCATACAAATGGACTTTATTTGTTAATAGATTGGAAAAACAGATATTATGTTTCAAATTTGGGGAGGGGTGGCAAAGTGTTATAAAACGTATAATTTACATGGAATTTATGTGAATTATTTTCTTGTTAGGTGCCCAGCAAGTGAGTTTTGTCCGAAAAAACAATAAAAAAAAACTAATAGTAGGTGGTAAAATTGTGACAAATTTTAAAGTTTAGAGCAAACAGAAATTATTTGTTGAAATTCGGAAATAAAATAATACAAAAAATTATAATTCAAGAGAAATTTTTTGTAATTAAACCTGAAAATAATTCGTAAATAATGTACAATAAATATTCTTATAAATAAAAAATGGGTACAACAAATATTAAAAAGCAAAAACGCTATTTTTTCACCAATCTGTGTCCACTCTGTCTCTGTCTCTCTCCATCTCTCTGTTCCAACTTTGGAACACGTTCTCTTCGTCTTCTTCTTCTTCTCTCTCTCTCTCTTCTGGAAACCCTAAACTGACCTGCTTCTCTCACCTAAATTCCTTCCATTCAAAAAAACAGTTCTCTTTTCAATTTCCGCTTCGGATTCCTCAGCTGTCTTCTTTCTACAATGAACGACCTCTTATCGGTAATTTCTTCTTCTTCTTTGGACTTATTTCAATTATTAGTTTTTTAATTTTTAATTTTTAATTTTTTTTTTTGCGCCATATAGCTCTTGTTTAGTCAATTGTGTGGACGTGTTTGGAGGTTTTCGTCTTCAGATTTTGTCTTGATCTGATTGCTATGTTGTTTTTAATGGATCCGGCTTTTAATATTATTGAAATTGAATTGCTTGATTTTTATTTTTTTTTGGAAAGTTTTTTGTTTGATTGGTAAAGGTTAGACTTCTGATTCATTGTTTTCTTTTTTAAATAAAAAAAATTGTTTTGTTTTAATTTGTTATCAGAGCTAAACACATTAGTTGATCGTGTTTATTAAGAGCTGAAATGACAAGTATTTTATTTTATTTTTAATTTATAACTCTCAATTTCCCAACAATCAAAAAGTTTAGATATTTCGAAACTGAGAAAGACCAAAATTAATAATTGATCATTTAAAAAAACTGATATTTGTGAATTTCTGGTAATGTATGTGTGATTCCGAAGTTGACAGCAAAAACAAGAAAGACATGCCAAAACTAAGCTGAATAAGTTGAAGGTTTACGGGAATTTGATTCGTCTTTGTAAAGATCTCATTATGTAATATAGTATGTATAAAAGAAATCTATATTTGTGTGAGTATAGACTAAATTCAATGTAGTGATTTTATCGGTTGTTTTTATTTTTATTTTTTCCCCATAGGAAGATACCATAATGGGTATTAAGTAGATATTTGTGTTTTAATTGTTGGAGTGCTAGAGGGCAACATGCTTACAAGTGATGGTACCGAGATGAAGTCGTGGGTGCTTGATAAACTAAGAACAAAGATGTTCATTTAAAAGAGTAGCCATAACCGGAGTAAGGAAGTTTTCTGTAATCTGATTTGAATAACGTGAAATTAATTACAATGGAAGGCAGTGGCATTGTGGGAGGAAGTTGTAGATTTTGGAATGTTACATTTGTTGAGGTTTGAAGGGAAAAAAGCTACTGGTGTAATTGAGCAAATGATAGTTGCTTTGACCGCATATGATTCCCTTTCTTTACTTTTCGTTGTTAATTGGGTTAGGCAATGCTTGCTATGGGTATCAAGTCATACTCTGGAGTTGGTTTTCTTTTATCTCACTGCTATAATTCTTATCAGTTGTTATTGATGTCGTTATTTATTAATTTTTCTTCTTATTCATTATGGCCTTGTATATGTTTCTAAAACTATATGTAACATGATGTTCAAGAGTATTAGCGTGAAGCAAAGTGGTCAAACACATCTAATCAAACCCAAGTAGTTTGGACAACACTCTTGAGTTCTGTCACTAAATCTATGTCTGTTTGCAGGATTCCTTTGAGATCCCTCGGGGTCAACCTTCCAGGTATGGAGATATTGAACTAGGCATGCAAGCACCTGTGAATGTGGGAGATAAAGCCTTGGAGGATTTCTTCAAAAAGGTTATATGCCATGTCATTCTTGTGGACATGAGCAATTTGATTATACGCCACGTCAATTTTATTATCCATTACCTAATATTTCTTTTATGTTTCTTCTTGTGTAAAAAAGATTCTTTACATTTCAACTTTTTGGGCAATAAGAGTTTGCATGTAAAGCTTTTATATGTAACTTTCTCCATCTTGAATATGATGTTTTTATTTAAACTTACTTTATGTTTATTTATTTTCTTGAAAAGGTTCAAGAGATTGAGAAGCAAAATGAGAAGCTGGATAAGTTTCTGAGAAAGCTCCAGGTAAATACCCGCTTACCTATATCACAAATCAGGCGTTGGTAAATGAGGAGACACGCATACGAAACATATTTTAAACATGGTATTATATATGCATATGGTAAAGGTTATCTCACTGTCTGTAGCTTTCAATTTCGTGTGGTAAAATGTGTTGTAGACATTTCTTCTAGAAAGCTGTAGACCTGTAGTCTTTTACTTGGATGCCTATTTTTTTAATTTTAAAGTTTCATGAACTATTAATCTGTCAACTAGTTCTCTCTATTTGTGCTGCGGTGAATGCAGCAATTAGACTTGAATGAGTGGCCGATTCTCTTTTCAAAATAATGAAGAAATAAAACATTTCTTTGAATTTCTTAAAATTTTAAATACGCAAAAGACATAAAATGTTTAAGTTCTCCTATGCAGTATACAAATAATATATACATATAATGTTGTTATCGAGGCCATTTGGGACAGAGTGAAATCTTGTAAAGCTCTTTGGGTCTACAAAGATGAAGAGCTTAGCAGCATGCTTTTGTCTGACACGGCTTGGGGTATGGGCTTCTTTTTCGTAGATCCTGTTTTTGTTTTCTTTAGTTTGTGGAGGATTTCTCATTCTCTGTTTCTCCTGTACCTTTTTGACATTATTAAAGTTGTTGTTTCTTTTCGAAGGGGGGGAAAAAAAAAAGAAAAAAGCATACAGATAACGTAAAATTACGTTGCATTTGGACTCAGCGTGTGTACAATACTATGTGAACTCTTTGTTCCCAATCCATACCCACCAAGTATTTATATCATTTGATGTATTGTTTTTAAAAGTTAGTTCTTTCGATAGTTATGTCCAGAAATTAACTGGGGTTACCGGAAAAAATAACAACATAGATAATAGGAAATGGAAAGTGCTGCATTTGGGTGATGATGCTTTGCGAACCCGATTTGTCATGTTCGACTTATGATAAACTCTAGCCAGTTTACCATTAATAATCCAATCTTTATGTAGGAAGCAAATGAGGAATCCAAGGCTGTTACCAAGGCTCCTGAAATGAAAGGTAGTCTTTAGCTTCTTATATTTTATTTAGTTTAATGCAAAATAACAAAATACTACATATAAGAAAATGGGAGTGTTTTCTTTGTTTCTTTATTCACTCAAGAGAGAAAGAGAGCTGCAAATGCGCGGGGGGGGGGGGGGGGGGAGGGGGGGGGGGGGGTGGTGGTGGAGGGGTGGTTGGGTTCAGAATGAGGGAAAAGAGAACGTATTCTCCTTTTCTCCCCCCTTTTTAGAAGACTGATGGCTCTTGTCATTGTTTGAAGCAATCAAGAAGCGGATGGAGAAGGATGTTGATGAAGTTGGAAAAGTTGCTCGTTGGGTGAAGTCAAAAATTGAAGAACTTGATCGAGAGGTAAAAAGCTGTTGCTGCTTTTATTCAAGTGGTTCAGAGGATTTGAATTGGTTATCTGACATCAGTACTCTTTTGGTACCAGAATTTAGCAAGTAGGCAGAAGCCAGGTTGTGGTAAAGGTACGGGTGTAGATCGATCAAGAACATCGACAACTCTGTAAGTTCACCTCTAACTGCCTTCCGTGTTTCATTTCCTGTTAAAGAGAGGACCGCAAGATTAAGAATTAATACCAGCAAAAAATTCTTAGTATAAAAATCTATATCTGTAATTAAGTTACACGGTATGGTGTTCTATAGTAATTTCTTTTGCATGCTGAAGCATCTTCTCGTGCTAGGTAGCTATATTTAGGGATTGTACTTGAAACCTTTAAATAGAAAATCTAGGGGACATTTCAGGGTTAAAGCAAGTATTTGCTCGTTGTATTGTGAGTGATCAAATAGTACTTTTAATTAATGTTTTTTGCTTTAAATATCACATCCTATAAGGTGATACACACCTCTCTGAAGATCGTAAAATCTTTAACTTTTAACACTGCATAGTGTGTATAATTGTCATGTTAAATCTACCGAGGGTCCCATTTTCCATCTTTTACTTCCCACACTTTATTTTCCTTATTTATCATCCGAATGTATATTTTTTCAGAGTATAGTTTTATGGATGTCAACCAAATTTTGCTGTCCACCATTTTTGTTGCAGTGCCTTGAAAAAGAAATTGAAGGACAAGATGGCCGAGTTTCAGGTAGGTCGGACATATATCTTTTCTATGAATATTATTTCATTTCCACGACTTGTTCCTTTGTAATTTTAAATATCTTTGCAGACTTTAAGGGAAAACATCCATCAAGAATATCGAGAAGTTGTTGAGAGACGTGTTTATACAGGTTTGGGACTCTTTTGATGTCACTCATCTATGGCTGTTATTTCTGCAACTTGATTCCCTAGTAGTTTTTCCATGATATATACTCATTTTATTTTTTTCCCTTCTCTCTCATGGGTTTACTGGTCATCAGTAACTGGGACAAAAGCCGATGAAGAGGTGAATATATCCTCACTCTTATGAATTTAATAGTTCTACGTTATCGTAAGCTGAATCTCTAACTAATTGTTTAATGATGTGCAGACAATTGAAAGATTAATCGAGACCGGAGATGGGGAACAAATTTTTCAGAAGGCAATCCAGGAACAAGGTCGATTCCAGGTCCGTCACTTTTTCCTTTATTCTACACACTTCCCTACTTCCTCTCCTCTTACCAAACAAATTGAACAACTTACATACCTCCATGGTTATCACACATTTCGAACCTTCATTGACCTTGCTAACTGGATTTGAAACGTCATTGCATTGAGTTCTACAAAATGTTCCCTTTATTATTTCTCCGTTCATCGGGTTGTCCATATTTATTTGCATGTTAAAGGCTGGGTAGAGGACTAAATATTCCTCTGCCGCTAGGAATCAAGTGATTGAAAACAGAACAGTCACTACCTGATTCTCGGGAAGTCAAGATTGGGTCACCAAAATATTTGTTGTGTTTGCAGATAATGGATACAATTGCAGAAATTCAAGAGCGACACGATGCTGTTAGAGAGGTTGAGAGGAAACTTCTTGATCTACAACAGGTACTTATGATTTTGTTGCACGATCTACAACTGGTACTTGTGAATTTGTTGCACTGATACAAGGTATAAAATGTGCTGCACATAAACAGCTTCTCATTTGATTGGTTGTTAGCCAATCAGATGGCCCTTGAAAAAAGGTGTTAAGAGGCTCAGTAGGCCAACTCAATGGCCTTGAATAATCACATATAAAACCCGTTAAATGTGCTAAATCACTCGCCAATGGCTTTCTAGAGGGTGGTCCATTTTCTGGAGCAAGATAGGGCTCAAAGAGGATTTCCTGAAAAGAGCAGAGCGGGGCAACCCCAGCCCCCTGCTCCGCATGATAGGAGGTTGGGCACTACCACTAGGGCTGGCCCGTTTCCACTCATGTTGAGCTGGGGCTCGCCGGGCCTCCTCAGTATATTTCTCCTGAAAAGAAGATCTTTGATTTGGATTGTTGAACATGTTACATGTATTAGGTTGGTTATATCATATATGTGAAATTCCGTGTACTGGGCAGATATTCCTGGATATGGCGGTGCTGGTGGAGGCGCAAGGGGACTTACTCGACAACATTGAAACACAGGTAGCCTTGAAAATCTGACTGCTCACTTAAAAACTAAAAGCATGATGGAACTTGGATGGAATGTCAATCCCTTAATGTTAGTTTCCATCGACTAATCAAACAATTTTCTGTCCCAGGTTTCGAGTGCCGTGGATCATGTGCAACAAGGGAATACCGCTCTTCAAAGGGCCAAGTCGCTTCAGAAGAACTCCAGAAAGTGGATGTGCATTGCAATTATCATCCTTCTCCTGATCGTTGCAATCATTGTTGTGGCGGTCCTCAAGCCATGGAGTAACAACAAGGGCGCTTAACTTCCTTGCCATTTGTAAAGTATTGTCTATTATAACGCAAGACAACCGTTGATTCGTGTTGGGGGGCTGCTCGAGCACGTTCCTGTGAATTATCTGTTTCTCCTTTTTCTAAACCCGGCTTCCATTTATTTTTATGGTCATGAGTTTTTTTTTTTTTGGTCCTTTCCTTTCCTCTTTCAAGCGTGAAATTAACATGTATTATTATATTCTTTAATGCACAAAACAATTTTTCTTTAACTTGGTTGAGATAGTTTTTTATGTTATTATTTGTGGAAAGGTCATTTTAGAGTTTGTGCAAATTCTGGTGAAAGTGGGGGCCTATGCCTTTGAGCTTATAATTTTGTTGCAAATGCATACGAGTTACTCTCAAAGATCAACCCACCCAATTAAATTGGCAAAGTAAATAATTCTAATAATTCAGCCACAAATGAGATTCCAGCATGTTTTCATTAGAAATAGTCGTACATAAAATTAAAGGTTTACAATGCAAACAACCAACAACAAGTTTAATTACGTAAGTCATAGAATGACGATAAATGCTGGTAAAAATATAATAATAATCCTCCGTCGATACTAGTAAATTAATGTAAAATAAAATATACACTCAATATTTGTTTTCATTTTATATTGCTTTGGTATTGTTTATAGTGTCAAAACTAGTATTTTTCTAGAGTTAAAATGAATATGACATCCACACTATCAAACATCATTCATGCTATTTTAATGACATATTATGTGCATATTTTGTGATACAATTATTTTAGATGCTAAGAAGAGATATCTTTATAATTCACGTCATAAGTCGTAATACTCATGGATTTAAGACCTTTGTATTCTATTTTTTTAGCCTACCAAACACAACCTATAATATAAAAATTTTAAAAAATGACCCAAAATTCTTGATGGACACGTGATAAGTTTTTCTAACCCGTAAACCCGTAAGTGATACAAGTTTCATGTAACGTAAGTGATTTTTCTTTACACAAGTTTAGCATATAAGATGACATGAACTTCATCAAGTCTTTTCATTCAAGTCTAACTTGAAATTGGCCTATTTCTTTACACACTACATGTTTGGAATGGGTCACATTCTTTTTTATTTTTTATTTTTTATCCCCTAACACTAACTCATGAAAATTCGTACATTGTTCCTATTGGCTATTAGGTTGTCGCATATTAAAGGGGTGAGTATGATAAGGTATCGACATATGTAACCATTTTAAGGGCTTTTCCAACATAGAGTCTCATATGAGTCAAAATACCTTCGCCTCACGTACATAACGTCTAAGTCTCTTATGCTATTGAATAACTCTTTAGTATTGCAAATATTCTATTAAATTGCATAGGGAATAAGTTAAATAATTAGAAATTATAATTAAAGATAAATTTTACTTTTTCCCCTAAAATTTAGGCATTGTTTTGAAATGTTTCCGAACTTCAATTCATATCATTTGTTCCCTTTAACTTTGAACCATTTACAAATTTTCCCTGTCAGTTAGATTTTAAAAAATTGACTTGTGGTGCTCATTGACACTAAGAGTTGGGATGATAACTCAGAAGTAGAGAGACCTATAACAACTTGATATATTTTTTAGCATGTGTTTTGTTCTCAGATGTTAATCTAGTTTTTCATATTAATTTTTATCTTTTTCTAAAAAATCAACAAAAATTATAATTAATTTGTTAACAAACTTTAATATAAAATTTCATCTTAAAACTTTGTTTCAAACGAATGATTAATTTCCTATAGATGTTAAGAGAAGGAGCTTTTAGAGTACTTTCTTGAAGGATGAACCGAAGAAGGCTCCTCCATTAGCACGGTTTCACTTGTTCAGTGATTTTCTATGAGCATCTGTTTGACTAACAAATCCACTAGGCGTGGGTGTCGGAGAACCAGAGTTACATTTGTTGTCTCCACCAGGAAGAGGTCATATATAAATATATATATATATATATATATATATTCCAGACTAAAAGAAAAAAAATTATCAATTGAAGATTTTACTAAAATGTCCTTAAATTTGTGAACAAATGCACCGCACATGTCATTTTCCATGAAAATCTAACTGAAGGGGGAAGTTTGCAAATGATTTAAAATTAAAAGGGAAACATGTTGGGATCTATATGTGTCATATGGATAGAAAATCAATTATAAGATTTTCTGTAAATATGACATTTTGATATTAATAAAAAAAGATTATTCATGTCTAATAAGTTGTTTCCTATTTACTTTCATTTATTGATTGTATGATTATTTTGAGTAAATATAAAATACTCCTAGACTGTTGGTAGTATATCGGATTACCATATATATACGGGGTATACATAGAAGACGTGATAATTTGATAATAGTCTAAATAATTATCCGCAATCAATGGAATAAGATTTGGGGATTTTATTTATGATAAGATTGTAAAGGTTGTCTACTTTCTTGGAGAAATTGTTTGTCTTGACCATCAGATTAGTTCCGAGTGAAACTTTAATGTATACCAGTATTAAGGTATGACATTGGACTAGACCTAAGGTGTTAATTGATTTGGTTTAATAATTCCGTTTATAAGAATCAATGACGCTTTGTTTATCATCCTACATTAATCTTAGTCCTGAAATGAATACTTGAGTTCGCATCCATGACTTATGCACTTTATCCACTATATGTGAGACACTGATAATTGATGGTCAATATACTTGTGTATTGGATGTATGACTTATGGATGAAGAGATCAAGATTCATATATACGGAATCCATAGCTATCTTAACGATAGTACATGTTATCTACTTAAAGGCATTATTCGGGAATTGAAAGATAATATAACAAGATCTTGGCCATCGGTTTACTTTGTATTCTCTGATGGTTTACCGATTGTATGGCTTTACAATTGGTGGTTCTTTCATTAGAGAATAATGGAACTTTAAATTAAAATGATTAAAAAGGTAAAACAGAAAAGTCCTTAATTCAATCATGGATTATATATGGGAGTTAAGCAAGCGATGAATAAATCATAGAAGAAGCACTGCGTTAGAGAGCTTTCGTAATACGGTATGTAAACGGGAGTTCAGTTTCAGACTTTTAGTGGAATAGTCCTGAAGTTGATAATTGATGAATAATTAATCCGGAATTAATTTTTCACAATTATAGGAGCCTCTTTACATATTTCCATCGAGTCCCTATACTAGCTCATATAGTTCACAAAGTGTTTGGGATTTATTCCTATGAGATCGGTAAATTAAATTGGAATTTAATATTGTTTATAAACCATGGTACTCTCTAACATGAAATCCTGAAAGATTGAAATGTGAAATTTATGTAAACAAATAATGTGATTTATAACATATGATTGGTTGTAAATAAAATAATTATTTGTTAATTATTTTGGTTAATTGAGTTTTAGAAAAAGGTTGTGTTTGAATTATTTAATTTTTGAAACAAAATTTTTCTTTCCTAATTATAGGGCATGGTTTTTTAATCGATGGAGGGAAGGAGATTTTGTTTCAAATTGTTTAAATATATTACAAACATTAAATTATTAATTGATTTAAATAATGGAGCTTATTTGATAGATTTTCTTTTCTTAAAGAATGGTGCACATTTTTTTTAGTGGAAAGGAAATCGAAAATATTCCATTTATTTAAATTAATTAAATATGGATAATGTTGTGAAAAATATTTATATAAATCCAAATAAGAAATCTTATTTAAATTCAAAGGTTTAAAAGGAATTTGAATCTAGATAGGATTAGGTTTTTTTGACTAGTCTAGATTCTTGATTTAAATTTGAACCATCAATCAATATCCACATGAGGTGGAGCACGAATTTTTGAGTATCACCTAGCAAAAAACCGTCCATAAGGTTTAAAGAATCTAGCCCGAAATTTGAATGATCCTTTGGTTGAAAAGATTATCCAAAAAAATAATATTAATTATTTTTCAAGTAGGAGATATTTTTGAAAAAGAATTAGAGTATTATATAAAAGGCTTGGAGTTCTTGAAAAAACCAACCCTCATGTCATACTCATAGGTGG
>CM046373.1:10802907-10834206 GCA_025413025.1 Ficus hispida
CAGAGTATGTGTGGGCCATACGTGCTATGAATCTAAGCGACCAGTAATTCTTTCGAAGTCTAGATCCCACATTCTCAATCCCGATGTACCTCGTTGAGAATTTGATCTAGGTTCGTACTTCAAACACTATAAAACAGGAACCGGTTAACCTTCTATGAAAAATATCACTTGGCTTAACCTTCCTTATAGTTTTGATTCAATGAAAATTTCTTCTTTTCTCACACCTAAGAAGGACGAATTTTTCTCAAGCACAAAAACCTAGATTTTGACGTTTTTCTTTCTCCCAAAAACCGTCCACCTATGAGTATGACATGAGGGTTGGTTTTTCAAGAACTCCTAGCCTTTATATAATACTCTAATTCTTTTTCAAAAATATCTCCTACTTGAAAATAATTAATAATTATTTTTTGGATAATCTTTTCAACCAAAGGATCATTCAAATTTCGGGCTAGATTCTTTAAACCTTATGGACGGTTTTTTGCTAGGTGATACTCAAAAATTCGTGCTCCACCTCATGTGGATATTGATTGATGGTTCAAATTTAAATCAAGAATCTAGACTAGTCAAAAAAACCTAATCCTATCTAGATTCAAACTCCTTTTAAACCTTTGAATTTAAATAAGATTTTCTTATTTGGATTTATATAAATATTTTTCACAAACATTATCCATATTTAATTAATTTAAATAAATGGAATATTTTCGATTTCCTTTCCACTAAAAAAAATGTGCACCATTCTTTAAGAAAAGAAAATCTATCAAATAAGCTCCATTATTTAAATCAATTAATAATTTAATGTTTGTAATATATTTAAACAATTTTGAAACAAAATCTCCTTCCCTCCATCCATTAAAAAACCATGCCCTATAATTAGGAAAGAAAAATTTTGTTTTCAAAAATTAAATAATTCAAACACAACCTTTTTTCTAAAACTCAATTAACCAAAATAATTAACAAATAATTGTTTTATTTACAACCAATCATATGTTAATAAATCACATTATTTGTTTACATAAATTTCACATTTTCAATCCTTTCAGGATTTCATGTTAGAGAGTACCATGTTTTAATAAACAATATTAAATTCCAATTTAATTTACCGATCTCATTAGGAATAAATCCCAAGACACTTCGTGAACTATATGAGCTAGTATAGGGACTCGATGGAAATATGTAAAGAGGCTTCTATAATTGTGAAAAATTAATCCCGGATTAATTATTCATCAATTATCAACTTCAGGACTATTCCACTAAAAGTCTGAAACTGAACTCCCGTTTACATACCGTATTACGAAAGCTCTCTAACGCAGTGCTTCTTCTATGATTTATTCATCGCTTGCTTAACTCCCATATATTATCCATGATTGAATTAAGGACTTTTCTGCTTTACCTTTTCAATCATTTTAATTTAAAGTTCCATTATTCTCTAATGAAAGAACCACAAATTGTAAAGCCACACAATCGGTAAACCATCAGAGAATACAAAGTAAACCGATGGCCAAGATCTTATTATATTATCTTTCAATTCCCGAATAATGCCTTTAAGTAGATAACATGTACTATCGTTAAGATAGCTATGGATTCCGTATTTATGAATCTTGACCTCTCCATCCATAAGTCATACACCCAATACACAAGTATATTGACCATTAATTATCAGTGTCTCACCTATAGTGGATCAAAGTGCATAAGTCATGGATGCGAACTTAAGTATTCATTTCAGGACTAAGATTAATGCAGGATGATAAACAAAGCATCATTGATTCTTATAAACGGAATTATTAAACCAAATCAATTAACACCTTAGGTCCAGTCCAATGTCATACTTTAATACTAGTATACATTAAAAGTTTCACTCGGAACTAATCTGATGGTCAAGACAAACCATTTCTCTAAGAAAGTAGACAATCTTTACAATCTTATCATAAATAAAATCCCCAAATCTTATTCCATCGATTGCGGATAATTTATTTAGACTATTATCAAATTACCGCGTCTTCTATGTATACCCCGTATATATATGGTAATCCGATATACTACCAACAGTCTAGAGTATTTTATATTTACTCAAATAATCATACAATCAATAAATGAAAGTAAATAGGAAACAACTTATTAGACATGAATAACCTCTTTTTATTAATATTAAAATGTAATATTTACAGAAAATTCTTATAATGATTTTCTCTTCATATGACACATATAGATCCCAACATGTTTCCCTTTTAATTTTAAATCATTTGCAAACTTCCCCCTTCAGTTAGATTTTTTCATGGAAAATGACATGTGCGGTGCATTTGTTCACAAATTTAAGGACATTTTAGTAAAATCTTTAATTTGATATTTTTTTTTCTTTTATTCTGGAATATATATATATATATATATATATATATTATATATGAACTCTTCCTGGTGGAGACAACAAATGTAACTCTGGTTCTCCGACACCCACGCCTAGTGGATTTGTTAGTCAAACAGATGCTCATAGAAAATCACTGAACAAGTGAAACCGTGCTAATGGAGGAGCCTTCTTCGGTTCATCCTTCCCAAGAAAGTACTCTAAAAGCTCTTTCTCTTAACATCTATAGGAAATTAATCATTCGTTTGAAACAAAAGTTTTAAGATGAAATTTTTATATTAAAGTTTGTTAACAAATTAATTATAATTTTTATTGATTTTTTAGAAAAAGATAAAAATTAATATGAAAAATTAGATTAATATCTGAGAACAAAACACATGCTAAAAAATATATCAAGTTGTTATAGGTCTCTCTACTTCTGAGTTAACATCCCAACTCTTAGTGTCAATGAGCACCACAAGTCAATTTTTTTAAAAATCTAACTGACAAGGAAAATTTATAAATGGTTCAAAGTTAAAGGGGAACAAATGATATAAATTGAAGTTCGGAAACATTTCAAAACAATGCCTAAAGTTTAGGGGAAAAAGTAAAATTTATCTTTAATTACATTTTTCTAATTATTTAACTTATTTCCTATGCAATTTAATAGAATATTTGCAATACTAAAGAGTTATTCAATAGCATAAGAGACTTAGACGTTATGTACATGAGGCGAAGGTATTTTTGACTCATATGAAGACTCTATGTTGGAAAAGCCCTTAAAATGGGTTACATATGTCGATACCTTATCATACTCACCCCTTTAATATGCGACAACCTAATAGCCAATAGGAACAATGTACGAATTTTCATGAGTTAGTGTTAGGGGATAAAAAATAAAAAATAAAAAGAATGTGACCCATTCCAAACATGTAGTGTGTAAAGAAATAGGTCAATTTCAAGTTAGACTTGAATGAAAAGACTTGATGAAGTTCATGTCATCTTATATGCTAAACTTTGTGTAAAGAAAAATCACTTACGTTACATGAAACTTGTATCACTTACGGGTTTACGGGTTAGAAAAACTTATCACGTGTCCATCAAGAATTTTGGGTCATTTTTTAAAATTTTTATATTATAGGTTGTGTTTGGTAGGCTAAAAAAATAGAATACAAAGGGTCTTAAATCCATGAGTATTACGACTTATGACGTGAATTATAAAGATATCTCTTCTTAGCATCTAAAATAATTGTATCACAAAATATGCACATAATATGTCATTAAAATAGCATGAATGATGTTTGCTAGTGTGAATGTGATATTCATTTTAACTCTAGAAAAATACTAGTTTTGACACTATAAACAATACCAAAGCAATATAAAATGAAAACAAATATTGAGTGTATATTTTATTTTACATTAATTTACTAGTATCGACGGAGGATTATTATTATTATTTTTTACCAGCTTTTATCGTCATTCCAGGACTTACGTAATTAAACTTGTTGTTGGTTGTTTGCATTGTAAACCTTTAATTTTATGTACGACTATTTCTAATGAAAACATGCTGGAATCTCATTTGTGGCTGAATTATTAGAATTATTTACTTTGCCAATTTAATTGGGTGGGTTGATCTTTGAGAGTAACTCGTATGCATTTGCAACAAAATTATAAGCTCAAAGGCATAGGCCCCCACTTTCACCAGAATTTGCACAAACTCTAAAATGACCTTTCCACAAATAATAACATAAAAAACTATCTCAACCAAGTTAAAGAAAAATTGTTTTGTGCATTAAAGAATATAATAATACATGTTAATTTCACGCTTGAAAGAGGAAAGGAAAGGGACCAAAAAAAAAAAAACTCATGACCATAAAAATAAATGGAAGCCGGGTTTAGAAAAAGGAGAAACAGATAATTCACAGGAACGTGCTCGAGCAGCCCCCCAACACGAATCAACGGTTGTCTTGCGTTATAATAGACAATACTTTACAAATGGCAAGGAAGTTAAGCGCCCTTGTTACTCCATGGCTTGAGGACCGCCACAACAATGATTGCAACGATCAGGAGAAGGATGATAATTGCAATGCACGTCCACTTTCTGGAGTTCTTCTGAAGCGACTTGGCCCTTTGAAGAGCGGTATTCCCTTGTTGCACATGATCCACGGCACTCGAAACCTGGGATAGAAAATTGTTTGATTAGTCGATGGAAACTAACGTTAAGGGATTGACATTCCATCCAAGTTCCATCATGCTTTTAGTTTTTAAGTGAGCAGTCAGATTTTCAAGGCTACCTGTGTTTCTATGTTGTCGAGTAAGTCCCCTTGCGCCTCCACCAGCACCGCCATATCCAGGAATATCTGCCCAGTACACGGAATTTCACATATATGATATAACCAACCTAATACATGTAACATGTTCAACAATCCAAATCAAAGATCTTCTTTTCAGGAGAAATATACTGAGGAGGCCCGGCGAGCCCCCAGCTCAACATGAGTGGAAAACGGGCCAGCCCTAGTGGGTAGTGCCCAACCTCCTATCATGCGGAGCAGGGGGCTGGGGTTGCCCCGCTCTGCTCTTTTCAGGAAATCCTCTTTGAGCCCTATCTTGCTCCAGAAAATGGACCACCCTCTAGAAAGCCATTGGCGAGTGATTTAGCACATTTAACGGGTTTTATATGTGATTATTCAAGGCCATTGAGTTGGCCTACTGAGCCTCTTAACACCTTTTTTCAAGGGCCATCTGATTGGCTAACAACCAATCAAATGAGAAGCTGTTTATGTGCAGCACATTTTATACCTTGTATCAGTGCAACAAATTCACAAGTACCAGTTGTAGATCGTGCAACAAAATCATAAGTACCTGTTGTAGATCAAGAAGTTTCCTCTCAACTTCTCTAACAGCATCGTGTCGCTCTTGAATTTCTGCAATTGTATCCATTATCTGCAAACACAACAAATATTTTTGGTGACCCAATCTTGACTTCCCGAGAATCAGGTAGTGACTGTTCTGTTTTCAATCACTTGATTCCTAGCGGCAGAGGAATATTTAGCCCTCTACCCAGCCTTTAACATGCAAATAAATATGGACAACCCGATGAACGGAGAAATAATAAAGGGAACATTTTGTAGAACTCAATGCAATGACGTTTCAAATCCAGTTAGCAAGGTCAATGAAGGTTCGAAATGTGTGATAACCATGGAGGTATGTAAGTTGTTCAATTTGTTTGGTAAGAGGAGAGGAAGTAGGGAAGTGGGTAGAATAAAGGAAAAAGTGACGGACCTGGAATCGACCTTGTTCCTGGATTGCCTTCTGAAAAATTTGTTCCCCATCTCCGGTCTCGATTAATCTTTCAATTGTCTGCACATCATTAAACAATTAGTTAGAGATTCAGCTTACGATAACGTAGAACTATTAAATTCATAAGAGTGAGGATATATTCACCTCTTCATCGGCTTTTGTCCCAGTTACTGATGACCAGTAAACCCATGAGAGAGAAGGGAAAAAATAAAAATGAGTATATATCATGGAAAAACTACTAGGGAATCAAGTTGCAGAAATAACAGCCATAGATGAGTGACATCAAAAGAGTCCCAAACCTGTATAAACACGTCTCTCAACAACTTCTCGATATTCTTGATGGATGTTTTCCCTTAAAGTCTGCAAAGATATTTAAAATTACAAAGGAACAAGTCGTGGAAATGAAATAATATTCATAGAAAAGATATATGTCCGACCTACCTGAAACTCGGCCATCTTGTCCTTCAATTTCTTTTTCAAGGCACTGCAACAAAAATGGTGGACAGCAAAATTTGGTTGACATCCATAAAACTATACTCTGAAAAAATATACATTCGGATGATAAATAAGGAAAATAAAGTGTGGGAAGTAAAAGATGGAAAATGGGACCCTCGGTAGATTTAACATGACAATTATACACACTATGCAGTGTTAAAAGTTAAAGATTTTACGATCTTCAGAGAGGTGTGTATCACCTTATAGGATGTGATATTTAAAGCAAAAAACATTAATTAAAAGTACTATTTGATCACTCACAATACAACGAGCAAATACTTGCTTTAACCCTGAAATGTCCCCTAGATTTTCTATTTAAAGGTTTCAAGTACAATCCCTAAATATAGCTACCTAGCACGAGAAGATGCTTCAGCATGCAAAAGAAATGACTATAGAACACCATACCGTGTAACTTAATTACAGATATAGATTTTTATACTAAGAATTTTTTTGCTGGTATTAATTCTTAATCTTTGCGGTCCTCTCTTTAACAGGAAATGAAACACGGAAGGCAGTTAGAGGTGAACTTACAGAGTTGTCGATGTTCTTGATCGATCTACACCCGTACCTTTACCACAACCTGGCTTCTGCCTACTTGCTAAATTCTGGTACCAAAAGAGTACTGATGTCAGATAACCAATTCAAATCCTCTGAACCACTTGAATAAAAGCAGCAACAGCTTTTTACCTCTCGATCAAGTTCTTCAATTTTTGACTTCACCCAACGAGCAACTTTTCCAACTTCATCAACATCCTTCTCCATCCGCTTCTTGATTGCTTCAAACAATGACAAGAGCCATCAGTCTTCTAAAAAGGGGGGAGAAAAGGAGAATACGTTCTCTTTTCCCTCATTCTGAACCCAACCACCCCTCCACCCCCACCCCCCCCCCGCGCATTTGCAGCTCTCTTTCTCTCTTGAGTGAATAAAGAAACAAAGAAAACACTCCCATTTTCTTATATGTAGTATTTTGTTGTTTTTGCACTAAACTAAATAAAATATAAGAAGCTAAAGACTACCTTTCATTTCAGGAGCCTTGGTAACAGCCTTGGATTCCTCATTTGCTTCCTACATAAAGATTGGATTATTAATGGTAAACTGGCTAGAGTTTATCATAAGTCGAACATGACAAATCGGGTTAGCAAAGCATCATCACCCAAATGCAGCACTTTCCATTTCCTATTATCTATGTTGTTATTTTTTCCGGTAACCCCAGTTACTTTCTGGACATAACTATCGAAAGAACTAACTTTTAAAAACAATACATCAAATGATATAAATACTTGGTGGGTATGGATTGGGAACAAAGAGTTCACATAGTATTGTACACACGCTGAGTCCAAATGCAACGTAATTTTACGTTATCTGTATGCTTTTTTCTTTTTTTTTTCCCCCCCCTCCGAAAAGAAACAACAACTTTAATAATGTCAAAAAGGTACAGGAGAAACAGAGAATGAGAAATCCTCCACAAACTAAAGAAAACAAAAACAGGATCTACGAAAAAGAAGCCCATACCCCAAGCCGTGTCAGACAAAAGCATGCTGCTAAGCTCTTCATCTTTGTAGACCCAAAGAGCTTTACAAGATTTCACTCTGTCCCAAATGGCCTCGATAACAACATTATATGTATATATTATTTGTATACTGCATAGGAGAACTTAAACATTTTGTGTCTTTTGCGTATTTAAAATTTTAAGAAATTCAAAGAAATGTTTTATTTCTTCATTATTTTGAAAAGAGAATCGGCCACTCATTCAAGTCTAATTGCTGCATTCACCGCAGCACAAATAGAGAGAACTAGTTGACAGATTAATAGTTCACGAAACTTTAAAATTAAAAAAATAGGCATCCAAGTAAAAGACTACAGGTCTACAGCTTTCTAGAAGAAATGTCTACAACACATTTTACCACACGAAATTGAAAGCTACAGACAGTGAGATAACCTTTACCATATGCATATATAATACCATGTTTAAAATATGTTTCGTATGCGTGTCTCCTCATTTACCAACGCCTGATTTGTGATATAGGTAAGCGGGTATTTACCTGGAGCTTTCTCAGAAACTTATCCAGCTTCTCATTTTGCTTCTCAATCTCTTGAACCTTTTCAAGAAAATAAATAAACATAAAGTAAGTTTAAATAAAAACATCATATTCAAGATGGAGAAAGTTACTTATAAAAGCTTTACATGCAAACTCTTATTGCCCAAAAAGTTGAAATGTAAAGAATCTTTTTTACACAAGAAGAAACATAAAAGAAATATTAGGTAATGGATAATAAAATTGACGTGGCATATAATCAAATTGCTCATGTCCACAAGAATGACATGGCATATAACCTTTTTGAAGAAATCCTCCAAGGCTTTATCTCCCACATTCACAGGTGCTTGCATGCCTAGTTCAATATCTCCATCCCTGGAAGGTTGACCCCGAGGGATCTCAAAGGAATCCTGCAAACAGACATAGATTTAGTGACAGAACTCAAGAGTGTTGTCCAAACTACTTGGGTTTGATTAGATGTGTTTGACCACTTTGCTTCACGCTAATACTCTTGAACGTCATGTTACATATAGTTTTAGAAACATATACAAGGCCATAATGAATAAGAAGAAAAATTAATAAATAACGACATCAATAACAACTGATAAGAATTATAGCAGTGAGATAAAAGAAAACCAACTCCAGAGTATGACTTGATACCCATAGCAAGCATTGCCTAACCCAATTAACAACGAAAAGTAAAGAAAGGGAATCATATGCGGTCAAAGCAACTATCATTTGCTCAATTACACCAGTAGCTTTTTTCCCTTCAAACCTCAACAAATGTAACATTCCAAAATCTACAACTTCCTCCCACAATGCCACTGCCTTCCATTGTAATTAATTTCACGTTATTCAAATCAGATTACAGAAAACTTCCTTACTCCGGTTATGGCTACTCTTTTAAATGAACATCTTTGTTCTTAGTTTATCAAGCACCCACGACTTCATCTCGGTACCATCACTTGTAAGCATGTTGCTCTCTAGCACTCCAACAATTAAAACACAAATATCTACTTAATACCCATTATGGTATCTTCCTATGGGGAAAAAATAAAAATAAAAACAACCGATAAAATCACTACATTGAATTTAGTCTATACTCACACAAATATAGATTTCTTTTATCCATACTATATTACATAATGAGATCTTTACAAAGACGAATCAAATTCCCGTAAACCTTCAACTTATTCAGCTTAGTTTTGGCATGTCTTTCTTGTTTTTGCTGTCAACTTCGGAATCACACATACATTACCAGAAATTCACAAATATCAGTTTTTTTAAATGATCAATTATTAATTTTGGTCTTTCTCAGTTTCGAAATATCTAAACTTTTTGATTGTTGGGAAATTGAGAGTTATAAATTAAAAATAAAATAAAATACTTGTCATTTCAGCTCTTAATAAACACGATCAACTAATGTGTTTAGCTCTGATAACAAATTAAAACAAAACAATTTTTTTTATTTAAAAAAGAAAACAATGAATCAGAAGTCTAACCTTTACCAATCAAACAAAAAACTTTCCAAAAAACAATAAAAATCAAGCAATTCAATTTCAATAATATTAAAAGCCGGATCCATTAAAAACAACATAGCAATCAGATCAAGACAAAATCTGAAGACGAAAACCTCCAAACACGTCCACACAATTGACTAAACAAGAGCTATATGGCGCAAAAAAAAAAATTAAAAATTAAAAATTAAAAAACTAATAATTGAAATAAGTCCAAAGAAGAAGAAGAAATTACCGATAAGAGGTCGTTCATTGTAGAAAGAAGACAGCTGAGGAATCCGAAGCGGAAATTGAAAAGAGAACTGTTTCTTTGAATGGAAGGAATTTAGGTGAGAGAAGCAGGTCAGTTTAGGGTTTCCAGAAGAGAGAGAGAGAGAGAGAAGAAGAAGACGAAGAGAACGTGTTCCAAAGTTGGAACAGAGAGATGGAGAGAGACAGAGACAGAGTGGACACAGATTGGTGAAAAAATAGCGTTTTTGCTTTTTAATATTTGTTGTACCCATTTTTTATTTATAAGAATATTTATTGTACATTATTTACGAATTATTTTCAGGTTTAATTACAAAAAATTTCTCTTGAATTATAATTTTTTGTATTATTTTATTTCCGAATTTCAACAAATAATTTCTGTTTGCTCTAAACTTTAAAATTTGTCACAATTTTACCACCTACTATTAGTTTTTTTTTTATTGTTTTTTCGGACAAAACTCACTTGCTGGGCACCTAACAAGAAAATAATTCACATAAATTCCATGTAAATTATACGTTTTATAACACTTTGCCACCCCTCCCCAAATTTGAAACATAATATCTGTTTTTCCAATCTATTAACAAATAAAGTCCATTTGTATGAGTTTATTTATTTTTTTAAATGTTATTTCTTAAAGTTTTAATCAAAATATTAAAAATGCACATTAGAATAGAGGATAAAATAGTAATTAATAATTATGTATGCAATATGTCAATAACCATGATTAAAGCTTGACATATGTAATTTTCATCCATCAAAATAACTGAAGTATTAAATTTGTTATCGAAGTAAATATCAAGGGAAATGCATGTTACACTTTGAAATTCGAGAGATAAAGTGTTATAAGACCTATAATATAAGGGGTATGGAATCAATCCTTATTATTATTATTAGTATTAAGAAATTTATGTTGGTGTGGCCTTTTTAAATCACCTAATATAATAAATAGTCCAACTTTTTTATTTAAGAAAATGGTCGCTTATCATTTTTCATATTTGGTTAATAACTGGTTGACTATGAAAATTGGTCATTATCTAATTGTTAATCGGTAATTGATTATGAAATTTAGTGATTTATGTAATAATTAATCACCGATTGACAATTATATGGTCAATAACTGATTAATCATTTAAGAAAATTAATTAATCATTTTAAAAAATAATCTTTTAACCAATTTTTAAAAATTGTGGTCATTTATTTAAAATTTTCTTTAAAAAAAACCTATTTATCTATAAATTTCTTATTATTGTTGTTGTTGTTATTATTAACTTTTGTTCTATCTCACAACTATTAGGGGATTTCTATTTACCAAAAAATAAAAATAAAAATAAAAATTTTAGGGGATCTCATGTATGCACTTTGAAAATAAGAGTGAGAGATTTATTTGCTCCTTTAAATTAAGCAAAAGTGTCGCTTTCTTTTTCTGAAAAAAGAAAATGAGAAAGGCAAAACAAAAAAGGCGAAACAAAAGAAAGTGTCATTTTTCTTACTTATTAGATATTAAGATAAGGAAAAGGAAAAAAAAAAAAAAAAAAAAAAAACTTTAAATTAGACTAAAATTTTGACTATTTACATTGAGATGAAGTAATGGGGGGTCGGGAGGCACCAAAATTTGACTATTTGAATTTACAAAAAGAAAAACGGACGATTAAAAAAAAGTTTGTCACATGTGCTTATTATGACCTTTTTGTAATTCAGGATTAATAAAAAAAAACCATATAAGGGTCACAATTATTTTAATGGAATAATTAGAAGAAAAAAATTTTAATAGAACAATTAGAAGAAAAAAAAATTTATGAAATTCACATTGTATAAAATAATTCTTAGAGGGACGTACAAAACATATATTTAAATAGAGAGGCATTTGAGAATATTTCCCTTAACAGGGACAAATCAAGAGAAAAAACAAATTCTCAAAAAAGGCTAAATATATATATATATATATATATAAATTAAAATTTTAGACTAAATTAAAAAAAAAAAAAGATAAAAGGAGAACTAAAAAATAAATATTACAAAATTTTCAGCCAAAACGAATAGTTTTGGTTAAAAAAGAAGACCCATGAAAAATTATTTAAGTAAAGAGATATTTAAGAAGATTTATTTTAATAGGGACAAATCAAGAAAAAAACGCATTTCAAAAAAAGATTAAATAAAAATTTTGAACAAAAAAGTTGAAAAAAAAAAAAAGAAGAGATAAAAGGAGAATTGGAAAATAAATAAAGATTAGATCAGACTTGTGAACATGTACTTTTATTCTTAAGGGGTTAATTTCACTTTTAGCATCTCTGAAAAAAAATAAAGATAAAAATAACAGTACTTTTTATTCCATTCAATTTCAGCACTTAATGTGGGGCCCAGTAGCATTTAATGTATATCAAATTACAGGTTTACCCTCATCTCCTACCCACTAAAGAATCTATTTCCCTCGTATGGCCCAATAAAGTTTTTCAAACCACCATGTACAGTGGTTTAGAGAGAGAAAACTGAAATCTAGAGAGAGAAATAGTCATCACCCAACGGAAACTTATTTCATTTTTCACTTTTCCGCCCAGCCCCTTCCACCCATTTTGAAACCCAAATCTTCATATAATAGAGAGAAATTTTCATCTAAAGAGAGAAACTTCCATTTACAGAGAGAAACTTCCATTTAGAGAGAGAAACTTTCATCGAAAGTTTTTTTTTTTTTAAATCTAACATTTTTGGCCATTTTTGAGTAAATGTCATAACTATTATGACCACCCGGTCATAACCGTTATGATCTATGTTTAAAAATGGTCAAAAATGTTATCTTAAAAAAATAAAATAAAATAAAATCTTTCTATGGATTTAAAAAAAAAAAAGGTCATACCCATTATGACCGGATGGTCATAATGGTTATGACCATTTTTTTTAATAGGCCAAAAAAAAGTTATCTTAAAAAAAAAAAAAACTTTCGATGATTTATAAAAAAAAAAAAAATTAGGGTCATAACGGTTATTACCGGGTGATCATAATAGTTGTGACCGGGTTTTTTTTTTAGAATTAAATTTTTTGTTTTTTTTTTTGTCGATATATTTTTATTATTTTTTAGCGATGGTCATAACAATTATGACCACCCGGTCATAACCGTTATGACCAGTTTTTTTTTTTTAGAATTAATTTTTTTTTGTCGATCTATTTTTATTATTTTTTATCGATGGTCATAACCATTATGACCACCCGGTCATAACCGTTATGACCAGTTTTTTTTTTAGAATTAATTTTTTTTCGCGAACTTTTTTTTTTTTGTCGAACTTTTTTTATTATTTTTTAGCGATGGTCATAACCATTATGACCACCCGGTCATAACCGTTATGACCAGGTTATTTTTTTTTAAAGAATTAATTTTTTTTGTCTATCTATTTTTATTATTTTTTATCGATGGTCATAACCATTATGACCACCCGGTCATAACCGTTATGACCAAGGTTTTTTTTTTTTTAAGAATTAATTTTTTTTCGCGAACTTTTTTTTTTGTCGAACTTTTTTATTATTTTTTAGCGATGGTCATAACCATTATGACCACCCGGTCATAACCGTTATGACCAAGGTTTTTCTTTTTTTTGAATTAATTTTTTTCCGCAAAATTTTTTTTTTTGAACTTTTTTTATTATTTTTTAGCGATGGTCATAACCATTATGACCACCCGGTCATAACCGTTATGACCAGGTTATTTCCTTCTGTGAAACAGTTCCATGAAATCCATTTGGACTCGTTCTGTTTTCATGAACGTGAAACAGGGGCAATACATACCTACTCTTATTAATAATAAAACGCGAATTGTAAGGATTAATTTAACCCTTACTCTTGAAATTGTATATGTTATTACAATATGACATCTAAATTTAACAAAAAATTTATATTTTCTACAATTAATGGGAATGTTTGAAATGAAAAATTAGTATAAGTGTCAGGCGAAGTCCTTGTCGACGTCGTCATCACTTTTGTAATTTCCTTCAATTTTCCGGTTGGCATGCATCCACAAGTAACATGCTAGCCACTCCCGAAATAGCCTCATCCGTTCAGCTATTACCCAATAACTGACGTCCCTCCCTTCTATTAAGCATTCAGCAAATTTGATGGTAAACACTCCACAGTCACCCCTGTTGCACAAAAGACAAATATTATTAGTTTTCACTTCTACTTTTGAATGGAGTATAGACGTTTGGAAATGTTGTTTTCCTTGCACTCACCCATTGGATTGTTGAGGGATGTCTTTCATTATGGTGATTGGTAATGGGTTAATTCCAGCAGGTTCTCTTGGTTTGAAGGCAAACAAATCCAAGCGTTCAGCCAGCAATGGAATGCATATTGCTAAACATTCCATGCCTTCTCGGACCTTGACATTGTGTAGTCCTTCATGCTGCAGAGAGTCGTACACGTCAATGGTCCAGCTTGTCAGATCGATCTTCGCTAATACCCAATGTTTAAGGTCAGCCAAATGCACTGGTATTAGCACAGTGTTCACGTCAAACCATGATGCCCCACTCTGGACATTAACGCCAAGCATTATCCCTAGTAGAGTTTCACAGGTTCCCCAATCGAACTTTTTCGGATCACTCTGATATATACGCCACAACGATCGAACCTTTGAACAAAAATAAGTGTCAACCGTTGTCATTCTCCGCTGCTCCAATTCGGGGAACTGTCTGATCTTCTTTCTCAAGTAATAGAAGGTGACATCAATGTGTTACATTAACATAACCAGTGGGTTAAGGGTATTGTACAATATTCGATCAGCAAACAATATAACAAAGCTTGTGATAAATTATTTATAGCAGACTGGCGAATTTAAAAAAATGTCATGTACTTACTTCGTCCCATAGCCAAACCGGGGAAGTTGCTAATTCATAGTACCAGTTTTTTTTTTCTACCTCCATGCATCCGAAGTCATGGGGTTTGTCAAGTGTCTCATGCTTGACACTGTATCGTGGAGGCCGTTTACTGAACATCAAGCATACATATTTGAACACTTCAGTGCAAGTCCAAGTATAATCCTAAACAATAATAAAGTTAACTTAATCAACATTACCCTGGAGGTGTCTTCTTCAACAATCCTTGTTTGAACCACTCCCTGAACTCTTCTAACCTATGTTCAGGAGGTTCATCTGCGAGACCTACTGGGAGTGCATAATTCGTCTCGGCCGGCTTCTTCGAAGGGGATCCATCGTCATTCTTATGACCCGATGGTCGTTGGCCAAGCCTTGATAGTCTGGCCCTCTTCTTCTTAGGGATCTACAAAGCACATATGTTGAACGAGTTAACATTATGGACTGTTCCATTATTGGAAAAATTGAGATGTTAAGCTACGCGTCACAACCACGTCCGTCAACATTTCCAGATCAGGTGATGGGATGTGGTCTTCCCTCTCTGCCCCCTCTTACATTGATTTTGACACTGCAGGCATGACCCCCTCCCTCGCTCCAACGACTCGATTACCACTAACACTCGCCTCGGCCGCCTGTTCCTGTACATTGTATTTTCAGAACATGTCATACAAAATTGACAAAGTCTCACACTGATCAGGTATATTGGTCATGTTTAACTCTACCTTTGGTTTCTTCTCCACGGCATCTGCATGCCAATCTATCACCTTATCGGCAGTAAGGAACTCCATTGCTGCCTGCAGCCCTATATCCGCAACGACGTCGAACTCAGGGGAAGGAGTCTTCAAATCTTTCGACGTCTTCCTCTTAACATTAAGATCTTCGCTGCTCGCGACCTTCGGCCCATGCTGTGCCTGACCTTGCTGTTCAGCAGCATTCTTCGCCGTCAACAATTTCAGCACCCTCTTCAACAGTTTGTTCGAGCGGGTTTGTTCCTTTTTTATATCCTTTAACTTTTTATTCAAAGTAGTAACATGTACTCGGATCTCATTCTGGAACTCCACCCACTCGGCATTGATATCCGGGGTCCGTCGGGGGACTGACGACTTCGGAGGTGGTAATTGAGGCAGGCCAGACGGTCTATTCAAAAAAAGGCCGGCAACAGAGTCGTTCTTCAACTCCTCCTCGGTTGGCATCAACTGAATATAGTTTGGCTGCACACATGACGTAGACTTACGA
This sequence comes from Ficus hispida, assembly GCA_025413025.1. NCBI lineage: Eukaryota > Viridiplantae > Streptophyta > Magnoliopsida > Rosales > Moraceae > Ficus > Ficus hispida. The sequence goes on from CM046373.1 coordinate 10,818,930, forward strand.
TCCTTATAGAGAATGTATTATTATTATTATATTATAATATCGCATAACGAATTTGTGAATCTTATTATCGTATGACCGTGTTTGGTCATAACGATTTTTACCAGACGGTCATAACGGTTGTGACCTGTCTTCGTCTGATCGTTTATGACCAACACGGTCATTACGATTTTGACCCATTGTTTATGGTAGCGAAATGTGAATTTACCTGTGATTCGCCAACCTCCATGAACGCCCATTGAACGTCATCGAATTTCACAATCTCTGCAGTGGTCCAGGACGCCATACGCGGAACGGGTTGGAAGTAGTTGGTTGTGAACTTCTTCGCAACCGTTGGAAGTGTCTCGTATGCCCATACGAGTATGGCATGTGGGAAACCAGGAATGCTGTAATGAACTGTGTTAACAGATTTTTTTTGTCGTCTCTTCGACGAAATCCTATTCTCCACTGTAGCACAGATTGCAGCACGGGTTGCCTCCCATGATAGCCTGCCCCAAGGAAAATCGTTGAAGGCATCCAAATTGTCTGCCAACCCGAAAAATTTGGGATCTATTTTCACCGGGATAGCGTTTGACAAAGGGATCGAGAATATAATGTACAGCAGGCTAAGCTTTACGGCATCTTCGTCGTTGTCAAACTTAACATTGGACAGTTGCAGCTCCAAATTTTCCCTCGATGCGCCCTTAATAGTCGAAAAATACCTTGACATTAGCCTGCTTTCGACGACCGGTAGATGCGTTGACCCTGCACATTTTAGTCCGGTAATTAGGCAGAACTCCATTATGGAGAATCTGGCCATGTCTTTTCCAATCTCGAACCAAAGTGCGTCCCTCGTTGATGTGTGGTTTGTAAGGCGCATCACAATGTTATGGAATACCTGGCCAGCCCAACCTAGAGACTCTAGATGCAGGAAAGGCTGAATGCATGGCTGGTCTTTGACGGACTCCAACTGTCGTGGAGATAACCACTGGCGCAGTTTCTTCCATGTCTCGTTAATGTTTATGAAAGTATTTATTTTGGCCCGGGTTATCTCACTGTCTGGTACCAGTCGAACATATTGAGTCTGTGTGATTGGAAAATGCAAAAAAAATATAGTCAGGTTAGATATCCAGAAGTATGGACGTACCGCAAACTGCATCTTGACTTAAACAAACAGAGATCATAGATTTCACCTCTTCCTCTTTTGATATCTTGGATGGAGTGATACTCGATTCCTGTACAGCCATTTCTCCCTTATTTCTCTCAAAATCTGTAATAGTAACCATGCTATGGATATAACCGCGGCGTGTTTACGGCTATAAGATGTGGTTTACGACGGTTTTGCAGGAGACTCCTGGTAGAAAACGATACGATCACCACTTTCTCTCTCTACACAGAGTTTTCCCTCTCTAAAAACTGTAAAATCTTTTTTAAAAATTTTAAAACAACAGCGGCATAGGGAGAGTCACTTTTACGCGTGAAGGAGATGAGGGCAAATATGGTATTTAGTCACTCAGAGTCGTACAAAAGACTGTTGGTATTCCTAAAATATCGGTCATAATGGTTGTGATCGGGCGGTCACAACCATATTGACCAGGATATCTGCGGTAAATAGTTACTGACGTGTCACAACGGAGTTCACCGCCTTCTTCGATACGCTTCCCCAAAAGTTACTGACGTCATTTTCCTGCGGGCATTTATCCCATTGGTTTGCGTGTAAATTTACCACTAATAATAATATTATAATAAAAGTATTCGAAGGTTTCCAAATTATTTTACTGGAGATCTACACAAAAGTATTCGGTCATAATGGTTGTGACCGCCCAGTCACAACCATTGTGACCAGGGTAAAACATCCTGTTACACGGCATCTCACCCTAGTCATAACCCTAGTTACCATGGCGGTCACAACGATGGTGACCGCCTAAACATACACGTTCCCCAAAAGGTAATGATGTGATTTCACTGCTTAGCATTTAATGTCTCGGTTTGCGTGTAAAGTTAACCTTAATAAGAATTCCATTAATTTATGTTCATCTGTTTATAGTTGCTTTTCAAACCGATAATAACCACGGAATTCGGTCATAACGGTTATGACCTCCCGGTCACAACCATTATGACCATGGTAAAATAAGCTTTACATAGCGGCTCACAGCGGTCACAACCATATTGACCTCCCGGTCACAACGAATTTGACCGCCATTTTAAGGCCCTTCCCCAAAAGTTAATGTCGCACTGTACAAATATGAATACAATAAAATGATTAACAATTTATTTAAGGGAAAATTTTCCCTATTCTTTTTTTTTTAAAACCGATAAACACGGAGTTCGATCTGTAACGACCCGCCTAGCACAGGTCGTTACCATACATACATATCGTACATACATAACTTACACAGCGGAAATTTTTTTTTTTTTTTATACTGTACTTACATACGAAATATAAATGTATATCGAACATTAATTACGTTGTTTGGGTGTAAATAAAACTTATTTCATAATTACATAATATAACGAAACACGTAGCGGTTTATTCCCACATTTCACAGTCCGCCAATCCATGCCCTCCATCTTGCATCAAGAATTATTTCTAGGCTGCTTACCTACAGCACAGACGTAAGACAGTGAGCTTTCGCTCAGCAAGTACAACTATTCTATACCGCAATTTACTTTAAATAAAACACATCACACATATCCTAACTAGCATACCACACTAATCATAACTTAAGCATAACATAATATAACTTATCTTAACTTATGCATGAGCCATTTATGCTTCATTATGCTTGCTTGATTAATCGTAACTTGCTTTCTTAACTTATCATAACTTATCTTGTCTTATCTTGTGGGCCCCATAACGTAAGTGTTCGTACCGGGCGCGCAACTATGAATTGGTTGGGGCGGCCAAACCATTTCCAATTCAATCCATAGTTCAACCCGACCTAACGCGGGTCGGTACGACACAGGCAAATTATTTGCCATCATAACTTTCATTATCTCATACTTAATTATATTAATTAGTGAGCATACATCGTGATATGTCACACAATTAATTTATAATCTTATCATCATAACCTATTCCATGGCATTCTAAATCATAGCATTTCAACTTTTTATAACACATAACATACCATAGCATATAACATAGCATATCATCATAGCATTTTATAACATATTCTTAACACATAATCATAGCATACTACAAAGCATGACATTTTCTATAACATTTCCTATAACTTAAAACTATCTACAACACATAAGAGATAACATTTACACTACATAGCATTTTCATCATACTTTGGCAAGTATACACAACAAAGCCCATGCTGTAGGCGGAGTTGTACTTACCTCGTTCGTAAAAGCTGTGTCCAGAAGTCGAGTTAAATCCCGTTGGGACACTTCGGCGTGCGACGTTCTGAGATTAATAAAAGTAAGGGTTAGAACTGTTGGTAATATAACCAACATTCTTATATAACCTTACTTATCTTTACCTTGTCTAATTGGTTACCTAAGTAACCCTAACCGGTTAAATCTTTAACTTAGGTTTTAAAAACAAACTTATTTCCTTAGAAAAGAATTCTTAGGTTTTGGTTTAAAAATCCTTTTGTTCAATCTTTTAAAAAAAACTGAAAACCTTAAAAGGAGTCGTATAAAATTATTGACTATTGGAGACTGCCTTTGGAACAGTTTCTCAATGTCAATTTTGCAGTGTAATTACAAAAATATGCATTTTCTGTGTTAACTTTGTAAATCCTGTACAGGATTTCCATAATTCCTGTACAGTTCTCCGAAATTCATTTTCATCTTAAAATCCAGACTGAATCTGTAAAACTTGTCTTCATGAAAGTTGTAAACATTTAAAAACTCTACAACTTTTATGTTTTGGGTAAAACCCAGTTCTGGCTTTTCGTGGTCAAAACCCCTGAGGAACTTGTCCTGGCCGTGCTCGGGTCCTGGGCACCTTAGGCACGGGTTTTGGTAAAAACCGAGGCCATTGGAGCCTCATTTTACAAAACTGTCCACGCTGTTCTCTAGGAAAAACTCTACTTAAAAACTTTCATGTTTTGAGTTTCCCCTGATTCGGCCTCTAGAAGCCTCAAAAACTGTTTTTCCCGAAACTGGCCAATTTCTACCCGAATTGGCAGTTTTCGGTTTAAAATTTCGTTTACGTCCTAAAACGTTCACCCTACCTCAACCGAACTCAGCGGGAGCCTAGAAAGTGGTCATGCAGCGTTTTCTAACGTCCAATATTCAACATGCAAATCAAATTTAGCATCAAACATAATGTACATAAACCCTAACCAATTCACAAACATCTAGCATGCAAAAATCATAACCACCAAACCATAAATCCTAACCATAACAAGCACATAGCCTATAATCTTAATTTAGGGCAGAAATTAAAGTGAGCTTATGCTCATTACAACACATACTTAAATACATTTAAATTTCTCCAATTGAAATTTAAATGAAAGCTTAAGAATTTGGAATTTTACCTCACCTTGGATCCGAATTTTTGGATTGGCTCTTGGCTCCCCTTTTTCCCTCTCCAACAGCCGGTCCTTTGGCCAACTTGTGCACCAAATGCTCTAGTGCTCTTAAATGATGTTCTAAGTGGAAACCAACACTCAAAACTCTAAATCCCCCTTTGGATTCAACTTTTTTCTCTTGCTTTCTCTTGCCCCACACAACCGGCCCTTGGCCTAGAATGGGTTCCAATTTTTTTTCAAACTTCCTTGCTTGCTCTCTAAGGTAAAACCGACTATCCCTAGGCTTAAAACACACTTGGTTTTGCAAAATTTCCTTCCTTTCCTCTTGTTGAATTCGGATTTGGTGGAGGAAAATTTGGCCAAAGTTTGGTTGCTTTTCTCTAATTTTTCTTTGAATTATGGCACCCCTATTTATAGAGGTTGAAACTTCTTGAAATTGCACACTTTAGTCCTCAAAAAAATCAGAAATTGGACTTAGGGGGGGGGCATGTGGCCGGCCATTGCATGGCTAATGCCAACCAAATACTTTCCAATTTTTTTTTTAAATGACATAATGATGTCATAATCCAAAAGGTGAATGAGGTAAGCCATTCTAAGGTTTGTTTGGCTCTTTACCTTGTTATGCAGTCCATTATTGTTTTAACACAGGTATTTCTAATACTGGATTCACTTATGCACAGTATTAGTTTACCGAACGGCAGTCCAAAATTTATCTGTGTGAAAACAAACTGTATAAAAATTTCCTTATTTCTTAAAACCCTTTTGCCCTTTAATTCTACTTAATGTGCTTGTCTTTCTATGGTGGTTTTAAGTTCTAAACATATCATTTTATCAGTAAAAACGGCCTATACAGTATAATTCTATACTGCGGCGATTTTACTCGTACCGTCTTTTCTTTAACTTTTTGGGGTCAATCTTTGGCTTTCTCGTCCACCATTGACTTTCTTGTCGACAGGTGACTTTCTTGCCGAGATTTGACTCCCGTGGTCAACAGTTGACTTTTTGGTCAACCGTCGACGTTTTTGGTCAAACTTTGACCAACATACATTTTTGGCCATTTTCATTCCTTTTTACCTAAAAGGACGTTTTCTTGTCCTAGAAATTATTTTTGAGTCTTTTAAAGTCATAAAAACTCACAAAACATTATAAAAACCCTTAACCGGGCTTTTTCATTAATATTCTTAAGGTACAATTTGAATTTTTTTGTACAAAGAATCATAATCGTTAAATAACTAGGTATTACAATCTACCCCCTTAAAATTTCGTCTCGAAATTAGAACAAACCGGGGTAGTTCTTCCTCATACTATCTTCTAATTCCCAGGTTGCTTCTTCAACCTTGTGGTTTCGCCACAACACTTTAACCATGGGAATCGTCTTATTCCTTAAGACCTTCTCTTCCCGATCTAATATTCGTACGGGCTTTTCTTCATAAGTTAAGTCCGTTTGAACTTCCACTGGTTCCTGGTTAAGCACATGAGAAGGGTCTGACACATACTTTTTGAGCATCGAGACGTGGAATACATTGTGCATTGACGCAAGTTCTGGCGGTAGGGCAAGCTTATAGGCTACTTTCCCAACTCTTTCAAGGATTTCAAATGGTCCAGTATACCTTGGACTAAGCTTCCCTTTCTTGCCAAAGCGCATTACTCCCTTCATTGGAGCTATCTTTATGAATACCGCATCTCCGACTTGGAATTCCAAAGGCCTTCTACGCTTGTCAGCATAGCTTTTCTGACGACTGAAAGCCACATCTAGCCTTTGTTTAATCTTTTTAATATCCTCTGAAGTCTTTCGGATAAAATCCGTGGTTTGAAGCTGCTTCTGACCCACCTCCTGCCAATGAATGGGGGATCGACATTTCCTTCCATACAATGCTTCAAAGGGAGCCATACCAATCGAAGCATGATAGCTATTGTTATATGAAAATTCGATCATTTGCAGCTTCTGATCCCAGTTTCCCATGAAATCCAGAACACATGCTCTCAACATATCTTCTAGCGTCTGGATGGTTCGTTCTGATTGACCGTCAGTTTGGGGATGGAAAGCCGTACTGAACTTCAGCTTCGACCCCATAGCATTGTGCACACTTGTCCAAAATCGAGAAGTGAAACGTCCATCACGGTCCGAGATGATCGATTTCGGTACTCCATGGTATCTGACGATCTGGGATACGTAGACTTCAGCCAATTTTTCTACCGAATAAGTGGCTTTGATAGCGATGAAGTGGGCGGATTTGGTTAGTCGATCAACAACCACCCAGATTGTGTCATTCCCATTTGAAGTTCTGGGCAGTCCTACGACAAAATCCATAGTGATTTGCTCCCATTTCCATTCGGGAAGCTCTATCTTCTGCAATTCTCCGCCTGGATGTCGATGTTCGGCCTTCACTCTCTGGCAAGTTAGGCATTTTGACACGTACTTTGCTATCTCATTCTTCATGCTTGGCCACCAATAATTCTCTCGGAGATCTTTGTACATCTTGGAAGCTCCTGGATGCACTGAATACGGCGTCTTATGTGCCTCTGATAGTATCTGATCCTTCAAAAACTTAAAGTCGGGAACACAAATCCTTTCTTTGAAGTAGATAACACCATCGGCAGAGGTCTTAAACTCCTTGTTCTTTTCATTGAAAAGTTGCGCCTTCATCAAAGATGGGTCTTTTCCTTGATGCGTCTTGATAACTTCCAAAAGATTGGACTGGAGGGTCAGAGAGGACAATCTTCCCGTCAACAGCTCCAAGTTGAACTCAGAAATTTCTCTTTGTAGTGGCTTCGGAAAAATCTCAATAGACATCAGCATGCCTACCGATTTCCGACTTAAAGCATCTGCCACCCGGTTTGCCTTTCCAGGATGGTAAAGGATTTCACAATCATAATCTTCACAAGTTCTAGCCATCTACGTTGTCTCATGTTGAGCTCTTTTGAGTAAAAATGTACTTGAGGCTCTGGTGGTCTGTGTAAATTTCGCATTTATTCCCGTATAAGTAGTGCCTCCAGATCTTGAGTGCAAAAACTACCGCTGCTAACTCCAGATCGTGCGTAGGGTAGTTCTTTTCGTGCTCCTTCAATTGTCGTGAGGCATAGGCGACCACCTTTCCATGTTGCATCAGGACCGCTCCAAGTCCTATTTTGGAAGCATCACTGTAAATAACGAAATTTCCCGCATCTACGTCAGGAATTACTAACACTGGGGCGCTAGTAAGCTTCTTTTTTAGCTCCTGAAAGTTCTCTTCACATTTCGATGTCCACTCGAAATTCCTTCCTTTCCGGGTAAGAGCAGAAAGAGGGGTTGCGATCTTTGAAAATCCCTCTACGAATCGCCGATAATAACCAGCCAATCCAAGGAAACTCCTGATTTCCGTAACATTCTTAGGTCTGGGCCATAAACTAACTGCCTCTACCTTAGCAGGATCCACAGAAATCCCTTCTTTGGACACCACATGCCCCAAGAAATGCACCTTTTCTAGCCAAAATTCACATTTTGTGAACTTGGCATATAGCTGATGTCGTCTCAACGTCTCCATCACTACTCTCAAATGCTGCTTATGTTCTTCCTGGGACCTTGAATAAATCAAAATATCGTCAATAAAGACGATGACGAACTTATCCAAATATTCTTTGAACACTCTGTTCATAAGATCCATGAAAGCAGCTGGGGCGTTGGTCAGTCCAAACGGCATAACCAAGAATTCGTAGTGTCCATAGCGCGTACGAAAAGCCGTCTTGGAGATATCTGACTCCTTGATCTTGAGCTGATGATAACCTGATCGCAGATCGACCTTTGAAAATACCACTGCTCCCCTAAGCTGATCAAACAGATCGTCTATCCTCGGGAGGGGATACTTGTTCTTGATTGTGATCTTATTCAGCTCGCGATAGTCGATACACATACGCAACGATCCATCCTTTTTCTTAACGAACAAAACAGGCGCTCCCCACGGAGAGTAACTCTGTCGGATGAATCCCTTGTCGAGCAACTCTTGTAATTGCACTTGCAGTTCTCTAAGCTCAGCTGGTGCCATGCGGTAAGGTGCTTTCGATATCGGAGCAGCTCCAGGTAGCAACTCGATCTCGAACGAAATTTCACGTTCTGGCGGAAGCCCTGGCAAATCCTTCGGAAAGATATCCACATATTCCTTAATAATGGGGACATCTTCCGGCGTTAATTCCATCTCCCGATCCTTGTCCACCATGTTAGCTAAGTACCCCTGACAGCCACTAGCTAACATTTTCCAAGCTTTCATTGCCGTGACCAATCTGGTTGTTGAGTTCCGAGACTGTCCATGGAAATTGAACTCCTCTTCATCGTAGGGATTGAAAGCCACACAACGCTTCCGGCAGTCGATCTTGGCGTTGTACTTGCCCAAGAAGTCCATCCCTAAGATCACATCGAAATCCTGAAGTCGGATCGCGATGAGATCTACATACAATTCTCTACCACAAATAATTACGGGAATATTCTGTATCCAGAAATCGGACCATAAAATTTCTCCGGATGGCAGAGAAGTTTTGAAAGGCTGCTCTAACTTATCAACACCTCTTCCTAACTTCTGGGCGAACTCTAAGGATATAAACGAGTGAGTGGCTCCAGAATCAAACAAGGCAATAGCTTCATGAGTGGTGATAGAGATCTGACCTGTCACCACGTGAGAAGTTCCTGCTTCAGCATCTCCTCTCGTGTAAGCATAGATCCTGGCTTAGGTTCAGGAGCCTCCAATCTGCCTTGCGTGATCGAGGGTCCTTCGAGTCTGGCTTGGACTGCGTGTAATTGACCGGGTGCGTTTCGGTTAGATGGTGGAGGGTTCTGGTTTTGGGGGTTCTGGTTGCAGCTTCTGGCAAAATGCCCCTCCTTGCCACATAGGTAACAAACATTTGTCCCCATTCTGCATACCCCTGGATGCTTCTTTCCGCATTTGGCACACTGCGGATACTCAACGCTGTTACCATCCCTTCCCCGATTATTACTCTTCTGTGGGAAGTTTTTCTGTTGTCCCTGGCCCGTGAAATTACCCTTTCTCTTATTCTTTCCAAACTGCTTGGAATTCTGGGCAGGGCTACTGGTCTGGCCCTTCTGGTTGGTCTCAGCGTTTTGACGAGGCTGTGTCTGCTTTACCACGGTCTTTTCCTCCTTTCTGGCTTTAAAAATCTGAGCCCTAGCTTCCTTGTCCTGGTTGATCCAGTACTCAGCTCTTATCGCTCTACTGACACAATCAGATACCAGGGTAGGTGGGCTACTGCCTGCACTGACCTGCTTGGAGATGTCTGTGCGGAACATCTTCATCATCCTTCTGACCTTTTCCTTTTCATTCGGAACCAGTTCCGGCACAGACGGGCTAGTTGCTCAAATTTCTTTACGGCCTCCATAACCGTCATCGATCCCTGTCGTAAACTGGTGAACTCATCTTGCTGAGTCGCCAGTATCTCCGCGTTGTAGTACATGGCACGGAATTCGGTTACAAAATCCTGCCAGTTCATGGCCATGACATCCCGCCGCATTTGAACGGTCATCCACCAGTGCCGTGCATCTTTCTTCAAGGCAAATGAAGCACAGAGAACCTTCTCCTGTTCTGTAAGCCGCATGAAATCCAAGATAACCTGGATATCGATCAACCAATTATCGGCGGCGACTGGGTCAGTTACCCCTTCAAATTCAGGCGCCTTCATCCGCCTGAATCTCTCGTACAGCAGATCCTCCCGCACTGGCTGTACATTGTCCTGTCCTCCTGCTTGTGCCATCGGAATCTCAGCATTCCGAGGAATCTCTGGTTGGACCTCTGGAACTTGAGGTACCACTGGCGGTACCTGTTGTACTGGGGGTGGAACTTCGTTCACTTGGGGCCTCTGATTCAATTGCGCTATCTGTTCTCGCAATCTGTTAGTTTCTTGCTGCTGTTCGAGCAGCTGTCTTTGCAAATTTGCAACAATTGTCGCGAAATCCGGCTCGGGCGGATTTACTGGCATTGTTCGACGTGGGCGTACCATCCTATCATACCATTTAGAAAAGATATTATCATACTATTAATATCCTTTCTTTCATTCATCATTTATCTTATCATAATGTAATACTTAACATTACATACTTATCATAGCATTCATAGTCATAATACAGACATTGTATCTCATAACATAACATTTGTCATTCATACCATACTTTGAACTTATCTTTTGTACATTTACAAAAAGTACATCATATTTACAATAATATACGTACATATATGTTCGTCATACTGTATACACAGGGTCAAAAATATGATGGAAGTGTCTACCACTTTACCATCGTACATAAGTACAAGCCTATCTCAAAAAATAATAAGCTAGTACAAACAGTCTTAAAAGCAAAAATATATACATAATCGATCGATCTAATCCTAATCTAACTCTACAACTGTGACTACTGAGACGTCGGAGTCGGCCTCTCCGTCCTCATCGAAGATCTCCTCCGGATCCTCCTCGAAGTCATCTCCCTCCTCCGGCCACCCTCCAAACCCAGGCTCGTGCTCGGGCTCCTCCTCCTCATCATCGCTGGATAATACGATAATAGGAGGAATCGGGTCCTCGGGAACGTCCATCTCGTCATCCCCGTCATAGTCATCAGCCTCGGCCTCAAAGTCGACCTCATGAGCAGGTACCTCTGGCATCGGGTCGGCAGCCATCGGGTCCTCCTGGTAGGCTGGATCTGGCTCATACACCGGCTCTGGTATCTCGGCGTCCTCTACTGGCGCCTGCTGAGCCTCTGCCAAATCCGGGGTGCCGGATCTGAATAGGCAATCCGTTCCTCAGAATAACTAAGGCCTGCAGCTCGGGACTCTGTAGATACTGAGGAATGTATGGCAGCATCGACTCCTGGAATCGTCGACAATAATGGGCCATCGTCTCCTGAGGATACGCGTGCCAATCAGCTACGTAGCTGAGGTAACGAGTGTGGTGCATGTCCTCATAGATCTCAGCATCGCGGAGTACATCGCCCGCTCCCTCGCCTATCATCGGCCCGTAACGAGCCATCACTGCCGTGCGAAAATGCGGCCACGTGCGGCTCGGCAACTGACGCTCTCCAAGGATGATCCACCATATCCTAGCGTCAACAGCGAAACATCGGCTAGCCAAGGAAACCTGTAGCCGGGCCTCGATGTGGCAGGTATGGAAGATCAACTCCATATCATACAACCATGCTGCCACTGGTACCGTACGTCTCGTGCCGTCAAACATAAGCGGACACGACTGAAAGAATGACCTCGTCGCCTCTCTGTCCGCGTCGACTTGGTCCGGGTCCATATCGTCAAGTCTATCATAATATGGGCGCATAATAATTATTAATATACGAAAATAAAATTTTTTAACTTACAATGATGGCGGCGATGGCAGGCTGACTGTGAAATTTGATCGCAGGGAACCGCTCTGATACCAACTCTGTAACGACCCGCCTAGCACAGGTCGTTACCATACATACATATCGTACATACATAACTTACACAGCGGAAATTTTTTTTTTTTTTTTTATACTGTACTTACATACGAAATATAAATGTATATCGAACATTAATTACGTTGTTTGGGTGTAAATAAAACTTATTTCATAATTACATAATATAACGAAACGCGTAGCGGTTTATTCCCACATTTCACAGTCCGCCAATCCATGCCCTCCATCTTGCATCAAGAATTATTTCCAGGCTGCTTACCTACAGCACAGACGTAAGACAGTGAGCTTTCGCTCAGCAAGTACAACTATTCTATACCGCAATTTACTTTAAATAAAACACATCACACATATCCTAACTAGCATACCACACTAATCATAACTTAAGCATAACATAATATAACTTATCTTAACTTATGCATGAGCCATTTATGCTTCATTATGCTTGCTTGATTAATCGTAACTTGCTTTCTTAACTTATCATAACTTATCTTGTCTTATCTTGTGGGCCCCATAACGTAAGTGTTCGTACCGGGCGCGCAACTATGAATTGGTTGGGGCGGCCAAACCATTTCCAATTCAATCCATAGTTCAACCCGACCTAACGCGGGTCGGTACGACACAGGCAAATTATTTGCCATCATAACTTTCATTATCTCATACTTAATTATATTAATTAGTGAGCATACATCGTGATATGTCACACAATTAATTTATAATCTTATCATCATAACCTATTCCATGGCATTCTAAATCATAGCATTTCAACTTTTATAACACATAACATACCATAGCATATAACATAGCATATCATCATAGCATTTTATAACATATTCTTAACACATAATCATAGCATACTACAAAGCATGACATTTTCTATAACATTTCCTATAACTTAAAACTATCTACAACACATAAGAGATAACATTTACACTACATAGCATTTTCATCATACTTTGGCAAGTATACACAACAAAGCCCATGCTGTAGGCGGAGTTGTACTTACCTCGTTCGTAAAAGCTGTGTCCAAAAGTCGAGTTAAATCCCGTTGGGACACTTCGGCGTGCGACGTTCTGAGATTAATAAAAGTAAGGGTTAGAACTGTTGGTAATATAACCAACATTCTTATATAACCTTACTTATCTTTACATTGTCCTAATTGGTTACCTAAGTAACCCTAACCGGTTAAATCTTTAACTTAGGTTTTAAAAACAAACTTATTTCTTTAGAAAAGAATTCTTAGGTTTTGGTTTAAAAATCCTTTTGTTCAATCTTTTAAAAAAACTGAAAACCTTAAAAGGAGTCGTATAAAATTATTGACTATTGGAGACTGCCTTTGGAACAGTTTCTCAATGTCAATTTTGCAGTGTAATTACAAAAATATGCATTTTCTGTGTTAACTTTGTAAATCCTGTACAGGATTTCCATAATTCCTGTACAGTTCTCCGAAATTCATTTTCATCTTAAAATCCAGACTGAATCTGTAAAACTTGTCTTCATGAAAGTTGTAAACATTTAAAAACTCTACAACTTTTATGTTTTGGGTAAAACCCAGTTCTGGCGTTTTCGTGGTCAAAACCCCTGAGGAACTTGTCCTGGCCGTGCTCGGGTCCTGGGCACCTTAGGCACGGGTTTTGGTAAAAACCGAGGCCATTGGAGCCTCATTTTACAAAACTGTCCCGTTGTCCTCTAGGAAAAACTCTACTTAAAAACTTTCATGTTTTGAGTTTCCCCTGATTCGGCCTCTAGAAGCCTCAAAAACTGTTTTTCCCGAAACTGGCCAATTTCTACCCGAATTGGCAGTTTTCGGTTTAAAATTTCGTTTACGTCCTAAAACGTTCACCCTACCTCAACCGAACTCAGCGGGAGCCTAGAAAGTGGTCATGCAGCGTTTTCTAACGTCCAATATTCAACATGCAAATCAAATTTAGCATCAAACATAATGTACATAAACCCTAACCAATTCACAAACATCTAGCATGCAAAAATCATAACCACCAAACCATAAATCCTAACCATAACAAGCACATAGCCTATAATCTTAATTTAGGGCAGAAAATTAAAGTGAGCTTATGCTCATTACAACACATACTTAAATACATTTAAATTTCTCCAATTGAAATTTAAATGAAAGCTTAAGAATTTGGAATTTTACCTCACCTTGGATCCGAATTTTTGGATTGGCTCTTGGCTCCCCTTTTTCCCTCTCCAACAGCCGGTCCTTTGGCCAACTTGTGCACCAATTGCTCTAGTGCTCTTAAATGATGTTCTAAGTGGAAACCAACACTCAAAACTCTAAATCCCCCTTTGGATTCAACTTTTCTCTCTTGCTTTCCTCTTGCCCCACACAACCGGCCCTTGGCCTAGAATTGGGTTCCAATTTTTTTTCAAACTTCCTTGCTTGCTCTCTAAGGTAAAACCGACTATCCCTAGGCTTAAAACACACTTGGTTTTTGCAAAATTTCCTTCCTTTCACTCTTGTTGAAGTTCGGATTTGGTGGAGGAAAATTTGGCCAAAGTTTGGTTGCTTTTCTCTAATTTTTTCTTTGAATTATGGCACCCCTATTTATAGAGGTTGAAACTTCTTGAAATTGCACACTTTAGTCCTCAAAAAAATCAGAAATTGGACTTAGGGGGGGGGCATGTGGCCGGCCATTGCATGGCTAATGCCAACCAAATACTTTCCAATTTTTTTTTAAATGACATAATGATGTCATAATCCAAAAGGTGAATGAGGTAAGCCATTCTAAGGTTTGTTTGGCTCTTTACCTTGTTATGCAGTCCATTATTGTTTTAACACAGGTATTTCTAATACTGGATTCACTTATGCACAGTATTAGTTTACCGATCGGCAGTCCAAAATTTATCTGTGTGAAAACAAACTGTATAAAAATTTCCTTATTTCTTAAAACCCTTTTTGCCCTTTAATTCTACTTAATGTGCTTGTCTTTCTATGGTGGTTTTAAGTTCTAAACATATCATTTTATCAGTAAAAACGGCCTATACAGTATAATTCTATACTGCGGTGATTTTACTCGTACCGTCTTTTCTTTAACTTTTTGGGGTCAATTTTGGCTTTCTCGTCCACCATTGACTTTCTTGTCGACAGGTGACTTTCTTGCCGAGATTTGACTCCCGTGGTCAACAGTTGACTTTTTGGTCAACCGTCGACGTTTTTGGTCAAACTTTGACCAACATACATTTTTGGCCATTTTCATTCCTTTTTACCTAAAAGGACGTTTTCTTGTCCTAGAAATTATTTTTGAGTCTTTTAAAGTCATAAAACTCACAAAACATTATAAAAACCCTTAACCGGGCTTTTTCATTAATATTCTTAAGGTACAATTTGAATTTTTTGTACAAAGAATCATAATCGTTAAATAACTAGGTATTT
>CM046373.1:10834306-10884341 GCA_025413025.1 Ficus hispida
AGATTATTGTTATAATATCTCACTTTTTCTATCTCCACCTTTAGTGGAATGTTTTTTGCTTGAATTTATAGGTTTGCAAAAGATAGGAATTTAAATTTTTATACCTTGTATTAGAAGCAATATAGATTATAGCTGGATTATGTCCGCAAACCATGTTTTTATGAGTTGCCAAAGCAATTGAAAGGGGAAAAGGCAAACTTTGACGAGTAAAATATAATTTAAAGACTCGAGAACAAAACTTCCTCAGTTGACGCTAAAGTTGTTGGTAATGGTGATTGTGTTAAGTAAGAGATCCACCCAAATTTTTATGAATAAAAAATAAAGATTACAAATGATACTGAAACAACCTAAAAAAATCCAATTAAAAATGCAAAATCCTCTTTTTCATGTCTTTGGAAAGGGCCTTACGAATAAAAGTACATGTTCACAAGTCTGATCTAATCTTTATTTATTTTCCAGTTCTCCTTTTATCTCTTCTTTTTTTTTTTCAACTTTTTTGTTCAAAATTTTTATTTATTTTTTTATTTAATCTTTTTTTGAAATGCTTTTTTTCTTGATTTGTCCCTATTAAAATAAATCTTCTTAAATATCTCTTTACTTAAATAATTTTTCATGGGTCTTCTTTTTTAACCAAAACTATTCGTTTTGGCTGAAAATTTTGTAATATTTATTTTTTCGTTCTCCTTTTATCTTTTTTTTTTAATTTAGTCTAAATTTTTAATTTATATATATATATATATATATTTAGCCTTTTTTGAGAATTTGTTTTTTCTCTTGATTTGTCCCTGTTAAGGGAAATATTCTCAAATGCCTCTCTATTTAAATATATGTTTTGTACGTCCCTCTAAGATATTATTTTATACAATGTGAATTTCATAAATTTTTTTTTTCTTCTAATTGTTCTATTAAAATTTTTTTCTTCTAATTATTCCATTAAAATAATTGTGACCCTTATATGGTTTTTTTTATTTATTAATCCTGAATTACAAAAAGGTTCATAATAAACACATGTGACAAACTTTTTTTTTAATCGTCCGTTTTTCTTTTTGTAAATTCAAATAGGTCAAATTTTGGTGCCTCCCGACCCCCCATTACTTCATCTCAATGTAAATAGTCAAAATTTAGTCTAATTTAAAGTTTTTTTTTTTTTTTTTTCCTTTCCTTATCTTAATATCTAATAAGTAAGAAAAATGACACTTTCTTTTTGTTTCGCCTTTTTGTTTTGCCTTTCTCATTTCTTTTTTCAGAAAAAGAAAGCGACACTTTTGCTTAATTTAAAGGAGCAAATAAATCTCTCACTCTTATTTCAAAGTGCATACATGAGATCCCCTAAAATTTTTATTTTATTTTTATTTTTGGTAAATAGAAATCCCCTAATAGTTGTGAGATAGAACAAAAGTTAATAATAACAACAACAACAATAATAAGAAATTTATATCATAAATAGGTTTTTTTTTAAAGAAAATTTTAAATAAATGACCACAATTTTTAAAATTGGTTAAAAGATTATTTTTTAAAATGATTAATTAATTTTCTTAAATGATTAATCAGTTATTGACCATATAATTGTCAATCGGTGATTAATTATTACATAAATCACTAAATTTATAAGTCAATTACCGATTAACAATTAGATAATGATCAATTTTCATAGTCAACCAGTTATTAACCAAATATGAAAAATGATAAGCGACCATTTTCTTAAATAAAAAAGTTGGACTATTTATTATATTAGGTGATTTAAAAAGGCCACACCAACATAAATTTTCTTAATACTAATAATAATAATAAGGATTGATTCCATACCCCTTATATTATAGGTCTTATAACACTTTATCTCTCGAATTTCAAAGTGTAACATGCATTTCCCTTGATATTTACTTCGATAACAAATTTAATACTTCAGTTATTTTGATGGATGAAAATTACATATGTCAAGCTTTAATCATGGTTATTGACATATTGCATACATAATTATTAATTACTATTTTATCCTCTATTCTAATGTGCATTTTTAATATTTTGATTAAAACTTTAAGAAATAACATTTAAAAAAATAAATAAACTCATACAAATGGACTTTATTTGTTAATAGATTGGAAAAACAGATATTATGTTTCAAATTTGGGGAGGGGTGGCAAAGTGTTATAAAACGTATAATTTACATGGAATTTATGTGAATTATTTTCTTGTTAGGTGCCCAGCAAGTGAGTTTTGTCCGAAAAAACAATAAAAAAAAAACTAATAGTAGGTGGTAAAATTGTGACAAATTTTAAAGTTTAGAGCAAACAGAAATTATTTGTTGAAATTCGGAAATAAAATAATACAAAAAATTATAATTCAAGAGAAATTTTTTGTAATTAAACCTGAAAATAATTCGTAAATAATGTACAATAAATATTCTTATAAATAAAAAATGGGTACAACAAATATTAAAAAGCAAAAACGCTATTTTTTCACCAATCTGTGTCCACTCTGTCTCTGTCTCTCTCCATCTCTCTGTTCCAACTTTGGAACACGTTCTCTTCGTCTTCTTCTTCTCTCTCTCTCTCTCTCTTCTGGAAACCCTAAACTGACCTGCTTCTCTCACCTAAATTCCTTCCATTCAAAGAAACAGTTCTCTTTTCAATTTCCGCTTCGGATTCCTCAGCTGTCTTCTTTCTACAATGAACGACCTCTTATCGGTAATTTCTTCTTCTTCTTTGGACTTATTTCAATATTAGTTTTTTAATTTTTAATTTTTAATTTTTTTTTTTGCGCCATATAGCTCTTGTTTAGTCAATTGTGTGGACGTGTTTGGAGGTTTTCGTCTTCAGATTTTGTCTTGATCTGATTGCTATGTTGTTTTTAATGGATCCGGCTTTTAATATTATTGAAATTGAATTGCTTGATTTTTTATTTTTTTTTGGAAAGTTTTTTGTTTGATTGGTAAAGGTTAGACTTCTGATTCATTGTTTTCTTTTTTAAATAAAAAAAATTGTTTTGTTTTAATTTGTTATCAGAGCTAAACACATTAGTTGATCGTGTTTATTAAGAGCTGAAATGACAAGTATTTATTTTATTTTTAATTTATAACTCTCAATTTCCCAACAATCAAAAAGTTTAGATATTTCGAAACTGAGAAAGACCAAAATTAATAATTGATCATTTAAAAAAACTGATATTTGTGAATTTCTGGTAATGTATGTGTGATTCCGAAGTTGACAGCAAAACAAGAAAGACATGCCAAAACTAAGCTGAATAAGTTGAAGGTTTACGGGAATTTGATTCGTCTTTGTAAAGATCTCATTATGTAATATAGTATGGATAAAAGAAATCTATATTTGTGTGAGTATAGACTAAATTCAATGTAGTGATTTTATCGGTTGTTTTTATTTTTATTTTTTCCCCATAGGAAGATACCATAATGGGTATTAAGTAGATATTTGTGTTTTAATTGTTGGAGTGCTAGAGGCAACATGCTTACAAGTGATGGTACCGAGATGAAGTCGTGGGTGCTTGATAAACTAAGAACAAAGATGTTCATTTAAAAAGAGTAGCCATAACCGGAG
Organism: Ficus hispida; assembly: GCA_025413025.1. Classification (NCBI taxonomy): domain Eukaryota; kingdom Viridiplantae; phylum Streptophyta; class Magnoliopsida; order Rosales; family Moraceae; genus Ficus; species Ficus hispida. The sequence continues at coordinate 10,837,858 of CM046373.1, forward strand.
TAAGGAAGTTTTCTGTAATCTGATTTGAATAACGTGAAATTAATTACAATGGAAGGCAGTGGCATTGTGGGAGGAAGTTGTAGATTTTGGAATGTTACATTTGTTGAGGTTTGAAGGGAAAAAAGCTACTGGTGTAATTGAGCAAATGATAGTTGCTTTGACCGCATATGATTCCCTTTCTTTACTTTTCGTTGTTAATTGGGTTAGGCAATGCTTGCTATGGGTATCAAGTCATACTCTGGGGTTGGTTTTCTTTTATCTCACTGCTATAATTCTTATCAGTTGTTATTGATGTCGTTATTTATTAATTTTTCTTCTTATTCATTATGGCCTTGTATATGTTTCTAAAACTATATGTAACATGACGTTCAAGAGTATTAGCGTGAAGCAAAGTGGTCAAACACATCTAATCAAACCCAAGTAGTTTGGACAACACTCTTGAGTTCTGTCACTAAATCTATGTCTGTTTGCAGGATTCCTTTGAGATCCCTCGGGGTCAACCTTCCAGGGATGGAGATATTGAACTAGGCATGCAAGCACCTGTGAATGTGGGAGATAAAGCCTTGGAGGATTTCTTCAAAAGGTTATATGCCATGTCATTCTTGTGGACATGAGCAATTTGATTATATGCCACGTCAATTTTATTATCCATTACCTAATATTTTTTTATGTTTCTTCTGTGTAAAAAAGATTCTTTACATTTCAACTTTTTGGGCAATAAGAGTTTGCATGTAAAGCTTTTATAGTAACTTTCTCCATCTTGAATATGATGTTTTTATTTAAACTTACTTTATGTTTATTTATTTTCTTGAAAGGTTCAAGAGATTGAGAAGCAAAATGAGAAGCTGGATAAGTTTCTGAGAAAGCTCCAGGTAAATACCCGCTTACCTATATCACAAATCAGGCGTTGGTAAATGAGGAGACACGCATACGAAACATATTTTAAACATGGTATTATATATGCATATGGTAAAGGTTATCTCACTGTCTGTAGCTTTCAATTTCGTGTGGTAAAATGTGTTGTAGACATTTCTTCTAGAAAGCTGTAGACCTGTAGTCTTTTACTTGGATGCCTATTTTTTTAATTTTAAAGTTTCGTGAACTATTAATCTGTCAACTAGTTCTCTCTATTTGTGCTGCGGTGAATGCAGCAATTAGACTTGAATGAGTGGCCGATTCTCTTTTCAAAATAATGAAGAAATAAAACATTTCTTTGAATTTCTTAAAATTTTAAATACGCAAAAGACACAAAATGTTTAAGTTCTCCTATGCAGTATACAAATAATATATACATATAATGTTGTTATCGAGGCCATTTGGGACAGAGTGAAATCTTGTAAAGCTCTTTGGGTCTACAAAGATGAAGAGCTTAGCAGCATGCTTTTGTCTGACACGGCTTGGGGTATGGGCTTCTTTTTCGTAGATCCTGTTTTTGTTTTCTTTAGTTTGTGGAGGATTTCTCATTCTCTGTTTCTCCTGTACCTTTTTGACATTATTAAAGTTGTTGTTTCTTTTCGGAGGGGGGGAAAAAAAAAAAGAAAAAAGCATACAGATAACGTAAAATTACGTTGCATTTGGACTCAGCGTGTGTACAATACTATGTGAACTCTTTGTTCCCAATCCATACCCACCAAGTATTTATATCATTTGATGTATTGTTTTTAAAAGTTAGTTCTTTCGATAGTTATGTCCAGAAATAACTGGGGTTACCGGAAAAAATAACAACATAGATAATAGGAAATGGAAAGTGCTGCATTTGGGTGATGATGCTTTGCGAACCCGATTTGTCATGTTCGACTTATGATAAACTCTAGCCAGTTTACCATTAATAATCCAATCTTTATGTAGGAAGCAAATGAGGAATCCAAGGCTGTTACCAAGGCTCCTGAAATGAAAGGTAGTCTTTAGCTTCTTATATTTTATTTAGTTTATGCAAAAAAACAAAATACTACATATAAGAAAATGGGAGTGTTTTCTTTGTTTCTTTATTCACTCAAGAGAGAAAGAGAGCTGCAAATGCGCGGGGGGGGGGGGGTGGGGTGGAGGGGTGGTTGGGTTCAGAATGAGGGAAAAGAGAACGTATTCTCCTTTTCTCCCCCCTTTTTAGAAGACTGATGGCTCTTGTCATTGTTTGAAGCAATCAAGAAGCGGATGGAGAAGGATGTTGATGAAGTTGGAAAAGTTGCTCGTTGGGTGAAGTCAAAAATTGAAGAACTTGATCGAGAGGTAAAAAGCTGTTGCTGCTTTTATTCAAGTGGTTCAGAGGATTTGAATTGGTTATCTGACATCAGTACTCTTTTGGTACCAGAATTTAGCAAGTAGGCAGAAGCCAGGTTGTGGTAAAGGTACGGGTGTAGATCGATCAAGAACATCGACAACTCTGTAAGTTCACCTCTAACTGCCTTCCGTGTTTCATTTCCTGTTAAAGAGAGGACCGCAAAGATTAAGAATTAATACCAGCAAAAAAATTCTTAGTATAAAAATCTATATCTGTAATTAAGTTACACGGTATGGTGTTCTATAGTAATTTCTTTTGCATGCTGAAGCATCTTCTCGTGCTAGGTAGCTATATTTAGGGATTGTACTTGAAACCTTTAAATAGAAAATCTAGGGGACATTTCAGGGTTAAAGCAAGTATTTGCTCGTTGTATTGTGAGTGATCAAATAGTACTTTTAATTAATGTTTTTTGCTTTAAATATCACATCCTATAAGGTGATACACACCTCTCTGAAGATCGTAAAATCTTTAACTTTTAACACTGCATAGTGTGTATAATTGTCATGTTAAATCTACCGAGGGTCCCATTTTCCATCTTTTACTTCCCACACTTTATTTTCCTTATTTATCATCCGAATGTATATTTTTTCAGAGTATAGTTTTATGGATGTCAACCAAATTTTGCTGTCCACCATTTTTGTTGCAGTGCCTTGAAAAAGAAATTGAAGGACAAGATGGCCGAGTTTCAGGTAGGTCGGACATATATCTTTTCTATGAATATTATTTCATTTCCACGACTTGTTCCTTTGTAATTTTAAATATCTTTGCAGACTTTAAGGGAAAACATCCATCAAGAATATCGAGAAGTTGTTGAGAGACGTGTTTATACAGGTTTGGGACTCTTTTGATGTCACTCATCTATGGCTGTTATTTCTGCAACTTGATTCCCTAGTAGTTTTTCCATGATATATACTCATTTTTATTTTTTTCCCTTCTCTCTCATGGGTTTACTGGTCATCAGTAACTGGGACAAAAGCCGATGAAGAGGTGAATATATCCTCACTCTTATGAATTTAATAGTTCTACGTTATCGTAAGCTGAATCTCTAACTAATTGTTTAATGATGTGCAGACAATTGAAAGATTAATCGAGACCGGAGATGGGGAACAAATTTTTCAGAAGGCAATCCAGGAACAAGGTCGATTCCAGGTCCGTCACTTTTTCCTTTATTCTACCCACTTCCCTACTTCCTCTCCTCTTACCAAACAAATTGAACAACTTACATACCTCCATGGTTATCACACATTTCGAACCTTCATTGACCTTGCTAACTGGATTTGAAACGTCATTGCATTGAGTTCTACAAAATGTTCCCTTTATTATTTCTCCGTTCATCGGGTTGTCCATATTTATTTGCATGTTAAAGGCTGGGTAGAGGCTAAATATTCCTCTGCCGCTAGGAATCAAGTGATTGAAAACAGAACAGTCACTACCTGATTCTCGGGAAGTCAAGATTGGGTCACCAAAAATATTTGTTGTGTTTGCAGATAATGGATACAATTGCAGAAATTCAAGAGCGACACGATGCTGTTAGAGAAGTTGAGAGGAAACTTCTTGATCTACAACAGGTACTTATGATTTTGTTGCACGATCTACAACTGGTACTTGTGAATTTGTTGCACTGATACAAGGTATAAAATGTGCTGCACATAAACAGCTTCTCATTTGATTGGTTGTTAGCCAATCAGATGGCCCTTGAAAAAAGGTGTTAAGAGGCTCAGTAGGCCAACTCAATGGCCTTGAATAATCACATATAAAACCCGTTAAATGTGCTAAATCACTCGCCAATGGCTTTCTAGAGGGTGGTCCATTTTCTGGAGCAAGATAGGGCTCAAAGAGGATTTCCTGAAAAGAGCAGAGCGGGGCAACCCCAGCCCCCTGCTCCGCATGATAGGAGGTTGGGCACTACCCACTAGGGCTGGCCCGTTTTCCACTCATGTTGAGCTGGGGGCTCGCCGGGCCTCCTCAGTATATTTCTCCTGAAAAGAAGATCTTTGATTTGGATTGTTGAACATGTTACATGTATTAGGTTGGTTATATCATATATGTGAAATTCCGTGTACTGGGCAGATATTCCTGGATATGGCGGTGCTGGTGGAGGCGCAAGGGGACTTACTCGACAACATAGAAACACAGGTAGCCTTGAAAATCTGACTGCTCACTTAAAAACTAAAAGCATGATGGAACTTGGATGGAATGTCAATCCCTTAACGTTAGTTTCCATCGACTAATCAAACAATTTTCTATCCCAGGTTTCGAGTGCCGTGGATCATGTGCAACAAGGGAATACCGCTCTTCAAAGGGCCAAGTCGCTTCAGAAGAACTCCAGAAAGTGGACGTGCATTGCAATTATCATCCTTCTCCTGATCGTTGCAATCATTGTTGTGGCGGTCCTCAAGCCATGGAGTAACAAGGGCGCTTAACTTCCTTGCCATTTGTAAAGTATTGTCTATTATAACGCAAGACAACCGTTGATTCGTGTTGGGGGGCTGCTCGAGCACGTTCCTGTGAATTATCTGTTTCTCCTTTTTCTAAACCCGGCTTCCATTTATTTTTATGGTCATGAGTTTTTTTTTTTTTGGTCCCTTTCCTTTCCTCTTTCAAGCGTGAAATTAACATGTATTATTATATTCTTTAATGCACAAAACAATTTTTCTTTAACTTGGTTGAGATAGTTTTTTATGTTATTATTTGTGGAAAGGTCATTTTAGAGTTTGTGCAAATTCTGGTGAAAGTGGGGGCCTATGCCTTTGAGCTTATAATTTTGTTGCAAATGCATACGAGTTACTCTCAAAGATCAACCCACCCAATTAAATTGGCAAAGTAAATAATTCTAATAATTCAGCCACAAATGAGATTCCAGCATGTTTTCATTAGAAATAGTCGTACATAAAATTAAAGGTTTACAATGCAAACAACCAACAACAAGTTTAATTACGTAAGTCCTGGAATGACGATAAAGCTGGTAAAAAATAATAATAATAATCCTCCGTCGATACTAGTAAATTAATGTAAAATAAAATATACACTCAATATTTGTTTTCATTTTATATTGCTTTGGTATTGTTTATAGTGTCAAAACTAGTATTTTTCTAGAGTTAAAATGAATATCACATCACACTATCAAACATCATTCATGCTATTTTAATGACATATTATGTGCATATTTTGTGATACAATTATTTTAGATGCTAAGAAGAGATATCTTTATAATTCACGTCATAAGTCGTAATACTCATGGATTTAAGACCCTTTGTATTCTATTTTTTTAGCCTACCAAACACAACCTATAATATAAAAATTTTAAAAAATGACCCAAAATTCTTGATGGACACGTGATAAGTTTTTCTAACCCGTAAACCCGTAAGTGATACAAGTTTCATGTAACGTAAGTGATTTTTCTTTACACAAAGTTTAGCATATAAGATGACATGAACTTCATCAAGTCTTTTCATTCAAGTCTAACTTGAAATTGACCTATTTCTTTACACACTACATGTTTGGAATGGGTCACATTCTTTTTTATTTTTTATTTTTTATCCCCTAACACTAACTCATGAAAATTCGTACATTGTTCCTATTGGCTATTAGGTTGTCGCATATTAAAGGGGTGAGTATGATAAGGTATCGACATATGTAACCCATTTTAAGGGCTTTTCCAACATAGAGTCTTCATATGAGTCAAAAATACCTTCGCCTCATGTACATAACGTCTAAGTCTCTTATGCTATTGAATAACTCTTTAGTATTGCAAATATTCTATTAAATTGCATAGGAAATAAGTTAAATAATTAGAAAATGTAATTAAAGATAAATTTTACTTTTTCCCCTAAACTTTAGGCATTGTTTTGAAATGTTTCCGAACTTCAATTTATATCATTTGTTCCCCTTTAACTTTGAACCATTTATAAATTTTCCTTGTCAGTTAGATTTTTAAAAAAATTGACTTGTGGTGCTCATTGACACTAAGAGTTGGGATGTTAACTCAGAAGTAGAGAGACCTATAACAACTTGATATATTTTTTAGCATGTGTTTTGTTCTCAGATATTAATCTATTTTTCATATTAATTTTTATCTTTTTCTAAAAAATCAATAAAAATTATAATTAATTTGTTAACAAACTTTAATATAAAAATTTCATCTTAAAACTTTTGTTTCAAACGAATGATTAATTTCCTATAGATGTTAAGAGAAAGAGCTTTTAGAGTACTTTCTTGGGAAGGATGAACCGAAGAAGGCTCCTCCATTAGCACGGTTTCACTTGTTCAGTGATTTTCTATGAGCATCTGTTTGACTAACAAATCCACTAGGCGTGGGTGTCGGAGAACCAGAGTTACATTTGTTGTCTCCACCAGGAAGAGTTCATATATAATATATATATATATATATATATATATATTCCAGAATAAAAGAAAAAAAAATTATCAAATTAAAGATTTTACTAAAATGTCCTTAAATTTGTGAACAAATGCACCGCACATGTCATTTTCCATGAAAAATCTAACTGAAGGGGGAAGTTTGCAAATGATTTAAAATTAAAAGGGAAACATGTTGGGATCTATATGTGTCATATGAATAGAAAATCAATTATAAGAATTTTCTGTAAATATTACATTTTAATATTAATAAAAAGAGGTTATTCATGTCTAATAAGTTGTTTCCTATTTACTTTCATTTATTGATTGTATGATTATTTTGAGTAAATATAAAATACTCCTAGACTGTTGGTAGTATATCGGATTACCATATATATACGGGGTATACATAGAAGACGCGGTAATTTGATAATAGTCTAAATAAATTATCCGCAATCGATGGAATAAGATTTGGGGATTTTATTTATGATAAGATTGTAAAGATTGTCTACTTTCTTAGAGAAATGGTTTGTCTTGACCATCAGATTAGTTCCGAGTGAAACTTTAATGTATACTAGTATTAAAGTATGACATTGGACTGGACCTAAGGTGTTAATTGATTTGGTTTAATAATTCCGTTTATAAGAATCAATGATGCTTTGTTTATCATCCTGCATTAATCTTAGTCCTGAAATGAATACTTAAGTTCGCATCCATGACTTATGCACTTTGATCCACTATAGGTGAGACACTGATAATTAATGGTCAATATACTTGTGTATTGGGTGTATGACTTATGGATGGAGAGGTCAAGATTCATAAATACGGAATCCATAGCTATCTTAACGATAGTACATGTTATCTACTTAAAGGCATTATTCGGGAATTGAAAGATAATATAATAAGATCTTGGCCATCGGTTTACTTTGTATTCTCTGATGGTTTACCGATTGTGTGGCTTTACAATTTGTGGTTCTTTCATTAGAGAATAATGGAACTTTAAATTAAAATGATTGAAAAGGTAAAGCAGAAAAGTCCTTAATTCAATCATGGATAATATATGGGAGTTAAGCAAGCGATGAATAAATCATAGAAGAAGCACTGCGTTAGAGAGCTTTCGTAATACGGTATGTAAACGGGAGTTCAGTTTCAGACTTTTAGTGGAATAGTCCTGAAGTTGATAATTGATGAATAATTAATCCGGATTAATTTTTCACAATTATAGAAGCCTCTTTACATATTTCCATCGAGTCCCTATACTAGCTCATATAGTTCACGAAGTGTCTTGGGATTTATTCCTAATGAGATCGGTAAATTAAATTGGAATTTAATATTGTTTATTAAAACATGGTACTCTCTAACATGAAATCCTGAAAGGATTGAAAATGTGAAATTTATGTAAACAAATAATGTGATTTATTAACATATGATTGGTTGTAAATAAAACAATTATTTGTTAATTATTTTGGTTAATTGAGTTTTAGAAAAAGGTTGTGTTTGAATTATTTAATTTTTGAAAACAAAATTTTTCTTTCCTAATTATAGGGCATGGTTTTTTAATGGATGGAGGGAAGGAGATTTTGTTTCAAAATTGTTTAAATATATTACAAACATTAAATTATTAATTGATTTAAATAATGGAGCTTATTTGATAGATTTTCTTTTCTTAAAGAATGGTGCACATTTTTTTTAGTGGAAAGGAAATCGAAAATATTCCATTTATTTAAATTAATTAAATATGGATAATGTTTGTGAAAATATTTATATAAATCCAAATAAGAAAATCTTATTTAAATTCAAAGGTTTAAAAGGAATTTGAATCTAGATAGGATTAGGTTTTTTTGACTAGTCTAGATTCTTGATTTAAATTTGAACCATCAATCAATATCCACATGAGGTGGAGCACGAATTTTTGAGTATCACCTAGCAAAAAACCGTCCATAAGGTTTAAAGAATCTAGCCCGAAATTTGAATGATCCTTTGGTTGAAAAGATTATCCAAAAAAATAATTATTAATTATTTTCAAGTAGGAGATATTTTTGAAAAAGAATTAGAGTATTATATAAAGGCTAGGAGTTCTTGAAAAAACCAACCCTCATGTCATACTCATAGGTGGACGGTTTTTGGGAGAAAGAAAAACGTCAAAATCTAGGTTTTTGTGCTTGAGAAAAATTCGTCCTTCTTAGGTGTGAGAAAAAGAGAAATTTTCATTGAATCAAAACTATAAGGAAGGTTAAGCCAAGTGATATTTTTCATAGAAGGTTAACCGGTTCCTGTTTTATAGTTTTGAAGTACGAACCTAGATCAAATTCTCAACGAGGTACATCGGGATTGAGAATGTGGGATCTAGACTTCGAAAGAATTACTGGTCGCTTAGATTCATAGCACGTATGCCCACACATACTCTGAGATGTAGGGACTCGAGAATAGTAGAGAAGACACGTTGGTCGACGCTCTAGCAATTCCGGAATCTGAAAAACAACGTATGTTTGATCATGTATTTAATTTATTATTATATACATCATGAGCTTCTTTTCTGAATTGACATAAAAATTTTAAAATTTCTGCTACGCCATAACTCTGATATCGGAACCGTTTTTCTAACAATTGGTATCAGAACCAACTCATGATCATGTATATAACATAAATTATTTGATCAAATAAATTTAGCTCTATGCATTAATGAAATATTATAGAGAGTTAGCACTCTAGGTTTTATTTTTTATATGTTAAATATATTACGAATGGATGTATGGATGAATGAATGCTTTATATTTTTTTACTATACGATGCTTGTTCAATTTTACCCGTTATGATTCTATAGAGGTTAGAATTTGTATTTACGTTTTTCAAGTATAATATATGCGGTCTATTATCACCGCTAGGCTGTTCTTTCAATTCTTAGAATATTTGTAAGCCGGAAACGGCATGGGAATTTTTTTAAATTCGGACTACAATAGATTCAAGGAGATTGAAGATGAACGAAGGTATGGAAATTTTCATATGATGTGATTTTTTTTTTGAAATTTGGAAATTTTAATTAATTCAAATTTCATAATTGGCATTTTTTTTTTTGTGGAAGAAAAATCACATTAAATCATTTTGAAAATTTTAATTTTTCAATGATACGTGATCTTGATAATTTGGATAATCAAAAATCAAAATTAAATTTAAATTTAATGGACGTTTTTATTAAGAATTTTAAAATTTTGTGATTTTAATTAAAATTTGAAAAATCACATTTTTTTCGAAAATTTAAAATTTGAATTTTAAATTAAAAACGTGTTTTATTTAAATTTTTGATATTTTGTAATTTTGATTAAAATTAAAAATCACATATAATCTTTTTAAAATTTAAATTAATTTAAATTTAAAAGGACATGACATTAGAGAAAGACGACACATTGAATAAGGATACAAGGTATGGATCTACAAAAGAAGGCCGATATATATTTCGGTTAATTTTTGTAAATTTTACAATTTTTCTTTTCTTTATGATGAAATCATGATCCACGGCTATTTACATATTTTGCAAACCATGAACGATGCGATGCTAGATAAATATATTACACTATTTCGTGATGTATTGATAGCATACCATATAGACTAGGGAATGCCACTAAAAAAATATTGTTTATGCATGAAAAACAAAAACCCTAATTCAAAAGATTGAGTGGGAGAATGTTTCACGCACTAAGACCTACGGCCGCCATTATTAGTCTAATAGTTACGCATGGTAGTGCCTACTACTCGGGTTCGATCCAGGAATTTCCTTCAGATAAGTATCTTACCTAGAGCGCACACTGATTTGGATTTCCGAAAGGATAACAATTTTGGACATATTTTATGTTTAGATCACCCCTCGGTGGCGGATGTAAAATATGGATTCAAAATTGGAAACGATGGTTACACACTCATACTACTTTATTTATTAACCCTTCGTCGAGGCTCTGATATTTAAAGTAGTTGCCAAATAAGCGATAGTTAATATATATTTAATGGGGTTATGCTCCATGGATGAATATGTATTAATCGGAGGGGATCCATGTTCTTGGTTAGTTTTTTCCATGACTACCTCGATAGCTTAGAAAGCAAAAGCTATGAATTATCATTGTAAGACATGTGTTTTTTAAGGGCTTTACACATAAACATTTAGATTGCATATAGATCTTTTTGTTTCATTATAAAACTAAATTTTTTTAAAAAAATAAAAGGATGTTTGCTCGTACTTATTATATGTTTTCTTATTATAGATCAAAATGTCGAGCCCATTATCTGTGATACTTACGCAAAAAAAATTAACTGGCTAGAATTTTAATGACTGGAAAAGGAACTTACTTATCGTCTTAAACTTTGAGAAACACAGTTTCGTCCTTACCCAATCTCGACTGCCCACGCCTACGATCGATGCTCCTGATAGGGAATTTGTAGCGCTTGAGCGCTGGGACAATTCCAACCTTAGTGCTATGTGTTATATTCGGGCGAGCATGTCTAACGTGCTCCAGAAACAGCATCAAGAGCATAAAACTGCTAGGCAGATCATGGACAACCTGGAGGAGATGTTTGGTGAACAAACTATCCATGCTAAGACCGATGCTATCAAAGGTCTCATGAACTGCAGGCAAAAGGTTGGAACACCTATCAAGGAGCACATGATGAAAATCATAGCTTATTTGTCTGAGGCTCAGGCAAAAGGGGCTGAGATCCATGCTGCAACTCAATTGGTAATGATTTTTCAAACCCTGTCCAAGGATTTCGATTTGTTTCAGGCATCCTACAATCTTAACCGGTAGGAGATGTCTTTAACGGAATTGATGAAAGAGTTGCAAGCCTTTGAGAATATTTTCAAAGATTCTGGATTTAAGGCTGAGGTAAATATGGCTGAACCTAATTCACCTTCACCTAATCTAAAAAGGAAGAGGAAAAGGGGAAGAACAAGGAGAACAAGCTTGCGGTGAATGCACCTGCTTCTAAGAAGTCTACCAAGACTAAGATGGATCCTAGAAAGCTAAATGCTTTTTCTGTGGGAAGAAGGGACATTTCAAGAAGGATTGCAGAAACTACCTCACTATGTAGAAGCAAAGAGGTAATTTCGATATCATGTATTTTGAGGCTTGTTTAGTGGAAGAATCTAAGGAAACTTGGGTTATAGATTCTAGAGCCACTAACCATGTTTGTATTTATCTGTAGGGGTTCAAGGTAATGAGAAGTTTGCATGAGGAGAACTTTACGTTAAGAACCGGTAATGGGATGTTAGTGCGAGCTGAAGCAGTGGGAGAAGTGCATCTTTATTTTGATGAATTTAAATTTATTATTTTGAGACATTGTTTTTATGTTCCTAGTTTTAAGAGGAACCTAATTTCGATAGCTTGTTTGATTAAAGACTCCTATTCGGTTTATTTTAATAATAAAGTTATTATTAGGAAAAATAATTCTCTTATCTGTAATGGATGGATGTATAAAAATCTTTATTTTATCAAACCTAAGATTCACTTACTGTTTGATATAGAATTGGATAGGAACTCTAAAAGATATAAATCTTCTCACTCTAACAAATCATATCTTTGGCATTTATGACTAGGTCACATAGGCCTTAACATAATTCAAAAGATGATAAAGGAGGAATGCCTTGACTTGTACGAGGTTGAACCTTGGCCACAATGCGAATCCTGTTTAGAAGGCAAGATGACCAAACGGCAGTTTGCTGCCAAGAATAATCGTGTCGAGAAACTTTTAGAACTTGTACATACGGATGTTTGTGGTCCCATAAACATAGAAGCTTGTGGTGGGTATGAGTATTATGTCACATTTATTAACGATTACTCGAGGTATGGATATGTCTATTTGATGACCCACAAAAGCAAAACCTTTGACAAGTTTAAAGAATTTCGGACTGAAGTGGAGAAACAATTAGGCATGTCCATTGAGTCACTTCGATCGGATCGAGGTGGAGAATACCTATCGGATGAGTTCTTAGGACATTTGATAGAGAACGGGATACAATTCCAATTGACTACACTTGGTACTCCTCAACAGAATGGTGTAAATGAGAGAAGAAATAGAACCTTATTGGATATAGTTCGATCTATGTTCAGTTACTCCACATTACCTTTATCGTTTTGGGGGCACGCCATGCAAACTGCATGCTATTTTCTAAATAACGTTTCCTCCAAATCGGTTCCTAAAATTCCTTTAGAGTTATGGACGAGTAGTAAACCTAATTTGAATCATATTCGAATTTGGGGTTGTCCGACACACGTCCTGGATAAGAAAACGAAGAAATTGGAGTCACGATCAGAAATGTGCTTATTTGTTGGCTCCAAAAGGGATAAAAGGTGGCCTATTTTATAATCCGAAGCAAAATAAAATCTTCATCTCCACACATGCAATATTCCTTGAGGAAAGTTACATAGAAGATTTTAAACCTCGTAGTAAAGTGGTGCTTGAGGAGATGACTTCGGGTTCAGATATTCCTAAAGTCACTGAAAACCCTGTGGAAAAACCACTAAAGAATCAACAACCATGGGAGCTTCGTCATAGCGGGAGGATTGTCAGGGAACCTAAAAGGTATATGTTCAATGGTGAAATCTTTGAGACAGAATCCATAGAACATGTTGATGATCCGGCTACGTACAAGTAAGCTATGGAAGATGTTGATTCTAGTCTTTGGTAAAAGGCTATGAACACCGAGATGGAATCCATGGATTCCAACGTGGTCTGAAAACTTGTAGACTTACCCCAAGACATAAAACTGATTGGGTGTAAGTGGGTATATAAAAGGAAGAGAGGTGTGGATGAGAAAGTGGAAACTTTCAAGGCAAGACTCATGACAAAGGGCTATACACAGAAAGAAGGAATCGACTATGAAGAAACCTTCTCGCCTGTAGCAATGCTTAAGTCAATCCGCATTCTTTTATCCATTGCTGCTGCTCTTGATTATGAGATATGGCAAATAGATGTCAAGACAGCTTTTTTGAATGGCTTTCTTGAGGAAGATATCTATATGATACAACTAGATGGGTTCAAGGCAAAGGGCCAAGAAGACAAAGTATGTAAGTTGCTCAAATCCATCTATGGATTAAAGCAAGCATCTCGTTCTTGGAATATTAGGTTTGATCAAGCAATCAAAACCTATGGATTCGAACAAAACGTTGATGAACCATGTGTTTATAAATGTATCAAGAATGAGAATGTGGTTTTCCTTGTATTTTATGTGGATGATATATTGTTTATTGGAAATGATATTACAACATTATCATCTGTCAAAGTTTGGTTGGCCAAACGATTTGACATGAAGGATTTAGAATAAGCTAGTTATGTTCTTGGAATTCAACTCTTTAGAGACGGAAAGAACAAAACGATAGCACTATCGTAAGCTTTATACATTGATAAAGTTCTTGAGAGGTTTTCTATGAAAGATTCCAAAAAAGGTGCCCAATCTTTCAGAATTGGAATCAAGCTTTTCTAGAGATGACTGTCCCAAGACATTGGAGGAAAGGGAGCGTATGAAAGATGTACCTTATGTATGTGCGGCAGGTAGTCTTATGTATGCTATATTATGCACTAGGCTTGATATTTATTTTACGGTTGGTATAGTAAGTCGATATCAGCCGAATCCGGGACCGAACCATTGGACTGCGGTCAAGTATATGTTCAAGTATCTACAAAGAACGATGAATTATATGCTTGTGTATTCCGGTCAGGACCTTGTTCCTATAGGGTAAACAAATTCTGATTTTCAATCAGATCAGGATTCGAAGAAATCGACTTCAGGATCTGTCTTTACCCTTGGAAGTGGTGCCGTTGTGTTGAGGAGTGTTAAGCAATCTTGCATTGCTGACTCGACCATGGAAGCCGAGTATATGGCTGCCAGTGAGGCATCTAAGTAAGTGGTATGACTCCGCAGGTTCCTTGGTGACCTTGAGGTCGTTCTTGGTATGGATAAAGCAATTGTAATACCCAGAATTTTGATGAACCTATGATTTCCTTTTAGACAAGGAAAATCCCAAGTTTGAATCTTGTATGTCGATATGAAGCTCATGATCTGAGTTGAATATCAGTATATGTTTGAGTTCTCGTTTAATTAGTTACGAGACTCAATAATAGTTTTCTTAGTCAAGCATAAGGCCTTTTGAGAAAAAGGGCAAAATAGGAATTTATGATTTTACGTCGGTCAAGGTTGACCAAGTTGACTTTATGTTTGATTGAGGCGGTACTGCAGTGTAATTATCTGTATGAAAATTATACTGTGGAAAACCGTCATTACGGACAAATAAGAAAGAATAAGCTATGAGACCACTCTAGAAAAATCAAGCACACCAAGTATGATATTAAGGGCAAGAAAGGTTTCAAGAAATAAGAAAAATTTTATACAGTTCATTTTTACACAGATAAATTTTGGACTGTAGTACAGTATAACATACTGTTATTAGTTAATAACAGTATTGAAAATATCTGTGTTAGCATAAAAGTGGACTGCATATTAAGAGACAAGCCAAACAAGTCCTTATGACGACATCACCTTATTTTGGATTTATGACATCATTATTGATTAAAGAAAATTGAAAAAAAAATCTTTGGATGCCACCTAGCACCATATGGCCGGTCACTTGGAGGGCTAAATTGCAAACATTTTTATCCATAGGGGCCAAAGTGTAATTTTAAGAAATTACCTTGATGATGTAAGCAAGGTGATTTAAGCATGATGATGTAAGCAAACTTGGTTTCCAAGCACATCTCTTATGGCCGGCACCTGTAGGGATTAATGGGCAAATATTTTGTCCTTGAGGGACTAAGGTGCAAATTTAAGAAAATGTGATGTAAGCAAGATGATGTCATCAAGTGATGTCACTAGGGTGATGTAAGCAAGACTTGGTGAGCAAGTAACTTGCCCACCAAGGGTCCTTTATGGCCGGCCACCTAGCCTCCAAAAGTGAGAAAAGTTGATTCTTGAAGGACTATTTTGCAATTTAGCAAAGTTTCAAAACCTCTATAAATAGGTGACCATTTTATTCAAAAAAAATCAGAAAATCTAGCTAAATTCTGTCCATTTTTCTGCTCCAAAACCGAACCCAAGGCAGCCAAGAAAGATAGAACAAAAACCAAAATCCAAGTGTGGGAATTAGTGAGTGAAGTTCGGATTTCACCTAAGAACCAAGAAAAAGTGTTGGAAAAATTTTGGAGTCCAATCTTGGCCAAGTGGCCGGTTGGTTGTGAGCAAGAAGGGAAAAGCAGAAAATAGTGATAGGGACTTAGGTGGGGAGTGGCCGGATTTTGTAGGATCAACTACCAAGGGACCAAAAAGTTTTGGTGCTCATTGGAGGAGCAAGGCCGGTTATGGGCAACCGAGGGTAGATTCATTTTCTTGAATCTTGAGGTAATCCTCTCCACCCTCTAAAGTTTGGTTCAAGTTTATGTGTATTTCCAGCATTGGATGTAAGAGCATAAGCTCACCCTTTATCTTCCTAGCAAGGCTTAAAGTGCTTGATTATGCTTGATTAGGGTTGGTGGTCTCTAGTATATGTTTTGATGCATGTTTGCAAATATGCCTACCATATGTTTGTTATATGTCACCATAGGTTTGAGAATGAATGTATGATTATGTGCATGATGGAATGGAACGTTAGAAACATTGCATGTATGACCTTAGGCTCCCGTTGTGGTAGGTTGAGGTAGTGTGCGCGTATTAGGACGAGAAACGAATTTAAGAACGAAAACTGCCAGCTCGGGTGCAAACTGGCCAGTTTTCTGGAAAGCAGAGTTTGAGGCCCTTAGAGGCCGAATTTGAAGAAACTCAAAACTAAAAAGTTGTAGAGAATGATTTTTTCTAGAGGACAACATGGACTGTTTTTCAAAATAAGGCTCTAAAGGCCTCGGTTTTTATGAAAATCCGAGTCTGACCGTGCCCAGGATTTATGCACGGCCAGGTAGTTCAATAAGGAATAAGGGCATGATAAGTTCCAAACTGGGTTTTCCTCAAAACATGAAAGTTGTAGAATTATTTGAGATCTACAACTTTTATGAAGAAATTTTTATCAAATTCTGAACAGATTTTAAAGTAAAAATTGGATTCTAAAAACTGTGCAGGAAACAGAAATTCCAACACAGGATTTTAAGAAAAATAGTACATAAGCAGGAAATTCCTGCTCATGCACAGGATTTTCTAAAATAATACAGGAAAATGGTATTTTTAACCAACCCCAATGTTTTGACTATGAGAACTGTTCCTATGGCAGTTTTCAGCCTTTAACAAATTTTATAAGTTAAGCAAAGGATTTTAAGCTGAATTCAACAAATTTTCCGAGACAAAGGAAAATTGGATTTTTAAAGCCAGAGATAAGTAGCAAGACAGCAACGAATGGTAACCGGGAAGGATACCCGAATTATTAGGCTTGGCCCAAAGCCCAAGTTTGACCCATAGAAGGTTGACTTTGGTTGATCAAGTTTGACCAAGGTTTATCACCTCAAAGGTTACCTATAATAACCCAATGGATTATGGATCAAGAATGATAAGACATGGGCCCAAGGTTAGGCTAGTAACCTAATCCTACATGTATTGGATGTGGGCTTAGTAATGAGGTTACTTATTGTAACCAAATAAGATATCTTTTATAGAGGGGACATATAACTAAGACTATGAACGCATGTTGGTTAGGTTACCAACATTTAACGATTATGATTTATGGTAAGATGAAAGGTGTATAACTTTTATCTTATACCCTGTTTGGAAACAGGAATATGACATGTTATCGTGCCTCGATGGAACGATAGACCAAGAGCATAGGACGAGAGGTAAGTACAAACCTCACCTGCAGTATGGAAAATAGTAAGCTATTTTCAAATATATGACTTGATTACATGTTATGTTATGCAATGCCATGTTATGCTATGTAATGCCATACTATGTCATGCTATGTTATGATGCTAAGTTATGCTATGTCATGCCATGTTATGATACGATGAGTTATGTTAGGTTATGTTAAGCCATGTTAAGTCATATTGAGCCATGATATATCAAGTTATGCCATGTCTAGTCTCATGTGTATCATGACTAATAAGATCACACGTAAAGATTCTTAGTCTTGGAAATATAACAAGACTAAGACTAAACCAAGACCAATAAGGTGTCGTACTAACCTCCTGTTGATGCAGGAGGATCATGTATGTTACAAGTTCAAGTTTATGATTATCAACCTCTCGTTGATGCGTGAGGGTAAAGTGATAATCAACCTTCCGTTGATGCGTGAAGGGTTATGTTCATGTTTTCCAGAATTGTTAAGGGCCTTGCAAACCCTGACGTTTT
This sequence comes from Ficus hispida, assembly GCA_025413025.1. NCBI lineage: Eukaryota > Viridiplantae > Streptophyta > Magnoliopsida > Rosales > Moraceae > Ficus > Ficus hispida. The sequence goes on from CM046373.1 coordinate 10,855,794, forward strand.
GAGGCTTGCGCGCTTTTGGTACGTACACTAGGGGCCTACATGTTAAGCAAGATAAAAAATTCAAGTTCATAATTGATTATAAAAAAATACATAATTGATCATAATTGGTTCATGCATAAGTTACACGATGTTGGTTATGTTTTTGTGAGATTATGTTTGTACTTGCTGGGCGAAAGCTCATCAGTATATTCCATACTGTAGGTAAATACCTGCAGTTTTACTTGGTGGGCCATGGAGACGATGCAGCAAGTGAAGAGCGGTATGGGATACCACTACGCAAGTTTTTCCACAAATTGTTTAAATTATCAAGTTGTATATATATGTTTTAAGGAATATGTACAATGTTATATATGCAATGTTTTTAAGTTGTGATTTTAAAATAAAGTTTAAAGAAAAAAAAATTTTATTCTGAAATTTTTTCTAAGGTTAAGTTAAGCAAGCATGGTAACGGCCCACGTTTACGTAGTTGGCCCTACGTGGACGGCCGTGGGCGTTACAGCAATGGTGCTAATACCAAGGATCCTAGGCATCATAAGAGGAGTAAGCACATTGACAGAAAATATCACATTATCAGAGGCTTTATTGAAAGTGGATATGTGACGGTTTACAAAATCGCATCAGAGGACAATCTTGCCGACCCATTCACGAAGACTTTGGTGGCCAGAAGATTCGAGGAACACGTCGAAGGCATGGAGATGCGTAATATGTCACATTTACTCGCTTAGGACAAGTGGGAGATTATTGGAATCTATATGTGCCATAAATATAGAAAATCAATTATATGGATTTTCTGTAAATATAACATTTTGATATTAATAAAAAGAGATTATTCATGTTTAATAAGTTATGTTCTATTTACTTTCATAGTTGATTGTATGATTATTTTGAGCAAACATAAAATACTCATAGGCTGTTGGTAGTATATCGGATTACCATATGTATACGGGGTAAACATAGAAGATGTGGTAATTTGATAACAGTCTAAATAAATGGTTCGTATTCAATGGAATAAGATTTGAGGATCTTATTTATGATAAAATTGTAAATGTTGTCTACTTCCTTTGAGGGATGGTTTGTCTTGACCATTGGATTAGTTCCGAGTAGAAACTTTAATGTATACCAGTATTGAGGTATGACATTAGACTGGACCTAAGGTGTTAATTGATTCGGTTTAATAATTCCGTTTATAAGAATCAATGATACTTTATTTATCATCATACATTAATCTTAATCCTGAAATGAATACTTGAGTTCGCATCCATGACTTATGCACTTTGATCCACTATAAGTGAGACACTGATAATTCATGGTCAATATACTTGTATTTTGGGTGTATGACTTATGGATGGAGAGATCAAGATTCATAGATGCGGAATCCATAGCTATCTTAACGATAGTACATGTTATCTACTTAAAGGCATTATTCGGGAATTGAAAGATAATATAACAAGATCTTGGCCATTAGTTTACTTTGTGTTCTCTGATGGTTTACCGATTGTATGGCTTTACAATTGGTGGTTCTTTTATTGGAGAATAATGGAATTTTAAGTGAAAATGATTGAAAAGATAAAACGGAAAAGTTCTTAATTCAATTATGGATAACATATGAGATTAAGCAAGCGATAAATAAATCATGGAAGAAGCACTGCGTTAGAGAGCTTTCGTAATACGGTATGTAAACAGGAGTTCAGCTTTAGACTTTTAGTGGAATAGTCCTGAAGTTGATAATTGATGAATAATTAATTCGACATTAATTTTTCACAATTATAGGAGTCTCTTTACATATTTCCATCAGGTTCCTCTACTAGCTCATATAGTTCCACGAAGCGTCTTGGGATTTGTTCCTAATGAGATCGGTAAATTAAATGGGAATTTAGTAATGTCTATTAAGACATGGTGCTCTGTAACATGCAATCCCGAAAGAATTGGACATGTGAAATTTATGTGGATAAATAATGTGATTTGTCAACATATGATTGGTTGTAAATAAAATAATTATTTATTAATTATTTTAGTTAATTGAATTTTGGAAATAAGGTTGTGTTTGAATTATTTAATTTTTGAAAAAAAAAATTTTTCTCTCCTAATTTTAGGGTATGGTTTTTTAATGGATGGAGGAAAGAAGATTTTGTTTCAAAATTATTTAAATATATTACAAATATTAAATTATTAATTGATTTAAATAATGGAGTTTATTTGATAGATTTTCTTTTCTTAAAAAATGGTGCACATTTTTTTTTGTAGGAAGGAAATCTTAAATATTCAATTTATTTAAATTAATTAAATATGGATAATGTTTGTGGAAAATATTTATTTAAATTCAAATAAGAAAATCTTATTTAAATTCAAAAGTTTAAAAGGAGTTTGAATCTAGATAGGATTAGTACTTTTGACTAGTATAGATTCTTGATTTAAATTTGAACTACCAATCAATATCCACATGAGGTGGAACACAAATTTTTTGAGTTTCTCCTAGCAAAAACCCGTCCATAAGGTTTAAAGAACATAGCCCGAATTTTGAATGATCTTTTGGTTCAAAAGATTATCCAGAAAAATAACTATTAATTATTTTTCAAGTAGGAGATATTTTTGAAAAATAATTGGAGTATTATATAAAGGCTAGGGGTTCTTGAAATAACCAACCCTCATATCATACTCATAGGTAGACGGGTTTTGGGAGAAAGAAAAATACCAAAATCTAGGTTTTTGTGCTTGAGAAAAATTCGTCCTTCTTGGATGTGAGAAAAAGAGAGAAATTTTCATTAAATCAAAACTGTGAGGAAGGTTAAGCCAAGTGATATTTTTCATAGATGGTTAACCGGTTCCTGTTTTATAGTTTTGAAGAACGAACCTAGATCGAATTCTCAACGAAGTACATCATGATTGAGAATGTGAGATCTAGACTTTGGAAGAATTACCGGTCGCTTGGATTCATAGCGTGTGTGCCCACACACACTCTGAGATGTGGGGACTCGAGAATAATATAGAGACACGTTGGTCGATGCTCTAGCAATTCCGGAATCTGAGAAATAAGGTACGTTTGATTATGTATTTAATTTATTGTTATATACATCATGAGCCTTTTTTTTTCTGAATTGGCATAAAAATTTTAAAACTTCCGCTGCACCATAACTCTGATATCGGAACAGTTTTTCCAACAGAACATATGTTACATATTAAAGTTCGGACGACATTTTGTGACAATGCCTAAAGTTCAAGAGAAATAAATGAAATTTATCATTTAATTGATTACAAGAAATTACCTATGAATTGTAGTCCATGTAGCACTTTTTCTTCTAAACTTTTAAAAAGTCACATCCATTTTTCCAAACTATGTTTAGTTAATAATTTTATCTTTTGAATAGATGTTCTATTTCAAAATTCAGGTAAAATATTAAAATGGCTATAATTTAGAGCTGGTTTAGGGGAATATTGAAAACGACATTTCCAAAACTTTTTTTTTTGTCTTTTTCTTAAACTCAAATTATTTTTCACTATTTACATCTTCAAAGTGTCTATAGTATTAAACTTTAAAAGTCCATAACTATGTTATTCTAAGTCCAAATGATATTATATTTTTTAAATTGTATAGAATTTCGAAATAAATGAAACAAAATTATTGTTTTTTTTTCAGAATGTATTTTAAGATCTTATATTTTTCACTTAAAACAATTTTTTAACCAAAAATATATTTTCAAGAACTCAACTTATTTTCAATCAAAATATCTCTGAAATTTCGTCTCTAATCGTCCCCCAAATGGCCCACTAAAAGGGAAATTTTTGTAATCAATCTAGGGCTCCAATGGACGGGGCTAGCCTATTGGGTGGTGGGTTTGGCCCTTTTATAAGAGCATTTCCAATACAATGCTATATTAGTATACCAATGGTAAATTTTGGTATTTGGATAAAAAAAAATGCTCTCCAATATAGTGATATCTTTCATGTCAAATTTTCCATATGCTACATTTTATGACAAATTTTCCATAAGGTATAGCAAATGCTAAATTTCACTTTTGATTCTTATGAATTGTTGTCTTATGTAATTATTACAATATTTTAATTTTTTTATTTTTTTAAATACTAAAACTTCACTTTTATAACTTCCAAAGCATAATAATAATGAAAATAAGTAGAAATAACATTAGAAATAGAATAATGCATTGGAGTTCACGAATCAGATTATACTAGGCCTCAATCCATAGTCCAATCCGTGACATTCAGATTGGGAAAATCCCAATTCATCACCAATCCGTGAAACTCCCAATCCAATCCGTAAACATCGGATTATACAGACTGAATTGACTAATTCAATTTGTTTACTCTAGAAACTAAAATAAAATATTTATATATAAAATAATTCAATAAAATTGCAACACAAATAACTTATAGTCTTCAATCATAAGCTAAATTGTAGCATAATAATTCATGACTACAAACAAACATTGACTAATCTCAAAATAAAATTTTCATACTCATTAACTCAAAATAAAAATTAGTTTTAGGCTATATAGCAGAACCATTGAACTAGAATATTTTGGGCCTGATAATAAAACTATTGAATTAGAATTTAGGTACATATTCGAGTAAGTGAAGTCATATTTTAACATATACATACATAATTTATTTAGAAAAAAAATATATACATATTTAATATATATATATATAGTTCGAATTTACGGATTGAGAATCCTTAATTCGTAATCAATTCGTTAATCTCTCAACTCAATCAAATTTTATATAATCCGATGAATTGTATTGGATTGAGGGTATTAGATTGAGGGGATTGACGGATTCATGAAATACCCGTTTATATGATAATATTATTTTATAATAAATATAGTATTAATATGTACAAATGTATTGCATTGGAGATGTTACACGTCCGCCAGAGTTGGAACCGACAGCACTCACTGTACTATTACACTGGAGCAGAGCAGAAAATCGAGACATAGCCAGATCAAAAGACCAAATTGGCCACTGTTAATTTATTTTGACTTTTTTCTTATTAGATTGGAAGATTAGAAGGACACGGAAAAATAAAGAAATTTGGAGGCAAATTGGCAACCCAAAAAAACTTCTTTCGCAATCCAAAGCCACCTTTTTAACTCTTCTTCTTCTTCTTCTTGTTCTTCTGGGGTAAAAAAAAGAAAAAAAAAAGAAAAAAAAACCCCTTTCTTCCCTTCTTCTTTATTTTCCTTTTCGTTTTCTCAGGAAAATCCATTTTTTTCTTTACTCGGACTTAAAAGAGAGACCCAAAAAAAAAAAAAAAACCCTCTCTCTCTCTACTTTCTATGACTTCGTTTGGTCCGTAAGAAAGTATAGTAGATTAACTTGGAATCTTGTAGATCTGATGTTTCTAAGTTGTTATATATCCCATTGATTTCCTGTTTGATTTTGTTTTTCAGATTCCGGATTTTCCGTTTCAGTATCTGAAAGTTAGGAATCAGAATGTGATAACACTCGGCGAAAGAGAGAGAAAGAAAGAGAAAATGGTGTTCAAATCGAAGATAAAATGGATAGCGTTGTTGGTCCTGATCTTGTCTTTCGCGTCTCTGCTCAGGCACCTCTCCATCGCTAGGTTTTCGACCGTCGATTTGGTCCAGTACACCGCCATGGCCGGTTTCCGCGACGATTTCACTTCCGTTCCAGGCAGACAGGTCTCCTTTTCATATTGTACATATATATATATGTGTGTGTGTGTGTATATATATATATATATTGCGATATATGCATTTGTTTGTTTCTTCATTTATTTTTTTTCTTTCAAATTTTAATTTTTGAGGAGGTTTTTGGTTTACAATGTAGCAGAATTATCGGAATAAGAAACTGTGGGGTGTTGTGAAGCCATTGCAGACCTTACAGCCTTATGCCAATCCTAGAAACAGCTATCCTGGTATCTATTTGCTCTTTCTTTCTTGCTTTTTTTCTTTTTTAAAAATAAGTTCATTGTATCTTTTTGGTTGATTTAATTGGTAGAGTAGAAAAGTAAAAAAAAAAAAAAAAAAAAAAGAAAACGATTGGACGGATTTTATGGTGGAAAGAGAAATATTGGATTGATTTGTAGAAAGAAACTGGGAATGAAAGAAGTAGAAAATTAATGGGGCCATCTTTCTGTCATTAGAAAAAAAATGAGACGTAAAATTTTGCACAAAAAAAAAAAAAAAAAAAGACTAGGGCCCTAATTTGTACCTTATTTACTCATTTTGTGTAAGTGCATAATCATAAAATTCATTTGAATAGATAGTTTCTCTCCCCTTTTCTTTCTCTTCTACCAAACATGATGGAAGAAAAGCTAGCTCTTTCCTTTTAATTTTGCTCACTTGGGTTTTTCTCTTCTTCTTTCCTTCCTATTTTCCGTCCCTCTTACCAAACAGAGTCTAATGATGTTGGAAGAAAGGTATAAGCAACTTTGTCCTTGTATCTTAAGTTGTTAACATCAGTGTCAAGCTGTTTACTTGTTGGTGGTCTCGGCTGTCTTCTTTTTACCAAATTTAGTTGGTGTGGGACTTCTTTTTATTCGTTTTTATAAAATAGACATGTGGATATGGTTTAAAATTAGACATGTGGAGAATGAGATATTTCGTAAATTTGCAAGATGAATAAAAGTCCCATGGGTAGAAGAGGCTGTGAAGAAATGAAACTTAACAGTAGTTCCCTAGTGGTATCTCTCTTTGTTGAAGGCTGAAAATGTCTTGGAGGGAAGCTTGTCTAGGATGTTTAATGCAGGTGAAATTCAGCCTTCTTAGACAGATGAATTTTGATTGATTGTGCACTAGAAGTGTTGATTTATCTGTAGAGGAATAAGGTAAATGGGTTTCTGGAAATTGCTTCATTTTGTGATATAAATTTGCTGATTGGCTTCTATCATGTATCTAGGAATCAGAGAATCTTGAAAAATAAGAATACTAATCTGTTTCAACTATCTGTTTTTTTTTTTTTTTCTCTGGGTAGAGCTATATTGGATGATTTAATCGACCTAAACTTTGCATCTTCAAGCTGATGAATCATTTTTCTTTGCCCTACAGTTCCAAATAAACATAGCAATGGTTTCATTTATGCAAAAATATTTGGCGGGTTTGCAAACATAAGATCTTCGGTAAGGTTTAATCAATATGCAATGGTAATATTTACTCGAATTTCTATAAACAGTTAATTGAACTTTGATAATTTTCCAGATATGTGATCTTGTCACCATATCGAGGCTTTTAAATGCTACTCTTGTTATACCAGAGATTCAAGAGACTACTCGTTCTAAAGGCATCAGGTATTTTGGGCTATGTTCCCTGGTTATATATCATCTACAGGTTCTGTAGATCACATAGTTAACTTCTTTCTACCTTTGTTCAAAATTTTTTCAGCAACAAATTCAAGAGTTTCTCATATCTCTATGATGAGGAACAATTTATAGCATCACTTACAAATGACATACTCATTGTCAAGAGCCTTCCAGAGAATTTGAAAGCAGCAAGGAGAAAAAATGCGTTTCCAACTTTTAAGCCCAAAAACTTGGCTTCACCAAACTTTTATATTAAAGAAGTCCTACCAACTTTACGGAAAGCCAAGGCCATTGGTTTGGTTATTATAGACGGTGGATGCCTGCAGGTAGCTCACTGTTTTACAATATCAGAGGACATTGAGTTTTCATACAATCACAATTGTAGTGAAATAGCATGTTTTTTACAACAGCCAACCACAACTATTGTAGTTTTACATTATTCCCTTTTTTTTTTTTTTTTTTTTTTTTTTTTTTTTTCCACACTTATTGGGAGGCCTGTAATTCATAAACCCTAAACTAAAAAGTTGTAGTTCCTTTGCTAGTTTCCTAGGATTCTAGAAGTGCTAGAGTCTCTCCTTAAAGTCAGCTAAGACCATGCTACATAGACATTTTTCAAGTTCTTATCCTATGTGGGATTGGTGGGCATCCATAATTCGTCCTAATGTACAAGCAATCATGTGCGTTAAAGTTTTAGTACCATTAATGAGATTAGCAACTTAGGGTTAAAAGATTTCCTTCATGTATGCACCCTTGTCTGCTAACCACAATTCTAATTCTAATTCAATCTGCTTCCTCTTTTCAGTCAATCCTTCCATCTAGCATGTTCGAGTTTCAAAGGCTTAGATGCAGGGTAGCTTTCCATGCTCTTCAATTCCGACCAGAAATCAGGGAGCTTGGGCGTCGCATGGTAGAGAGGTATAAATCTTCAAATCTGTTTCTTGTTAAGATGTAAAAGCACTCAACAGATTGACATCGTATTGAGACCTTATCTAATCGAAGAGTTCTAGGTTCAACATCTTAATATTTACCCAAAGGCTATAGTTCCTGCACGAAGATTTTATTCTAAAGCTTTGTGTAAAGTTTTTAGAATGAATGCCACTTTTCAATTCAGCTCGATATACATTTAGGTATGATTCTATAGAAAGACTACGAAGAATGTCTTAATTTTCTTATTCCAAAGAGATGGAAAAACTGAAGACTAAATACACAACTAGGCCAGCTTGATGCCTGCCTCAAATCTCAGTAATTTCAACCTGTTTTTATTGAGAATAAATAGGAAATAAAATCAGAGAGAAATTAGGTAACATCTTATAAGATTCTCTTTATTATAAAATAAACAATCTAAGTAGGGAAACTAATAAAACAAAATTCCTTGATCCTAGGATTGACATTATTCGGGATTTCTACACTCCCCCTCAAGTTGGGTTGTAAACATTCAATATACCCAGCTTGTTGGTTAGATTTTCAAAGTTAGTCCTAGGAAAGGCTTTGGTGAGAATGTCTGCGGTTTGAGAGCCCATTTGAACATAGATCAACACTATTCCCATTTCTATCTTCTTTAAGATAAAGTGGCGATCTATCTCAATATGTTTCGTCTTGTCATGGTGAACTGGATTCTTCCGATACTTATAGCAGCTTGATTATCACAACACAGCTTTAGTGATTTCTCAGCTGCAAGGTTCTATTCGTTGAGCAGTTTTCTTAACCACATTCCCTCGCAAATTCTGAGTGCCAATGCTCTGAACTCTACTTTTGCACTACTTCTTGAGACCATTGATTGCTTCTTGCTTCTCCATGTTACAAGATTTCCTCACACATAAGTGCAATAACCTGATGTGGATCTTCGATATGAGACATCTCCAGCCCAATCAACATCCGAATGGACTTCAACTTCGTTGCTTGAGGATTTCTTGTAGAGCAAAACTCTTCCATGAGATGCCTTAGAATTCGGTTGACAGCTTCCATGTGTTCTTCAGTTGGATTGTTCATGTATTGACTCACAACACTAATAGAAAAACCAATATCCGGTTGAGTGTGGGAGTGATAAATTAGTTTTCCCACGAGTCGTTGATGTCTCCCTTTGTCAATTGGTGCGCTATCCTTGGAAATTCCAATCTTCTTCGTTAGATCCTTTGGAGTATTTGTAGGTTTATCATCCCAGTTTCTTGTAGTAGATCAAGGATATATTTGCGTTGAGAAACGAATATACCTTCTTGTGACTGTGCCACCTCTCCTAGAAAGTATCTTAGATGCCCGAAATCCTTCGAACTCCTTAGCTAGGAACTTTTTCAATCTGGTTAATTCCTCCTCGAAATCACCTGTTAGTATGATCTGCTTGGCATTGGATGTAACCGCACTTGGTCATTGACTTCGAGAACTTGCCAAACCAAGATCGAGGGGACTGTTTAAGTCCATAAAGTGATTTTCTGAGTTTGCAAACCTTGCTTGCATTGTTCTAATTCTCGAAACCTGGTGGAACCACCATCTACACTTCCTCCTCCAAGTCTCCATTGAGGAATGCATTCTTGATGTCGAGTTGGTGAAGGGGCCAATCCAAGTTGACTGCCAAGCAGATAAGAACTCGAATGGTATTGAGTTTGGTGATGGAGCAAATGTCTCCTATAGTCAATTCCATAAGACTCAAGTGTATCCTTTAGCAAAAGGCGAGCTTGAACCGGTCTATGCTCCCATTTGCTTTGTATTTGATGGTGAAAATCCATTTGCAACCAATTGTCCTTTTTCTCTGTGGAAGTTCTGGACTTCCCATGTTCGATTCTTCTCCAGTGCTCGAATTCTTCTAACACGGTTTTCCTCCATTATGGGACTTTGAGTGCTTCTTGTATGTTGTTTGGCATCTGTACTTTGTCAAAACAAGTAACAAATGCCTGAAATGCAGTAGACAATCCCTTGTATGAAAAAAAATTATAAATTGGATGCTTAGTAGTGTAGGATCTTGCTCCTTTTCGTAGTGCAATGGGCCATTGTAGATCATTGCTTGATGTGTCATTATCAATATTCTCAGCTACATTCTCACTTGAGTGAATTTCACTTGCCATTGGATTTGGATCAGATTCTTGGAGTTGCTTCAGGTGTGCTAATTGCTCTATTCGGTCATTCTTTCTTCCCTTGAGAAAACACGGAGCTCACTTTGCACAGTTTGTGTGGGTTGAGAAGATGGAGTTTGTGGACTAGGACTTGGATGATTTAATGGGGAGGACAAAGGAGATGATGGGCCCGGATCCGGACGCTTGGATGATTTAATGGGGAGGACAAAGGAGATGATGGACCTGGACTTGGACCCGTGGTGCGTTGACTTTCTCAAAGGAAACGGTGGGATTCAGATATGGTATCATATCTGAGACAGACTCAGTTGGAGAGGATGTGAAAATGATCATTGTTGGTTCTTTCCCGAATTGGAATTCTTGTGTACTCCCCCTAAATTGCAGGTTTGGTTAATAAGGCTTATGTTAAAAAAAGGTGACATCCATGGAATTGTATACCTTTCTTGTAATAGGTGAATAACACTTGTACCCCTTTTGATTTGGAGAATATCCAATGAAGATACACTTGACTGATTTTGGATCTAATTTGCTCCGCTGATGGGAATGAATGTACAAGGCTAAACATCCAAAGACTTTTGTGAGAATTGAGGAAATGACTAAAGAAGGACTTGAAACGGAGTTTGGAATTGGAGCACTCTTGAAGGCATTCTATCGATAAGATATGCTGCTGTGAGGACAGTCTCTCCCCAAAAGTGTTTTGGAACATGGGTGGAGAACATTAGTGATCGAGCTACTTAGTGTCTATTTTTCTTTTCTGCAATCCCATTTTGTTGTGGGGGTATCAACGCATGAGCTTTGATGAATTATTCCCTAACTCGAGATAATTTCCTAAGATTGACTCAAAATATTCTTTGGCATTATCGGCTTTTAGCACTTGGATTGTTGACTGAAATTGAGTGTGAATCATGGTGTTAAAATTTATGAATATTTGACCTGCCTCAGATTTTTCTTTCATTAGGAAAATCCATGCAAGTCTTGTGTGATCATCGACAAAGGAAATAAACCACCTGGTACCCGTTAGATTCTTAACTCTTGATGGGCCCCACACATCGCTATGTACTAATGCAAATGGTTGTGATGGTTTGTATAAATGACTAGGATAAGAACTGCGAGAGTGTTTGGCAAGTTAAGATACCTCACAATGAAAATGCTTTGGATTTTTATTGATAAACAGAGTGGGAAACAATTTTTCTAGGTCCACAAAGTTTGGATGACCTAGACGATAGTGCCATAACATCACCTCACTATCATTATTGGAATTACAAATAGGACTCAGTTTTTTATTTGGCTGACTCAACAATGGTGCACAACTTGCTGTTTGGGCTTGTTTTCAAGTGAAGAATCGTTTTGGAGAAGGTAGAGCCCTGAACACGCCTCAGCATTGCCAATCGTCCTCCCTGAGCCTAGTACCTGAAATTCACAAGATTAGAGAACTCAGCAACACAATTTAGATCACGGGTCAGCTTGCTAATTGACAGTAAATTGCAATCGGATTGGAACAAGAAGCACAGAGTTGAGTGTTAGGTTCTTTGATAGCACAACTGAACCTGTCCCTACCACCTTTGAGAGAGACCCATCATCAATACGAACTGTATAATTTTCATAACATGGGCTATATTTACAAAAAACAGTTGGATCTTCTGTCATGTGGTATGATGCACCTGAGTCAAGGATCCATGTACATGTTTTCCTTTTATTAACTGTGAGAGCATCCAAGAATTTGCCTTTTTGTGCTACTGAACCTGTTCCAATGATTGAAGAGGTCATGTTTTGTTGTGTAGACTGATTGATCAATTTTTGTAGCACCTTCAATTGTTCTTGGCTGAAAGGACTAGGTTCGGAAGCCTTTGGACTCTCTTTAGTTGAAGCAATGTTGCAACGGCCTTCTCTGTTACAGGATGGCTTCCGATCCGCTGGTTTGCCATGGATCTTCTAGCAATTTTCCCTTGCATGTCCTGGCCGTCGGCACGATCACCCCAAGGCCGCCCTTTCTTTTGGTAGTTTTCACCATTGGCGGGTTCGGTTCCTTGTACAGCAAGTGTAGTAGTCTCGAGCGTGGGAGTGGATTCCTCATACCCTATCATCACCTTTTTCTGACTTTCTTCTCGACCTCTGAAAATGCAGCCCGGATGTTGGGAAGGGGTTTCGTACCCAACACGCGTCCCCTAACTTCATTGAGATTTTTATTGAGTCCTAAGAAAAATTTGAAAATTTGTTTTTCTCAACGATTTTCCTATACTTGATCTCATCCTCCGGACATGACCACTTGGTTTCTTCGAACATGTCTAGATGTTGCCAATGGTGAGTGAGAACATTAAAGTATTGAGTAACCGTAAGATCACCTTTATGTAGGTTGTGAAGAATGGTTTCTATTTTAAACAACTCGGCTGTGTTCTCGTTGTTTGAATAGGTTTCTTCGGCTGCGTCCTAGATCTCCTTGGCGGTTCCATACAATAGGAAGTTCTCTCCTATGTCGTTGGTCATCGAGTGAATCAACCACGACATCACCATATTGTTTTCCATCTTCCAAACCTTGAACTTGGGATCTTCCTTCTTTGGTTGAACAGCAGCGCTTGTGAGATAATCATCTTTACCTCGTCCACAAATGAACATCATCATTGATTGGGACCATGGAGATAATTATGTCCATTCAGTTTGTGTCCAGTGATTGGGAGAAGAGAGCCTTCTGTTCCTCCATTGTGGCTTGAACCAGTGACCTCTGTATTGGTGGTGACTTCAGAAGGAGTTGAGGTTTCCCTCTCAGTTGCCATGCTGTACTTGTTCATGGGAAGAATTTTGGATTGTTAGAGCCAGGCTCTGATACCATATAGAAAGACTGAGAAGAATGTCTTAATTTTCTTATTCCAAATAGATGGAAAAAGTGAAGACTAAATACACAACTAGGCCAGCTTAATAGCTGCCTCAAATCTCGGTAATTACAGCCTTTTTTAACCGAGAATAACTAGGAAATAAAATCAGAGAGAAATCGGGTAACATCTTACCAGGTTCTCTTTATTATAAAATAAACAATCTAAGTGGGGAAACTAATAAAGCAAACTTCCTTGATCCTAGGACTGACTTTATTCGAGATTTCTACAGATTCACAAACAAATTGGCCCAAGAGAAGAGCAATAAAAGAGCATTGCTTGTCACACTCACACGCAAGTTTGTTTGCAGTCAAAATTAGTATAAAAGGCAATCACATTTTAGAACTTGCAGTAACTTTCTGTAATTAACATCCAAAATACCAACAAAAATACCGTTGTGTGGATTGAGTGACAAGTTGTAAGCTTCTAAAGTTAAATTGTATTTAGAAAAGAGTGACTTATCTGGAAGGGATCCAAGATCCACAAGTTTTGTGGGATTTGGCTCTCATGTCCCCTTCTTCTTCTTGTCTCCTTTTATGTTCCGCCAATAAGATAATTTTGACTGATTTGGCAGCTTAATTGATGTGATATGATCTTTTAATTTGACATGAAATTTAAAATTCATGTGGCAAAACATTACTGGGGGACGTGAAAGCGGACAAGGAAGTCAAATTAGTTATTGTGCATCTAGAATTTTGAATGTCTTAATATTTTCCTCCATTTGCTTAATTTCGTTTTTTGTACTCTCTTTTCTATTATAGGTTGCGAGCATGGGGCCAACCTTTCCTTGCTTTTCATCCTGGCTTAACCAGAGACACTTTGGCATATCATGGCTGTGCTGAACTTTTCCAGGTAGTTGTTTTGACCTTCTCCTTCATTTTTCATCCCTAATTAAAGTTAGGTTCTTCTACACTTCTATCTGTAACGAAAATCACTAAAGTTTAGTTTGTAGCTACTCTTGGTTTCCCGTCTTACCAGCTTTACTTTGTAAAGCATTTACGTTGATTTTCTTTTTCTCTCTCCTTTTTTTTTATTTATTTTTATTTATTTATATCCCTTTAATCGTATTGCTTTGCTGGCTCCAAGTTCATAGGCATTTCGTTCTTAAGACAAGTTTTGTCGTAGGTTTCTTATTCCAATTGTCTGGATGGTTTTTCACTTAGCTCAAAAGAATTAAGCTTATGGAATTTACGAATAATAATTATTACAATGTTTTTGGACAAGATATCCTCAGATATAGTACCAGAAAAGAACCACTTGAGTAATATCTCGACTATTGACTGATTGAAGCCTTCCAACTAAGAATTATAAAAGAAAAACGAAAACCATTAAAAGCCATTTCCGTACATGCCCATTAGGATGATTGATCAATTGCAAGAGAGAGAATATGTTATTTCTGATTCTTGTTATTTTGAAATGAATCCAGTTAACTTGAGAATTTTGTAGGATGTTCATTCCGAACTCATACAATATCGAAGGGCACAGATGATTAAACAAGGGATCATTGATGAAGACTTAAGCGTAGATTCACACGTGCGTAGAGAAAATGGTTCTTGTCCACCGATGCCTGAAGAGGTATGCTTTGTTTATATAAGTTTTGCATCTACACTGTTAATTCATGCCCTATATATGTTTCTTGTTCAAAAAGAAAACATCGTCTGATGTATGGGCTATGGTTTACCTGTGATTGTCTGATCTGCGCGGTTTGTTCCAACAATTACACTTTGGGTCTTGTTGAAATTTTTGTGAATTCTTGAAAATATATTATATCTTAGTTGATTGTAGGATTTGAGTCTTAACCCTTAAAACTTGAATTGAACTTCTGATTTTGTGTGATTTACGTATCCATTTGTGGCAGCAGCCATCAAAGGAAATGGTATTTCATCATCAATAAAGATGAAAATGCTACTGATGAAAATAAAAAACATTAGCAAATAGGGAAATTCAAGGACAGACGGAAACATCAACTAAGAGGTTTGGTTCGCACCAGACTTCTGAAAGTTTATGCTACACAATCCCTACTCCATACTTTTTGTCCAAGATGTCTACAGAGGGGTCCAGAAAAGTAACTCTGCATAACCTCGAGAGATAGAGCTAAGTATAAGGTGAAAAGCGGTGCTCATGTCCCATTAATATCAAAAGAAACAGTCAGCTATTTAGAACTACAAATATTCCGTTCCTGGTATGGAAGTTATTCAGAATTAAATTGTAAGTGGACTAGTTATGACTGTCAGTCAACTTAATAAAAAGTTTGAATCTGATGACATCAAGTTAGACCAAATCTGTTACTTGGGACTGTTCAGGTTGAATTAGTCGTATCCAATTTGATAACTGGAAATGTTGGTAATTGCTGAAACAGTCACATACACAGTGTGGTGATAGCAGTACCAGTAGCATTTCTACAAGGGGTATGTTGCTATAATTTAGCTAGTTAAGGGGCCAAATTGCCAAAATTAAAAGTTTGGGGGCCAAGTTGCCAAGGGGTAACAAGTTTAGGGGCATTAGTGCTATATACCCAATAAAGCTATCAAAGAGATCTTTACGGTTAACTAACCTTTTCTAGTTGTCAAAAGCAATTGCGGATTCACTCTTCATACGATTAATTTGAGGTGAGCTCATTTAGTGTTGTTGAAATTAATGCAGGTTGGAATCTTTCTTCGTGCAATGGGTTATCCTCCTAAAACTATTATATATCTAGCTGGTTCCGAAACTTTTGGAGGTCAACGTGTTCTAATCCCTCTGCGTGCCATGTTCGCTAACTTAGTGGACCGCACTTCTTTGTGTAGCAAATCAGAGTTGTCTGATCTTCTTGGATCTGAAACGTCTCTTCCTCTTGAAAATTATCAATCACCTCCAGCTAAAAGTGAGGAAAATTTAAAAGAAGAATGGAAAAAAGCTGGTCCCCGGCCACGGCCTCTTCCTCCCCCTCCAGATAGACCTATCTATAAACATGAAAAAGAAGGTTGGTATGGTTGGATTACTGAGACTGAAACAGAACCTGACCCTTCACCTCTGGATCTAAGAATGCAAGCACATCGACTACTTTGGGATGCTCTTGATTATATTGTTTCGGTTGAAGCTGATGCCTTCTTTCCAGGTTTTAATAATGATGGTAGTGGGTGGCCAGATTTTGCTAGCTTGGTCATGGGACAGAGGCTCTATGAGATTGCTTCATCCCGTACATATCGGCCAGACAGGTAAGACACACATGAAGCTTATGATAGGAAGTAGTTGGATGTAGTGTTCTTTGCGATAATAGTTAGCTTTGGGCTTCTTTGTGGTTTTTTCATTTAACTTTAAGAATTAAGAGATGCTCTCTCTTTTTTATCATACGCATTGGAATTGCTTCTTGAACTGCTTGTTGTATTCATCTCTTCATCGCCTTTTTTCTTTTCGTTTCAGCTTTTTAGGATCGTTTCTCCACTTTTATTTTATTTTCTTTTTCTGTCTCACAACTTTAGTTTCATTCTTTCGTTAGATTCCAGAGTATTCCCTTAGTTTTAGTATATATATGGCAATTATGCCTTTTTTTATTGTTAATTTAATTTACCCTATGCTAGATTACCATAAAAAATGGATAGAAATGATCATAGAATTAGGCATCCCGTTCTCTGTTGTACTCTAATTCTTGTTTATCTAAACAGGAAAGTTCTTGCAGAACTTTTGAACATGACCCGTGACAATATGTACCATCCGAAGCAGAATTGGACACATCTAGTGCAGGAACATCTTAACAAAAGCCTGGGAGAGGAAGGCCTTATAAGGCAATTCCTCTTGTCGAAATCAGCATCGTTCATTTCACACCCGCTTCCCGAATGTTCTTGTAGAATATCATCTGGGGAAGCTCCAACTCGTGTTAGAGGTGGTGATGGCCGTGTTTTATATGGAGGTGAAGAAGAGTGCCCGAAATGGATGAAGCATGACCAAGATGTTATCTTTTCGGAGTCACTTGCAGAAGAAGAGGGCAAAATTGAAGACATTGAATTATTAGAATATGAAAGCAATCTGGTCGAACAACCCGAATCAAATAACAATGGCAACACTAATGCATCTCTAATCTTTGAGCAGGATGAAGAAATGGATCCGAACGACTAGAACTAACAACAGGGGGTTGATTCTTGTGTTTCTTTCTTTTGCGGTAGATGACGGTTTCCAGCAATTTCTTCTGGAATGGTGAGTTTTTGGATTGGGAAGGCATCATGGTAAGGTGTATATGGTTAATACATGGTTTCTAACACCGTTTTTTGAGCTTTTGTCATATCCATTCTTTCAATAGTCTAGCTGTTCCCTTCCGGCAACAGATGGAGGAAATATTTGTTTATTCTTGTATACGGGAATTTTGAAACATGAGGATGGGGAAAAGCAGTGGGAAATTGTTCCAGTCTATGCAACATGGCCTTTTATTTACGTCAAAAGCTGTCTAGTCATAAAGAAGTCTATAGGTGTTTTTGGACCAACTACCTCTGTAAGTTCAGAAACAGTACAGACATGAGTTACAAAAAAATTTTCGATACGTAACCAAGGGCAAGCGTGCTTGTTTGTAGCTCGTGCTCGATGGAGGTAACAGTCGAGTGCACCTGATCATGAACTCGTAAAGTTAGAACAGATCTCAAATTTCCTGAATATTTTGTCGCGGACTTGGATGTTCGGGCATGAACAAACAAAGTAGTAACAAGAATATAACATGGGACTTGTCCGTGGCTGTAGAATGAAGTAGGTGGTTATGCTTATCAGGAGAAGGCCATTCTCGATGGACTCCTGGTGTGTGTGGAATACTGCGGGTATTTCTTCCTTTTATTTTTTATTCTTTTCGTTTTGTTGTTGCTAATTTTGAAATTTCTTCCTCTGCCTAAGATTTCAAAACTCCAAGGATATGTAGAAAAGAAATACTATACTCCGCTAGGATCAAATCATAAGTTTACATGTTCAAATTACTACCAAGGTTTAAGAGTTCAGCATTGTTGAGGTCAAATTTTGTTTGGGTGGAAGTCTGATTAAACAAAAGATAGCGAAATACAAAGCTTAATTGAACCTAGGAATTTAAAGAAAACCTCGAATACAAATTTTATTATTCTCAAGTCAGTCCAATGTGTACAAATGTTGTCCAAACACCTCTATTTATTATGTGAGAGAGCGCGAAAATAAGTTGTCTTAAAAAAAATTTGACTATCGATTTATAATTTATCAATCTTGGCCTTTACGTATGCATTATTTAAGAATTCAAATCCTACACGTTTCCTAATCTTACGTGTCAATTTTGATGATGTGATCTACGCCAAATTAATTATTTACTATTGCATCTGCCTTTTAATCTGTTATGCGAATTATCATAATTTGCGGATATCATTTTGCTGGCATCTTCATTCCCATTTTAGTCTAATCTAAATAACGTTGTTTTGGATATTTGGGAAATTGTTCCTACATCGTCGCTATATATATTTTTTCTTTGAATTTTCGTTATAGTAATTTTATTTTGCTTTGGTTATGACTTAGTTTTAGTTTGCTATTTATATTTTTATTGTCTTGAATGAATCTCTTTTGATTTATTCTTTATAAAGTAAGTTGCTGATCAACTAAAAATTATTAGTTTGTCGGTTTATGAACTAATGAACAATCACCAGATGGCCAATTTGTAGATGCACCTTAGTACCGAGTGATTTGTGAACTTATGTTTATGCATACACGACGGACCTTTACTAATGAGTAAGAAAATTCGTAAATCAAAAGCTCATTATTTTGGATATATGATGCATGAGCCAAGGAGGGAAACTATTTCATAAGAGGAATCCACAACTTTGTTATACGAAGATTAATAATATTTCAATGACGTGTTAATTTAGGTTATCTGGGTGAGAGCGCTAACTTTAATGTCATATTGGATATTAAATAAAAACCACAATTCCTCATTTATGATTTGTTTATAAATAGGTTGTCCATTAAATAATTAACTATACTCATGGACAAATAAGTAATTAGAGAGCTGCAATAGAACTTAAACACCTAGCTCTAATTATGAATACACATAATGGAGGGTCACATTGTATGGCATTTGGTTATATTGATGAGCAAAAGTGATACGCCTAAGAGGAGCGCATAAATTAATCATAGCTTTGGAAAAGTGTCGGTAGATAAGAACAAGCTCTTAGACCCCAATCTTTTCTTAGTTTATCATTAAATAAAACAAGCTCTTTATTTAATCTCTGTCCATTACACAATACAGAATAAGCTCTCTAGTTTAATCTAATGGATTGTTAAGATGAAAGATAGGTTGATTTAAGAAATAAACACATTTAAGCTCGGTTCATTTAACTTGAGTTATGTTCCAAATGCAATTGTACGAAAACAATGATTACAATTTGCTACAAATGATTAAAATAACAAATCAATTAAGAATTAAGTATTTTAAACTAGCAGTAGATAACTATCAAAGTCCTATTTAGTTGGTCACCCAAATAAAACAAGAAAATAATCATGACCAATAAAATTAGAAAAACATAAATAATCTCATTTGAAAAATTAGAAAATAACATCTAAATATTTTGAATAGTTCAAAATAAAATTTTTAAAAAAATAATAACAATTGATTAGATAATGGGAGATAGATTTTCTCTCTCTCAAATCTATCAAACACACCCACTATATGAAGGTAGTGGGTGTTTGTGTGTTGTTCCACATGAAGAAGATTGATTAATTAATTTAAAAAATAAAAAAGGGTGTCAAAGAAAAAAAAATACTTACCTTTTTTTTTTAATAGAGAGTTCTCCTCTTCTCCTTCACTTTGTCTCATGAGTTGAGAACGCAAAGTAAATCAAAATTCAAGTGTGTGATCAAACCTAAAATCAGAAACACCCACTCGTTTACTATTCATCGTGACGTGGAAAAAGCTGAGAAAGAATCGTTGGTATTTCTGAAGGATTTGGAGTTCTCAAGAAGGTTGGTGTTTCCGAAAAATCTGGAGTTCTCAAGAAGGCTCTTGAAGGAGTTCAAGAATTTCGACCTAATCGAACAACGGTCAATCTCTAAAATTTTCTTCTTAATTTATTTTGTTAAATTAATATAAATATTGTCGCCGGATAAAATTTTGAGAAAACTTTTTATATGTGCGATTTGATCCGTACTATGTTTTCACTAATTTTTAAAAATTGGTTTTCGAAACCAACACCTATCCCACCGTCCCGACTACGGGCCACCTTTTTGTTAGCGCTCCTTCATGCGCGAGCACGGAAATCCTTTAAGTGAATTCATTAATCTAGCATAATTGAAAAGAATAATAAACTAAAAACTAATGACATGGAGATGAAGATAAAAAAGAAAGAAGAACTAAGGTGTGAGCAATCTTCTACATAGACGATCCTTCTTCTTCTCTGTCTCCTTCTTCTCTTTCTTCTTCTTCTCCTCCTCCTCCTCCTTCTTTTTCTTCTTCTTCTTCTTCACGGCTGCTAAAAGTATGATCCAAGACACCCAAATCAACCCTAGAATCATCTATTTATTTGCTCTCAAAGTTGGGGTTAAAAAGGGAAGGTTTGGGTCCAAATTTGAATTTTAAACTAGAAAATCTCGAAACATAGCACCGCGGAGCTCAATTTGGTGGCGGAAGTCCTTGTTTGGGCACTATGACGCTCCTTGGTGGGCACTGCAGCACCCATGCCTCGGCCAAAAGGATGGGAAGGGCTCAGACCGGCGCTACAACGCCCACTATCCTCTGAAGTTTGCAATTTCCTTCTTTTTTACTCCGTTTTCATCATCGTTTCATTCCTTAGCGTCCAAACACCTATAACACATAAAAACAGTAAAACATACTCTTAACATCTCAAGAAACCAACAAAGAAACATAGGATAATGGATAGAAAATAATGTAAAATTAAGCACTTCACAAAAAGCTTTTGCATACAGAACTTTTCAAAAATATATATATCTATATAATCTTATAGTACATATTAGGTTTCTGATCGTGACTCGGAACAAAGTTAATAACTATATTGATTTGACTATGGGTTTGAAGTTTGATCAAAGTAAATTTCAATTATTGTAGCTTCAATTATGTAGGTCCATTTGGATCTCATAATAGCTTTACAAACCTGTATAAGATTCAATAGATCATCCTGGATGTTTCTATATTCTTTCGAGACAGTATGGAAGTCAGCCATACTAGATGCTGGTACCTGGTGTCACACTAATATTTATTGTCTGAGACATTAAAAGAAGTATTCCATAAAACACTGATATATTTGTGTTACTTAAATTCTATGTAAATTCTATATGACAACCTCAATGTCAGTTGGAAATTAAATATTTATTTCAAGTGCGGACAAAATACCGTGGAGTAATGGTTCAAATAAACATGTTTTTTTTAAAAGAAAATTTATTTCAATTGTTGAAATAAATATATATCATTTCCGAATTAAATTTAATGTCTCGGTTGTCCGAACATTAGACTGTGATTGGAGAATTTGCACTGAAACTATAGTCGATTGACATGTTGTACCTCCCCTTGTTGGGACTGTAGAGTTAAGAAAACCATAGTTAGCAAGAAAAGAACTGATGTCGTAGGTGATTCATGGTTCACATAAACTGATAAACTAAGAGAGAATAACAAGAAAGTTAGAAAATGTCGACCGTTGTAAGAAATTTTGACGTAGATATTGAAGATAAAGGAGACATTGCATATTATGCCTTATAGGTAAAATTTCCAATTATATTGAATGATTGATTATTTTATATTGCAACATGTGTAGTATTCTAGGTGTTTTAGAAAATATTAAAAAGGGTTAATTTCGAAAATAGCCCATGAATTATATACCATGTCTTATATTGGTCTCCAACTTTTAATTTTATACATCAAACTTAAAACTTAAACTTTTCTACTATTACACCAATGATTTCTTTGTCAATATTCTGAAAAAAAAAAAATGATGGTAAATTGTTAGGTTAGTCCCTGAACTTTTACCTTTCTGTAAATTTAGATCATGAACTTTTTTCCGTAGCTGGAATGCTCCTAAATTTTTAAAATGTTGCTACAACAGCTATTTATATTAATTTTTGGACACATGCCGTCAGCGAACATCACTTTTTGACCAAAATACTAATAAATTTCGTTTAAAAATTAACAAAAATGGCTATTGTCGCAACATTTTAATAGTTTAGGAGCATTTCCTGTTCTTTTTTCCATAGCTGGAATGATCATAAGCTATTAAAAATATTGTTACAGTAATCTGTTTCGTTAATTTTTTGATAGAATGTGAAGTTAACATCACTTTTTGATCAAATTATTAATAGATTTCGTTCAAAGATTAACGGACTATTGTAGTAACATTTTAAAAGTTTAGGGGCATTCCAGTAGCGGAAAAAAATTTTCAGGTATCACAGTTGCACAATATTAAGAGTTTAGGGACTAAATGACCAATTTTACAAAAATTGAGTACGTTCTAATTATATGAGCTTTATTTATAGGTAAATTCATAATAAGATAGATTTTGAAAGAAAATTATACATGAATCAAAGATATTTTGAAAATAAATTGTAATTTAAAGAAAGATATCTAGCGAAGACCTTATGTCAATGAGCTATTTTAGTAGTATAGTTTTCCTACTAAAAATATTTAATCATATTATTAATCTTAATTAAAGCTCATATGATCTGAAAACATTTAATTTCCATTCAATTTTTATGAAATATCATAGAATGATCATTTTTGTAACAATACAAAAATTCAGGATGCTTGACGTGTAAAATTAAAAATTAGAGACTAAATTAGACTAAAAAGTATAATTCAAGGGTTTAATTTGACTGCTGGTCCACCCAACGGCACCTGCCCTTTGCAGGTGGCGCGGTGCTTTTGGTGGGGCAGTGCAGTACCCCAGCCTTGCAGCATATGTGGCATTGGGCCCACGTGGCCCCATCGGCTGCAAGCAGTTGGGGGTTCCTCGCGTGAGTTTGTGCTGATCTAGATGCATTGGCATATAGATACCCATACATCCCACGTTTCTGAAAAGTATTTTCACCAAAAAAAATTATATATATATTTGTAAATAAAAATCGTAGTCCGAACTTCTTCATTATCATACATTTCCTAGATCTTCTTTTCCATGTGCCATCATCTTCAACAAACAATTATAAAGGAAATTCTCTATTGTTTCAGGATTACAAAATATTAAAAAAAAAAAAAACGATCAGAAACTAGTACGAAATTTATGACAATGATAGACCGTGTCTCTAGTAAAATTGTTAGATCTTTCAACTATAACTACTGCATATATGATAATGATTACTATCTTATTGATCTAATCACTCAGCCAACTCCTCAAACACAAAGTTGCTTTGTGGTTTGAAGTCATTCAAATAATTTTTCTAATGAGAAGTGGCATTTTTAGAAACAATTAAACACCCTTTCTCGAGTACTGTAGAGGAAAGCTCCTTTTGTCTCTCTTGGATATCCTACAAACAACCATGCTTTAGTACATGATACTAACTTACCAATCTTGGTTTTTTTAAAAACTTAATCAATTAATTAATTATTATTATTATTTTTAACTTGAGTCTGACATCCCCAAAATTTTATATGACACTAACTTGAATACGATGATATCACTATTTATTATCACTATTACAACGATTCAAGATTATATTATTTCACTTGATAGGAGATAGCCAATAGACAATCTTATCAAAATAAAGTGTCTAATATTATTTACCGACTATGAGCATTAATATTGTAATGTATTACACATAATTATTATAATGAACAGATTATCTCAATTAAATATATATACAATTACAGAAATAAACAGTGAGCGAGATGCATTTTTGCACCCACAATGTAAGAGCAAGAGATGTTGCGCTTTGTGTCTAATTATGGTCAAATTAGGAGCCTCTAACAGACCTTGACCCTTATGGTATTTTTCATTTAATTAGAGTTATATTTTAATGAAATAATAAAAAAAAAATATATATATATATATATTATAGTTACCAGAATTCCTTATCTAGTATTTAGTGGCTTACTGATAATTAATAGGAGTCATTTAAATAAATACACATCACAATAAAAAGAAATTCCCAACAGATGTGATTCTCTTCCCTTTCTCTCTCCTCTTCTTCTATGTTTATTCCTTGTCGGGTTTTGGATTTTGGAAAGTTGTGAATGTATTCGTAACATTCACGCACCATGGGCAACAAAACTTGTGATTCATGATACAGTGAGAATACCGCAAAAAAAAAAAAAAAAAAAATCTTAGATCAATATTGCTCGTGAATTGAGATTTGACACCATAAGACACACTTTCCTCACGCTATTAAATATTAATCTTATATTTTTTATCCATAAATATATTCAAGTACTGTTTCATTATTAAAAATTAAAAATGATGTACACGATAATTTATGAAGAAAAATATTTAACTTGTTTCTTGAAAAAGGTGAAAAAGAGATATTATATTAAACCTTCTCTCTTATATTATTTTGAATGACCAAAAGGACAAGACGAGATCAATCTACAATTATTATTGACTAGACAAACATATCAAGAATCTGATGATTGACCACAAAAAAGATCACAATCTACGTGAAGAGAAAGTGATGTCTTTTAAACAGCGGTACAAAGTTAAAGATAAAATAGAAAAAACAAAAACACATAAATAAATAAATAAATAACCTCATAATTGCTTTTAGACCATGATTTGTCATTAAAGAAAGAGATCATATTACGTACACTTCAGGCCCCACAAATAATTTAGGATATGAACAATACACATAATGATTCCTCTATATAATTAATTGGTGCTCAAAATATGAATACTCAGTACTCTAAAACCACATTTGAGTTAGAATGGAGAAACTTAGGAGCTTCAAAAGCTTTAGACATCTTAACTTAGATTTGATCAATGAAGAAATCGCAGAAGAGCTACTTGACGCTCAAGCCCACATTTGGAACCACATTTTCAACTTCATAAACTCCATGTGCCTCAAATGTGCCATTCAATTGGGCATACCAGATATCATCCATAGCCATGGCAAAGCGATGACTCTTTCCCTACTCATCTCTGCATTGCCAATCCACAAAACCAAAGCCCCTTGTGTCTACCGCCTTATGCGCCTCTTAGTCAACTCCGGTTTCTTTGCTCTCCGAAAAGTTGGAGAAAATGACCATGAAGATGGTTATGTTCTTACTGATGCTTCCAAATTGCTCCTTAAGAATAACCCCTTAAGTGTCACGCCCTTCTTACTTGCAATGCTTGACCCGGTTATTACTAAACCATGGGATTTTCTAAGCACTTGGTTCCAAAATGAGGACCCGACACCGTTTGACACGGCGAACGGGTTGACATTTTGGGATTATGGGAGCCATGAACAGAAGATGGCGAACTTCTTCAATGATGCCATGGCTAGTGATGCTCGATTGGTCACGAGCGTTGTGATCGACAAGTGTAAGGGGGTGTTCGAGGGATTGGAGTCCCTGGTAGATGTTGGAGGAGGGACTGGTACCGTAGCCAAGGCCATTGCGGCGGCATTTCCTCAGATGGAGTGCACTGTCTTTGATTTACCACATGTCGTTGCCGATTTGCAAGCAAAAGAGAACTTGAAATTTGTTGGCGGGGACATGTTTGATGCTGTTCCTCCCGGAGATGCAATTTTGTTGAAGGTACTTACTTTGAATCTCGTTTTTTGTTTTCTTTTCCAATTTGTTAACCAAATTCTGGATCATAAATTATACGTGTTTGTGATTTTTATTTCGTGATTAATTTTTTTTTTTGTTTTTTTAACAATTGATATATAAGTATCCACGTAAAAAATTTACATTTGTGAGTTGATTAAATTTTGGAGCCTTAATTAGGTGAAATGTTCAAATATATAAGGCTTTCAAAAAAAAAAAAAAAAAAACACAATTTCTATTAACAGTTTTTAATTGCCATATATATTAATTTTTTTTAAAAAAAATTCTCATTTAAGATTCTAACTCTATTTTTCTCGCCAATTTCCAAAAAGGAGATGAGAATCATCTTAACTCATAAAATTGATAACTTAATGAGAAAAAATATGTAATAAGATTAATGATAAGAACATTAACAGATTCAAAGAGCCAAAAATAAGAGAACTGCAAGAACACTATATGTGATGCCTAGAAATTCATAAGCCTTATTCATGAATTATTATTGCGGATTTCCTTCATTAATATATTTCTAATGAATTATCTTAATGAATGTCAAATTTCACGCCCACGGATGATTGCATATGTATCATCGGTGTGATGATGTCGATGATATAGCAAAGTCAAGTTCTCTATTTAAATGAGAAATTTTAATTACATAAATGATGAATTGAACGACATATAAATTTGTGCGAAAAATTTATTATGTCACATTAGGGGGATAATGATAATTTTTGGGAAGAACCCCGGTTTTATTAATCGGTTGATTTAATGATCTTAGTATTTATTTGATAATATCAATAGCCAAGCTTTGAGAGCATGATTGGGAATTAATGTGTTACATGGATAGAAGATGAATTATTAGTGTTTACTCTTAGGAAATCTAAGGGTGGAAAATTGACCAGACATTATGCTTGATTTGAAATCAATGGTGTAGATTTAATGCTAGAGAATCCTAGGCAAATCAATGGCCAAACTTTAGGTGTTAATGGCCAATAAGAATTAGAGTAAGGATTAGTGTGTTGGAAGATCTAATGGATGAGAATGAAGATGACACCTTAGATCAATGTGGAAATGAAAGAAAGAAAAACAAAATAAAATTTGACTAGGACTAGAGGGAATCGGTTTTGTGGGTTGCAAAGCAAGGGGAAATGTGAACAAATGAGAAAAGAAGGAAGTGTTGCATGCATGCAACCTTGTGTAAGAAATGCATGGTTTATTTAGGCAAGTTGACCTTAGGAAATGACAAGTGAAAGTGACCATTTATCTCCATTTTACTGAACCAAATTTCACCCAAAAACCCTCCCAAAAGTGGCGTCCATGTAAGGGTTGTTTCAGCCAAAAATTTTCAATTACACCCCTCAAAATACAGCTCCCCTTAGGGTAAAAGTTAGTGAAAATAAACCCATAATACCTCATTTTGTTCTCACACAAATTAAACTCACAAACCCTAGCTCTTTAACCACCACCAAGCTCAAAACAAAGAAGAACCACCAATACTTTCTCCACCTCAAACATCTCTAACACCCTCCTCCATCCATTTTCAAGCTCTAAGAAAACCCCGTCTCTAAGATCGAAGGAGTGTAAGACGGAGTTAGAGGACATTTTACTAGAGGTAACCTAGTGGTATCTTTATGTTTTAGTCATTTTTGGAGAACTAAAGCATGATGTTTAGTTATGATCTTAATATTAGACTTCTTCTACCTAGGAAAAGTTTTGTGAAAGAACTGGAAGGTTCGAATCTTAAAGGATTCCCGGAGCATTTCGGTAAGTTCTAAAAACCTTGTTCGAGTTTTTGTGAGTTATGGTGATATGACATGTATTAGAAACTTTGGTACGAAAAATAAATTATATGTTATTATTCTACAGAAGATAAGCTTCATTTTAGGCTTTGGAATCATTTGATTTGCTTTTAATATGTCTAAAGTATATGTGCGTTTGAATTGTTGTCGCAAAAACTAGGGAGAGAATGGATCTCTGGATGCAGACCAGCACGGGTTTTCTATACTCCGAACCCTTTAGACTTAAAATTTTAGTTTATAAGTTATAGATCTAAAAACTATATTCTTCATGTTTTCCAACAAGGTACTTGCGCCTTGAAATAAATGTGCAGTTTCTGATGAATTTTACAAATTTGGGCTACGAACTGAAAATCCTTACTGGAACCCATACTAGCTACAGGTTTTGTAATTTTTGAATTAGTAAACCTTAACTTCTTATAAAACTGTTCTTATCATACAAAATAGACATTATAAGCTTTCCAATGACATATCTTTTGTCTTATTTGGACTTGTAAGTAAATTGTTATGATTTTTCTAATCTTACCTATGAATCTGATTTGTGGTTCAAATGTAAAACCAACAGTAACAAAACCTAAGTTGATGGCATGAATCATTCAAGTCATAAAGGAAATGACTTTATCACTGTAAAATAGACATCTTAAGCTTCAAAATGAGATATCATGTGCTTAAAACGGATATGTACATTAATTTTAACAAATCCCTTAAGATGAAGTATAATCTGGTAATATGGGATTTTACTATAAGACACTTGGGAAAAACGTCCACATTAATGCTTTGAAATACTTAAAACTTAGAAAACAAGTTAAAAAGACAGAAACTAGACGTTTTCAAGCTTTCCAACAAGTCATCAAGTGTCAAACGGAATTATACTCAAGTCTAAATAAATCTTACAAATTAA
>CM046373.1:10884441-10940374 GCA_025413025.1 Ficus hispida
ATGATATAGCAAAGTCAAGTTCTCTATTTAAATGAGAAATTTAATTACATAAATGATGAATTGAACGACATATAAATTTGTGCGAAAAATTTATTATGTCACATTAGGGGGATAATGATAATTTTTGGGAAGAACCCCGGTTTTATTAATCGGTCGATTTAATGATCTTAGTATTTATTTTGATAATATCAATAGCCAAGCTTTGAGAGCATGATTGGGAATTAATGTGTTACATGGATAGAAGATGAATTATTAGTGTTTACTCTTAGGAAATCTAAGGGTGGAAAATTGACCAGACATTATGCTTGATTTGAAATCAATGGTGTAGATTTAATGCTAGAGAATCCTAGGCAAATCAATGGCCAAACTTTAGGTGTTAAGTGGCCAATAAGAACTTAGAGTAAGGATTAGTGTGTTGGAAGATCTAATGGATGAGAATGAAGATGACAACCTTAGATCAATGGTGGAAAATGAAAGAAAGAAAAACAAAATAAAATTTGACTAGGACTAGAGGGAATCGGTTTTGTGGGTTGCAAAGCAAGGGGAAATGTGAACAAATGAGAAAAGAAGGAAGTGTTGCATGCATGCAACCTTGTGTAAGAAATGGCATGGTTTATTTAGGCAAGTTGACCTTAGGAAATGACAAGTGAAAGTGACCATTTATCTCCATTTTACTGAACCAAATTTCACCCCAAAAACCCTCCCAAAAGTGGCGTCCATGTAAGGGTTGTTTCAGCCAAAAATTTTCAATTTCACCCCTCAAAATACAGCTCCCCTTAGGGTAAAAGTTAGCTGAAAATAAACCCATAATACCTCATTTTGTTCTCACACAAATTAAACTCACAAACCCTAGCTCTTTAACCACCACCAAGCTCAAAACAAAAGAAGAACCACCAACACTATTCTCCACCTCAACACATCTCTAACACCCTCCTCCATCCATTTTCAAGCTCTAAGAAAACCCCGTCTCTAAGATCGAAGGAGTGTAAGACGGAGTTAGAGGATGTTTTACTAGAGGTAACCTAGTGGTATTCTTTATGTTTTAGTCATTTTTGGAGAACTAAAGCATGATGTTTAGTTATGATCTTAATATTAGACTTCTTCTTACCTAGGAAAAGTTTTGTGAAGAACTTGGAAGGTTCGAGATCTTAAAGGATTCCCGGAGCATTTCGGTAATTTCTAAGAACGTTGTTAGAGTTTGTGGTAGTTATGGTGATATGACTTGCATTAGAAACTTTGGTATGAAAAATAAATTATATGTTATTATTCTACAGAAGATAAGCTTCATTTTAGGCTTTGGAATCATTTGATTTGCTTTTATATGTCTAAAGTTATGTACGTTTGAAGTTGTGTCGCAAAACTAGGGAGAGAATGGATCTCTGGATGCAGACCAGCCACGGGTTTTCTATACCCCGAACTCTTTAAACTTAAAATTTTACATTATAAGTTATAGATCTAAAAACTATATTTTTCAATCTTTCCAACAAGGTATCTTACGCCTTGAGCGGATAAATGTGCAATTTTTGACGCATTTTACAAATTTGGGCTATGAACCGAAAATCCTTGCTGGAACCCTGTATTATCCACGGATTTTGTAATTTTTGACTTAGTAAACCTTAACTTCTTATAAAACTGTTCTTATCATACAAAATAGACATTATAAGCTTTCCAATGACATATCTTTTGTCTTATTTGGACTTGTAAATAAATTGTTATGATTTTTCTAATTTTACATATGAATCTGGATTTGTGGTTCAAATGTGAAATCAACAGTAACAAAACCTAAGTTGATGGCATGAACAATTCAAGTAATAAAGGAAATGACTTTGTCACTGTAAAATAGACATCTTAAGCTTCAAAATGAGATATCATGTGCTTAAAAGGGATATGTACATTAATTTTAACAAATCCCTTAAGATGAAGTATAATCTGGTAATATGGGATTTTATCATAAGACACTTGGGAAAAGACGTCCACATTAATGCTTGAAATACTTAAAACCTTAGAAAACAAGTTAAAAATACAGAAACAAGATGTTTCAGGCTTTCCAACAAGTCATCAAGTGTCTAAAACGGAATTATACTCAAGTCTAAATAAATCTTACAAGTTAAAATCCTACACCGATAAAACGATAAACATTAAAATGTGATATAATGGTAAGTCATAACATATGAACATATTTAGTTATGAAATGAGTTGATTTTTAGGTGTATGATCAAATAATGCGAAAACCCTAACTTTATAAAATTAAATCACAAGTTTTAAATGGGCCAAGATAAAGTATACTAGATGGTTACCGGGCATACACTAAGAGATTACCTTAGCCCAACTAGATGAACACAACTTAGGGGTTGGGCTAGCCCAATAATAAAATAGAGGTATACCTATAGGTGACTCCTTGTCATCTTGATTGATTAATTAATTAATTAATTAATTAATTAATTAATACATAACCAAATGTAGTTAATAAAACAATTAATTAATTAATAACTAATTAATTAATTATAAGAGTTAGCATATAATAATCAAGATTTTTATATTGAATAACTACATAATTATAATACATGATTAATTATATATTAATTAATCATTAACCATTGATGTAATAATCAAAAAATAATAATGGATGATTAACTAGAGATTAACTAAACATTAATTATTAGATTAATCAAATTATTAATTATTACTAGTAGAATTAATAATTAATAATTATTATATGAGAAAGAATATTTAGGTAACATAATTAAATTATTAACAAGATAATTATTAATAAGTCAACTAAAATTATATAATTTAATTATAATTAGTCAATTAAATAAAATAATAATTAATTATTACTTAATTAATTAGTTAATCAATTAATTAATTAATCAAAATAATTAATTAAATAATAATCAGTAGAAATTTATTTTAACACTTAATAATTAATTAAAAAAATAATTGTTAAGGTTAATTATAATATAAGTAAATTAAGTTTATAAAATGAATAAAGTAATATTATTATAGTTCTATCTAATAATGAGATATTGTTTAAATCAGGACAATTTCTCAAATCGGCATAGTAGGAGATACAACTCCGAAAGCTTAAGTACATAAGACAAGTAAGTACAAACCTCACCTACAGCATGGAATAAAATGTTTTTCTTTGTTGATGCTCTACGTTTGCTATAACTTGACTTGATGATGTGATGAGTATATGAGTTATAAGTATTGCTTTGATTAAGTATTTGATGTACATAAATTTCTCTTGCACTGACATGATCGGCATGCCTCACATATATTTATGCCATAGTGATAGATATATAGTGACATGTAAATCTACATATTGTCACAATTAATAAGGATGAGGCAAATAAAGATAGGATTAAGTGTCGTACCAACCTCCAATTAGTGAGAGGATATGATAAGAACAAAAGTTATAAAATATGACCTTCGAGGCTGTTGGAGGGTCGCTCTTGAAAATATTATTTTCAACAGTCATTAAAAATAGTAGAACAATTATGTCTTAGATTTAAAGGGTTTGCTCTTGAAAACAAATGTTTTGAAAATGAAAGAGTAAATGATAATTTTCGCACAAATAATGTAATTAATAGTGCTTACAAGCTGTGTATGGTATTTAATAAATCTGAATTATCTTGACTGCACAGCAAGAAAACTAGAAAGATTAACCTATTAATCCGTAGGAACCCATCTTAAATCGGGCGGGTAAAATCCGATCTAAACAAGTTCAAATTATAAATAGGTTAACAGTTGATTATGTAGCGGGTTGTAAGGCGAGAATAGATTTAGGGTTTCGGACCTTATTTTCTATTTAAATATTCCATTTAGAAATATATTATCATTATTATATTAAAATTATTATACGGATGACGCTTTATAATATATAAATATTATTTTAAGCATTTAATTTTTTTAAAAAAATGAAAAGTGTCAAACTTTAACATATTAGGTACGTGAAAAATTAAAAACTATGATTTTCATCTACTGTAATTTAAAATTTAATTTAAATGTATGTTCTATTTTTTACTTTCATTTTTTATGTAACGAAAATAGTTTATCCCATAATGTAAGATAAATTAATAGAAAGGATGCAGAATACAAAAAGCATTCATGAATTCATGTTGGGGGGGGGGGGGGGGGGGGGGGGGGGGATGAATAATGTGGCTAGTTTTCCATAATTGCATGCTTTGCACGAGTATCAACTTGCAGCGGCAAATAGGGCCAATCAGTCTGCTGTTCAGTACAATTGCCTCCGTCACCTTCAATCACTTGTCGGCTCTCTGTATCTTTTGACACATAATTTAAAAAATTAAAAAAATCTTTTGACATATAAAAGGAAAAATGATCTTTCGATCATATATCATCAATCATATCAGTTTGATTTTATTTATTTATTTATTTTAACATTACAGGATTTTATAAATACTCATTTTTTTTAATTTGAAAGAAGGAAAAATTAGATAAATAAATAGTTTTTCAGTCCTTATTTAAAAAATTGTCAATTTTTTTAATTGAGAAAATAATCATGGATAAATAATTAATCATATCATAGTCAATCAGTGTCAACTAGTGATTGGACCTAATCAATCAATGCAAAAGTACGTATTACTACTCAATTATGTTCAACCATTTAAAAAAAATCATTTTATTAATTTTACAAAATTCAAGTCGTTTGTTAAAGATTTCTTTAAAAAAATGTCAATAAGTTTCGGACTTGAAACCTAAACCCATAAATCCTGTACATCCGTTGAATATCCAAGTTTGGATTTTGACACAAAATGGATTGATCACCAACTCATTTTAAAAGTTTATCCATATGACATGGACACCATGTTTTGGGTTTGCAAGTTGGAATTAATTAATCATTTATTTTAATCATGATGTTTTCATGCTTTCTGGTTGATGAATATTTATACAAATCAAACAGTGGATAATGCATGATTGGAGTGATGAAGAAAGCGTCAAAATACTGAAGAAATGCAAAGAGGCAATCACAAGCAAAGGAAACAAGGAAGGGAAAGTGATAATAATAGACATGATGGTAGAGAATCAGAAGGATGAAGACAACGAGTCGTATGAAACTCAACTCTTCTTTGACATGCTGATGATGGTGTTGGTCACTGGTCGGGAGAGGAATGAGAAGGAATGGGCTAAGCTCTTCCAAGATGCTGGTTTTACTCATTATAAATTCACTCCTATTTTGGGCTTACGGTCTCTTATTGAAGTTTTCCCTTAATTAATAATAGATCAATTAGCCAAATAATAATCTAGCTTTTGCTTGGACGTGTGTATTTGAAGTTGCTATATATTTATATGATATTCAGTGTTTTGTAATGACTGAATATAAAATGGTGTCGTGTAACTCTGACGAATAATAGACATGTACTGTTCTCCCTGTATTTTTTTTGTTTTTTTGTTTTTTGGTTGGCCTTTCTGTATGTGTCTTTATTAGTTTGGACTTGAGTTGTAGCTCCCAAAATAAAAGATTACGTCTTTGGAAGTGTCCATATATTATGGGAGACAGAGTAAAACATTACCGCAGAAAGATTCCTTCCATCATACTATTAGATATTTATCTTGTATTTTGTCATCTGTAAAAATTATCCAAGAACTGGACTCGGATCATCTGTCCCTATTCTCTACCCCGTCCCTATCTCGCCACATCAGAAAAATTTTACTACTCAGCCGAAAACCTTCGGCCGTTTGCTTCTTGTAATTTTCTGTCGTTATTATTGCTTCTTCTTTCTTCTATTATTTTTATTATTATATATATATATTTTGTTAGAGGACGTTTCGTCTTTTCTTTCCTCTGAAAAGCTATTTATGCTTTCTTGTCTTCTTCTATTCCTTTCTCTCTTTGGATCAAATCTCTCATTCTTTTTCTTTTTCGTTCTCGTTTATCTCCTCTAAGTATTCTGTTCTTTTAGTTGCAGATTGTATAGCCCGTAACTCTAATAACTAAAACTCATTAAAAAAATGGAGAAGATATGGGTTTAAGCAAAAAGAAAAAAAAAAAACTTTAAAATAAAGGAGAGGATATAGAGTCCGTTTGGCAATCTTTTGATTTCGTTACCACACCATTTGTACTCTCAATCTCATTTAACAGTAACCCCAAAAAAAAGAAAAAAAGACAAAGAGTTTTATTGAGTGAAATTCCCCTTCGTGGACTCTATTGAAGATTTCACATGGGAAACTCTTCGCAGCAAAAGAGAAGGGTTTTCGTTTTCTTTTGCGCTAATGAAAGAGAAAGTTGTAAACCATTGATTTTTGCGCTGTTAGCATTATTGAACCTTTTATGATATGGCAAATTCTGATAATATGTTTGGAACAAAGATTTGAGATGAAATTTTTAAGTTGAAGTTAATTGTTTTTCTAAATATTAATTATAATTTTTGTTGATTTAAAAAAAAAAGATAAAAATTAAGATGAAAAACTTAGGTCCACTCCCAAGAACCAAACGCATGCTGAGTAGTGGGACATGAAAAGAGACAGGTTTAGGAGATAGAGGATCCGAGTCCACAAAGAACTGTTGTCTTTGTTGGAAAAAACGGATCCATTATCGGAGTAACGGCGCAGCGGAAGTTTTATAATTTTTATGCCGTTTCGAAAAGAATCTCATGATGCATATAACAATAAATTAAATTCACGATCAAGCGTACCTTATTTCTCGGATTCCGGAATCACTAGAGCATTTGACCAACGTGTCTTCTCTACTATTCTCGAGTTCCACGTCTCAGAGTGTGTGTGGACACACGTTCTATGAATCCAAGCGACCGGTAATACTATCCGAAGTCTAGATCCCTCCTTCTCAATTCCGATATTCCTCGTTGAGAATATGATCCAACTTCTTTCTTCAAAACTGCAAAACAGGAACTGGTTAACCTCTTATGAAAATTATCACTCGGTTTAACCTTTCTCTCAGTTTTGATTCAATGGAATTTTCTCTCTTTTTCTTTCACAAGATAGCCGAATTTTTTAGGCAGAAGAAAATCAAATTATTTTTCTCTTCGCTCCCAAAAACATTTTTCACAAAGAAAAATACTCAATCTTAGTTTCTCAAGAATTCCTAGCCTTTTTATAGAAGTCTAATCCTTTTCAAAATTTAATTCCTTCTTGAAAAATAATTAATAATTATTTTTCTGGATAAATTTTGAACCAAAAGATCATACAACTTTAGGGCTAGATTCATTAAACCTAAAAACGTTTTTCTAAGGAGAGAATCTCCTCTAAAAAATTCGGCCACTTAAGGATATATCTAGATTGGTGGTTCAAATTTTAAATCAAGAATCTAGACTAGTGAAAAGATCCTAGTCCTATCTAGATTCAAATTACTTTTAAACCTTTTTGAATTTAAATAAGATTCACTTGTTTGAATTAAATATTTTTCCTCAAACATCAACCATATTTATTAATTTAAATAAATAGAATATTTGAATTCTTTTCTCCTCATAAAAACCATGCACTTCAAGAGAAAAAATTCATCAAATAATCTCTATTATTTAAATCAATTAATAATTTAATGTTAGGAATATATTTGAACAATTTTGAAACAAAATTTTCTTCCCTCCACCTATCTAAAAACCGTGCAACATATTTAGATTAGGAGAGAAAAACTTTGTTTTCCAAAATTAAATAATTCAAACACAATCTTATTTTCAAAATTCAAATTAACCAATCACATGTTGACAAATCATATTATTTGTCTACACAAATCCTATATGTCCAATCCTTTTCCGAATTGCATGTTAGAGAGTACATGTCTTAATAAACATTACAAAATTCCATTTAAATTTACCGATCTCATTAGGAACAAATCCCGAGATGCTATATGGAACTATATGAGCTAATAGGGGGACCCGATTGAAATACGTAAAGAGGCTCTTATAATTATGAAAAATTAATCCCAGATTAATTATTCATTAATTATCAACTTCAAAACTATTCCACTAAAAGTTTGAAGATGAACTCTTGTTTACATACCGTATTACGAAAGCTCTCTCACGCAGTGCTTCTTCCATGATTTATTCATCGCTTGCTTAATCCCCATATGTTATCCATGATTAAATTAAGGATTTTTTCCGTTTTACCTTTTCAATCATTTTAACTTAAAGTTCCATTATTCTCCATTGAAAGAACTACCAATTGTAAAACCATACAATTGGTAAACCATAAGAGAACACAAAGTAAACCGATGGCCAAATCTTGTTATACTATCTTTCAATCCCCGAATAATGCCTTTAAGGAGATAACATGTACTATCGTTAAGATAGCTATGGATTCCATATCTATGAATCTTGATTTCTCTATCCATAAGTCATGCACCCAAAACACAAGTATATTGACCATAAATTAATAGTGTCTCACCTATAGTACATTAAAGTACATAAGTCATGGATACGAACTCAAGTAATCATTTCAGGATTAAGATTAATACAGGATGATAATCAAAGCTTCATTGATTCTTATAAACGGAATTATTAAACCGAATCAATTAATACTTTAGATCCAGTTAAATGTCATACCTCAATACTGGTATACATTAAAGTTTCTACTTGGAACCTATCCGATGGTCAAGACAAACCATCCCTCCAAGGAAGTAGACAACATGTACAATCTTATCATGAATAAGATTCCCAAATCTTATTCCATCGATTGCGGACTATTTATTTTGACTGTTATCAAATTATCATGTCTTCTATGTATACCCCGTACACATATGGTAATCCAATATATTACCAACAGTCAAGGAGTATTTTATGTTTGCTCAATCATACAATCAACAAATGAAAGTAAATAGGACACTACTTATTAAACATGAATAACCTCCTCTTATTAATATCAAAATGTCATATTTACAGAAAATCTCTAACATTGATTTTCTATCCTTATGGCAAATTTAGATCCCAACAGTCTTACTTTTACGAAACTAAAAAATGATGCAAGCGATAATTTCAAGAAGGAAAATTATTTGATTTGTTTCTTTGAAAAGAAAGATTTATTTATTTGAATCTATTTACTATCATTTTTAATTTTGACAGTGACCAAAAGAACAAGGCCGGATCGATCTAAAATTATTGTTTATAATGAATGATAAGACAAGCATATCAAGAAAATATGATAATTTAAAAAAACAGGATCACAATCTCTTTTATACAAATATATTATTAATAAGGGGTATTTATTGATACCCTCAGTCTATTTTGTTCACCCCATTTTTAAATTATCTATCAATTAAATTTTAAATATTCAATATATCACTTACTACACCCCTCTTATTATTCTACAATAATCCATACAATTTAATTCATTTTTAATCCTTTTTGCATTCACAAACCAACAAATATCCCCATATTTTTTTAAACAATTTTTCTTAATCATTTCTTGTTAATCTTCGTTTTTTGACTCTTTTTTTTTTTGTTTTTTTGTTTTTAGAAATTCAATTATTCTTTCTTTCTTTCTTTCCTTTTTTTTTTATTGTGGAAATAAGATTTAATGAAACAAATAAAGTTTTAATTTATTATTTTTTATGAAGTATTATTTTATGAACATCGTAGATGTCTATACATATACGTATACATTGGTTTTTTTTTTTTGAAGTAATGTTTTTATGATCATCGTGGATATATACATATATAAAGTCGAGGATTATTTATGTTTACGAAAAATAGTTGTAAGAATAGATTATAAAAAAATGATTTAAAAAAAAATAGGGGTTATGTATTAATTAGTGAGTATAAAATGATAAAGAGTAAAATTAAATTGTAGGGATTTTTAAGAATAATAATAGGGGTATAACAAGTAATAATAAATATTTAAATTTTAATTGGTTGATAATTTAAGAAAGAAGTAAGGAAAGAAAAATAAGGACTGCCAATAGACGCCCACGTAGAAACAATATTCTAAGCATAGTTGTGCAAATTATTTAAAGACAAAAAGGTAAAAACACAAATAAAAAACCTCATATTTGCTTTTAGAACACGAATTGTCTTAAAAATATATATCGTATTACGTTCTTTCAGCCCCACAAATAATTTTAGTATCTGGACGAAGCACATTATGATTCCTTTATATGATTGGTGCTCAAAATAGGAAGAAGGAGGGAAATAGGTCAAAACCTCTAGGAGTAAAAATAAATAGCAGAGAACTATATAATTAATATAATTTATAATTGCAATATATATAAAAAGCCTATTTTTAATTACTCATTTAAGATTGTAAAGTTTTTTAGTAGCTTATTACTGAACGGAGATTGATAAAAGTACACGAATATTTGGGGAATTATCTTGTATAATTCAAAATTTAGAAAGTTGAGGAAAAATTAAATTAATTGTATATTAAAGACCTAAATAAGATTACTTTAATAATATTATCAGTTTCTACAAAAATAAAAAAAGTATACGAGGCGAAAAGACTATTTGGAAAGTAACATTATAGATTGCCTACCATTCATTCCGACCACCGCAGTTGTTCATATTTCATTTTCTTCTTCCCTTAGAAAGCATTCACCGAGTTACTTACGGAATCCCCAATCTTACACTGTTTACTGCTTTAAAGGAAAAGGCCTTAGTGGCCTCATGTTTGAGCTGGCCTCATTTCTGATTTGGAAGCATTATAAAAATAATTACACAAAAAATTTATTTTTCACTAGTAAAAATTGTGGATTACACGATGGTTTTTTACCGTCGTGTAAAGTTTACACGACCGTTCACGAACCGTCGTGTAATCTAGTGTCGTGGAAGATAAGACGACGGTCCCGTTACCGTCGTCGTATCTCAATGTTACACCACGGTTGGCGTCATCAAAACCACATTACACGACGGTTCTTGGCCGAACCGTCGTGTAACTTGGACATTACACGACGGTTCGGCCAATAACCGTCGTGTAATGTATACTTAAGTACGCACACATTACACGACAGTTCGTATAGCAACGTTACATACGACAGCTTTACGCGACGGTTCTTGGCCGAACCGTCGTGTAATTTGGACATTACACGACGGTTCGGCCAAGAACCGTCTTGTAATTTGGATATTACACGACGGTTCGGTCAAGAACCATCGTGTAATTTGGATATTACACGACGGTTCGATAAAGAACCATCGTGTCATGTATACATTACACGACGGTTCTTTATCGAACTGTCGTGTAATGTATACACATTACACGACGGTTTTTGTCGAACCGTCGTGTAATGTGTCGTGTAATGTTCTTATTTAAAAATTTATTTTGGTTTTTTTGGTGATTTTCCGTGCTAGCCTAACCTGCATGTTATCCAATACACGATCCAAGAGAGTAACTTCAATTATCAAAATAAAAATACATACAAATTTTTACATTACAAGTTCACATATCATATTTAATGAATTGCATTACATGGCTAGCCCATTCTCCCCTAATCAAATTCAAATCCTCAGAAGTATAAAATTCTTTACTTTCTAGTACTTCAATTCTATTCAACACTATATCCCTCATAAAACCTAAAATAAAATAACCACATTCAACACTTCCCTCTTAGAGAGGACAAGGACGGTCCGAGATTATAGTTTTATAGTCTTGTCTCCTTCTAATCCCTTGACCGGCTATAATCTTCCAATCCGATAGGGCCCTAGCAAATTGGTAGAATTGAAACTAAGTAATTAAGATACATATAATAAATAAGTAGATTAAAAAAAAAATTCATATTAAAATTGACTTACACATTGATTAGCTCCGTAAAATCGTCTCG
Organism: Ficus hispida; assembly: GCA_025413025.1. Lineage (NCBI taxonomy): Eukaryota > Viridiplantae > Streptophyta > Magnoliopsida > Rosales > Moraceae > Ficus > Ficus hispida. The sequence continues at coordinate 10,896,167 of CM046373.1, forward strand.
TTTCTTCTCTCGAAGAGGATCAAAATAAAGGACGAAGTCCTCCCATGGGTCAATGACTCCCAAAACCCAATGTCTCCCTCTGTTATGTGGCATAAGATAAATCCGGCCTTTTGGTCCGTCACGCAAAAAGCTGATAAGATTGTCTGCTCGGTCTCTCATGCCAGCATCTTCAGTATCTGTTCTCACCGGTGAGATTAAGGTTGGAGACACAAACGCAAACTTGTCAGCTTGGCCGTTAATCCTACATAGCTCCTCCAAATATCTGCATATAAGCATATCAAAATTGTAACTATACCTGAGATATAGAAGGATTTCCAGATTATAGAAATTTTAGAGATAGAATGTCGTACCTCATGTAGACTAATATACAATTTGCACTGATTTCTTGTAAATTTATGAACTCATAAATATCTTCAAAACTCAGAAAGACAGGCATTTCAAAAGTCATGATCGTGGATGGTATTGGAATCTCAATCTGATTACCGTGACGCATGGAACTATGTGCATAAAAAGCCAAAGGCCTCATCGCCATGTTCATGTTGTTAGTGTCGAACAAAAGTTGTTGTTGTTGTTGTTGCACACCTTGTTGTACCTCCGTCCAAGAGTCGATGGTCTTATTTCGAAGCTTTTTTTGGCGTTTTGTTTTTCCAGCTGTTGGGTCAGGAACGTGACTAGGCCCTCGACTCGCCTTGTTCATACTCGTGTCGAGCTCGACTAATGTTTTAGGCCAAGCAACAAACCCATTAATGACATCCTCCACAGTGGTTGCCTCGTACGTCGGTATAGGTAATTGTGCTTTTTTTAATTTTGGCACACTGATTGACACGCGCACGTTCCCTTCCCCCAGTGGTATCCCATGCACCGTATCGGTTGGAAGGCTCTCCAGCCATGCTCTTCCAAACGCGACAAGCAACTGTCCACCCTGCACTTCATCGAAAATATAGAGCTTACACTCCTTGCTTTCGACTGCCATGGGTGGCGGATCAGAAACTCCATGTTGTTTTTCTTGAGCAGAGCAACTAGCCTTAAAACTGTTATGTTGGTCCACGGTTGGTACATTGTTGGGATCAACCGACGGCGCCACATTTTTGCTCGCACATAGACCACGCACCAACGCCTTTAATTCTTCTATTTCACGTCTCATTGATTGTACTTCATTGTTTCTACTCGAACTTCGATCTAGGTTAAAGTACTGAGACGGCTTTACGAACTTTGATTGGCCACGGACACGCCCTTTGTGTTCGGGTCTAGATAATGCTTGCGCCAACACATCACTAGTGCCAACTGATTCGAAAGTGCCTTGGCTCTCCTGTGTGTTGTACTCCATCTACAAGATAATTAACATAACTCGTTTATGATTAAGGGTTGTAAGTACATATACTAGTGAGTAAAAATTTATTGGTAGTTAGTAAACTTACTATCAACTCGCTAACTTTTTGACATGCTGGATCTTTGAACTCTCCATCAGGGCCTATCTGTTGCTCAAGCCACAAACTATCTCTTTTTTCCCATTTCCCAGTCTTCTTAAACTGTAATTCAACATTGTTAGTATAAATGAGGACATAATGTCCGCATCAATATCATATGATTTTGTATGAACACGTTAATTTTGACATACCTTTTCTTGGTCGAGCTTCCTATATCCGTCTCGGCCTCCTCTTGATGAGTATTCGTTGTTTGTCCTTATTCCGCTTCCACGATCCGATAGTTGTTGGAATTGTGATGATGTTCTATACTGAACGAATTTCACCCAATCCTCTTCTTCTATATTAGGGTAGAGTTCAATAACTTTTTGCGGCCGTGTCCAAACACTTTCTTCTGTTAAAGCTCCCTCGACAAACGTCTTGTATAGATCATGCCGGAAATTCCGTGCAGCTTCACCACATGATTTTATACACGAATGCCGAAAGCTTTCATCTACGGTGAAAGAAGTAATGGTTTCTTTCCAAACAAAATCTTTCAATCTATCTAATTCACGAGATCTCCAATCCTGTATCCATATTGGAATGTGCTCTCGAGCGAGCACACCAATCCAACTCATCAATTCGTCACCGTGCTTTCCTTCGGGTTGTCCTTTCTCGTCAAACGTGACGGAAATTCGTTCACCCCTTTTCCTTGCCATATGGACACGTTTCATTATAGTTGCCTTTCGCTTGCCATCAACATTGGGATCCGACGGGTTCATCCTTCGTGCTCATCCCTTTTTGGAATGTTCCATTGTATTCGTTTACCTATAGTTATTGGCAAAAAAGTGAAAATCAATAACAATTATGTCATACCAATATAATCGATTCATTTTAAATTTAATTAAGAATCACACAATACATTAACTTTTCACCCAAACGCAAAGGTGCAGAAACTTATTTAGTTGGAAATTCGTCCATAAAAAAGCACTTTAACAACCTGAATTCTTTTAAAAAACCCACGGTCGCTAGGCACCCCCCCGGGCACACCGACACACCGAGAGGGCGCCTAGCGCCCCCCACGGTCGCCCAGGCTCCCCCCACCGAGTGAGGGCCAGGCGCCCCCCATGGGCGCCCAGGCGGCAGGCTCCCCCTACGGGCGCCAGGCGCCCCCCACCGAGGGGGCACCAGGCACGCCCGAGGGGGCGCTAGGCGCCCCCCACGGGCTCGCTGGTGCCCCCACGGGTGCCAGGCGTCCGTCGTTTTCTCGACGGTCATAGGCCGTTTTGATGCATTATTTTTGTATTTTCATGCTAGAAGACTTCATGTAATCTTGCTATAGTTATGCTGTGAATATTGATCAAATTCTTTTCTCTTTTTCGAAAAGAAAAACTCATTATGGCATTCCGTCGAGCATGTTGTGTGCGAAAAAAAAACATGTTCATAAATATGTGTAAAGTGTAAAAAGTAACGATCCACAATCATTTTTCTCTGCTACAAAGAGAAATATTAAAAACAAACACACTTATTTGCAACAAGAAATCTTTAATGTGGTTTAGTTTATATACGAAGTCACCTTACTTTTCTTTGAAAAAGACTAGTCACGTACAATGCAAGAAGGAGGCAGCGGCGGCAATGACGGCATTGGCGGATTGACCGGATTTTAAACGAGAGGTATCGGCGGGTTGGTGAAGTATGTGTGGGTACTTGGAAAAAGTAGAGAGTGTTAAGAGAAAAATGGAGATGCGAGAGAAATTTTGAACAGAAATGAAGAGGAAAGTTGTATTTAAGTACTTAGTTTTCACGCCGAATTCAAAAAATGAAAAGTGAAAATTTTTAAAATTTTTGAGCATTACACAACGGGTCAGAAAAAACCGTCGTCTAAAACCCCAATCATAGGAAGATTAGACGACGGTCACGGAAGGGACCGACGTGTATTCCCCTGGCTTTGGTGGATTTCACGACGGTCCTGGAAGGGACCGTCGTGTATTACCCAAGCAGGGCGCGTTGCGTCGCGCGGCCGCCCGCATGTGACGCGCAGGCGCGCACCTTGTTCGGGTAAGCTGGGATAATACACGACGGTCCCTTCAGGGACCGTCGTGTATTCCACAAGCAGGCGCGCGCCTGCGTCGTGTGGGCACCGCATGAGACGCGCGGGCGCGCGCCTAGTTCGGGTCTCCCCAGGAGAATACACGACGGTCCCGGAAGGGACCGTCGTGAAATCCACCAAGCCGGGTGAATTTCACGACGGTCCCCCCGGAACTGTCGTGTATTCCCCAGGAGAATACACGACGGTCCCGGAAGGGACCGTCGTGAAATTCACGGGCTGGGTGGATTTCACGACGGTCCCTTCCGGGACCGTCGTGTATTCTCCTGGGGAATACACGACGATCCCGGGGGACCGTCGTGAAATCCATGTGGATTTCACGACGGTCCCTTCTGGGACCGTCGTGTATTCTCCTAGGGAGACCCGAACTAGGCGCGCGCCCGCGCGTCTCATGCGGGTGGCCACGCCGCGCGGGCGCGCGCCTGCGTCTCAATAGGCCGAAGCAGGCGCGCGCCACGCGACACCAAGCGCGCGCTCGCGCGCTTCCTCAACCAAGAGCACTTAAAAAACCTAATTTTCTTTAGTTATTCACCAAACTTTCATGTCTCCCAACCCAAAAATTCAACCCCCACTACTTCACCAATATTTTCAAATTCTCCATACCTTTCATACACCCAAAATCTGAAACTTCACAATCTAATAACCCTGTTTTATTTACCAAATTTTCTCATATGTACTACTGTTGTGGCTTGGATCGAAATTAATAGTCACGGTATATATATATAAAGCAATGAACATAAAAAAATAAATATATAATACTTCTAGAAATATAATATAAATAAAGTAATGTTTTGTACAAAATAAATGGCATAATGTTCAAGTTTTTTTCTTTTTTCTTTTTGCTTGCTCAACACGGGTCCATTCAATATCAGGTCGAACCAAGTGGGAAACATCATCGTCGAGCACGTCAATCTCCTCAACCGGTGGCAATCCCTGTGTGAAAGGAGGAATGTCGGAGCAATCTTCCTCATCTTCTTGACCATGGAGCATTTTTTGCTGCATCGGTACTACTAGGAACAACTCTAAATTGCTGGGATCCGTTGTATAAAATACTTGGATTGCTTGTGATGCCATAATGAATGGATCATTTTTGTATCCAAATCGTCTAAAGTCCACTACTGTGATGCCATCACTATCGGTCCTTACATAATTATTGTCGGCCCATTTGCACTTAAATAGTGCTATATGTAACCCACAGTAATCGAGTTCCCAAATATCTTCAATGAAACCGAAGTAGTTCATAGTTCCATAAACTGGATTCTTGTCCTTTGCAGATGAAATATGCATGGACTTGGCTCGGATACTAACACCACTATTTTGAACAGGATGCTTCTCATCTCTTTCGCGAGTGTAGAATGTATAACCATTGATGAAATATGATGTATAACGTGTAACAACGGTCGACGGTCCTCTAGCAAGGTTCATTAACTCCTGTGAAAAGCTGTCATTCTGTAAGACATGTCTTCGGAGCCACTGACGAAACGTCCGATTGTGTTCATCTTGTAGCAACTTTTCATTTCTTCCTCTTCTTGGATAGCTATCTCTTAATTCCTGTAGGTGAACCTCAATAAAGGGCTCAACTTCAACCCTATTTTGTAAGGTATAGAGACAAGCTTTTTCCCATTCACCTCGATCAACCGAAGATGGAATACCGACAGATAGTCCTTTCCAGTCAATGTTTGTAGGCTTTGACAACCCAATCGCTTCCGCGGTGGACAAATACTCGGAGCTAAATTCGACGGATTCTTCTGCAATGTAGCTTTCTACTATACATCCTTCTGGCCTATTTCGGTTCTTGACATAACCCTTCAAAACCTTCATGTACCTTTCAAAAGGATACATCCATCTCAAGTAAACCGATCCACATAGCTTCACTTCCCGGACTAAGTGCACCGTTAGATGAATCATTATGTCAAAAAATGAGGGTGGAAAGTACTTCTCAAGCAAGCACAGCGTCTTAACCAACTCTGATTGTAGCAAATCTAGTGTCAATGGATCAATTACCTTAGAGCAAATCGAGTTGAAAAAAGAGCATAATTTGGTAATTGCGAATCTTACATCCTTCATTAAAACTCCTCGTAATGCCAGCAGTAATAACTGTTGCATCAAGATATGACAATCATGTGTTTTCATTCCAATCAGCCTCAAATCCTTCATAGACACCAACCTTTTGATGTTGGAAGAATACCCGTTGGGCACTTTAACAGAAGACAGCCACTCACAAAGCTTTCTTTTTTCCTGTCTCGATAACGTGTACTTCGCCGGAGGTAAGTAAGTTGCATTCCCTTTTTTTGTAGGGATCAAGTTAAGTCTAATCTTCAATTCCTTAAGATCTAACCGTGCTTTTTCACCGTCTTTGCTCTTATTAGGAATGTCTAGCAACGTGCTCACAATTGATTCACAAACGTTTTTCTCAATATGCATGACATCCAAGCAATGACAAACAAAAAGTGTCCTCCAATATGGAAGTTCGTAGAAGATTGACCGCTTTTTCCAAGGTCCATCAACCACGGGATCGTTGTTACACCGCTTTCTTTTCCCGAGAACCACTTTCAATTCCTTAACCATCTCATAAACGTCTTCACCCGTCAAAACCCGCGGAGGGGCTCTTTCTTCTGTATTACCATCAAAAGCCTTTTTCTGTTTGCGGTATCGATGATTTTGTGGTAAGAATCTCCTATAAACAAGGTAAACGGTTTTCTTACCATTCTTCAATCGGATGGAAGATGTTTCTTTCATACAAACAGGATAGCCGATAGAACTCTTGACTGAATAACAAGATAGATTACCATAAGCAGGAAAATCATTAATTGTCCACATCAACATTGCACGGAGTGTGAATGTCTCTTGACGGAACGCATCTCTAACCTCGATCCCCTTTTCCCATAAACTCTTTAGATCATCGATTAGTGGTGTTAAGTACACATCAATGTCATTCCCTGGTTGTTGAGGACCTGATATCAATAATGTCAACATCAAGAACTTCCGCTTCATACTCAACTTCGGGGGGAGATTGTAGTTCACAAGTATGACGGGCCAAGTACTATGCCTACTACTCATATTACCATGTGGGTTCATTCCGTCCGCCGACAAACCAAGACGTAGATTCCGTGGTTCCGAACTAAATTCAGGATGATCGGCATCAAAGGTCTTCCATTGTGGTGCATCTGCTGGATGTCTAAGCATGCCATCTTCAACACGTTTATCATGATGCCAAGTCAAATTCTTGGCATGCTCGGCATTACGGAATAAACGCCGCAGACGTGGTGCCGGAGGAAGGTACCATAACACCTTTGCCGGCACACCTTTACTGCAATTCGTTGGATTCTTGCCCTTCTTCCACCTTGACTCCTTACAAACCGGACATTCATCCAAATCCGCGTACGCATCTCGGTAAAGGGCGCAATCATTTGGACATGCATGAATTTTTTCATATTCCATTCCCAAAGTGCTCAACGTCTTCTTAGCTTCGTACATACTAGAGGGTATTTTATTATCAACCGGTAGAACCTCTCTTAGAAATTCTAAAAGAGCCGTGAAACTAGAATTTGTCCACCTTCCCGATGCCTTCATGTTCCATAATTTGACCAATGCGGACAATTTCGTATATTTACTACACCCGTCATACAAGGGCATCTCGACATCATTCATCATTGCTTCAAATAACTCCGGACGATGCACAAACTGTTCTTCCAAATCATTAACCATATCAAACAAATTATCTCCTACCCCTTCCTCAACAATAGGTTCTTTCGCTTTATTCTTCGATGATGGATTAAAACACATTTCACCGTGTAAATACCATATTTGGTAGGAACAAATAATCCCATGGGCAAGCAAGTGTCTTCTAACTTCATCAACTGAATGAGATCTATGATTTCCACAATCCACACAAGGACATCGAATCTTTTCATTCTTCATGTGAATTTCGGCAAATGATAAAAATTCTTCAACACCATCTCGATATTTTCTTGTCAATCTATTAGCCCACATCCATTTTCGATCCATTTCCAAGAACCCGACCTAAATCGATATTAAATATATCATACAATTTATTCAATAATCAAGTTTTTGCATTTAAACCCACAATATATATATATATATATATATATATATGAAGCTATTGAAAAAATTCAACAAATAATTAATCATTCTTTCAAGAATAAGAAAAAATATACCATTTTTGACATTTACTAAAAGTCAATAAAAATCGAATAACTAAAAAGAAGAGTAAGTAATAATCACTATACTTACAAATATTCAGTAAAGTGTGATTCGCTGGAGGAGATGTTGTTTCGTAGTAGAGGAGACGTGGATTCGCAGGTTTCTGTGATATTTTTCGCGGCTGCGCGATAGTTCTGTGAGATAAAATGAGGGCTGCTGGGAAAAAAAAATTAATAATACACATTGAAACTTTACACGACGGTTTCTTGTAACCGTCGTGTAAAGGGTACTTTACACGACGGTTTCAAGAAACCGTCGTGTAAAGTGGGATTCGCACACACTTTACACGACGGTTCCAAGAAACCGTTGTGTAAAGTGTGACCGAATGCCACTTTACACGATGGTTCCAAGAAACCGTCGTGTAAAGTGGGATTCGCACACACTTTACACGACGGTTCCAAGAAACCGTCGTGTAAAGTGTGACCGAATGCCACTTTACACGACGGTTCCAAGAAACCGTCGTGTAAAGTGTGTGCGAATCCCACTTTACACGACGGTTTCTTGGAACCGTCGTGTAAACTTGACTTTACACGACGGTTCCAAGAAACCGTCGTGTAATCTCTGTCGTGTAATCTACCTTTTGTAGTAGTGTTTAGGACTCCATTTTAAAGTATGCCCATTGTTTTGATAATATTACACAAATGTCCATTTTAATAAAAACAACCATTTATAGTACCTATTTTACTCTTTACTATATTTAGTATCATTTTCTCTCACCATGATTCTTTTTTTTTCTTATGTATTCATCATTGTTGTATCTTTATGTTAATATAATTAGTTATTTATTACAGTGATTACTACTACAGAATGTGGATTCCACGACGGTTTTTAACCGTCGTGGAAAAAATCCACGACGGTTCTCCAACCGTCGTGGAATCCAGAGTCGTGGAATCTTTTAATATTCAACGACGGTCTTTTTCCCGTCGTGGAATAGGTGAAATAGGGCCAAAAAATGGATAATTTAGAACCATACCACGACGGTTTTTGATGAAAAAAACCGTCGTGGAATTAAACATACCACCACGGTTCTTTCGAGCCACCGTTGTGGTTGATTGGTCTACGACGACGGATTTTATCAACTCACCGTCGTGGTATGTAGTATACCACGACGGTTATTTTATGTCACCGTCGTGGTATATAGTATACCACGACGGTTATTTTATGTCACCGTCGTGGTATACTACATACCACGACGGTGATTTGTTTTAAATCATTTTGTAGACCAATCTACCACGACGGTTTACGTGATTCACCGTCGTGGTAGTTCTCATTACAACGACAGTGGCTCTATGGTATGTTGAAATATGTAGTCCACTCCTGCCTAACCAAATTCAAATCAGCTTCTGTATAAGACGTCTTGTTTTGAAGTAGGGCAAGGCCATCGACGGTCAAGCATATTTCTCACATGAACCCCAATACAAAATAGCCGCATTGCATATTTCCTTGTTGTATAGGACAGCGAGCAGTCTGAATCAATGTCTGGCAGTTGCGTCGCTTTGTTATTCCTCGTCCCACCAGCAACTTCCAATCGTTTAGTGCCCTAACAATTTAACAAATATCAATACATCCGGTGGTACAACAACAAGAATATCAATCTAATCGTTAATACCAACATCAAAGAATACTTACAACGTAATTAGCTGTTGAAAATCTTCACCCGGATCGTTTCCAAGAGGATTAAAATAGAGGACCGAGTCATCCCACGGATTAATAACAGCCAATATCCAATGTTGGCCGCTGTTATATGGCATGAGAACAAGCCTTCCCCTTGGTGTGTTTGTTATGATCCGGATGATATTGTCGGCTCTCCCTCTAATGTACGCTACGCAATCTACATTCTGTTGCACTGGCGAGACAAGGAATGGAGAAACAAAGTCGTAACGCTGATCCATTCCGGCTTTTGCACAACAATCCGCTAGATAGCTGCAAAATAATTAAGTCAAACTTACAGCCCGAAAATAATTGTAATACAGTATCACCATTCTAATTGGAACAATAAGTCTTGTTTACGAAAAAAACCATTACCTGATGTAAACCATTATACTGCTTGCACTTATTTCCTCAAAAGAAATGAACTGGTATACATCTTCATACCCAATATATATGGGCATGTCATCAGCATTGACAGATTGTCGTTGTGGGCACGCGATCTGGGTACCGTCAGTCAAGCACCGTTGTGCGTAGTTCGCCAACGGTCTCATATCAACCGGAATGGTATCAAAGTCAAACCTCAGTTCTTCTTCACCGGTTTGTTGTTGTACCTCCGGTTCTGAGTGTGGTTTCTTCCTCCCGGCTCTCTTCTTTAGTCGTTTGGTTCCCTTTGCAGTTGGCTCGGGAGCTTGACTGGGACCACGACTGGCCTGGCTTAAACTGCTTTGCAGGACGATGTTTTTTTTGGGCCACGCAACAAACCCCCCGATGGCCTCTTCAATATAGGTGGCTTCATCTGTCGGAATCAGAAGGAGTGCACGTTTAATTTTTGGGACGTTGATTGTCACACGCACATTCCCCTCGCCTAATGGAATCCCATGGACTGTGTCGGTTGGAACACAGTCCATGTATGCCCTGCCAATTGCAACCAGAACTTCTCCACCATTAATGACATCAGTCAAGAAAAGCTAGCATTCCTTACTTTCATTAGGCATGGACTGCTGATCCGACGGGCCGGCTTCATTCTCATTTACGGTGCAACTAGCCTTTCGACTGTTGTGTTGATCAACAGCAGGTTGGGATGCTTCCTCAGCCATCATCTCACGGTTGATACCGTGCTTTGCACAAAGTTCCTGCACCATTCTTTCTAAGGCAGCCAACTGTCGTTTCATGTAGGAGACTTCAGGATTCTCCCTCGATATATTCATGGCATTGTAGTATTGCGTCTGCGTGACAATTTTGACTGCCCACGAATATGACCGGAATGCTCGGCATTGCCCAAAGACTTGGTAAAAATGTCCTCTGTACCCACGGATTCGAAGCTGCCTTGCGTCTGTTGTTGTGTTAAATCATCCTATAACAAATACACAATACGTTATTGAGCCCGTAAACATAATGGAGACAATCGTAGCCGAATATCAAAAACATTTCGTATACTTACTATTGTCTCGCCAATAATTTTAACCGACGGATTCTTGTACTGTCCATCGGGTTTGAGACGCGTGTCCCGCCAAATAAAATGTCGGGCAGCATATTCCCCCGTCTTCTCGAACTGCAGTTTAGCAATTGAACATAATAAACATACATAAAATACGTAATGTGAATTAACCAATTATTGAGTTGAAGTTGTTTGGCAAAGTAATTAACGTACGATTTCTTGATCGCGTTTCCTATATCCGTCACGACCTGTCGTAGATCCGTATTTGCTCTTTTTCCTGATCTCAGTTCCTTGTTCGGAAAGCCGCTTGAAATCAGCCGTCCGTCGATACGTAATAAACCTTTCCCAATCGTCCTGGCTGATGGTTGGGTAATTTTGAACCACTCTGGCCGGTCGTTGTCAAACGGTTTCTTTGTGGATATGATCCCTAACAAAGGCTTGGTACAGATCATATCTGAAACCCTTCGCCGACTCCCCACATGACTTCAAAACCTGTTTTTTGTGCGATTCGTCAACAGTGAATGAAGTGACTACTTCCAACCACACTCGTTCGTTCCTCGGTTCCAAATCAGCACTTCTGAAGTCAGCAATCCAAATGGGAATGTGCTCCCGAGCAAGCACTCCAACCCAATTCTGTAATTCATCACCTCCCTTGCCTAATAGTTGCCCTTTCGCGTCAAAGGAACCGGAATTCTTTCTCCCCTCGTCCTAACAACGTGCACTCTTTTAAGGAGAGTTGCTCGTCTTTTTCCATCTTCATCAGCATTGAATCTTGGTGCGTTCGTTCGTCGTGGTTTCGCAGCTTGAGTTTGGGTTGAGCAATCCTCCTCGTGAGAGTTTGACATTGTTAATCAATCTGAAAAAAAACTGCAACACGAACCGTTATAAACAAAGCATCATTGACATTAAATCATTACAAAGGCCGTGGTTCTAAAACACATTATTATCCAAACATATAACGAACAAAAACATTTAACAAACAAAATCATGACCATTTAACCTTAAAATGCCCAAAGCCGAGCCAAACACATCCAATTTAAGGAACTCTAAAACTAAATATCAAACAAATTAAGAGGCATTTAATCAAACGTGTTATCAACCTAAGCCTTACCCAACTATTTAAAATAAACCTAAATGACTGAGACAATCAACAGCAAGAAATGAATATTTTCACAAACCACATTCATATGCTTTATGCTATAACAAACAGAAATTTCATTCCCTGAACTTGAAATTTAGACAAGCAATATAGAGTTCAACTTACCGGCGTGTAGAGCGTGGGCACGGGCAGATTGGTTTCTAGTCTGGGCCAACACAGGTTGTGGGCGGCCAGAGAAACTTGGAAATGACCGAAAAACCTTGGCGTTGGTGGAGGATTGAGAGAGGACTTGGGTGTCAGATGATTGTAAAAGACAGTCGATGGAGTCGGATGAGAGATTTTTTTTTTGGGCAAACTTGCGATTTGAGCAGTGAGTGAAAAGATGAGCAGAGGTTTCGAATGAAATGGGTTTGGGAAAAATGGCGTCTGTTTGGGTTTTATTAAATGCGGGAAAAATTTAACCTATTCTCAAAAATTTTAAAAGAACCGCCTTAAGCCTACCACGACGGTCTTTAAAAAACCGTTGTGGAAATAATTCAAATTTCGAGGCCTACCACGACGGTCTTTTGAGTCGACCGGCGTGGTAGACTTCATGGACAGATTCCACGACGGTTTTCTAATTGACCGTCGTGGTATAGAATTAAGGGGCCGCCTTAATCGAAAAGGGATATGTATATACCACGACGGTCTTCGAAAAAGACCGTCATGGTATCTTTAGATACCACGACGGTCTTTACTAGGACCTTCGTGATATGTGAGATACCACGACGGTCTTTGAAAAAGACCGTCGTGGTATCTTTCGAACATGCAAAATTTGTTTTCAATTTTATACCGTAATCCAGATAAGCGGCCAATCCTGATAGTTGTGTAATTATTCACCACTGTTGCTATATGCTTCCATACACTTTTGCATGTATAAATAATCAATGATACATATTTCTCGCGTAAATAAAAACCCGTATCGAAATGTTTACAACGTAAGAAATGTGAAATTGTATGTTAAGCAATTTTTCCCTTCTTTTTTTTGGGCTTCTCGACACATGTCCACTCGACGTCTGATCGAAGTAAGTGTGAAACATCGTCGTCAAAATCATCAATCTCATCCACCGGTGGCAAACCCTTTGTAAAAGGTGGAATGTCGGTGCAATCTTCAATATCTTCTTGGCCATCCCGGATTGATCTTGGCTTCATTGGTACAACCAAAGATAACTCTAAATTTGCAGGATCCGTTGTATAAAATACTTGTACCGCTTGTGATGCCATGATGAAAGGATCATTTTTGTAGCCCAATCGCCTAAAGTCCACTACTGTCACGCCGTTACTATCAACCTTAACATAATTATTGTCAGCCCACTTGCATTTAAATAGGGCTATTCGCAAGCCACAATAATCAAGTTCCCAAATATCTTCAATGAATCCAAAGTAATTCATGGAACTATATACCGGATTCTTGTCCTTTGCGGATGAAATATGCATAGACTCGGCCCGAAGTGTGACACCACTATTCTGTACGGGATGCTTCTCATCTCTTGCCCGAGTGTAGAAGGAGTGGCCATTCACCAAATACGATGTATATCTTGTGACTATCGATGATGGACCTCTGGATAGCTTCATTACGTCCTGTGAAATGCCTTGCTTCATATGCAAGTATTTTCTTATCCACTCCCGAAATGACCGATTCTGCTCTTCTTGAAACCACTTCTCACTTCTTATTTTTCTTGGATTCGCAACTCTTAATTCCGCCATATGGACTTGAAAGAAAGGCTCCATTTCCTTAGCATTGTGCAGAACATACAAACATGCTTTTTCCCATTCATCTTGATTTACCAGTGAATGAACGGCCGCAGAGAGTCCTTTCGATATAAATGGCCCGCTCGTTGGCAACCCTATCGGGGCCGCGTTGGACAAATACTCAGAACAAAATTCAACAGCTTCCTCGGATATGTAGTTTTCTACTATACAACCCTCCGGCCTATTTCGGTTCTTCACATATCCTTTCAAAACCTTCATGTACCTTTCAAAAGTATACATCCAGCTCAAATACACCGGGCCACATAACTTAACTTCCCGAAATAAGTGCACACAAAGATGGATCATTATATCAAAAAAGGATGGTGGAAAATACTTCTCAAGCAGGCACAAGGTCATAACCAATTCCGATTGTAGCGAATCTAACATCATTGGATCAATTACCTTGGAGCATATCGAATTGAAGAATGAGCATAACTTTGTAATTGTGTATCTCACATCTTTTGTTAGAACTCCCCGCAAAGCAAGTGGTAATAATTGTTGCATCAAGATATGACAATCATGTGATTTCATTCCAACGAGCCGCAAATCTTTCATCGAAACCAACCTTTTGAAGTTAGAAGAGTACCCACTCGGCACTTTCACGGATGCAAGCCACTCACAAAGCTTTCTCTTTTCGTGCCTAGATAATGTGTGCTTCGCCGGTGGTAAGTAAGTGCCGTTCGATCTTTTATCGGGGAGCAAATTCGGTCTAATCTTCATCTCTTTAAGGTCCAACCGTGCCTTTTCACCATCTTTAGTCTTATTTGGAATGTCAAGCAACGTGCCCACTATCGACTCACAGACGTTTTTCTCAATATGCATAACGTCTAAGCAATGCCGAACGTAAAGTGACTTCCAATATGGAAGTTCATAGAAAATTGACTTCTTCTTCCAAGGGCCATCGACAGCTGGATCCTTATGTTTTCTCTTTCCCAAAACTACCTTGACATCTTTAACCATCTCAAAAACATCTTCGCCAGTCAAAATCCGAGGAGCGATTCTTTCTTCGGTATTACCATCAAAAGCCTTCTTCTGTTTGCGATAGCGATGATTTTTCGGCAAGAACCTCCGATGACCAAGGTAAACGGTTTTCCTACCGTATTTCAACCTGATGGAAGATGTTTCCTTCATACAAATGGGACAACCTATAGAACTCTTCACAAGACAACCAGAGAGGTTGCCAAGTGCAGGAAAGTCATTAATTGACCAAATCAACATTGCGCGAAGATTGAACGTATCTTGACGGTAAGAATCTCTTACTTGTAAACCATCATCCCACAACCTGTTTAGGTCATCGATTAATGGTGCCAAGTAAACATCAATATCATTCCCTGGTTGTTGAGGGCCTGATATCAATAATGTCAACATCAAGAACTTCCGCTTCATGCAAACGTCTGGAGGGAGATTGTAGTTGACAAGTATGACTGGCCAGGTACTATGCCCACTACTCATGTTACTGTGTGAGTTTATTCCATCTGTCGACAAACCGAGACGTAAATTCCTTGGTTCTGCACTAAAGTCTGGATGATTGTCATCAAAGGTCTTCCATTGCGGTGCATCGGCCGGATGCCTAAGCTTGCCATCGTGTACACGTGTATCGTGATGCCATGTCAAACTCTTAGCATGTTTTGCATTACGGAATAAACGGCGGAAGCGTGGAGCTGGTGGAATGTACCATAACACCTTCACCGGCACTCCTTTACTACCATTCGATGGAATCTTGCCCTTCTTCCATCTTGACTCATTACAAACCGGACATTCATCTAAATCTTCATTTTCTTTCCGATAAAGTACGCAATCGTTTGGACAAGCATGTATCTTTTCGTATTCCATTCCCAACGTGCTCAAAGTCTTTTTCGCCTCATACATACTAGGTGGCACTTTGTTATCCGCCGGTAGAACATCTTTTAGAAAAGCTAAAAGAGTCGTGAAACTAGAATTCGTCCACCCTCCCGACGCTTTCATATTCCATAATTTAACCAATGCCCCTAATTTTGTATATTTTGTACACCCGACGTACAAGGGCGTTTCGGCATCATTAATCATTTCCTCAAATAACTCCGGACGGTGCACAAAGTTTTCTTCCAAATCATTTATCATATTGTATATAGATTCACCACCGTCTTCCTCAACAATCGGCTCCTTATCTTTAGTACTAGTCTAACTATACTTAAAACCGACGAAATCTTCACCATGTAAATACCATGTTTGGTAAGAACAAATAATCCCATAAGCAAGCAAATGCCCTCTAACATCATCAATTGAATGGGATCTATGATTACCACAAACTTGACACGGACACCGAATCTTATCGTCTTGCGTATGAGCTTTAGCAAATGACAAAAATTCTTCGACACCATCTTCATATGCTTTAGACAATCTATCAAACCACATCCATTTCCTATCCATGATTAGCGCGCAAATCCTAAATCAATCAATAAAAGTTCTCGATAAGTCAATATAAGGTGTGCATCTTTTTTAATTTTTGGCATAAATATCATTAATTGCATGTACTTAATTCATAGCTAGTTATATATAAAGACCCCGGCTCATGCATTAATTAAATCAACAATATATTTACTAAATTAAAACTCCAAAAAACATAACAAAACTAAAAGTACCATTATAAATTAAAAACCGGCCCGGGTTATTTAGCTTAAAAAAACAAACTATAAATACATCGTAATATATATGATTTATATATAAATAAATTTTTTTAATTATTTAACTAAAAATCCAAACTAATTTAAATAAAACCAAATTAAAAATACATTGATCGTCATGAGATCACTTAATTAATTAAACACTTTGCAGTATATAACGTATCAAAAGCAATCCAACAAATTTCAAATTAAAATTTACATAATCTGGCCGGGTTCGTAAATAAAAATATAATACAGAAGAAAACAACTTCCTTGTGTTTAGTTAATTTGTGTCATCATCACTTACAAAAACGACGGGAGAGCAGTAGAGGCGGTGGTTAGAATCCTTTGCGGTGTATGGAACTGTTGAAGGAGCGATCTGATATGATTTTGGTTCACGGCAGCAGCTCTACCAATGTGGAAAAAACAGGGCAACACTTTTTATATATGACTGAAAAAAAGTACGATGTTTCCACCACGCTTTTATGGAAACCGTCGTGTAAGAACGGGATTACACGACGGTTTTTAGACAACCGTCGTGTAATCTACGGAACTACCACGACGGTTGTATAGAACCGTCGTGTAATAATCGAGATATTCCACGACGGTTCCCATAAACTGTCGTGGAATATATACTTCCATGACGGTTTTACACAACCGTCGTGGAAATACAATATTCCACAACGGTTTTAAACAACCGTGGTGGAAATCTAATATTCCACGACGGTTTTCGGATGCCACTTTTCTGTTCCGTGTTTTTGCCATCGTTTCCACGACGGTTTTTAAAAAACGGTCGTCCAATCTCAGTCGTGGAAGCGACATTCTATAGTATATTACTTGTTAGTAAAATTTTGGCTTTTTATAACTTATTTCTTAAGTATGATTTAGATTTTGTAAAAAACTTAATTTTTTAGTATAATTTAGATTATTAATGACAATTATGACATTATTATGATAATTTATTTAATTTAATTTATTTGAATTGTTTTAATAGTTAGTTGCAAAGTTTAAATGTATATAAAATTGCTTTTTTTTTAATGATAATTATAATACTTTTTCGAATGTGGTATGTTTTTTTTTCCCCTCTTTATGATTACTATATCAATATGATGTTTTTTTTCCTTTATGATAATTATTATATCATCATGATGACTTTTTGATATTTTAAAATGGGGAAAGTCTGTGGTAAAGATCCTTTGATCCCCTTTTTTAAGCCGTTGAGATTTAGTCGAACGGTTGAAACATTGTTGGTGTATTATACTTATCATGCACCTTATCTCACATTAACCTTCCTACCTAAAGTCATCTCCGTCGCCCGTGACGAATGCCGTTGACCTAACCCTGACGACAGCGACCCACCTCTGATGCTAGCAACCTACCCCCGGCCCCAGCCCCGGTCGCCAGTGACTCCTTTTTTCTCTCTTCCCCTTTTTCTCTCTTCCCCTTCTTTCTCTCTTCCTCTCTTTCTCTTCCCCTTTTTCTCTCTTCTCCTGCGGCCCCCCACCCCTGGCCCCAGACTCAGCCGGCCCCCACCTAGCCCATGCCACCGCCACCCCCATCTCTCTCTCTCTTCCCCTTTCTCACTATCTTCCTCTCTCTCTTCGCCTTTCTCTCTCTTCTCCCGCGGCCCCCCAACCCCGGCCCCTCCCCCCCCCCACCGACCCTAGCCCCGGCCACCTCCCACCCAGCCCTGGCCCACGGCAACCCCCCTAGCCCACTCCAAGCCCCCCCTGGCGAAAGGGGAAGAGAGAGAGGGGGTGGGGGCGGCCGGGGCTGGGTGGGGGTGGCCTGGGTTGGGCCCGGTGGGGGGTGGGGCCAGAGGTGGGGGGCCACGGGAGAAGAGAGAGAGAGAAGAGAAGATAGATAAATTGGAAGAGAGAGAGAGAGGGGGGTCATCGGCGGCAAGGGTTGGGTGGGGGCGGCCGGGGCTGGGCCGGGGGGCCGGGGGTGGGGGGCCTTGGGAGAAGAAAGAGAAAGGGGAAGAGAGAGAGAGAGGAAGAGAGAGACAAGAGAAGAGAGAGAAAGGGGAAGAGAGAGAAAGAGGGGGTCGCCGGTGGCTAGGGCTGGGGCCGGTGGTGGGGGAGCCGGGGGTGGGTCGCTGGCGTCGAGGATGGGTCGCCGGCGTCAGTCGCACTTAAATCTTTTATCCTATTAAATCTTTTTAAATTATAAATTAAATACATTAACACATTATCTTGGGCGGATAGTGGGAAGGTCACCGGCGACGTAGAAGGCTTTGGGTGGGAAGGTTAATGTGAGGTAAGGTACATGACATGTATGATACACCAACAATGTTTCAATCACTCGATTAAATATCAATGGCCTAAAAAAGGGATTTACCGGCCTAAAAAGTTTGACTAAAAAAGGAGATTAGTAAAATACATGTATCTTAGGAATTTGAACTAAATAACTGAATTAATATCTTGACTGCACTATGATAAAATTAGATAGATTGGACAAAATTAATTATTTCTCTATTAAAGGGCCTCAATAAAAAAAAAACTACATTACACTAAGCCTAACAGTATCAATTTCTAAAAAAATATTTTAGGAAAATTAGAGTGGGTGGCCTATATTTTTCAAAAACCGTCGTGGTAGGGTCAAAAAAATAAATTTTTTTTTTATTTTTTGCCTTTACCACGACAGTTTTTGGAACCCCAAAAACCATCGTGACAAGGTCTAATGGAAAAAAAATTTCAGAAATTGTTTTTTAATTTTAATGTACCACGACAGTTTCTGTTGGAAACCGTAATGGTATTTTAACATACCATGATGGTTTCCCAGAAAAACCATTGTGGTATGTGAAAACATGAGAATTTTGAAAATTTTTGAATAAAATTCAACTTTTGGAGCACATATTAAAACCCAAAAACCCACCCCATAACCAAAGCTACCCAATTTCCTCGCTCCATTTCTCTCTCTCCGCTCCTTCCCTACTCAAAATTTACAAAAACTCCCTCCACGCTTCCTCCGCCCAATTTCTCCCTCAAAACTCCCTCCACCCAATTTTTCTCTCTCCGTTTCCTCCTTCCACGCCCACACCCTCCGTTTTTCCCTCTCTCTCTCTCGCCACCCACGCTGCCCTTCCTCCATTTTTCTCTCTATCTCTTGCCGCCCACTCCGCCCACGCCCCCACTCTGCCTTCAGCGCCCACGCGGCCAACGTCGCCACGCCCCCACTCTGCCCACACCACTACTCCGCCCACTCGGTGCCCACGTGGCCCACACCCCCACTTCGCCCATGCCCATGCCTGAACTTCGCCTATGCCCCCATGCGGCCCACGTGGCCTGCACTCCGCCTTCCGCCATGCCCACGCTTGACAAGCTAGTAAGTTGCTTAGGTAAGGCAAGGATTTAGGAATTTTTCGTCCAAAATGTTGATTTTGTTTGACATGGTTGTTGATTATGAATTTTCCGTCCAACATCCAATATGTTCCGTCCAAAATATTGATTTTATAGACTGTTGAGTTACGAATATTCTGTACCAAAATGCCAAAATCCGTTCCGTAATTTTTGGTGATTGTTGATTGTGGTTGAATTAGTTTTAGATTGAATTAATTTGGTTGGGTAAGGCACGTATTTGGAAGTTTTCCGAAAAAAAGTATTGATTTTGTTAGTTAAATGTTTGCATATTACATGTTCGTTAAAATGCCTATTTGAGTGAGAACTAGTTTTTGATTGAATTAAATTGGTTGGGTTAGGCATCGATTTGGGAATTTTCCAGAAAAAAATGATGATTTTATGACTTAAATATTTACATATTACATGTTCGATGCAATGCCTCTTTGATTAGCTTGTATGTCATTTCGTTAAGTAAAGTTTTTGTTTAGCTTCTTGATTTACAACGATTTAATGTATGCTTTCGTGTGCTTTTTATGCTTTTCAGTGCCATGATTTTGTAATGATTTAATGACAAAAGATTTTTTTTAAAATTTTTTTTAACGTGTTTCGATGTGGAGATGCTTTAGATTGATTTAAAATGTCACAAGATCATGAGAAGGAATGCTCAATTCAAACTTAAATTGAAAAATCACGATGAACCAACTCACCTAGATTCAATCCCGATGAAGATGGTAAATGAAGAGCAACTCATATGAGAAGAGTCCACCTTGTTAGTATAAAGAGAGAACGAATAGAAGTTTTCTTCACGCGACCATTTGGGAAGGAAGGAGATGAATTACTGAGTTGGATTAGAGTGCTTGCTCGAGAGCACATTCCCATTAGGATATCTGACTTTAGAAGTTCCGATTTAGTCCCAAGGAAAGAAAGAGTGTGGGTGGAAATTGTAACTTCTTTCACTGTGGAGCCATCGTTTAAAAAACAAGCTTTAAAGTTGTAAGAACCCGAAATTGTGATGAACCTATGATTTCCTTTTAGATAAGGAAAATCCAAGTTTGAATCTTGTATGTCGATATGAAACTCATAATCTGAGTTGAATATCAGTATATGTTTGAGTTCTCGTATAATTAGCTACGAGACTCAATAATAGTTTGCTTAGTCAAGCATGAGGCCTGTTGAGAAAAAAGGCATAATAGGAATTTATGATTTTATACCGGTCAAAGTTTGACCAGGTTGACTTTATGTTTGACTGAGTCGGTACTGCAGTGTAATTAACAGTATGGAAATTATACTACGGAAAACCGTCATTCCGGACAAATGAACTAGAATAAGTTATGAGACCACCCTAGAAAAATCAAGCACAATATTTAGAGTAATAAGGACTAAATAGTTTCAAGTCCTAAGAAAATCCGATACGCAGTCCAATTTTATGCAGATGAATTCTAGATTATAGTCCAGTATGACAATACTGTTTTTGGTGAAAAACAGTATTGATATTATTTAAGTTAGTAAGGAAATGGACTGCCTGAGTATATTAATGGATTTTTAGAATCAAGTGGATAATTATGCAAGAGTTGGAAGACAAGTGGATCCACCATAGTCGGCCTCCTTCAGGGACTAAATTGCAAATATTTATCCGTAGGGGCCAAAGTGTAATTTTTAGAAAAGTAAGTAATGATGGATAAGTATGTAATTATGGAATTATGGAATTTCCTAACCAAGACTCCAACTAGGCCAAAGATTGGTTACAAGCTTGGTTACATTGGAATAAGGAATTAAGCTAGAGATAAGCTTGGAAAGATATTTTTCTTGGCTTCCACACTAGAATGGCTGGTTCTCTTTATGGCTTGGAAAGCAAGCAATTGGTAAGATGATGTCAACAAGTGATGTCATCAAGGTGATGTCAACAAGTGATGTCACTAAGGTGATGTAAGTAAGATTTGGTGAGCAAGGAACTTGCCCACCAAGGCTCCCTTATGGCCGGCCACCTAGGAGGGGTGATGAGCAAATATTTTGCTCTTAAACCCTAATATGCAATTTTAGAAACTATACTTTTCACCTATAAATAGGTGAAGTTGGTTCACATTTTTTGAGAAAATTTTGTGACCTTACTAAAACTATGTCTACTTTTCCTCTCACTCTCTCTCCCCCCTCAAGAAAGCCTAACCTCAAAGAGAAAGAAAAAATATATATAGAGATAAAACCAAGCTAGTAGTGGTCAGATTTTTGGAGGACCAAGCTAGAACATAGTTTGTCTCCAAGAGCTAGAGGTAACCCTCTCAAAACCCTAAACTTTTTATAGAGTTTTGAGCAAAGTTTTAGGCTTGGATAAGCTCACCAAATTATGTTCATGCTGTAGTTAAGTTTACTAGTATGTGCTTGATTAGGGTTTGGTGGTCTCTAATTATATTTTGGTGCATGGTTATGATCATATGTGTTAGAGATTATATGGGTTTTGAGTATGCCTAATATATGTTTGTTATATGTTCCCATCGGGTTTTCATAATATTAGTATTACATTGCATGCTTGACGTAGGCTCACGGTTGCGACTGTTTGAGGTAGTGTGTGCGTAATTTTAGATAAGAACCATCCTAAACCAAAACAGCCAGTCTCGGATCAAGACTGAGCAGTATTCTGGAAATGGTAATTTGAGGCCCTTAGAGGCCGAATTTGAAGAAACTCAAAACTACAAAATTGTAGAAAATGGAAAATCCTAGGGGGATATTGGACAGTTTTTAAAAATAAGGCTCCAAAGCCCTCTATTTTTATGAAAACCCGAGCCTGGTCAGCCTGACCCAGTGTGCACGACCAGGCAGGTTCAATAAGAAAAATGGACAGGTTAAATGCAAAACTGGATTTTGAGTAAAACACAAAAATTGTAGTATTATTCAAGATCTACAACTTTTATGAAGGAAGTTTTCTCAAATTCTAAGAATATTTTAAAGTAAAATTAGATTCCCAAAACTGTGCAGGAAACAGAAATTCCAGCACAAGATTTTTAGAAAAACAGTGCATAAGCAGGAAATTCCTGCACATGCACTGATAAATGAAATTAAGAAACTGCTTTCAAAGTTTATGGGACTTTTTTAAGCAGTTTAAGAAAAGGATTAAAATTTATCAACTAAGGAATGAAATAAGCTAAGTCCTATGGTAAACAACTATACGACAAACAGTAACCGGGTAGGTTACCTAATTTTATTAGGCCAAATAATTTAGGTTACTTATAGTAACCACATGAGATACCCAAGATAGTGGGTTGGGCCTTAATAAGATTAGTAACCTAATAAGATATTCGGCCATGAGCCCTAGGGTTACGACGAGTAACCTAACGAGATATCATAAGTTGTTGTAGGGGGGACATATAATATAACTAAGGCTACTCATAAATGTTGGTTAGGACACCAACATTTAATGATTATGATTATAGTAAGATAAAAGATGTATAACTTTTATCTTACACCCTGTTTGGAAATAGAAGTATGAACTGTTGTCGTGCCATGTTTGGACGATAAACCAAGAGCATAGAACGACAGGTAAGTACAACTCCGCCTACAGCATGGGCAAAATGGTTTTTTTACATGACATGTTTTTCAAGAACTCATGTATTGATGTACATGATTTACTTATGTTATATGTTATGGTTTATGTTATGATGTTTATGTTATGATGCTATGTTATGATGCTATGTTATGAGGGTTATGTTATGGTTTGTTAGTATGTTATGTTATATGTTTTAATATAGTGACATCATGCAGCATGCTCACTAATATTAAAGCACATGGTAAGAACACGTTTTAAGTTATAGATAAGACAAGCTAAGGTCATTATGTCGAACCGACTTGCCACGAGGGCAGGTTTAAACGGTTTAGTCTATGGTTTGAGTTAAATTAGATTGGTTGCTCCAATCACTCCATGTTTAATAGTTTGTTTCATGGTTTGAGTTGGATTGGACTGGCCGCCTCCAGCTATTCTATAGCTATATACCACGGTACGTGCACACATGACATGTAAGGGACATAATCAAGATAACATATGAAAGTATAATTGATTTATAAGAAAACATAATCGGTTCATGCATTCGTTTATTAAAATGTTTTGCGGATTGAATATTGTACTTACTGGGCATTACGTTGATGCTATAGGTTAGCAACCTACCGGCAATACTTGATGCAAGGCTGTGGAGGCTGGCGCTACAGACTGTGAAATGTGGGGTTGGACACCGCCACGGATTTTGAAAAATTATGTTATGTAAAATATGCTTGTAAAATATATTTGTTAAATATGTTTATGTTATATTACGTTATAGTAACTGATGACATGTGTAAGGAAAAGTTTTTAAGTATGACGGCAAGCAAGTTGCCTCGTGTAGTACCTACCCGTATTAGGTTGGGTTAGTCCACGGTTTGAATATGATAGCTTTCAATGTAGTAATGAAAGCTTGGTACTCGAGTGAGTACATATGAGTAAGTATGAGTATAAGTATGTATGAGGATAAGTTGAGTTTCAAATAAAGTTTTAAGAAAAAAAAAATTTTTTTTACTCTGGAGTTTTCAGTAAGTTTAAAATATGTGAACTAAGAAGTAAGTTAAGTAAGTAAAGTAACGGCCCACGTTTACGAAGTCGGGCCTACGTAGATGGCCGGGACGTTACAGAGATGGTATCAGAGACGGTGTCCTATCAACCAGTTTCATAGTTCTGCCACCGGAGCCACAGTTTTGTAAGTAAGTTTTCTTACTCTAGTTTAGGTATAGTAACTATGTGAGGTTATAGTATTGGAATAGTAAAGGCATGAACCTGGTGTTAAACCCGGGTATGATTGAAGAGGACCGAAAGGCTTCGTTGGCATTTTAGGGAATGGAGTCACGCATCTTCGATGGGACTCAGGAAACGGCTGTATTTGCTGTGTGGCTGCACGATATGGAGACGATACGTCAGTTATGTTGTAGCTTGGTGCATTTATCCCAATGAGTCTATGGACTATTATAGACAGTAGATCAGAGTTGCGCAGCGGAAGCGTGATGAATAAGCTGAGCTTACGATATGATATGATGAGATCATGATGAATCCTAGTATGATATGATAAGTTATGATGTTTCTATGATATGGTATGCTAAGATATGAAGGAAAGAATAGGTATTAGAAATGTTAGGAACTAGAATTAGAAGATGGTTTGCCGTGTGTACGACCAAACCAATTTCTGCAAGAGCTTAATCTTGCAACTATAGTAGCTAAGTTATGATAATAATTGCTAGAGTAGCAAAAAGAAATGAATAGACTTCAAGATTAGATAGCCTATCGCCTTACCTTAGTAGGGTGATAATCAGGAATTGTTTTTAAGAAATAAGCTAGATGCTATAGAACTTGAGTTTCATGTTTGTGAAACTTTTGCTAGTAAAAGTAATTGTAGATATGGAAAAATATTTGGTAGTGCCTTGACTCGGTGGTAATATCAAGACAATGCACAAACAATAAGTTGGATATATGAAGGATATCAGTATGACGATGAAATTAAGGATATGATCCTTTAGTAAGGGAAATTATGAAATGATGGGAAGTTTTAGACATTCCTAAGGATTACGATTTTATGCTATGAAGGAAATGCTAGAAGCAATGAGAGAAGCTTCTATCATCTAGCAAGTAGCTAGTTGATATGATATAAGTATACCTTCTATTGCATCACTCGAACGATATTATGTTTTTTCAAATATTAACTTTGAAAAGATTCAAAGTAAATGTTTTTATAAAAGATGCTTAAATCTTGAGCTCATGCTTAATAGAACTCCTCATTTTATGTAAGACAGCCGAATCCTTGAGGAGGAAATTCCAAGATAGGGGCTATTATGAACAGTAAAGGTTCCGAGATAGGAGCCGTTAAATGGCCGAATCCTTGAGGAAGCGAGTTCCAAGATAGGGGCCATAGGCCGAATCCTTGAGGGATGAGTTCCAAGAAAGGGACAAGTTCCAAGAAAGGGGCCATTAAGAGAAGTAAAGGGTTCTAATAGCATAAGATCAAGGTTCAAGAAAGAAGCTATTTTACGATATGCTTTCCAAGTGTGGAAAGTTATATAGTATGAAATACTTTTCAGGTATGCAAAAGTTATATGATATGATATGTTTTTCAAACATGGCAAGTTATATGATGTACTTGCTCAGCTTTTTATGTAGATAGTTCTTGTGATGCAATATGAAAGGAAAGTATGATAACATGAAAGTTTGTAAGTAAGGAAGTATGCAGTACGAAAGGAAAGTATGATAATATGTAAAAAAAGTAAGAAATTATGCAGTATGAAAGTAAGATAGTATGAAGTAAGAATGTATGAAAGTATGTATGAAGGAATGAAAGTATGATGATAGGATATGAAAGTAAGATTATGGTTCTATATAAGAGACATGATCCCATTAAAGTATTAAAATAGGAATATGAACAAACCATTATGAATTTGTGGTGAATTTTAAGAAAAGCCACTTAGAAGTATACGAATTTTTGAGGACGAAAATTTCTTTAAGAATGGTAGAATGTAAGAATCCGATATTGTGATGAACCTATGATTTCCTTTTAAATAAGGAAAATCCAAGTTTGAATCTTGTATGTCGATATGAAACTCATAATCTGAGTTGAATATCAGTATATGTTTGAGTTCTCGTATAATTAGCTACGATACTCAATAATAGTTTGCTTAGTCAAGCATGAGGCCTTTTGAGAAAAAGGACATAATAGGAATTTATGATTTTATACCGATCAAAGTTTGACCAGGTTGACTTTATGTTTGGCTGAGGTGATACTGCAGTGTAATTAACAGTATGGAAATTATACTGCGGAAAACCGTCATTACGGACGAATGAACTAGAATAAGCTATGAGATCACCCTTGAAAAATCAAGCACAATATTTAGAGTAATAAGGACTAAATAGTTTCAAGTCCTAAGAAAATCCGATACGCAGTCCACTTTTATGCAGATGAATTATGGACTGTAGTCCAGTATGACAATACTGTTTTTGGTGAAAAACATTATTGATATTATTTAAGTTAGTAAGGAAATGGACTGCCTGAGTATATTAATGGATTTTTAGAATCAAGTGGATAATTATACAAGAGTTGGAAGCTAAGTAGATCCACCATAGTCGGCCACTTTCAGGGACTAAATTGCAAATATTTTTGTCCGTAGGGGCCAAAGTGTTATTTTTAGAAAAGTAAGTAATGATGGATAAGTATGGAATTATGCATTTATGGAATTTCCTAACCAAGACTCCAACTAGGCCAAAGATTGGTTACAAGCTTGGTTACATTGGAACAAGGAATTAAGCTAGAGATAAGCTTGGGAAGATATTTTTCTTGGCTTCCACACTAGAATGGCCGGTTCTCCTTGTGGCTTGGAAAGCAAGCAATTGGTAAAGTGATGTCATCAAGGTGATGTCATCAAGGTGATGTCAGCAAGTGATGTTACTAAGGTGATGTAAGCAAGATTTGGTGAGTAAGTAACTTGCCCACCAAGGCTTCCTTATGGCCGGCCACCTAGGAGGGGTGATGAGCAAATATTTTGCTCTTAAATCCTAATATGCAATTTTAGAAACTATACTTTTCACCTTTAAATAGGTGAGGTTGGTTCAAATTTTTTGAGCAAATTTTGTGATCTTACCAAAACTATGTTCAATTTTCCTCTCACTCTCTCTCCCCCCTCAAGAAAGCCGAACCTCAAAGTGAAAGAAAAAAAAATATAGAGAGAAAACCAAGCTAGTAGTGGTCGGATTTTTGGAGGACCCAGCTAGTACATAGTTTGTCTCCAAGAGCTAGAGGTAACCCTCTCAAAATCCTAAGCTTTTTATTGAGTTTTGAGCAAAGTTTTAGGCTTGGATAAGCTCACCAAATTATGTTCATGCTGTAGTTAAGTTTACTAGTATGTGCTTGATTAGGGTTTGGTGGTCTCTAATTATGTTTGGGTGTATGGTTATGATCATATGTGTTAGAGATTATATGGATTTTTAGTATGCCTACTATATGTTTGTTATATGTTGCCATAGGTTTAAGAATGAATGTATGATCATGATAACATTAGTATTATGCTGCATGCTTGATGTAGGCTCATGGTTGCGGTAGTGTGTGCAAAATTTTATGTAAGAACCAAACTAAACCAATACTGCCAGTCTCGGGTCAAGACTGGGTAGTATTCTGGAAATGATAATTTGAGGCCCTTAAAGGCTGAATTTGAAGAAACTCAAAACTACAAAGTTGTAGAAAGTAGAAAATCCTAAGGGGACTCATGAACGGTTTTTAAAAATAAGGCTCCAAAGCCCTCTGTTTTTATGAAAACCCGGGCCTGGTCAGCCTGACCCAGTGTGCACGACCAGGCAGGTTCAACAAGAAAAATGGACAGGTTAAATGAAAAACTAGATTTTGAGTAAAACATAAAAGTTGTAGTATTATTCAAGATCTACAACTTTTATGAAGGAAGTTTTCCCAAATTCTAAGCATATTTTAAAGTAAAATTAGATTCCCAAAACTATGCAGGAAACAGAAATTCCAGCACAGGATTTTTAGAAAAACAGTGCATAAGCATGAAATTCCTGCACATGCACTGATAAATGAAATTAAGATATTGTTTTCAAAGTTTATGGGACTATTTTAAGTAGTTTAAGAAAAGGGTTAAAATTTATCAACCAAGGAATGAAATAAGCTAAGTCCTATGGTAAACAACTATATGACAAACAGTAACCGGGTAGGTTACCTAATTTTATTGGGCTAAAAAATTTAGGTTACTTATAGTAACCATATGAGATACCCAAGATAGTAGGTTGGGCCTTAATAAGATTAGTAACCTAATAAGATATTGGGCCATGAGCCCTAGGATTACGACGAGTAACCTAACGAGATATCATAAGTTGTTGTAGGGGGGACATATAATATAACTAAGGCTACTCATAAATGTTGGTTAGGATACCAATATTTAATGATTATGATTATGGTAAGATAAAAGATGTATAACTTTTATCTTACACCCTGTTTGGAAACAGGAGTATGAATTGTTGTCGTGCCATGTTTGGACGATAAACCAAGAGTATAGGACGACAGGTAAGTACAACTTTGGCTATAGCATGGGCAAAATGTTTTCTTTACATGACATATTTTTCAAGAACTCATATATTGATGTACATAATTTACATATGTTATGATGTTTATGTTATGATGCTATGTTATGAGGGTTATGTTATAGTGTTTATGTTATGGTTTGTTAGTATGTTATGTTATATGTTTTAATATAGTGACATCATGCAGCATGCTCACTAATATTAAACCACATGGTAAGAACACGTTTTAAGTTATAAATAAGACAAGCTAAGGTCATTATGTCATACCGACTTGCCACGAGGGCGGGTTTAAATGGTTTAGTCTATGGTTTGAGTTAAATTGGATTTGCTGCCCCAATCACTTCATGTTAAACAGTTTGTTTCATGGTTTGAGTTGGATTGGACTGGCTGCCTCCAACCATTCCATAGCTATGTACCACGGTACGTGCACACATGACATGTAAGGGACAGAATCAAGATAATATATGAAAGTATAATTGATTCATAAGAAAGCATAATCGGTTTATGTATTCGTTTATTAAAATGTTTTGCGGATTGAATGTTGTACTTACTGGGCATAAGCTCATTACTTACGTTCATGCTGTAGGTTAGCAACCTACCGGCAATACTTGATGCAAGGCTGTGGAGGCTGGTGCTACAGTCTGTGAAATGTGGGATGGACACCGCCACGGATGTTGAAAAATTATGCTATGTAAAATATGTTTATAAAATGTGTTTATGTTATGTTACATTATAGTAAGTGATGACATGTGTAAGGAAAAGTTTTTAAGTGTGACGGCAAGCAAGTTGCCTCATGTAGTACCGACCCGTATTAGGTCGGGTTAGTCCACGGTTTGAATATGATAGCTTTCAATATAGTAATGAAAGCTCGGTACTCGAGTGAGTACATATGAGTAAGTATGAGTATAAGTATGTATGAGGATAAGTTGAGTTTCAAATAAAGTTTTAAGAAAAAAAAATTTTTTTTTACTCTGGAGTTTTCAGTAAGTTTAAAGTATGTGAACTAAGAAGTAAGTTAAGTAAGTAAAGTAACGGGCCACGTCTATGTAGTCGGCCCTACGTAGATGGCCGGGACGTTATAAAAGTCATGTGCAGAGTCAGCAAAAAATTTTAGATACGATCTTTACTAAGCTTTTTTCAGGGATCATATTGATGAAGAAAATGTGTGGCAACGACCGCCAAAAGTAGTTAACAATTACCCCACCATCGGCCAGGATGATTGGGAAAAATTCATTGAGTATCGACGTACCCCAGAATTTAAAAGACTATCCGAACAAGGAAGTGAGATAAGAAAGAAAAGCAAATACGGATCAACCAGGGACCGAGACGGATATAAGAAACATGTCCAAGCTCATGTACGTGAATTTACTTGGAAAAAATGTGTAAATGGTATGTTGTACTTCCAATTTCTTCCTTTATATTTACTAATGTTAATTATTAAACTGCAGCTCGAGAAGACAGGAAAATAGGCAAAGCGGCATACTAGGTGGCTGGACATGCACATCAGGCCCGATGGAGAGTTTAAGAATGAAGTATTTAAAATTATTACTGATACAATAGTAAGTTTTCGAATCCATTTAAAATATATTCATCCCGTACATTCTTTTATGTTTATGAGTTCATAACATATTCTCTAATTGTTACAGGATAACTTCAGTGAACAAGAGACACAATGAAGTTTCGAATCTGTGGGGACAAATGACATATTGACCAAGGCATTAGGCAATGCTGAGCATTTAGGTCGGATTCGAGGTCAATCTAAGTTTGTCAAGCAGTCGTAATACTTCAACCTTTTGCAAAGTTCGAGGGAAAATGCTGAAGTCTCGGATATAAAATGGCAGCTTGCCGTATTGGCAAGAATCATATAGGAACTTTGTGCGAAGCACAGTATCAACTGAGAGACTATGGCTGAGGAGATAACTACACCGACTGTTGATCAACACAACAGCTTCAAGGCTAGTTGCACTCTGAATGAAAAAGAAGTTGGGCTGTTGGATCCGCAGCCCATGCCAAATGCAAGTAAGGAATGCCAGCTTTTTCTTCCTTATTTAGTTAACGGAGGAGATGTGCTTGTTGCAATCGGCAGGGCATACATGGACTGTGTTCCAACCGACACAATCCATTGGATTAATTTAGGTGAGGAGAATGTACGAGTGATAATTACATTCCCAAAACTAAAACGTGCACTCCTACCTAGTCCGACGAATGAAGCTACATGTATTGAAGAAGCTGCCGGTGGGTTTGTTACTTGGCCGAAAAGATTAGTCATCGTTCAAACAAGTTTGAGTCAAGTAAGTCAAGGTCCCAGTCATGCTCCTGACCGAGAACCTGAGGGAAGCAAATGAACCAAAAAGAGAGTAGGGAGGAAGAAAATACAGTCACAACCGGAGGCACAACAACTACCGACACAACAAGAACTACCTTTGTTCGACTTTAGTCAAATTCCCTTCGAATTGAGACCTTTGGCATATTATGCATAAAGTTCCATGCGTGACGGTACCCAAATAGTGTGCCCACAACAACAGTTCGTCGTTAGTGATGACATGCCCATATATATTGGGTTTGAAGATATATATCATTTTATAATATTTAAAGAAATTAGTGCAAATAACATAATGGTTTACATCATGTAATACATTTATCCTTAAAAAATTTAATTATTTATCCATCTTAATCTTATATATGTTGTTTTTGCGTAATAAGTGTGCCTAATTATTTTACAGATACTTAGCAAATTGTTGTGCAAGAGTAAGTATGGATCAATGGTTCGAGTTTATTTCTCCAGTCCTTGTCTCACCAGTTCAATAAAATGTAGATCGAGCCGCTTACGCTCGAGAGAGGACCGAAAATAATCTACAGATCTTAAGAAATGCACCAAAGGGAAAGCTGTTTCTCATGCTATATAATAGCAGCCAATATTGGATCTTGGCAGTTATTGATCCATGGGATGACTTGGTCCTATATTTTAATTATCTAGGAAACGAATCGGATGATGATTTTAAAGACCTAATTACGATGTAAGTATTCTTTCAAGCTCGTATCTCTGATTAGACATATAATAATTGTTGTTGTAATTGTTTTGAAATTTGTCAAATTGTTAGGGCACTTAATAGTTGGAAATTGTTAGTGGGAAGAGGAATAAGACAGCGACGCAACTGCCAGACGTTGATTAATACTGTTCGATGTCCAATACAGGAAGGTTATGTAGAATGCGGTTATTTTATGTTAGCTTTCATGCGAGAAATAACCTTTACTGTTGATGCACTAGCCGTCCTTCAAACCAAGGATTTTTATACTGATGCTGACATGAGTTTGGTTAGGCAAGAGTGGGCTACATTTGTCATGCGGTTTATATAATATTGACTAAAAACAATATATAAATTTTGTACTCTCGTTATATTAATTATTGTACATTGTGATCCAAGTAATTACAAATTATTTATCATTTTATTCTTAGCTATGTAATAATGATAACACATGGGATTTGACACCCGTGGGAAATGAAACGAATTCAGAAATTTTTTGTTGTTGTTACCTACCATGACGGTTTCCCTGCCACGACGGTTTCTTAAGGAAACCATCGTGGTAGGTTTCCTTACCACGATTGTTTTTTATGTAAAACCGGGGGAAACTGTCGTGGCAGCTCATGGTAGATTCTCCTACCACGACGATTTCCTTAAGAAATCGTCGTGGTAGGTTTCCTTACCACGATGGTTTTTAATGTAAAACCATTGTTGTGTGTTCTTAAATGTAACGTTCCAACCTAGGTAGGGCTGTTACCATACAACTTGAACATACATAACTGCTTAAACCTACTTGGAAAATTGAGAATAAAATTTGTTTTTTTTTAAACTTACATATAAAAATAGGGTTGCTCATATGGTAAACTTATTATGTGTACATACTGAGATGAAAACATACATAATTCTTACAAATTGTTTGAGTTTTTAAATCCTCATATTTTTGTACAACGTAACTTACTTTAATATATATATATATATATATATTTTAAACTTAATAGAACTTGCGGAAAAATTTGCGTAGTGGTATCCCACACTGCCCTTCACCCTCCACATCGTCCACCTGGCCCACCAATTAAGCTGCAGGCCTCTTACCTACAATATGAAATATACTGATGAGCTTTCGCTCAGCAAGTACAAACATAATTCTCACAAAACGTAATAAATATCGTGCAACTTATGCATGAATCAATTATGAATCTTTTATGACCAATTATTGACTTGAACTTATTATCTTGCTTAACATATGGGCCCCTTGTGTACATACCAAAAGCGCGCAATCCTTAAAACGTCAGGGTTTGCAAGGCCCTTAACAATTCTGGAAAACATAAACATAACCCTTCACGCATCAACGGAAGGTTGATTATAATTATACCCTCACGCATCAACGAGAGGTTGATAATTATAAACTTAAACTTGAAACATACATGATCCTCCCGCATCAACAGGAGGTTGGTACGATACTTTACTTATCTTGGTTTAGTCTTAGTCTTGTTATATTTCCAAGACTAAGAATCTTTACGTGTGATCTTACTAGTCATGATGCACATGAGACTAGACATGGCATAACCATAAATTCATAGCATAACTTGATATATCATGGCTCAACATGACTTAACATAGCTTAACAGGTCTTAACATAATATAACATGACTTATCGTATCATAACATGGCATGATATAGCATAACTTGGCATAACATTGCTGAAATCATGTCATATACTTGAAAATAGCTTACTATTTTTCATATTGCAGGTGAGGTTTGTACTTACCTCGTCTACTATGTCCGCTAATGTGTCGCTCCAAATCCGGACACAACAGCAGGTTATCTCCTGCTGTAATAAAGGACATAGGTAAGGATTAAAAATGTTGGGGATCTAACCAACATTTATGCATAACCTTAGTTATATGTCCCCCATACATGATATCTTACTTGGTTACAACAAGTAACCCTAGGTCTTAGTCCATTTTTAAACTTGGTATCTTGTTGGGCTACATTGGGTAACCCCGGGTTTTGGCCCAGTCTAATAACCTGGGTATCCTTCCAGATTTAAGTTGGTCATCATCTAGTCTCCATATCTTGGGTCCAAAATTTATTGTGACTTTTCTTTGGAAAAACTTAACATTTTATGTCCTTTTAATACAAAAATCCTTTGTTCAACTTATGAAAAATTATAACTCTTGAGTAGGATTTGTAAAATCATTAAGTATTGAAAACTACCCTTGGAACAGCTTTCCACAGTCAAATCATCAGTGTATGTGCAGGAATATCCTTTTTCTGCACTGTTTTAGAAAATCCTGAGCAGGAATTTCTTATTTCCTGCACAGTTTTAGAAATCCAATGGTATTTAAAAATATGGGTCGAATCTGAAAAAAGTTTTCTTCATAAAAGTTTTAGATCTTGAAAAATCTTACAACTTTCATGTTTTACTCAAAACCCAGTTCGGATTCTATCCTACTCTTATCTCCTGTTGAACCTACCTGGCCGTGCATGAAGCCTGGGCACAGTCAGGCTCGGATTTTTGTAAAAACCGAGGCCGTTGGAGCCTTACTTTGCCAAACAGTCCATGTCACCCACTAGAAAAAAACCTTTCTCTACAACTTTCATGTTTTAAGTTTTCTCAAATTCGGCCTCAAAGGGCCTCAAAACCGGCTTTCCATAAAACTGGCCAGTTTGTACCCGAACTGGCAGTTTTCTTGTGTTAGGTTGGTTTTACGTCCTAATCGCGTAATCTAACTCGACCAGTCACCGCGGGAGCCTAAGATCACAGATGCAGTACTTTCTAACGTACCATCCCATCATTCACATAATCATACATTCACATTCAACATACTTAAGCATTTGGGAATATACAACCATGCAAACGCTAATTTTCATGCAACCAATCTCATAAGCATGCATACTTTGAAATTTAAAACCACCTAAGCACCAATATCAAGCACAACCCTAAAATTCTAAACTAGGGCATGAAAATTAAATTGAGCTTAAGCTTTTACAAACCAAGGCTTGAAATACACTTAAATTCCAAATTGAAACTTGAATTGAAAAGCCTAGAATCCAAAGAGGCTTACCTTACTCAATTCAAGAGATTGGCTCAACTTTTCCCCTTTTCTTTAGCACTTCCATAACCGGCCTTCTCCTTCAAATGGGTTCCAAAATTTTTTCAACCTTTGCTTGTGGTTCTTAGCTCAAAATCCGACCACCCCCTTGCACCTATTTCCTTACTCTACTTTTTTTTTTCTTCCTTATTGGGTTCGGATTTTTGAGAGGAATTGGGTGAAGAAATTTTTTAGCATAGTTTTGGGGAGTTTTCCAATTTTTTTTTGAAGCAAAATCCGCCCCCCCCCCCCCCCCCCTTGGACCTATTTATAGGTGAAAAATCATTTAATTTTTGGATTTATTTTTAATCCAAACTTTGCTAAGAAACCCTTAAAGCACAAATATTTGCTAACAAGTCCTTTAAGAATTTGCACAAAAATCCTCTTAGGTGGCCGGCCACATGGTTCTAGAGCCATCCAAAAAATTTTCCAATTTTCTTTAATCAAGAAATTATGTCATAAATCTAAGATGAGGTGATGTCATCTTAAGGCCTTGTTTGGCTTGTCTCTTGATATGCAGTCCACTTTTATGCTAACACAGATATTTCCAATACTACCAATAACTAATAACAGTATTTTACACTGTATTGCAGTCCAAAATTTATCTGTGTAAAAATGAACTGTATAAGATTTTTCTTATTTCTTGAAACCTTTTTGCCCTTAATATCCTACTTGGTGTGCTTGATTTTTCTATGGTGGTTTTAAATCTTATTCATGCTATCTTGTCCGTAAATATGGTTTTCGCAATATATTTCCCATAATGCTTATCATATCTCAATACCTTCATCTATTTGACCTTTCTGGTCAACGTTTGACTTTTTCGATCAAATTTGACTTTTTTGGTCAAACTTTGACCGACATGAAATCATAGAATTTTTCTTCCCTTTTTGCCCAAAGGTCATATGCTTGGCAAAGCAAACTGCTTATTGAGTCTCATAGCTAATTAAATGAGAACTCAAACATTTACTGATAAAATTATGAATTTCGCATTGATATTCCCAATTTTCATGAAACATCACAAAAACACATAGTACGAAAATTTCTTATGTACGAGGAAATCATGAGTATGTATAAATTTTTTGGTTATTACATTAAATGTCCACAGTTAGGCCCTATTTCTACCCATTACATGATGATTTTTTAACCGTCATGGAATCTGAAAAGATTCACGACCCTGGATTCCATGACGGTTAGAAATTATCGTAGAAGTGTAACCACGACGGTTAAAAACCGTCGTGGAATCCACATTCTGTATTAGTGCTCCATGTTAAATGGTTTGGTTTATGTTTTGAGTTGGATTGGACTGGCCGCCTCAACCACTTCATGACTATGTGCCACTGTATGTGCACACGTGATATGTAAGGGGCACAGAACCAAGTTAACATAAGAAAACATAATTGATTCATAAGAAAGCATCATCGGTTCATGCATTCTTTTACTTGAAATGTTTTGCGGAATAGAAAGTTGTGCTTACTGAGCATAAGCTCAAAACTTACGTTCATGCTATAGGTAAGCAACCTACTGACAATGTTTGATATAAGAATGTGGAGAGATGGTACTGCAGACTATGAAATTTGGGTTGGACAGCGCCACGGGTTTTGAAAATATGTTATGAAAAATGTGTTTGTATTATGTTATGATAAGTCGATGGTACTAGTATATGATAACTAGTATGATTTATAAAAATGTGGTTTTAAAACTCGGTACTCGAATGAGTACCTATAAATAAGTATGAGTATAAGTTAAGTTTTAAATTTAGTTAAAAAAAAAGAAAAAGAAAAAATTTCCGTACTTTTACGTAAAGCAAAAGTAAGTTTTAAGATAAAGTATGTTTAAGTAAGTATGGTAAGATAACAGCCCGCGTAATTTGGTCGTTGCAAAGTTAGTATTTAAGTTCAGTAAGTATGAAGTCACGGGCCTACGTAGGTCGGGTCATGACATGTCATCCTCAAACCAATGATCAAATAGAAATAGTAAATAGGACTTTATCTACTTTGTTGCTGGCAATTATTTAAAATAACATTAAAATATGGGAAGATTGTTTGCCATATATTAAGTTTGCTTAAATCGTTCTGTTTACTGTACTACGAAATTTTTCGCCATTTGAGATTGTTTATGGTTTCAATCCTTTAACTCCTTTGGATCTATCACCATTACCTATGTCTGAGCATATGAATTTAGATGGAAAGAGAAAAGCTAAACTTGTAAAGCAGATACATGAGAAAACAAAGCTCAACATCGAACAAAGAACTAAGCAATATGCAAAACAAACCAACAAAGGGCGACAACAGTTGGCCTTTAACCTTGGAGATTGGGTTTGGTTACACATACGTAAGGAACGGTTTCTAACACAAAGGAAATCCAAGCTGCTACCTAGAGGAGATGGACCTTTCCAAGTCTTGGAACGAATCAACGATAATGCATACAAGCTAGATTTGCCTGGTAAGTATAATGTAAGTGCTACTTTTAATGTTTCTGATTTGAGTCTTTTTAATGTAGGTGATGAACTTGATTTGAGGATAAATCCTTTTCAAGAGGAGAGGAATGATGAGGACATGGTTCGCACAAGAGCATGGAAGTGGATCCTATTCAAGTTCCTATCGGACCAGATACAAGAGCACGGGCCAAGAAATTCTGAAATATGTTAAATGGGATGATTCGAGGGATTTGGGCTCAAACATGCATGTGGAAGCCTATTGAGGGAGATGAACGAGTTGACCAGCTCTTAACAAGTATGATTCAAGTACAAGAAAGTCAATAGAAGAATCTGTGCTTACTTTCCTTTCCCAGCATCTCTTATGGTTTCAAGCTACAACAAAAGAAAAAAGATTTGTTAATCAAGGCTGAATTATTCACTTTCCTTATTTGGATTTGGGCAAATTGGCTACTTCCCATTTTCCTATTTTAGTTCGTTGACTATTTTCTTTTCCTTATTGACATGTAATAGGCAGAAAATTAAGAGATTAAAGTCAGAATTATTTCCCTTTAATTGAGGTTGAAATTAGGAGGTTATTTCAACTTTTCTTTTTCTATTTTAGATGTGTCATTAGCCAATTGAAGGTCTGATTGTTTCTTTTAGGTAAGTAAGAATATTACCAAATTTAGTCTTAGTTAATATAGCTATTTAGGAACTGTCTTGGTAATATCCAGCCTATTAATAGGCATCTAAGTAGTAGTAAAAATTCATATCATTATTCAGTAATTGTGAGGGTATTTTCTCTTTGGTACTTTGAAGAACTATTCGAATTTATCGGAATTTTCTGTAGCGTTCACCAACGACTTATCAATCAATTCTTTCATAATTGATTGTGGCGTTCTCACTATACCAAGATTCTTACCTCCATATAGGTAACAGGTGACGGTTCTTCTAATCGATCCTAAACATAGAGACGATCTTGGAGACTTCTTAGATTATGGGTTTCGTCACAAGTTGGTAGAGTTCGTATCATATATCTATGGTAATACTCTTCACTAAAGAGTTATTAAATTTTTATATGATATTTGTGATTTTAAACTATAATTTTTTTTGTGTATATGACACTTATTTGATTTTATTTTGAGACATTAGTGACAATTATTATTATTATTATTATTATTTACGTGAGTCTTTAATTTTTTTTCACAACTAATAATGTTCTAAGTTTTAATGGCCTTGTGCACATGTTTGTTTGTTTTTAAATTTTTAATTTTTTTTAATAAGTGAATTGAACATGATTTTGAAGTTGACGACATTGGATTCTTTTTCTTTTCCGGGTTGGTGAAATTTTTCTTGATTGGTTTACTTAGGCCACATTGGGGTTGGGTCGCGCAACAAAATGTAATGTGGGAAACAAAAGTCCTATTTCTCTATGCTCTTTGTGTCTTGAAAAGTCTGAGTCGTTGTAACTAAATTTGGAATTTGAGGAGGTTGATCATGTTATCTTCTCTGTCATTGGTCCTCGGAGTATTCACCTTGCCGGCTACTATCTCGGTGGCGGTCACAATCGCACTTTAGAAGAAGAATCGTATCCTCCACTCCTTTTTTTTTTTTTAGCTGAATTGCCTAGTAGTTTCTTTCTTTCTTACTCTTGTGACTGTATGAGTTGATTTCATTTATTCAATATTTTTCAAACACAGATGACATTGTATAGAACTGTGTTTTCTCACATTTTTAAGTAGCGGCTGGAGTATATTCTTTAGTGTAATTTATTGCCCCTTTGATGTGAGGTTTCTGTTTATGTTTCCTTCACTTTGGGTACAAGAGAATCATATGGTGAAGATCTAGCTGAAAAGATTCTCAGGTATCTAGTTTCATCGATGATGGAGAACTAGAAGTATTTTCAAGTGATGGAGGTACTACTTCATTTATCACTTGCCTACATTTTTTTTTTCCGCATTTGTGAAACAAAATTTGGCCTGCTTTTGTTTCTTGATCTAAAGATATGTGCATTGTTATTCATAGTTCGTCTTGTTTCTTTATGAAAAATAAAAAATTAATTATTTCTTCACCTTTTTCTTTTGTGAATTTGGTATGATTATAGAGGATAGTTTTGAATTTAAGAAACCTAGGAAGGGAAAACGCAACCGTAAACGACGAAGACTTGGGAAGCAGTATACCAAATAAGTGATTCTGATGACGAGGAATATTCTCCACAAAAAAATATTGCAAATGGTAGCTCCGTGGTACTAGTATTGTCAAGTGATGATGAAGACAAAATGCCGACCTCAAATAAAGTGAAACAGGATGAGGAAGAAAACAAACAGAGAATGATGTTTAGAATAAGTAGGTTCTGATAAAACTCCAATTCGGGTGACTCATGTGAGGAAAGGGAAAAAGAAGTAAGAAGGTCCCAATGTCCCGAGATGACTAAAAAAGGTGTACGGTAGTTCTTGTGAGGAATGTTGCAGGGAATTATGTGAAGTGTGTAGTCGAGTAGGAGATTATGAGATAAGTAGTTAGTAAGTAGTTAGTAAGTGGGAGTTAGTTAGAGAGTTAGCATTTAAGTTAGTTTGTTAGTGGCAATTCTGTTGGGAATTGTAAATAATAAAGGATTGTAAGGGAATAAGGGAATTAAGGAGATTTTGGTGAAAATTGTTGAGCTTAGGCTCTTGCTGGTGTATTGTGAAAGTCCTCGATTCTAATTCCATATTTTCATTTTTCTTTCAATTCCAATAGTTTTCCTTGTCCAAAACCATCAGGTTCTTTGAAATTTACCTTGGATTTTATGTTTTTCCGGGTGGTAGAACCAAGGGTTAGTAGTCTACCGTTGCAGGTCCTTCTCCTTCTGCCGAGACGGCTGGCAATTCAAAACGGGCATGAAACTCCGAGAGTGAGAGTAAACAAGCTTTGGTAAGTTTTTTGTATGCATGAGCACCTTCTTTCGGATCCTCAATTAAGGTTGTCCTTTTAGAGATGAGATCATGAGTTACAAACTTCTTGGATACAATGTGATCAAGTAGCCTCACTAAGATATTGCCCACAATACCCATCCCTCCTCCTACGAGCTCGTCTTTGTCCAAAGTTTTACCATATGATTCTCATATCCATCTTGAGGTCAGAAACTAGAGACAAAAATGCCGTCATCCGATGCTGTCTAAGAGAGGACAACGATTGAGAAACTCTAACCATCACGCAATAGAGAGAGAAAGAGAGCCTACCTTTTGTTTTGTTTCTATTTTCAATACTTGTAAAAATACACATAAATGAAAGACTCATGGGAGACAATCATATAGTATGGTTTACTTTTTCTTTTTCTTTTTTTTTTTTCTGATTTGAAAATGGAAATTATATTCTAAAGTACAAAGGTAATCATCAATAAACACAAAACTTTCTATTACATAAAACTTGACATTCATTTTATCCGTGAATTTGAATAACGTTTAAAGAGAAATATTGTATGTCAGACTATATAAGTAGAAAACACTCAAATGGTACACAAATTATTGAGGATACATATGACTCTTTAGTAAATCTTTTATAATAGATGGAAATATGTGATGACAGAAAATCCAAAGCACCAAGGCCAAATAATAAACAAATGCAAAAAACAAATCTTGCTAGTGAAAACAAAATCAAATACTAAGCAAATAATAAGACAAATTTACAAACAAATTGGAATAAGAACTACCATTATTATTAAAAATAAATGAAAAATCCACAAGTCAAAACATGAAAACACTTGGGACAGCAAGGCCTCTCAACACCAATGGAAGAAAATGGCAAAAAAGACAAACAAGTGGTAAACACGTTCCTTCAAATGCGACAAAGGCCACCACATGTACTATCATTTGACAATTGCCTCCTCTTGCAAACTAAAAATGCCAAAGGACAAGGTGAGACCATGACCAGCGCACTAGAAAACGCCTCATGACCAATGACAATCAAACCACAGTCACAATTTTAACCCAGTAGCTCTCTTTCTCTCTGGATGGCATGACAACTCCTGAACTCAGCATCCAATGACGAACTTTTAGATGAAATTTAAAGGTTAGAGGCATGTCGGGACACCAATCGCCAGGCACGAACGCTAATCTTTATCTCTCTCTCTCTCTCTCTCTCTTGTTGTTTGTTTGTTTATTTATTTATTTATTTATTTTGCTAGGTAGGGCGGGCCTTTCTTTATGATATAACACTATGTTTTTTCTTATCACAAAATTTGCCATTATTTAACATTAATACAACTGTAAATTTGAAAAAGGAAAAAAAAAATAAACTTGTTTGTTGTCACAGTAGACTAGATAATCACTAATTTTAGGGTCAGTTTCAATTTTGACTCTTGAACTATGCACATTGTTCTTGCTGATCCTTTGATTTCGAAGTATTACAAATCACACTCCGATACATTGAAAAGAATGACTTTTATTATTCTTTGGTTTTTTGGTATCTGTACATCATGAATTTATCGTGCATTTATAATTTGCACTCTGAACTCTTAATTTTACTAATTTGCAACTTGAACTTACAAATTTATAGTAATTTACCCCTCATTGATAAAAATATTGATTTTTTATGAAGATTGACACTTGACTTATATATAGGTTGTTAATTAAGACTATAGAAGTATTCTTTTTAATCAATATGAACCCAAATTTATATCTAAAACAAAGTTAATTCAAAGTTTTTTACTTTGATAATACTTGATTGAAGATCTTAATTTAAATAAATTTGGGTTAACTGATAATTCATGTTATTAATTAGCAACTTATGTATAATTCACATATCAATTTCCTTCAAAAGACTAACATTGTTATCAATTAGGAATAAGTTGCTATAAATTTTTTAGTTCAGGTTACAAATAGCTAAAATTAATAGTTTATGGTACAAATTACAACTGTACGATAAGTTCAAGATGCATTAGTGTAAAAAAGCCTTGTTGTTTTTGTCACAAAATTGTTAAAAACTTAGGCCATGTTTTGTCGGCCTGCTTTAGTTAGAGAATTGGAGTTATTTTTACTAGAGTTAATTTAGTTTTAGAATTATGTGTTTGGCTGAAAATAAATTTTTTGGAGTTAAAAAACATTAAAACTTGAAATGTATTTTTTTTTTTAAATTATTATGAATCTTATTACATTCCTCTAGAAATTCTTTATATTCATGTCAATCAATATGTCAATCAATGCCCTTCCGGAGACCTCTCCATCAGGTCGCCAAGTTACACTGATACCTACTTATACATGTTACTATAAGCATATTGATTTTGTATTATTTTAGTTTAAAATTTTGATCTTTAGTTTAATTACCACAAATGAATTAAGGAATTTCTAATTTGTTACTAATATCGGTATATCATTCTCAATTTATACTATATTCTTTTTTGGAAATGTTGATAATTGTAATTAAACATATATATACACACACACACACACAAAATGATATAATATTTGTATACACATACAATATATTTATAACATTAAGAAGAGGAAAATCAGCTGCTGCTGCTTTGTCCCATTACTCCGGCTCCGGCTCCGGCTCCGACTTGGACTCCGGCTCAAGCAGCGACTCCCTGTCGCAGTCCAAAGAGAAGCACATTCCTCTGAAGCGGCCGAGACCTCAGGAGGTTGATGAGCCTCTTCATCAGGACTCCAATAAGAACAAGAAGAAGAAGAGTCCTGCATCTGGAGCACGCTCTCCTCGTCTCAGCCGAAGAAGCTCATCGAGCAAATCTGGTCCGACGAGGACGTTATCATCCTACTTGACGGAATGATAAATTATGCTGCCAACAACGGCGGTGATGCAGGTGCCGTAATTACTAAAACAGCTTTGCACGATTCCATCAAGGACTCGTTGACTTCGATGCCTCCTTTCCACAGTTACGTGAGAAAGTCAAGGAACTGAAGATAATACGTCAACATTGCCAAGAGAAAGACTTTTATGTAAACAAGCTGAGGCCGAGGGCCCGGAAGGCGTTCCACTTGGCCGAAATGATTTGGGGCGGCAGTGGTCAAAAGCCTACGCCCAAGTTCAAGTTGAATAACTCCGAAGCAGCGGGTCCTTTTCAACAGATTTGTTCTTTTCCTCCTCAAAAGTTTAATATTGATCAACCTCGGTCATTCCCGACTCCATAAAAGCGGAGTGGACAGCCAAGTGGGAATGCATACACGCTGCGGAAATGGAGTTGAGTCTAAAATAGAAAAGCTTGATTATGAAACAAGCCAAGTTGTTCCGCGACACCTTCAGATTGTCTTGTCGTTAGAGTACCAATCAGTTGCAGTGTTTTTTGGCTTATCAACGACCCTTTTCCTGAGGAAGGAAGAAAAAAAATTGTTTCAAGAGATATGTTTTTTTCAGTTTTCTTTTTTTTTTTTAAACATTTGGTCTTTACCTACTGCTTAAGTTTGTTCTAATTTCAGTTTTTGTTGTTAATGATATTACAGATTCTCTAATTTTGGCAACTGACAGCGTTTTACAATTAGAAGCGAGTAAATGGTTGAAAAGTTCATTGCTTAATTAAAATGAAATTTTGTAATTGCTTGTATATATTGCTTTCTTTTTAGTGTTTGCTGTTTCTAGCTTGTTTTCAACGTTTCAAGTATCGTTTGTATGTGAAGCGTTATTCTTCTATGATTTAAAACTTTTTTCCTATATCTGTGTGTGTGTGTGTGTGTGTGTGCATTATTGATACAATCTGCATCATGATTCATTGCATTTGCATGATAAAGCTCAGGCATTCCAACTACTTTGACCTTGTTTGTACCTACATACATTTGAAGTTGTTAGTGGATGGAATCTGGTCTTTTTTCCCACCTTGAACTTGTGTTCAGGATTTGAATTCTAAACCTTGTAGTGGAATCGAGTACGGAATTTTTTGCCATGCTATGCTTACAACCATGAGCT
>CM046373.1:10940474-10970487 GCA_025413025.1 Ficus hispida
CGAAACTGGCAGTTTTCGGTTCATTTGAGTTTTAAGTAATCTAACGTGCACACTACCTCAAACGGATTCCCCGTGAGCCTATTTCAAGCATGCATGCGTTACCTAACATTTCATAAACATACCTTCAATTTTTTTTACTCATATAACTTCTTCAAACCAAAATCTTAAACTTTCATAAAACCCTAATTTGAAACTAGCATAACCGAAACCGAAAACTACATAAAGCATAGTACTTAAATTTGCTTATCATAAGCTCATATTTATACATAACATCATACTCTTAATCTCCCTAACAAAACGTAAATGAAACTAGAGGTTAGAGGAGTTTACCTCAAGCTTCACAAAATAATTCTAGCTTAAAGTTTTGGAGATATTCTTTCTCACAAACCAACACCAATCAACCGAAATCTATTTCCAGCTTTTCTTCTTCACTTTGTGTTCGGCTCTTAAGGAGAAGAAAGCCAGAGAAGAAGCTGCCTAACCAATGTTTAATTGTCTAAAGGTTTGCAATTGATCACTCCACTACGTATTTATAGATGAATGACAAAGGGAATTCCATTTGAATTCTCTTATTCCTAACTTTGCTTATTAGCTTCCACGGACAACATATTGCTTCCAAATCCCCTTAGGTGTCCGGCTGTGAAGGGTCTTAGT
Organism: Ficus hispida; assembly: GCA_025413025.1. Lineage (NCBI taxonomy): Eukaryota > Viridiplantae > Streptophyta > Magnoliopsida > Rosales > Moraceae > Ficus > Ficus hispida. The sequence goes on from CM046373.1 coordinate 10,941,129, forward strand.
GGACACATAACCAAGCCTAATTATTGACTCATCCAAGCTAGACACCTTAGGTGTCTTCACCTTGTGTTAGACGGCAATGAAGTGGCAGCACTAGCTTGCCTTAATCAAGCTAAGCAAGCTTGTTCACTTACACTACATACAACACTTGTCATTCACTCAAACTTTTTGAAAAACTATTATCTCAAAGCTGCAAATTAGTTCCTAAGAGTAGCTTATTTACTTATTGGAACTAAGTGGTGGCCGGCCAAGGAAGAATCAATTGGAAGCAAATGGTTAGACTAACTAAGTTAACAAACTTAGTTTACTTCCTTAGTTTTAACATAACTATGATAACTAAATTTTGTAACCAATCCTTGGCTTAGTTGAATTTGAATGCTTAGTAAGAAAAATCTATCATAATTTTTCCTTGCAATTCATCATAAGGCGGCCGGCCATACATTGCTAAATGTGAAGATTGCAAGATGCAATCTAGCTTAGTAAGCAAAACTACCTTGCTTAATAGGCAAAGCTAAAATTGTGAAGTGTCAATTTCAAATGAACTTCAAATTTTTCATAATTTGCCTATTGGTTCTTAAGAGCAAATATTTGCTCATTAACCCTTAAAATGACCGGTCCCATTGTGCACAAAAATAAGCAAATGATTGGTCAGTTTTTGAACTAATCAAACTTAACCTAATTCCTTGGTTTCCAACTAGGTTAACCAAATCTTAAAAACCATCATACACTAAATTGAACTAGCAAATCTAACTAGAAAAATCCATATTTCCATAAATTTACAAATTTATCTATCGAACCACAATTTTCACAAAATTACACTTTGGCCCCTAAAGGCGAAAATATTTACGCTTTAGTCCCTGTAAAGTGGCCGATTATGGTGATAGCATTTGGCCTCCAATTCTTGCTTAAACTATCACTTAATACTATCTTAACTTCTTAAACTTCATAACCATTCACTTTTCTTAAAATTACATATTGGCCCCTATAGACAAAATATTTACATTTTAGTCCTTAAAGGGTGACCAATTTTAAAGTGAGGTTTGTCATTCTTTTAAGACAAGGTATCACCGATTAAGACCTTACTTGGCTTATCTTCTAAACACAGTTCATTCTCATACTGGCATACATATTCAGATACTGTTTTCAACTGATAACAGTATACTTGCACTGGACCATTATCCAGAATTCTTCTGAACTGCGTCTAGGGTTCTCTTAATATTAGAAACTACTAACAGAGAATCATATATCATAGATTTGCCTTTTACTACAAAAAGGTCTTTCAAAGAATTTAACATAACACATAAACATTTCTTAATTACAAACTTTGATTATTCATAACAGAAATCAAAATTTGTAAACAAGCTGATCATTACATTTTATACCGTTTTACTCAAAAGGTCATTTGCTTTACAAAGCAATAATTTTTGGAGTCTTATAAAAGCATAAGAACTCACAATATCTAATAAAAACCCTAAGCTGGGCTTTTCATAAATACCTTCAAGGCACAATTCAAATATCTTTACAAGACATTATAACATTGGAAAATTCTAGTCATTACAAATTTCTGGCTGACCCTCAGGTACTGGGGTACTATTGGAGGTACTGGTTGAGCTCGGGGTGGAACCTCATTAATTCGGGGTCCCTGGTTTATCTGAGCTATCTGTGCTCGAAGTCTTTCCGTCTCTTATTGCTGTTCTAGCAGCTGCCGTTGTAGACTTGCCACAATGGTCGATAGATCTGGCTCAGGCGGGTTGAGTGGTACCGTTCTTCGTGGACGTACCATCTTTTAAATCCTATAAGAAAAGATATCATCGTACTATTAGTATCTTTTCTTTCATACATGGCTTATTACTTCACATCATACCGTAACATCATTCATTTCATATCATAACATAAAAGGTATCATAACAGATACTTATCATAATATAACATACTTTTGTTATATAAATCCCGTGTCTGCACGGTCTTTATGTACACTTTCAAAAGTACATCATATACATACTCTGTATATTGTAATTTACAATACTGTAATTACAAATAGATTATATCATACTGTACATACATATCTTTATATATACATAGTCAAAATATGATGGAAGTGTCTATTACTTTACCATCGTACTGTATATAATCAAATAAGTGATGGGAGTGTTTACCACTCTACCATCGTTTATAGTCAAAAGAATAAACACATATCGGCCCTAACTAAACTATAACCTCAAGCGTGATCGTCGAAACGTCGGATTCGACATCGGAGTCTACGTTCCAATCTCCATTGTGGAATAGTATTTCCTCGGGATCGCCCTTGGCGTCGTCAACGTCCTCCACCCAATCACCTTGCTCGGCTTCGGGCTCCATATCGTCCTCGTCGTCCTCGTCGTCACAAGGGATGATAATAACGGGAGGGTCTTCCGGTGGGTCCTCCGGAGCAATCAAATCATTAGCAGCGTCTTCGGCGTCCATCTGGTCCTCAGCCTCTAGGGCTGGGATCTCCTGTAAGGGCATGGCAGGAATCGGGTCCTCGGGAAACATCGGACCCACCTCATACTGGGGTTCTCCTATCCCGGCATCGATCCGTGCGAGCTCCATATTCACGCGTCTATCATAGCATAATCCTATCGTAAATACTTACGCATATACATAAAACACATATGTAACTTACAATGATGGTGGCGATGGTAGGCAGACTGTGAAATCGTATCGCAGGGAACCGCTCTGATACCAACTCTCTAATGACCCGCCTAGCACAGGCCGTTACCATACATACATACTTATCTTCTTGTACATACTTACATACTTATGAAACACAGCGGAAATTTTTTTTTTTTTATATGGCATACGAGTACAACATATAAAAGTGTCTTTATCAAAATATTTATCATAACATAATTACGTAAAGGACAAAACGCGTAGCGGCTACATTTCCCACATTTCACAGTTTGCCCAGCCATGCCTTTCCATCTTGCATCAACCATTGCTGACGGTTGCTTACCTACAGCATAAACGTAAGACAGTGAGCTTTCGCTCAGCAAGTACAACCTCCTATACCGCGACATAAACAAACATGATCTAATCTTTACATACTAACTTAACTTACCATAACATATCGTACATATCATGACTTCCTTTTCATAGCATAACATACATCATAATGCATGGTCCATTTATGCTTATTTTATGCTCAATTCATGCTTAACTTACTTTCATTTCTTATCTTACTTATGGGCCCCTTACTTGTGTGTATGTACCGGGCGCGCGACTATGGAGTGGTTGGGCGGCCAAACCATTTCCAACTCAAACCATAGTCCAACCCGACCTTACTCGGGTCGGTACAACACAGGCGACTTGCTCGCCATCTTACTTTCCTTTCATCTTATCATGTCATACTTGATCTTATTTTATAAGATTTTGTGAACATGCTTCGTGCTCTCATACTTCCATGATTCATGTAATCATAACATAATATTCATCATAAACATACCTTAACTTATCATACTACATAACCTAGCATACAACATATGACATATTGCATAGCATGTCAATAACATAACATAACAACAATAACATTACTTAGCACTAACAATATAACATAGCAGCAACAACAACATAACATAGCATCAATAACAACATAGCATAGCATCAACAACCGCATAACATACATCCCTAGCATACATCTAACATACTTGGGCAAGTACCACAACAAAGCCTATGCTGTAGGCGGTGGTTGTACTTACCTCTCTTGCTATGTCCTGCGTTATGCTGCTTCTTCTCTGAGTACAGCTGCAGGTTCTCTCCTGCTCCTTGAAGGACATAGGTGAGGTTCTTAGTTAGTGTTGCAGAATGTTGATACTCTAATCAACATGCTTACATAATCCTAATTGTATGTCCCTGATACTAGATGTCTTACTAGGTTATAGATAGTAACCCTATTATTAATAGAACCCAATATGAATTAATTCTTTAAGAGGTTACGTTGGATAACCTTATGTGCTAAACCCTATACATAATGTCAGGGTTCGATTACTTTCCTAACCTTGGGCTTTATCATAATTATTGGGTTTCCTTAATTAACCCTATATCTTAGCCCAATTTTATTACTCTTGGTATCCTTTAGGGTTATCTTGACTAACCCTTAAGGTTAATTATAATTAAACTCTTGATCAACTAAAGTTAACCCTATATGGGTTAAACTTGAGCTTTAGGCTTTGGCCTAGTAACTCGGATATTACATCCGGTTATTACCCATAATCATTTTGCTTACCCAATTTGGTTTAAAAATCCATTTTCCATTTCTTTGGAAACTTAGGTAATTTTAACTTCAAAAATCGTTTACTTAACTCATAAAAATTTATATCCTTAAGATAGGTTTTTGTAAAATCATTTAGGACTGGAAACTACCTTTGGAATGGTTTTCCTAGTCAAAACAGTGGTTTTGGAAAAGATATAATTTTTCTGAACTGTTTTTAGAAAATCCTGTGCAGGAATTTCCTATTCCCTGCACAGTCTTTATAAAACCGTGTCAGTTTAAAAATGAATTCCGATTTTGAAAAAGTTGTCTTCACGAAAGTTCTAACTCTCGAAAAATCCTAAAACTTTCATGTTTGGAGAAAAATCCAGTTCTACTTGTATTTGCGTCAGTTTTTGTTTGAAACTGGCTGATCCTGTAAACTGGGTCTGGGCAGACCAGCCACGGATTTTTGTAAAAACAGAGACCATTGGAGTCTGATTTTGGGATTATGCTCGCACTTTCCCCTAGAAAAAACCCTTATGGACAACTTTTATGTTTTAAGTTTCACCCAGTTCGGCCTCTAAAGGCCTCAAATTTCTCTTTTCCCGAAACTGGGCAGTTCACATCCGAACTGGCAGTTTTTGGTTTTAAATTCGTTTTACGTCCTAATACGTGCATCTAACCTCAACCGAACACGCGGGAGCCTAGATAGCATACATGCAGCATTTTCTAACGTCCCATAAGAACCAACATGTAACTCCAACGTGCCCATGCAAATCAAAACCCGCACTAACCTAGCCTAGGTTTGCATGGTTCTAACTTTGCATTACATTCATACATGCATCAATCATTCACCCTTAAACTAGCAGCCAATCATGCACTGCCTAGGGCAGATTTTGGACCAAAAAAATCAGGGGACATACAACCCTAAGCATCAAGCATGAAAATCAATCACAAACAAGCACAACAGTGCAAGAATTCAAGCCATACACCCTTAGATCTACAAATCAAGCACATACAACCTACTAGGGTATAAAATGGAAGATGGACTTATGTCCTTACAACCAAATTGAATCACCTTATAACTTTGAATTTGAACTCAAATAAAAGAGTTAGGGCTCTAGATTTTTACCTTAGACCAAAGTCAAGTTTTGGTCACAAAATTTCTTCCTCCCCCTAGCTCAAAACCGTGGCTGCCCTAGACTATCTCAAAACTTGTTTTCGGTTGATTGAATCACACCCGAATTAACCCTAACTTTTCCCCTTAATTTTTCAGTTTCTCTCTTGGTTTTTCCTGCACCTAACCACTCGGCAGCAAGCCTAGAAAAGGCTGGGAAAACTTTCTCAAACTCTCCCCCTAGCTTTCCCTTGCAAACCGAACACTAACCTAAGCTTGGTTTAGGAAAATTTTGGTTTTCTCTTGGCTCCCTCTCACTTTCTTTTTCGGTTTTGATGGGCAGAAAAATGGCAAGAGTTTGGCTAGAGGTTGTGAAAAATAAATAAGGACCACCCCTATTTATAGGCAAAGGAGAACTTTTCAAAATTCAACTTTGACCCCTAAATTATTGAAAAATTTGCCAAATGGCATGCTAGGTGGCCGGCCATCCCCCTTGGAGAACAAGCAAAAATTGTTCTAGAACAAGACACTTGTCATCTAATGCTTGGTTCATGGAATTATGATGTCATAATTCCAAATAAGGATGATGTCATAATTTAAAAGATATATGATGTCATCCTAAAGCCTTGTTTGGCTACTTTTCTCTAAAATAATCCATTTTTGTGTTACACAGATATTTCCAATACTGTGTTCACTAATACACAGTACAATTCAGTACTGTTTTACTCGACTGCAGTCCAAAATTTATCTGCGTAAAAATGGACTGTAAAAACTTTTTCTTATTTTTCCGAGCCCTTTTGGTCTTTAGTTCCCACTAGGTGTGCTTGATTTTCTAAGGTGTTTTTAAAACCTATGCATGCTATCTTAACCGTAAAGACGGTTTTCGCAGTATACTTTATTTTTCAATACTGCAAAATCACTACTTTGACCGTTCTTGGTCAAACTTTGACTTTCGTAAAATCATGTACTTTTCGTCCCCTTTTTACTCAAAAGGTCCGTTTCTAATCTACATAGTCCATTTTGAGTTTTATTGATACTGAAAACTCATAAAATGTAAGAAAACTCTTAACCGAGTTTCTCTTTCAATAATACCTTGATGGTATACATTTAACTCCTTTGAAAGGAAATAGTAACATCGGAAAATCTAGGTATTACATCATGCATGATGTTGTTATGAAAAGCTTTGCGGATTTATAGTTGTACTTGCTGAGCGAAAGCTCATGTCTTACGTTTATGCTGTAGGTAGGCAATCTACCAGCAATCTTTGATACAAGACGGTAGAGCGCGGCAAGGCTACCTGTGAAATCTTAGGATGGGAGCCACTACATGTTTTGTTTTAATTATGTTTGACAGTTAATATAAAATATTGTATGTACCAAAACAAGTTTAGTATTTCAGTCAATACATATATATATATATAAGGAAGTATAGTATGAGTAAGGTTCCAAGATTTAAGTTGAAAAAAAAATAATAAATTTCGGTATTTTTGCCTATCAAATAAGTTAAGTATTATGTAGGAGAAGTAGCTGTGATGGCCCACATAGGGCGGGTCGCCACAGTTAGCCAATGATTAGTGAGTTTGTTCTTTTCAGCTGTTGATTACATGTATGTCTGTATATAAGTTTTACTCCGAATCGTCTGAGTCTTTGATACGCCTCACAAGTAAAGGGAACCAGTCCTTGTGATAAGAATGCAATTAGTAGTATTCTATTCCCTTTTTAGCATCCTTTGTCATTTTGAATTGATTACAAATTGTTCCTTTGGTTTTTCTGCAGAAATAGAAACCAATCCGAAGACAAGAAAGTTGAGAGAAGAAGAAAAAGAGCAAAGTACAAGAGAATGGGGAGACAAGCAACGTGGACACACCTCAACTACTAGTTGAAGAAAACAACACTTATTTCTCCATAGATAAAGAGTCCAATAAGCCTGTGCCAAGACTTCTCAGGTTAAGACACTGCCGAATGGTATAATCATTGAAGAGATAGAATCGGGTAAAGCCAATGGCAAGGTTGCTTCATCAGGGGAAAAGGTAACATAATTTGTCTACATAGGCCATTGATTTGATTAAATTAATCCCCATGTCGATATATGCTTTTGTCAATACAAGAAAAAATTTTCCTTTGAGATCCATTGATCAACAACTTTGATTCAATTTCAGATCAGTGTCCGTTATATTTTCAAGTTGCAGAAGAATGGAGAAGTAGTTGACTCACGTGTTGCCTCTGAAGTTTACAAGTTTCGCTAAGGTTCCTACTATTTTAATTATTTCCATTAGTATCATCGTTATAATTCTTATTACTTTGTTCCTTTTTTTTTTTTTTAATATAGATGTTTTCGTCGTTAATGCTATCACTATTATTGGTGGCGTTTTTATTACTAGTGTTGCTTCTTGCTCGTGCAGGAATGGTTATAGAGGGCTGGAGATTGGTCTCGAAGGTACTTACTTTTCATTACTTTTGATTACTTCTTTTTAGTTAGTATGAGTTTAATACCCGTACATCGCACAATGTAGGGAAAAAATAAAAAAAAATAAAGTATAAAAATAAATAATTTACATTAAGGGTAATTAATTAAGGAAGATAATATAATTACAATAAGTTTAAGGATATAGTTTATGTTTTTATACACTCAAATATATATTACAATATCAAAAGTCTATATATTAGTAGGGATATATATTTATATTTATATGTACATAAAGTTCTAAAACATAAAGTTTTTTTTGCTACAACTGAGTACTGCTATTCGTGTTTAATTTTCTTCAATTTCTCCTCCAATCTATCATAAGAAAAAATTTCTATATGTTAGTAAAATGATGTTTATGATTGATATATAAATTAAAATAAATTTATGAATTTATTATGTAATTATGCATAAAAAAATGTCATTACTTAGTTTCTTATCGTTTCTTTGATGGATCACTTGGAGATTGAATCTGGATTTACGATGCAGGAGGTTGATGCTGAGGACTAAAGTAATAATATATTTAATTAGTTAATAATTTATGATATATAAATAAATATGTTAAATAAGGAAATTTAAAAATTGAAAATAAAATATAGATAGTAATATACCTTGATTTTTCTTCTTCAAAAATAAGTTCGATGAACGTAAGTTGTTTTTTTGCTGTCTTCACTACTACAAAAGTTGGAAAACCATTGTGTAATGTGTCTTATTACACGACGGTTCTCCCGAGAACCGTCGTGTAATGTGTCCTATTACACAACGGTTCTTGGAGAACCGTCATGTAATGGTCGTTCAAATTTTTTTTTTTTTTTGGTTTTTCTCCTAGATTGTTTACATTACACGATGGTTAGCCAAAACCATCGTGTAATGTTAAATATTTGTCGCCCTCTACACCTGTATTCATTGTTTTGACGATGGTTTTAACTGTCATGTAATATTGAGATACCATGATGGTTTTAAAATCATCGTGGTATCTTTCACGACGCTGGCTTACACGACGGTTGTGTAACTATCGTGTAAAATTTACACTACGATAAATAACCGTTGTGTAATCCACAATTTTTGCTAGTGCTTTTTGCCTCTTAGTTGGGGTGTCTCTGGGGCAAAAGAGATTACAGATGGTGGAATTTCCTTAGAAGGCATGGTTGTTGGTGCAGGTAATGACATTAGTTGGACATCATCATCAAAGGTTTTTATAATGACTACATCGATAAAAGCTCCTCTGAGACGAAATTGAATGACAAATATTGTTGATATGCCTTTTAGTTGATTTAGGATATGAGGAATAACAGTTAGATCAGTTTATCCTTCTTGGATCGTCAATGTAGAATAAGGTTTATTTATTAATGACTGCACGGTTTTTCCAAACATCACAATGTTCATCCCTCCAGTGCCGTCTTCGATTCATGTATTAATTTTATACCTGTTAAGAAAATATAATATTTATTTAATTTTTGATCATTTAGGTAATTATATATGTTTATTTTTTTATAATAGAACCAACCTTAGTAAATATGAAGTTCAGTAATGATTGCCTTGACAGTGAATTTTGTCTCTTGTTGGATAAATTAAAATTAATAATATTGACTAAATTATATTTTATAATTTATATTTAATAATTAAATATTTACCTGATTTTGATATGGGTCTAGAGCTTAAAGTACTATGATTGTGATTCGGTTCAAAGTCTTTTGTTCTTCTAATGGTAATGCCTTTTTTGTTGATCCAGTAATAAAATCAATTCCTTGGATAGAATGGCTGAATCTATAGAAAATCAATATGTAAAGCGAAGTTAGTATTTTATCAAAATCAATAAATTTAAATAATTATGATAATTTATAAGTAAAAATTTATAGTACCTTTTTTTATTATTTTTTTAGTTTCAGCAATGTCTGGATCAACGTAGAATGAAGTACCACTGGTGCTTGCAGCATAAAGTCCACCTGTATATAGATAATTATAATAATTAATCATGAATGATATAAAATTTTAATACATTTTATTTAGAAAAGTAGGAAAATTATTTTTAGTTATTATATATATATATTTACCCATATACTGTTTAGCTGTCATTGCTGAAAATGCCGCTACAACTAGTTCAGACATTGTTTGAATTGAATTTTCAAAAACTGTCCATGCTTTCCCCTAGCATTTTCAATTTCCTACAACTTTGCAGTTTTGAGTTTTCTCAAATTCGGCCTCTAAAGGCCTCAAAATTCCGTTTCCAAACCACTGCTCAGTTTTCACCCGAATCAGTAGTTTTGGTTTCGGTTTGTTCTAACATAAAATTACGCACACCCTACCTTAAATGGTCGCAACCATGAGCCTACATCAAGCATGCAACGTATAATCTAACGTTCTCATACTCGTTCCATCATTCTCATACATTCAACTATATGATTGAAACCCGTTTGGTGAAGTTCACCAAACTTGGTTTTCTAGGGTTTTCTTGAACCCTAAATTATCATACAATCATTCAATATAACAATCAGCCATTCAACATCATTCATAAGCCTATGGGGACATATATCAAATACCTAATGGTCACATATATCATCTACATAATTTCTAGAGCATACATTCCAATACATATACCAAATCATAGCATAAACTTACTAGCTAAAACCTAAATCAAGCACATTCTAAGCAAACCAAGCAAAGCAATGACATAATTAAGGAGCTTAAGCTCTTACAAATAAGCTGGAAATACAAAGTAACTTGGCTGAAAACTACAATAAAAAGATTTAGGGAATAGAGAGAGTTACCTCAACTGGTGGGCTAAAAAATCCCCCCCTCTCCCCCATCACACCTATTTATAGGTGTAATTTAAATTTCTTTTTGATTTATTTTAATTCTCTAAATTGCACCTCAAGCCTCCCCAAAATAAAATTTGTTGAAAAGTCCCAAGAGGTGGCCGGCCACTAGATGGTTCCATGAGCCAAAGTTATCTCAAATAATACTTTCCCAATTTTTCAAAAAATCAAAATTTTACTTAATTCTCATTGGACAAGGTGTCCTCCACCTAGGGCTCCGTTTGGCTTTAAATATTAAAAACAGTCTATTTTTATTCTAATGTAGATATAACAAATACTGTTATCAACTAAAACAGTACTGTCATACTAAACTATAGTCCAGAATTCATCTGTATTTAATTGGACTGCGCATAGATTTTTCTTAGGACTTAAGGCTAATTAGTCCTTATTGTCCTAAATATTGTACTTGATTTTTCTAACATGATCTTGAACCTTATTCTCACTATTACATCCGTGATGACAATTTTTCGCAGTATAAATCCCATGCTACTTGTTATACTACAATACCATCAAGGACTCGTTGCACTTCGATGCCTCCTTTCCACAGTTACGTGAGAAAGTCAAGGAACTGAAGATAATACGTCAACAATGCCAAGAGAAAGACTTTTATGTAAACAAGCTGAGGCCGAGGGCCCTGAAGGCGTTCCACTTGGCCGAAATGATTTGGGGCGGCAGTGGTCAAAAGCCTACGCCCAAGTTCAAGTTGAATAACTCCGAAGCAGCGGGTCCTTTTCAACAGATTTGTTCTTTTCCTCCTCAAAAGTTTAATATTGATCAACCTCATGTCATTCCCGACTCCATAAAAGCGGAGTGGACAGCCAAGTGGGAATGCATACACGCTGCGGAAATGGAGTTGAGTCTAAAATAGAAAAGCTTGATTATGAAACAAGCCAAGTTGTTCCGCGACACCTTCAGATTGTCTTGTCGTTAGAGTACCAATCAGTTGCAGTGTTTTTTGGCTTATCAACGACCCTTTTCCTGAGGAAGGAAGAAAAAAAAATTGTTTCAAGAGATATGTTTTTTTCAGTTTTCTTTTTTTTTTAAAACATTTGGTCTTTACCTACTGCTTAAGTTTGTTCTAATTTCAGTTTTTGTTGTTAACGATATTACAGATTCTCTAATTTTGGCAACTGACAGCGTTTTACAATTAGAAGCGAGTAAATGGTTGAAAAGTTCATTGCTTAATTAAAATGAAATTTTGTAATTGCTTGTATATATTGCTTTCTTTTTAGTGTTTGCTGTTTCTAGCTTGTTTTCAACGTTTCAAGTATCGTTTGTATGTGAAGCGTTATTCTTCTATGATTTAAAACTTTTTTCCTATATCTGTGTGTGTGTGTGTGTCTGTGTGCATTATTGATACAATCTGCATCATGATTCATTGCATTTGCATGATAAAGCTCAGGCATTCCAACTACTTTGACCTTGTTTGTATCTACATACATTTGAAGTTGTTAGTGGATGGAATCTGGTCTTTTTTCCCACCTTGAACTTGTGTTCAGGATTTGAATTCTAAACCTTGTAGTGGAATCGAGTACGGAATTTTTTGCCATGCTATGCTTACAACCATGAGCTCGTCCTTTTTAGATTAGTGATTTTTGAAATTGTCCTGTGTCTTTGGTATAAATCAACTCTCTCTCTCTCTCTCTCTTTCTCTGTGTATATATATTTATACATACATATAGATGTATTTGCTTGGTAGTGATTAGTTATGAGCAGTAGCATATGTTTGGCCATTATTTTACCCTCAAAAGAGTTATGGTCCTTAGATTTCTAACAATAGCAGGTTCTTGTAGCTTGTTATACACTATAATACAACATATTTGTTTTTTCCATCTACAAAGTTCACAGAAAAATGTTCCGTCTTATATGAAATTGATACCTAGCTAACAGAAACAAGTTCCATAACAAGGAGCATTGTGGTGTGCCATCTGCTCTGTTGACTTTTTTTTTTCTTTTTATAGCAATTTCTTAGTTAATTGTTCTAGCAGAGTGTCTTTGGTAATCTGTCAAGACCGAAGATTTTGTTTCGTGATATTGTCCTAGCTGAGGAAGTCAGGTGATGTTGATGACGAAGACGATAACAAATGGAAGCCTCCACCTCCTGAGATTCGTCTTCTCCAAGCCCTTGGAGGGTTTTAGTCTTATTGTGTCTTCTTTATCGGACTTCTGGTACCCAGGTATCCCATTTCACTTCTAACATTGCTACTTTATTTTGTTCTGTAGAATTGTACCATATGATTTTGTTCCCTCCGAGAGTAGTCACTGCAAAATTGCAGTTGCCCTTTGACTCGAGTTAACAGATGTTATGAAAACGCTTTAAAATGAAGTTTTGATCTACTTATAAACCTACAGTTTATTTATTTTTTTATTTTTTTTTAATTTTGTACTTAAGTTGCTGGTTGATAAGAAAATCAAATCTTTTATCACGTGTAGCAGTGATGGTAGCGCAATGGCGTTGATAAGAATCGTTGTTTGGTTTTGGGTTAAACATACTATCCTGGTAAAACGGTTTTTTGTTCTTTGTTCTATTTTCAACGTTTGTTCTATTTTCAACTTTTGGTTTTGGGCTAAAAATGTGCTTGGAGAACGATATTGACGAATATGAAATCTCTAAATAACTTGGAGAACGATATTGTCTCCATAGGTTATTGCAAAAAATTCCCCACAGTCCATTGGTCGACGTCTTCGTTTCGATTTCAGATAATTACAACTCGAAGTGAATGGAGAAGAAGTTGACTCCAACATTGGCCAGCAGTGATCATTACAAGTTTCGCATGGGTATTGTGAATGTATCAAAAGAATCAGTTATTATTAGTTTTTTTATATCAGTTGTTTTCTTTGTAAGACTGTTATGTTGCTTCCTCTAGGTGCAGGACTGGCTATAGAAGGTTGGGACGTTGGTATTGCTATAATGCTTTGGCACTGTTTTGTTTTCTTATGCTTTTTTAGTTCTTGGAAGAAGACTAAATGTGAAAACTAAAGAAATTCATGGAAACACATTCAAAAAGGAGAAGAAGATACTTGGCACTTAAAAATTATTTCATATTTCGATCACACTAGTACCACTTCTCTGAAAAAAAAAAAAAAAAGAACTAGGAAGAAAACTATTTTTTTAGAAAGTATCTTTGTTTATCATGGCTTTCTTTGGTCAAGGAAAAGAATAATAATTCCATTCCTTCTATCAAAGGAAAAAATAAATATAGAGAGAAGAAAATTTTCTTTTAGAAAATTCGATCGTTACAAAAAAAAAAAGTTAATATACCTCATTTTACTTAGCTGGCCCTTCTCATCATTTATTTTAAAAATAGTTTCTCAAATTTATTAAAGAATATTCCTTGTAACTCATTTCAGTGAATTTTTCAAATTTATTAAATAATAATGCTTGTAACTCATTTCAGTAAGTTTCCCAAATTTATAAAAGATGCTTGTAACTCATTTTAGTAACTCAATATTTATAATAGTAAATTTATGTTTAATTGATTGTGGCTTGTATATTTTGTCAAATAATTATCGAAAGGAAAAAGGAAAACGCCGAACTAATATCAACACTTTCTTCATTGTAATATAAAAATCAACTAACTATTTTTATAATTCATTTAGAAAGCACGCATATATATTATTAAAGCACACTTTGTGATAGGAACGGCACAAGAGGCCCTCCCTAGCAACTGAATTCTAGCCTTTCCTATAATCCCAATCCCCGCTTCCTAAAAGAGAGAAATCCTTCTGTTTCTAACAAGCAATCATGTTCGATTCTACTTCCTCGTCTTGTTCGAAATCATCATCTGCATCGGATTTGGTGGACTCGAGTGCATTGAAAGCGAGGAAGCTTTTGTCATCGAGAAAGTTGGCGAGAGAGGGTGAGGCCACTGCTAAGGGCTCTATGAAGAAGGATGCTTCCTGATTACTCTTGAAAGATGCTTCTTCCGAGGAAGACAAAATATTTGGTGTGTTTTTTGTGCCTTGTACTTTCTAGAATTTTTGTTTAGAAGCCCATGCATCAAAGGGTTTCAACATAAACTCTCTTCTATAATTGAAGCTATTTAACCTTATAACTTACACAACTTTCATACCATTAATGGTGAATTTATAATGAACTTCTTTTGTGATGTGTGTCATTGCTCATTATCATTGGATATACTAGAGTTCTACATGTCCCAAGTTTTTTTGCAATTTTACTATTTCCCTCATCTTTGATTTGTATTCGGAGATGATCTCCTTCCTCTAAAAGATTGTAAACACTACTACAGAATGTCGATACCACGATGGTTTTTAACCGTCGTGGAAGATTTCCACGATGGTTCTCTAACCGTCATGGAATCCAAAGTCGTAGAATCTTTTAAGCTTCGACGACGGTTTTTTTTCCGTCGTGGAATAGGTAAAACAGGCCCAATGCATAGATATTTAGCAACATACTACGACGGTTCACCATAAACAAAACCGTCGTGGAATTGCATCTAACACGACGATTTTTATGGGAAACCGTCATGGTACGTAAAATACCTCGACGGTTTAGAATCTCCACCGTCGTGGTAGTGTAACTTACCACGACGGTGACTCTATGTAAAGTTGAAACCGTCGTGGTATGTAAGTCTACCACGACGGTTCCTATATGCCACCGTCGTGTTAGGTTACATACTACGATGATGACTCGATAAAAACCGTCGTCATACACCGACGTACCACGACGGTTTATATAAGCCACCGTCGTGGTAGTTCTCCTTACCACGACAGTGGCTCTATGTAAAGTTGAAACCGTCGTGGTATATTAGCCTACCACGATGGTCCACGATGGTTTCTATATGCCACCATCGTGGTAGGTGACATACCACGACGGTGCATCTATAAACCGTTGTGGTAGACGTACTTTCACGATAGTTTTTGTTGAAAACTGTCATGTTATGTTGTCAAGTAAACAAAAAAAATACCAATTCGTTCAATTGAATACCAGTTCATTCATTCATAACAAGAAAAAATTACACAGCCAAAAATAAAATAATAACAAAACTGATATGGCAAATAAAATGTCACAATGTACAACAATAATTAATATAACGGCTATACATAATTTAACTTCATGTTTTGCTCAATATTGTATGAAGCGCATGACATATGTAGTCCACTCTTGCCTAACCAAATTCAATTCAGCTTCAGTATAAGAAGTCTTGTTTTGAAGTAAGGCAAGTCCATCGATGGTCAACGTTATTTCCCGCATGAACCCCAATACAAAATAGCCACACTGCACATTTCCTTGTTGTATAGGACATCGAGCAGTCTGAATCAATGCCTGACAGTTGCGTCGCTTTGTTATTCCTCATCCCACTAGCAATTTCTAATCGTTTAGTACCCTAACAATTTAACAAATATCAATATATCCAGAACTACAATTATAGAATGTCAAATCATTAATATGAACATCAAAGAATACTTACAACGTAATTAGCTGTTGAAAATCTTCACCCGGATCGTTTCCAAGAGGATTAAAATAGAGGACCGAGTCATCCCACGGATTAATAACAGCCAATATCCATTGTTGGCCACTGTTATATGGCATGAGAACAAGCCTTCCCCTTGGTGTGTTTGTTATGATTCGGATGATATTGTTGGCTCTCTCTCGAATGTAGGCTACGCGATCTACATTCTGTTGCACTGGCGAGATAAGGAATGGAGAAATAGACTCGTAACGCTGATCCATTCCTGCTCTTGCACAACAATCTGCTAGGTAGCTACAAAATAATTAAGTCAAATTTGTTTCCCTAAAATCAACATATATATGTATCTTTCAAGCTAATAATTGGAACAATAAGTATTGTTTAAGGAAAAAACCATTACCTGATGTAAACCATTATACTGCTTGCACTGATTTCTTTAAAGGTTATGAAATGGTATACATCTTCATACCCAATATATATGGGCATGTCATCACCATTGACGGACTGTTGTTGTGGGCATGCAATCTGGGTACCGTCACTCAAGGAACTTTGTGCGTAGCAAGCCAGCGGTCTCATATCAATGGGAATTTCACTAAAGTCAAACATCAGTACTTCTTCACCAGTTTGTTGTTGTACCTCCAGTTGTGACTGTGGTTTCTTCCTCCCAACTCTCTTCTTCATTCGTTTGGTTCCCTTTGTAGTAGGCTCGGGAGCTTGACTAGGACCTCGACTGGCCTGGCTTAAATTGGTTTCAAAGACGACTAATTTTTTTGGCCAAGCAACAAACCCCCCGATAGCCTCTTCAATATATGTGGCTTCATCCGTCAGAATCAGAAGGAGTGCACGTTTTAATTTTGGGACACTAATTATTACTCGCATATTCCCCTTGCCTAAAGGAATCCCATGGACTATGTCGGTTGGAACACAGTCCATGTATACCCTACCCATTGCAACCAGAACATCTCCACCATTAATTACATCAGTCAAGAAAAGATGGCATTCCTTACTTGTAGTAGGCATGGGCTGCTGATCCGACATGTCGGCTTCTTTCTCATTGAGGGTGCAACTAGCCTTGAAACTGTTGTGTTGATCAACAGTAGGTGCAGTTGCCTCCTCAGCCATCGTCTCACAGTTGATACCGTGCTTCGACAAAGTTCTACACCATTCTTTCCAATGCAGCCAACTATCATTTCATATAGGAGACTTCAAGATTCTCTCTTGACATATTCATGGCATTGAAGTATTGCGCCTGCTTGACAAATTTTGATTGCCCATGAAGATGACTAGAATGCTTGGCATTGCCCAAAGACTTGGTCAAAATGTCCTCTATACCCACGGATTCGAAGCTTCCTTGTGTCTCATGTTGTGTTAAATCATCATATAACAATTACACAATATGTTATTGAGCCCGTAAACATAATGGAGACAATCTTACTCTATATTTGAAATAGAATCCGTATACTTACTATTGTTTCGCTAATAATTTTAACCGATGGATTCTTGTACTCTCCATCGGGTTTAAGCCGCGTATCCCACCAAATAAAATGTTGGGTAGCATATTCCCCCGTTTTCTCAAACTGCAATTTAGTAATTAAAGTTAGTAAACATAAATAAAACACGTAATGTCAATAAATTTAAATAGACTTGAAGCTTTTGGGCCAATTACTTAACGTACAATTTCTTGATCACGTTTCCTATATCCGTCTCGGCCTGTAGTAGATCCGTATTTGCTCTTTTTCCTTATCTCACTTCCTTGTTGGGATAGCCTCTTGAAATCGGCCATCCGTCGATAGGTAATAAACCTTTCCCAATCCTCCTGGCTGATGGTTGGGTAATTTTGAACCACTTTAGCCGTCATTGCTAAACAGTTTCTTTATGAATATGATCCCTAACAAATGCTTGGTAAAGATCATATCTAAAACCCTTAGCTGACTCCCCACAGGACTTCAAAACTTATTTTTTATGCGATTTGTCAACAGTGAATGAAGTTACAACTTCCAACCATACTCGTTCTTTCCTCGGTTCTAAATCGGCACTTCTGAAGTCAGCAATCCAAATTGGAATATGCTCCCGAGCAAGCACTCCAATCTAACTCTGTAATTCATCACCTCCCTTACTATTGATTGCCCTTTCGAGTTAAATGAAACTTGAATTCGTTCTCCCCTCGTCCTAGCAACGTGCACTCTTTTAAGGAGAGTTGCTCTTTATTTTCCATCTTCGTCAGCGTTGAATCTTGGTGAGTTGGTTCGTCGTGGTTTTCCAACTTGATTTGGGTTGACAAATCCTCCTCATGAGAGTTTGACATTGTAAATCAATCTAAAATAATAACGCAACACGAACCGTTATAAACAAAGCATGAATGCCATTAAATCATTACAAAGGCCTTGGCACCAAAACACATTAATATACAAACATATAACGTACAAAATCTTGACTTTTTATCCTGAAAATGCCCAAATCCGAGCCTTACCCAACCAATTTAATTCAATCTAAAACTAAATATCACACAAAGAGGCATTTAATCAAACATGTAATATATATACAAACATTTAACGCACAAAATCTTGACTTTTTATCTGAAAATGCCCAAATCCGAGCCTTACCCAACCAATTTAATTCAATCTAAAACTAAATATCACACAAAGAGGCATTTAATTAAACATGTAATATATATACAAATATTTAACGCACAAAATCTTTACTTTTTATCCTGAAAATGCCCAAATCCGAGTCTTACCCAACCAATTTAATTCAATCTAAAACTAAATATCACACAAAGAGGCATTTAATCAAACATGTAATATGCAAACAATTAACTCAAAACTGCAACACTTCTTATGAAATCCGAGCCTTACCCAACTATTTAAAATCAATCTAAATGACTAACACAAGTAACAGTAAGGACCTCTATTAGGTTTGTGACGGCTTTTGCCCATTTCGGGGACCAAATACTAATTTTGGACAACCACAATCAACAAAATACGATGTAACTAATGGAAATTACTCAAATTCCTGCTTTACCCAATCAATATAGAGTACAACTTACCGGCGTGTAGAGCGTGGGTATGGGCAGATTGGTATCAAGTTTAGGACAACACGGGTTGTGGGCGGCGAGAGATACTGGGAAATGACCGAAAAATGACGTCATTAGTGGAGGATGCCATCGAATTTTGAGTGAGATAGGGAGTTTTTGATGATTTTAAAAGTGAACTAGGGAGCGACGATAAAGATTTGGATGAGGGATTTTTTTTTGGGCAAACGTGAGTGTGTAGTAGTGAGTGAAAAATTGACTGAGGTTTCGAATGAAAAATTTATTAAATGCGGGAAAAATTCAATATATTTCCAAAAATTTCAAAAGTTGCCGCCTTATACCTATCATGACGGTCTTTAAAAAACCGTCGTGGTAGGCTTCAGGACTACGAAGCCTACCACGACGGTCTTCCAAGAAGACCGTCGTGGTAGACTTCATGATCTTCTACCACGACAGTCATCAAAAAAACCATCATGGTAGATGTATGTTTACTCGAACTCTACCACGACGGTCTACATAAAAGACCGTCGTGGTATCGAGTTTACCACGACGGTCTTTTAAAAAACCGTCGTGGTATAAGAAACTGGTATTCTTGCTTACTCGAACTCTACCACGACGGTCTTTTATGTGGACTGTCGTGGTATCGAGTTTACCATGACATCCTTTTAAAAAACCATCGTGGTAGAAGAAACTGGTATTCTTGTTTATTCGAACTCTACCACGACGGTCTTTTGTGAGGACCGTTGTGGTATCAAGTTTACCACGACGTTCTTTTAAAAAACCATCGTGGTAGAAGAAACTAGTATTCTTGTTACTCGAACTCTACCTCGACGGTCTTTATGGGGACCATCGTGGTATCGAGTTTACCACGACGGTCTTGTAGGAAAACCGTCATGGTAGAGTTCAGGGTAATGAATCCTACCACGATAGTCTTTTAGAGATACCGTCGTGATAGATTTCAGGTTATATTTACCACCTCTGAAACTTACCACGACGGTCTTCTAAGAAGACCGTCGTGGTATATGTACATACCACGACGGTCCTCAATAAACCGTCATAGTATATGATATACCATGACAGTCTTTTATGAAGACCATCGTGGTAGGTTTCAAATATACAAAATTTGTTTTAAAAATTGTTACTATAATCCCTTTAAGCTACCAAACCTGATAGTTGTGCAATTATTAACGCCTGTTGTTATATGCTTCCATACATATTTGTATGTATAAATAATTCCCATATATTTCTAATATAATGTGCATAATTAAAAACCCGTATCGAAATGTTTACAACGTAAGAACTGTAAAATTTTTTGTTAAGAAATTTTTTTCTTCTTTTTTTTTGGGCTTCTCGACACGTGTCCACTCGACATCCAATCGAAGTAAATGTGAAACGTCATCGTCAAAATCATCAATCTCCTCCACCGGTGGTAAACCCTTTGTAAATGATGGAATGTCAGTGCAATCTTCAATATCTTCTTGGCCATCCCGGATTGATCTTGGCTTCATTAGTACAACCAAAGATAACTCTAAATTTACAGGATCTGTTGTATAAAATACTTGTACCGCTTGTGACATGATGAAAGGATCATTTTTGTATCCCAATCGCCTAAAATCCACCACTGTCACGCTGTCACTATCAACCTTAACATAATTATTGTCAGCCCACTTACATTTAAATAGTGCTATTCGCAAGCCGTAATAATCAAGTTCCCAAATATCTTCAATGAACCCAAAGTAATTCATGGAACTATATACCGGATTCTTGTCCTTTGCGGATGAAATATGCATAGACTCGGCCCGAAGGGTGACACCACTATTCTGTACGGGATGCTTCTCATCTCTTTCCCGAGTGTAGAAGGAATAGCCATTCACCAAATACGATGTATATCTAGTGACTATCGATGACGAACCTCTGGATAGCTTCATTACGTCCTGTGAAATGTCAAGCTTCATATGCAAATATTTTCTTATCCACTCCCGAAATGTCCAATTCTGCTCATCTTGAAACCACTTCTCACTTCTTCCTTTTCTTGGATTCGCAGCTCTTAATTCCGCCATATGAACTTGAAAGAAAGACTCCATTTCCTTCGCATTGTGCAAAACATACAAACAAGTTTTTTCCCATTCATCTTGATTTACTGGTGAATGAACGGCCACGGATAGTCCTTTCGATATAAATAGCTCGCTCGTTGGCAACCCTATTGGGTCCGCATTGGACAAATACTCATAACAAAATTCAACAGATTTCTCGAATATGTAGTTTTCCACTATACAACCCTCCGGCCTATTTCGGTTCTTCACATATCCCTTCAAAACCTTCATGTACCTTTCAAAAGGATACATCCACCTCCAATACACCGGGCCATATAACTTAACTTCCCGAACTAAGTGCACACAAAGATGGATCATTATATCAAAAAAGGCTGGTGGGAAATACTTCTTAGGTAGGCACAATGTCATAACCAATTTCGATTGTAGCGAATCTAGCATCATTGGATCAATTACCTTGGAGCATATTGAATTGACAAATGAGCATAATTTTGTAATTGAGTATCTCATATCTTTTGTTAAAACTCCCCGCAAAGCAAGAGGTAATAATTGTTGCATTAAGATATGACAATCATATGTTTTTATTCCAACGAGCCGCAAATCTTTCATCGAAATCAAACTTTTAAAGTTGGAAGAGTATCCACTTAGCACTTTCACGGAAGCAAGCCACTCACAAAGCTTTCTCTTTTTGTTTCTAGATAATGTGTGCTTCGTCGCGGTAAGTAAGTGTCATTCGATCTTTTATCGGAGAGCAAATTCAGTCTAATCTTCATCTCTTTAAGGTCCAACCGTGCCTTTTCACTATCTTTAGTCTTATTCGGAATGTCAAGCAACGTGCCCACTATCGATTCACAGACTTTTTCTCAATATGCATAAAATCTAAGTAATGACGAACGTAAAGTGACTTCCAATATGGAAGTTCATAGAATATTGGCTTCTTCTTCCAAGGTCCATCAACAACTGGATCCGTATGTTTTCTCTTTCCCAAAACTACCTTGAGATCTTTAACCATCTCAAAAACATCTTCGCTAGTCAAAATCCGAGGAGCGGTTCTTTTTTCGGTATTGCTATCAAAAGCCTTCTTCTATTTGCGATATCGATGATTTTTCAACAAGAATCTCCTGTGACCAAGGTAAACGGTTTTCCTACCGTTTTTCAACCGGATGGAAGATGTTTCCTATACAAACGGGACAACCTATAGAACTCTTCACAGGATAACCAGATAGGTTGCCAAGTGCAGGAAAGTCATTAATTGACCAAATCAACATTGTGTGAAGATTGAACGTATCTTAACGGTAAGAATCTCTTACTTATAAACCATCATCCCACAACCTTTTTAGGTCATCGATTAATGGTGTCAAGTAAACATCAATGTCATTCACCGGTTGTTGAGGGCCTAAGATCAATAATGTCAACATCAAAAACTTTCACTTCATGTAAACGTCTGGAGGGAGATTGTAGTTGACAAGTATGACTAGCCAGGTACTATGCCGACTACTCATGTTACTATGCAGGTTCATTCCATTCGTTGACAAACCGAGACGTAAATTCTTTGGTTCTGTACTAAAATCTGGATGATTGTCATCAAAGGTTTTCCATTGCGGTGCGTCGGCCAGATGCCTAAGCTTGCCATCATCAACACGTTTATCATGATGCCATGTCAAACTCTTAGCATGTTATACATTACGGAATAAACAGCGAAAACATAGAGCTGGTGGAATGTATCATAACACCTTCACCGGTACTCCTTTACTACCATTCGATGGCATCTTGCCCTTCTTCCATCTTGACTCATTACAAACTGGACATTCATCTAAATCTTCATTTTCTTTCTGGTAAAGGACGCAATCATTTGGACAAGCATGTATCTTTTCGTATTCCATTCCCAACGTGCTCAATGTCTTTTTCGCCTCGTACATACTAGGTGGCACTTTGTTATCCTCTGGTAGAACATCTTTTAGAAAAGCTAAAAGAGTCATGAAACTAGAATTCGTCCACCCTCCCGACGCTTTCATATTCTATAATTTAACCAATGCCCCTAATTTTGTATATTTTGACACCCGACATACAAGGGTGTTTCGGCATCATTAATCATTTCCTCAAATAACTCCGGACGGTGCACAAAGTTTTCTTCCAAATCATTTATCATATTGTACATATTATCACCAACGTCTTCCTCCACAATAGACTCTTTATCTTTAGTACTCGTCGATGTATACTTAATACCGATGAAATCTTCACCATGTAAATATCATGTTTGGTAAGAACAAATTATCTCTTAAGCAAGCAAATGCCCTCTAACATCATCAATGGAATTGGATCTATGATTACCACAAACTTGACACGGATACCGAATCTTATCGTCTTGTGTATGAGCTTTGGCAAATAACAAAAATTCTTTGACACCATCTTCATATGCTTTAGACAATCTATCAAACCACATCCATTTCCTATCGATGATTAGTGCACAATTACTAAATCAATAAATAAAAGTTCTCGATAAGTCAAGGTGTGCATATTTTTAAATTTTTAGCATGAATATCATTTGCATGCACTTAATTAGCTAGTTATATATAAAGACTCCCGGCACATGCATTAATTAAATCAACAATATATTTACTAAATTAAAAATCCAAAAAACATAACAAAACTAAAAATACAATTATAAATAACCGGCCCGGGTTATTTAACTAAAAAAACCAAACTATAAATACACTGTAATATATAGGATTTATAAATACAGTGATTTAGGATTTAACTAAAAATCCAAACTAATTTAAAAAAACCAAACTAAAAATACATTGATCGTGAGATCACTTAATTAATTAAACACTTTGCAGTATTTAACATATCAAAAGCAATCCAAAAATTACAAATTAAAATTAATATTCTGGGTTCGTAAATAAAAAAAATAATACAGAGGAAAACAATAAAAAGTTGAATTAATTTGTGTCATCATGACTCACAAGAATGACGGGAGACCAGTAGATGGCGGTGGG
The DNA here is from genome assembly GCA_025413025.1 of Ficus hispida. Taxonomy (NCBI): domain Eukaryota; kingdom Viridiplantae; phylum Streptophyta; class Magnoliopsida; order Rosales; family Moraceae; genus Ficus; species Ficus hispida. The sequence continues at coordinate 10,965,263 of CM046373.1, forward strand.
TGGCGTCCAACAGCGGTATATGGAACTATTGTCGGAGCGATCTGATCTGATTTTGGTTTACGGCAGCAGCTGTATCAATGTGGAAATAATAGGGTAACTCGATCTGATATGTCTGTAAAAAATGACGATGTTTCCATGACGGTTTTCGAGTCTACTTCCACGATGATTTTTAGACAACTGTCATGTAATCCCCGAGACTACCACGACGGTTGTATAAAACTGTCGTGTAATAATCGAGACTTCCACGATGGTTTTGGGAAACCGTCGTGGAAGGAATACTTACACGACGGTTCAAATAGACCGTCGTGGAAATACATGATTTCATGATAGGTTTAAATAACCGTCGTGGAAATCTAGATTTCCACGACGGTTTTTGGATACCACTTTTTGTTCCGTGTTTTTGCCTCAGTTTCCACGACGGTTTTTAAAAAACAGTCGTGGAAGCTCCGTCGTAGTATCCACATTCTGTAGTAGTGAAATCCATTTTTGGTAGTAAATTTCACTTGGCTTCTCCTCTATCATATTTGTGTTATTTTTCCCATCTACCATATTTCAAACAACAACATTCCAAAACTGTAAACATCGGACTTATAGGACACATTTCCGAAGCCATTGACACATTTTTTCAATGTAATTAATAGTCCCCCTAGCTGTAGTCATTGACACTATACTTTGATCCTTTGCACACAAACTTAGTGCCCCCTAGCTGTAGTCATTGACACTATAATTTTTGGTATGAAATTGGGGTCTAGTTAAAATGTTACGGGGCTCGATTGTGGTCTAGTTAAAATTGGGAAATGTCCTGCTTTATTTCCCAACTGAGCGAATGGTTTGCACCTCCGGCCATTGAACAAGATATACTTATCCAGTGAATCATTTGGCAAGAACTCGTAAATGAGAGCTCTTGTAAATCCTTCGGCACAATAACCAACCAAGCAAACCAAGTTGACATGGTGAATTTGACCACTTCACATTAATTAGATTGACAATGATAAAATTTTATTTAATATTCACGTGTAAGAAGAAAAAAGTTCAATATAGTATAAAATCTATGGAACATAATGAAAAGTCGTTTTTAGTTTCATCAATGTCTAGCTATTTTATGTAGTTGCAAGTATAATTTAGTAGTGATTTCACACTTAACTCAATTAAAAAGTGTAGTGTTTGAATCCCCCTATCTCAATTTCAAAAAAATAAAAAAGGGGAGGGTGGGAGGGGTGTTAATTTTTTTAAGTGTTTAAAATTACATCACAAAATTGTTAGAGAAAATTATTTCATTAGGATGATTAAAGAATATATCATTAATGACCATTGTGATAAAATGAATATTGGAGAATCGTAATTAAATTTTATTTTAAGGAGAAATTCTATTAAACTCATTAAGGAAATACAAAAATACTAAACCGTATTACATGAGATGAAACTCTTCAACAAGAATGAATCCACAAGTAAAATCTGATGACATTCAAAGAGAAAGATATACTTGAGGCCAGATAACGGAAATATATCTAGACACGCTAAAATCAAGTCCATGTAAGGCTCTTTTTGTGACAGCCCATACTTAAATGACCATAAATGACCGTCATTACTTAGACTTAAAACTTGATACATTCATAACTGGTTATTAAGTTCTCAAAATTTTGGTAATTTTTTTTAACTTACTAAAAGAAAAGTAATAAAACACAATTGCAGAATATGACTTTTTAAAAAAACATTTCAAGTAGTTCCTCAATAATAATAATAATAATAATAATAAAGTTGCAATTCAAAATACTTAATTTAGTCCATACGCTAAACAAATTTCAAACTAGAATTTAAAAACTAAGCTTGTGTTTGGTTCGTCGGTTAGAGATGAAATTTTTAAGTTGGAGTTAGCTGAATTTTTAAAAACTAATTATTATTTTTGTTTCAGAAGAAAGACAAAAATTAAGATTGAAAAGTACAGTTTAGTTAGAGTTAAACTTAAATGCCAAACGAACCTTAAATTTCAAAATAACTTTCAAATGACTGATAGCGTTTTTGCATAATCTTTTGCATAGTAATCCATTCCACAACTACACTTTCATGTATCCCTCCATCTGCATTGTTAGTCCAAGGACATTTTCATGTCATAGGGCGCTTGCCCGGATTACCCACAATGGGAGCATAAAAACATGTGAGATTAAGCTCAATTAGTGCAGACATAAATCCCACAATACATGAATGAAGATGCATGAGTACCATTTATGTTTATCCTTTTATTCTTAACTTATGATTCTTAATATATTTACTCTAAACATACTTGTTCTTAACATCCTTATGGGCCCTTATGTACGTACTGGGTGCATGCATCCTTATTTAGGGAAGACGAGGAAGTGACTCAACCGTCAACATCCAAGATCATACTTAAAATCATTCATGAAGACCTCACTCTGATGAAGGTTGGTACGACACATCTTAATTTTCACTTATACTCAATTATGAGGCTTTAATTCACAGAATGAAAATGAAATATGATATGTCTCGTAAAGCATGTAACTAAATAGGAAATCATGGCAACAAAGCATATCAGTCACGTAAGCACAAATTACACATCAAACATGACAACATGAAATCCACATTATAGGTAGGATCTGTACTTACAGAAAATCTTGAAGTTGAAGTTTCTCATGATTCTTGCTTGGCTCAACCTCTTTGTCGTTTTGGTGTCTTATTTTAAACCAACACCATTAGTTAGAGCGGATTCTTAAAATTATTCTTTACAAATTAAGAACAAATTCAGATAGAAAAATTCAAATACATATTTGAAAATATATAATTTTAGGGAAAAATCTAAAAAGTAAGAAAACAAAAACAAGCAAAAAAAAAAAAAAGAGAAAAAGTTAAAATGAAAAACGAAAAAAAAAAAAAGGATTTGAGGGGATTAAAAAAAATTTTAAAAAAATTAGAAAGCTGAAAAAAAAGGGGGGGGGGGGGGGGGGGGGAACAAAAGAGTTAAAAACAAGAAAATAAGTAAGATTAAAAAAACAAAAACAAAACAAAACAAAACAATCGACATGTGGGTTTAAACCAAGGCCCTCTTATCAGGAGCGAATGTACGTATCCTATGAAACCATTTACCCAGAAAGACCAAAGTCCAAGACTCGTCGTTTTGGACCACCTTCCTATGACGGTGGCGCAAAATTTACTCTATTAGTATAGTTTTGACAATCAAGAATTCCAAGAAAATTTTGTGACCACACACTTATCGACTCAAGAAAAGGAGGATACAAAGAGTAAAGACTTTCGAGCCTTAAATTATTTGTCAAATTAATAATGATTATTTATAGTTATCATTGTATATAACATCATAATAGTCATCTTCTTTACAAAAATCTTTTAAAATCAAATCCGTTGTTTTTACAGACTTTTAACAATTTTTTCCGATAGTTGACCGTTCGCTCAGGATTTCTTTGAATCTCTCACTCTTCCTTCTAATAATGTCTCTTGTCATGTCCCCGATATCCTTGTCCTTCCAATAACAATGCCAGCAAAACCATTATAAGGAAACTTTATTAGGAGTTAATCATTCTTTGTAAAGTATCATTTACTACAAGTAAGCGCTTTTTTAATATATTTAGAACTTTAAAAATATTTTTTAATTAAGTTCCACTTGGGATGTTTACTCCAATACGTCAAGAAATCTTAGTCTTGATCTGACAGTGAGTATTCCAAAAGTCATCAAATGTCACCTAACGTGTTGCTTATATTTATTGTTTTCTATTGGTTTATTCATATGCACTTTGTTTGGATGTGCACGAAAAGGAAAATAATTCCACTATTTTTTAATCTTGTCATTAACCAACCGAGTTAGGTAGATTTATATAGTTATAGTAGATTGAACTTTTTTTGCTTAATTTGATACATACTACAACAGACTTAGGGGTGTTTGGTGTTTGAGTTTGAGTTAAAATTTTTAAGTTTCAATAGTAATTTTTGTTGACTTTTCAGAAAAAAACAAAAATTGAGTTGAAAATTTGGATTTAAGTTAAAATGCCAAACTCCCCCTAAAATTAGTAATTTTCCAATTTTCGATTCTTATTTTGTCATTGTAGTGTGCAGATAAACGCTTGTATTTATCAAGTCATTGAAAAAAAATGTAAGAATTATGGAGTCACAAAACATGAAATTTACTGACTTGATAAAATTATCTAATTTAATCAATTACACTGAAAAATAAGAGAACACAGTTTTTCATCAAGTTGAACTCGTGAATAAAAAATACATGTTCATTTTGTGTCCAAATTTCTGTTTTTGTTTTCCCAAAATCATAAATATTTGAATTTATTTGTAATTTAAATTTAGATGGGAAAGAAACACTGGGTAAGAAAAGTTTGGAACAGAAATTAGGCATATGCTCGGTGAACCATTTCAAACCAATAAGATTCAAAAGGCATGGTACAACTTGAGTGTTTAAAAGAAGCTTTCTGAAAAATAGAGTGGGAAAAGACGTAACTGCCCTCCCCCTTATTGATAAGAAGAAGTGGGTATTTTGGTAACTTGACATAGTCGAAAGGAATCTCTTGTCAAGCATGTTGAAATTGAACTTCAATTATCATACGAAAAACAATGAACGACCCTCCCCTGGAAAATGCCACTCTTACCTTAACCTGTTCGTGGATTTCCAGGTAAACTCCTTAGTCCCCATCTCCGTTTCAAGTTCTTGTCAGGTAGGAATGATAAGCATTTGTGTGTGTGTATATATATATATATATATATATCTCTCTCTCTCTATGTAAATTGTTTATTTGGTTGTTGTTTGAATTTGAACAAACGTGTATTTGACTCTAGCTCTTTTTAATTACTGTATTTTTTTTTTTTTTTTTGCACATCTAATTTGTAGCCATTTGGGCCTTCTTTGGTAGTTTTGAAATGTTTAACGTGTTTGGAAACTTTCCAGTGTATTTATTTCTTCACAGTTCAAAGTCAACTTCTGGTTAATTGGTAGAATTTTTGGAGGTCTAGTTGAAATCTGGAATCTGTTAAAAAGAAGCAAAAAAAAAAGTAGTAGAGATGAGTTGAGTTCTGCAGGAGTAGCTGTATTAATTTATTAAATGTGTTTTCTTGGTTTAGATCTGACCCCAAAAACCAAAAACAAAAATCTCCCCGTTCCTTGGAAAATGTATTGTGGTCCATAAAATGTTGCATAGACACTGTTTGATGATACGCTATGGTGCAATAAATCATGTGGGTGGTCCATCTGAGCT
>CM046373.1:10970587-11059781 GCA_025413025.1 Ficus hispida
AAAAACCATCGTGGTAGAAGAAACTAGTATTCTTGTTACTTCGAAACTCTACTCGACGGTCTTTTATGGGGACCATCGTGGTATCGAGTTTACCGACGGTCTTGTAGGAAACGTCATGGTAGAGTTCAGGGTAATGAATCCTACCACGATAGTCTTTTAGAGATACCGTCGTGATAGATTTCAGGTTATATTTACCACCTCTGAAACTTACACGACGGTCTTCTAAGAAGACCGTCGTGGTATATGTACATACCACGACGGTCCTCAATAAACGTCATAGTATATGATATACCATGACAGTCTTTTATGAAGAACCATCGTGGTAGGTTTCAAATATACAAAATTTGTTTTAAAAATTGTTACTATAATCCCTTTAAGCTACCAAACCTGATAGTTGTGCAATTATTAACGCCTGTTGTTATATGCTTCCATACATATTTGTATGTATAAATAATTCCCATATATTTCTAATATAATGTGCATAATTAAAAACCCGTATCGAAATGGTTTACAACGTAAGAACTGTAAAAATTTTTTGTTAAGAAATTTTTTTCTTCTTTTTTTTGGGCTTCTCGACACGTGTCCACTCGACATCCAATCGAAGTAAGTATGAAACGTCATCGTCAAAATCATCAATCTCCTCCACCGGTGGTAAACCCTTTGTAAATGATGGAATGTCAGTGCAATCTTCAATATCTTCTTGGCCATCCCGGATTGATCTTGGCTTCATTAGTACAACCAAAGATAACTCTAAATTTACAGGATCTGTTGTATAAAATACTTGTACCGCTTGTGACATGATGAAAGGATCATTTTTGTATCCCAATCGCCTAAAATCCACCACTGTCACGCTGTCACTATCAACCTTAACATAATTATTGTCAGCCCACTTACATTTAAATAGTGCTATTCGCAAGCCGTAATAATCAAGTTCCCAAATATCTTCAATGAACCCAAAGTAATTCATGGAACTATATACCGGATTCTTGTCCTTTGCGGATGAAATATGCATAGACTCGGCCCGAAGGGTGACACCACTATTCTGTACGGGATGCTTCTCATCTCTTTCCCGAGTGTAGAAGGAATAGTCATTCACCAAATACGATGTATATCTAGTGACTATCGATGACGAACCTCTAGATAGCTTCATTACGTCCTGTGAAATGTCAAGCTTCATATGCAAATATTTTCTTATCCACTCTCGAAATGTCCAATTCTGCTCATCTTGAAACCACTTCTCACTTCTTCCTTTTCTTGGATTCGCAGCTCTTAATTCCGCCATATGAACTTGAAAGAAAGGCTCCATTTCCTTAGCATTGTGCAAAACATACAAACAAGTTTTTTCCCATTCATCTTGATTTACTGGTGAATGAACGGCCACGGATAGTCCTTTCGATATAAATAGCTCGCTCGTTGGCAACCCTATTGGGTCCGCATTAGACAAATACTCAGAACAAAATTCAACAGATTCCTCGAATATGTAGTTTTCCACTATACAACCCTCCGGCCTATTTCGGTTCTTCACATATCCCTTCAAAACTTTCATGTACCTTTCAAAAGGATACATCCACCTCCAATACACCGGGCCACATAACTTAACTTCCCGAACTAAGTGCACACAAAGATGGATCATTATATCAAAAAAGGCTGGTGGGAAATACTTCTCAGGTAGGCACAATGTCATAACCAATTTCGATTGTAGCGAATCTAGCATCATTGGATCAATTACCTTGGAGCATATTGAATTGAAAAATGAGCATAATTTTGTAATTGAGTATCTCATATCTTTTGTTAAAACTCCCCGCAAAGCAAGAGGTAATAATTGTTGTATTAAGATATGACAATCATATGTTTTTATTCCAACGAGCCGCAAATCTTTCATCGAAATCAAACTTTTAAAGTTGGAAGAGTATCCACTTAGCACTTTCACGGAAGCAAGCCACTCACAAAGCTTTCTCTTTTTGTGTCTAGATAATGTGTGCTTCGTCAGCGGTAAGTAAGTGTCATTCGATCTTTTATCGGAGAGCAAATTCGGTCTAATCTTCATCTCTTTAAGGTCCAACCGTGCCTTTTCACTATCTTTAGTCTTATTCGGAATGTCAAGCAACGTGCCCACTATCGATTCACACACGTTTTTCTCAATATGCATAAAATCTAAGTAATGACGAACGTAAAGTGACTTCTAATATGGAAGTTCATAGAATATTGGCTTCTTCTTCCAAGGTCCATCGACAACTGGATCCGTATGTTTTCTCTTTCCCAAAACTACCTTGAGATCTTTAACCATCTCAAAAACATCTTCGCTAGTCAAAATCCAAGGAGCGGTTCTTTTTTAGGTATTGCTATCAAAAGCCTTCTTCTGTTTGCGATATCGATGATTTTTCAACAAGAATCTCCTGTGACCAAGGTAAACGGTTTTCCTACCGTTTTTCAACCGGATGGAAGATGTTTCCTTCATACAAACGGGACAACCTATAGAACTCTTCACAGGATAACCAGATAGGTTGCCAAGTGCAGGAAAGTCATTAATTGACCAAATCAACATTGCGTGAAGATTGAACGTATCTTAACGGTAAGAATCTCTTACTTATAAACCATCATCCCACAATCTTTTTAGGTCATCGATTAATGGTGTCAAGTAAACATCAATGTCATTCACTGGTTGTTGAGGGCCTGAGATCAATAATGTCAACATCAAGAACTTTTACTTCATGTAAACGTCTGGAGGGAGATTGTAGTTGACAAGTATGACTAGCCATGTACTATGCCGACTACTCATGTTACTATGCAGGTTCATTCCATTCGTTGACAAACCGAGACGTAAATTCTTTGGTTCTGTACTAAAATCTGGATGATTGTCATCAAAGGTTTTCCATTGCGGTGCGTCGGCCAGATGCCTAAGCTTGCCATCATCAACACGTTTATCATGATGCCATGTCAAACTCTTAGCATGTTATACATTACGGAATAAACGGCGAAAACATAGAGTTGGTGGAATGTATCATAACACCTTCACCGGTACTCCTTTACTACCATTCGATGGCATCTTGCCCTTCTTCCATCTTGACTCATTACAAACTGGACATTCATCTAAATCTTCATTTTCTTTCTGGTAAAGGACGCAATCATTTGGACAAGCATGTATCTTTTCGTATTCCATTCCCAACGTGCTCAATGTCTTTTTCGCCTCGTACATACTAGGTGGCACTTTGTTATCCTCTGGTAGAACATCTTTTAGAAAAGCTAAAAGAGTCATGAAACTAGAATTCGTCCACCCTCCCGACGCTTTCATATTCTATAATTTAACCAATGCCCCTAATTTTGTATATTTTGACACCCGACATACAAGGGTGTTTCGGCATCATTAATCATTTCCTCAAATAACTCCGGACGGTGCACAAAGTTTTCTTCCAAATCATTTATCATATTGTACATATTATCACCAACGTCTTCCTCCACAATAGACTCTTTATCTTTAGTACTCGTCGATGTATACTTAATACCGATGAAATCTTCACCATGTAAATATCATGTTTGGTAAGAACAAATTATCCCTTAAGCAAGCAAATGCCCTCTAACATCATCAATGGAATGGGATCTATGATTACCACAAACTTGACACGGACACCGAATCTTATCGTCTTGTGTATGAGCTTTGGAAAATAACAAAAATTCTTTGACACCATCTTCATATGCTTTAGACAATCTATCAAACCACATCCATTTCCTATCGATGATTAGCGCGCAAATCCTAAATCAATAAATAAAAGTTCTCGATAAGTCAAGGTGTGCATATTTTTAAATTTTTAGCATGAATATCATTTGCATGCACTTAATTAGCTAGTTATATATAAAGACTCCCGGCACATGCATTAATTAAATCAACAATATATTTACTAAATTAAAAATCCAAAAAACATAACAAAACTAAAAATACAATTATAAATAACCGGCCCGGGTTATTTAACTAAAAAAACCAAACTATAAATACACCGTAATATATAGGATTTATAAATACAGTGATTTAGGATTTAACTAAAAATCCAAACTAATTTAAAAAAACCAAACTAAAAATACATTGATCGTGAGATCACTTAATTAATTAAACACTTTGCAGTATTTAACGTATCGAAAGCAATCCAAAATATTACAAATTAAAATTAATATTCTGGGTTCGTAAATAAAAAAAATAATACAGAGGAAAACAATAAAAAGTTGAGTTAATTTGTGTCATCATGACTCACAAGAATGACGGGAGACCAGTAGATGGCGGTGGGTGGCGTCCAACAGCGGTATATGGAACTATTGTCGGAGCGATCTGATCTGATTTTGGTTCACGGCAGCAGCTATATCAATGTGGAAATAATAGGGTAACTAGATCTGATATGTCTGTAAAAAATGACGATGTTTCCATGACGGTTTTCGAGTCTACTTCCACGATGATTTTTAGACAACTGTCATGTAATCCCGAGACTACCATGACGGTTGTATAAAACGTCGTGTAATAATCGAGACTTCCACGATGGTTTTGGAAACCGTCGTGGAAGGAATACTTACACGACGGTTCAAATAGACCGTCGTGGAAATACATGATTTCATGATAGGTTTAAATAACGTCGTGGAAATCTAGATTTCCACGACGGTTTTTGGATACCACTTTTTGTTCCGTGTTTTTGCCTCAGTTTCCACGACGGTTTTTAAAAAACAGTCGTGGAAGCTCCGTCGTAGTATCCACATTCTGTAGTAGTGAAATCCATTTTTGGTAGTAAATTTCACTTGGCTTCTCCTCTATCATATTTGTGTTATTTTTCCCATCTACCATATTTCAAACAACAACATTCCAAAATTGTAAACATCGGACTTGTAGGACACATTTCCGAAGCCATTGACACATTTTTTCAATGTAATTAATAGTCCCCCTAGCTGTAGTCATTGACACTATACTTTGATCCTTTGCACACAAACTTAGTGCCCCCTAGCTGTAGTCATTGACACTATAATTTTTGGTATGAAATTGGGGTCTAGTTAAAATGTTACGGGGCTCGATTGTGGTCTAGTTAAAATTGGGAAATGTCCTGCTTTATTTCCCAACTGAGCGAATGGTTTGCACCTCCGGCCATTGAACAAGATATACTTATCCAGTGAATCATTTGGCAAGAACTCGTAAATGAGAGCTCTTGTAAATCCTTCGGCACAATAACCAACCAAGCAAACCAAGTTGACATGGTGAATTTGACCACTTCACATTAATTAGATTGACAATGATAAAATTTTATTTAATATTCACGTGTAAGAAGAAAAAAGTTCAATATAGTATAAAATCTATGGAACATAATGAAAAGTCGTTTTTAGTTTCATCAATGTCTAGCTATTTTATGTAGTTGCAAGTATAATTTAGTAGTGATTTCACACTTAACTCAATTAAAAAGTGTAGTGTTTGAATCCCCCTATCTCAATTTCAAAAAATAAAAAAGGGGAGGGTGGGAGGGGTGTTAATTTTTTTAAGTGTTTAAAATTACATCACAAAATTGTTAGAGAAAATTATTTCATTAGGATGATTAAAGAATATATCATTAATGACCATTGTGATAAAATGAATATTGGAGAATCGTAATTAAATTTTATTTTAAGGAGAAATTCTATTAAACTCATTAAGGAAATACAAAAATACTAAACCGTATTACATGAGATGAAACTCTTCAACAAGAATGAATCCACAAGTAAAATCTGATGACATTCAAAGAGAAAGATATACTTGAGGCCTGATAACGGAAATATATCTAGACACGCTAAAATCAAGTCCATGTAAGGCTCTTTTTGTGACAGTCCATACTTAAATGACCATAAATGACCGTCATTACTTAGACTTAAAACTTGATACATTCATAACTGGTTATTAAGTTCTCAAAATTTTGGTAATTTTTTTTAACTTACTAAAAGAAAAGTAATAAAACACAATTGCAGAATATGACTTTTTAAAAAAACATTTCAAGTAGTTCCTCAATAATAATAATAATAATAATAAAGTTACAATTCAAAATACTTAATTTAGTCCATACGCTAAACAAATTTCAAACTAGAATTTAAAAACTAAGCTTGTGTTTGGTTCGTCGGTTAGAGATGAAATTTTTAAGTTGGAGTTAGCTGAATTTTTAAAAACTAATTATTATTTTTGTTTCAGAAGAAAGACAAAAATTAAGATTGAAAAGTACAGTTTAGTTAGAGTTAAACTTAAATGCCAAACGAACCTTAAATTTCAAAATAACTTTCAAATGACTGATAGCGTTTTTGCATAATCTTTTGCATAGTAATCCATTCCACAACTACACTTTCATGTATCCCTCAATCTGCATTGTTAGTCCAAGAACATTTTCATGTCATAGGGCGCTTGCCCGGATTACCCACAATGGGAGCATAAAAACATGTGAGATTAAGCTCAATTAGTGCAGACATAAATCCCACAATACATGAATGAAGATGCATGAGTACCATTTATGTTTATCCTTTTATTCTTAACTTATGATTCTTAATATATTTACTCTAAACATACTTGTTCTTAACATCTTATGGTCCCTATGTACGTACTGGGTGCATGCATCCTTATTTAGGGAAGACGAGGAAGTGACTCAACCGTCAACATCCAAGATCATACTTAAAATCATTCATGAAGACCTCACTCTGATGAAGGTTGGTACGACATATCTTAATTTTCACTTATACTCAATTATGAGGCTTTAATTCACAGAATGAAAATGAAATATGATATGTCTCGTAAAGCATGTAACTAAATAGGAAATCATGGCAACAAAGCATATCAGTCACGTAAGCACAAATTACACATCAAACATGACAACATGAAATCCACATTATAGGTAGGATCTGTACTTACAGAAAATCTTGAAGTTGAAGTTTCTCATGATTCTTGCTTGGCTCAACCTCTTTGTCGTTTTGGTGTCTTATTTTAAACCAACACCATTAGTTAGAGCGGATTCTTAAAATTATTCTTTACAAATTAAGAACAAATTCAGATAGAAAAATTCAAATACATATTTGAAAATATATAATTTTAGGGAAAAATCTAAAAAGTAAGAAAACAAAAACAAGCAAAAAAAAAAAAAAGAGAAAAAGTTAAAATGAAAAACGAAAAAAAAAAAAAAAGGATTTGAGGGGATTAAAAAAAATTTTAAAAAAAATTAGAAAGCTGAAAAAAAAAAGGGGGGGGGGGAACAAAAGAGTTAAAAACAAGAAAATAAGTAAGATTAAAAAAACAAAAACAAAACAAAACAAAACAATCGACATGTGGGTTTAAACCAAGGCCCTCTTATCAGGAGCGAATGTACGTATCCTATGAAACCATTTACCCAGAAAGACCAAAGTCCAAGACTCGTCGTTTTGGACCACCTTCCTATGACGGTGGCGCAAAATTTACTCTATTAGTATAGTTTTGACAATCAAGAATTCCAAGAAAATTTTGTGACCACACACTTATCGACTCAAGAAAAGGAGGATACAAAGAGTAAAGACTTTCGAGCCTTAAATTATTTGTCAAATTAATAATGATTATTTATAGTTATCATTGTATATAACATCATAATAGTCATCTTCTTTACAAAAATCTTTTAAAATCAAATCCGTTGTTTTTACAGACTTTTAACAATTTTTTCCGATAGTTGACCGTTCGCTCAGGATTTCTTTGAATCTCTCACTCTTCCTTCTAATAATGTCTCTTGTCATGTCCCCGATATTCTTGTCCTTCCAATAACAATGCCAGCAAAAACCATTATAAGGAAACTTTATTAGGAGTTAATCATTCTTTTTAAAGTATCATTTACTACAAGTAAGCGCTTTTTTAATATATTTAGAACTTTAAAAATATTTTTTAATTAAGTTCCACTTGGGATGTTTACTCCAATACGTCAAGAAATCTTAGTCTTGATCTGACAGTGAGTATTCCAAAAGTCATCAAATGTCACCTAACGTGTTGCTTATATTTATTGTTTTCTATTGGTTTATTCATATGCACTTTGTTTGGATGTGCACGAAAAGGAAAATAATTCCACTATTTTTTAATCTTGTCATTAACCAACCGAGTTAGGTAGATTTATATAGTTATAGTAGATTGAACTTTTTTTGCTTAATTTGATCACAGACTATTGAAGCATGAATATTGGGGTCATTGGTATTGATAATACTACAACAGACTTATGGTGTTTGAGTTTGAGTTAAAATTTTTAAGTTTCAATAGTAATTTTTGTTGACTTTTTCAGAAAAAAACAAAAATTGAGTTGAAAAATTTAGATTTAAGTTAAAATGCCAAACTCCCCCTAAAATTAGTAATTTTCCAATTTTCAATTCTTATTTTGTCATTGTAGTGTGCAGATAAACCTTGTATTTATCAAGTCATTGAAAAAAAAATGTAAGAATTATGGAGTCACAAAACATGAAATTTACTGACTTGATAAAATTATCTAATTTAATCAATGACACTGAAAAATAAGAGAACACAGTTTTTCATCAAGTTGAACTCGTGAATAAAAAAATACATGTTCATTTTGTGTCCAAATTTCTGTTTTTGTTTTCCCAAAATCATAAATATTTGAATTTATTTGTAATTTAAATTTAGATGGGAAAGAAACACTGGGTAAGAAAAGTTTGGAACAGAAATTAGGCATATGCTCGGTGAACCATTTCAAACCAATAAGATTCAAAAGGCATGGTACAACTTGAGTGTTTAAAAGAAGCTTTCTGAAAAAGTAGAGTGGGAAAAGACGTAACTGCCCTCCCCCCTTATGATAAGAAGAAGTGGGTATTTTGGTAACTTGACATAGTCGAAAGGAATCTCTTGTCAAGCATGTTGAAATTGAACTTCAATTATCATACGAAAAACAATGAACGACCCTCCCCTGGAAAATGCCACTCTTACCTTAACCTGTTCGTGGATTTCCAGGTAAACTCCTTAGTCCCCATCTCCGTTTCAAGTTCTTGTCAGGTAGGAATGATAAGCATTTGTGCGTGTGTATATATATATATATATATATATATCTCTCTCTCTCTATGTAAATTGTTTATTTGGTTTGTTGCTGAATTTGAACAAACGTGTATTTGACTCTAGCTCTTTTTAATTACTGTATTTTTTTTTTTTTTTTTGCACATCTAATTTGTAGCCATTTGGGCCTTCTTTGGTAGTTTTGAAATGTTTAACGTGTTTGGAAACTTTCCAGTGTATTTATTTCTTCACAGTTCAAAGTCAACTTCTGGTTAATTGGTAGAATTTTTGGAGGTCTAGTTGAAATCTGGAATCTGTTAAAAAAGAAGCAAAAAAAAAAGTAGTAGAGATGAGTTGAGTTTCTGCAGGAGTAGCTGTATTAATTTATTAAATGTGTTTTCTTGGTTTAGATCTGACCCCAAAAACCAAAAACAAAAATCTCCCCGTTCACTTGGAAAAATGTATTGTGGTCCATAAAATGTTGCATAGACACTGTTTGATGATACGTCTATGGTGCAATAAATCATGTGGGTGGTCCCATCTGAGCTGCTCGTTGGTTGTGTCTTTATGTCCACAACAGCGTTCGAAGATACTCTAGGATTGAATTTATGAAGAGAAATGAGCTACTGAACAATTTCGATTATCCTATGCTGTGGGTGGAGTTATATCCATGTATAACTTGAACTCTTTATGAGCGATTTTAGTGGACACGAGGCTCGTTAAATGTCAGAAGGAAAGCCTGTTTCTGGCTAGCAGGAAACACGGTCGAGTTTGCTTTCCAAAAGCTTTTATTGGTTTGAGACTTTTTTTTTTTTTTTTTTTGTTTCAACTTAGAAAGCATCTCCGAGTACTTCATAACAATTTTGGTTTTCATTGCCAATCTTTTCTTCTTGGTGCAGAGTTCTTGAGTTCTACTTGAAACTGCAATTAGAATGTGATCTTATCTGAAGGTTCTTCCTATTAATAAGTCGATATGACATTCAAATCGAAGAGAAAATGGATTATTCTTATTGCAGTCATCTCATCTTTCGTATCTTTGCTTCTTCACCTGATTGTTGTGAGGTTCTCAACTGTGGATCTGCTGCGGGATAATTCAGTGGCTGACTTGCAAAATGATTTTGCTTCCTTTTCATGGACACAGGTGGGATCGAGACCTTTTGTTGTATTTGCAAGTATTCTTTATCTGTGTCTGAGGTCATTTAATGGGTTAATTTGTTTATAACATGACAGAGTGTAAGGAATGAAAAACTGGCCGAGGTCATGAAGCCGCTGGAGATTTTGCAGCCTTTTGCCCTCTCCAGAAGTGCCTACCGAGGTAGGATTTTTCTTGTTTACATGTATTTCTTTCATTTTTGTAGCAGTTATTTATGGTCCTCTAATTTAAAAGTTATAAATGCATGATATAAGCTAGTTTTATTACATTATTGAACCTGTTAATATCAGTAGCTAGCATGGTATTTCTAATATTGGTTCAATATAGGGTCAAATTTTATCAAGATTTTGCGAGTTTACCCTAGGGGATTTTTTTTTTTTTTTTTTTTTTGTTAGTATTTGAAAAGAAGCAGTGAGGAAATATGGAAAGACCTAGTAATTTAATTGATGAAAGAAGCTACGTGTAAACTTTGAAACTTAAAATCTCTTGATTGTTGGTTCCATTGTTCAGGAGACTATGACAGTAAAGATGTGTTCCATGATAAGCGAATCTTTAAGGAAGACTACAACGAAATGAAAAGAAGCTTTAAAGTATACGTTTATCCTCACAGGCAAGATGACCCTTTTTCAAATGTACTATTGCCAGTTGATTTTAAACCAGGAGGTAATTATGCCAGTGAAAGTTACTTTAAGAAGGCCCTTTGGAAAAGCCGATTTATCACGGAGGATCCAAATGAGGCAGATCTTTTCTTTCTGCCTTTCTCAATTTCAAGGCTGCGCCATGACCCTAGGGTCGGCGTGGGAGGTATACAAGATTTTGTCCAGGATTACATTTTGAATGTTAGCCAAAAGTACCCGTATTGGAACCGGACAGGGGGGGCTGATCATTTCTACGTCGCTTGTCACTCCATTGGACGGTCGGCAATGGAAAAAGCAAGTCAAGTGAAACTTAATGCGATTCAAATTGTATGCTCCTCAAGCTATTTCCTAGGCGGTTACATTTCACACAAGGATGCATGTCTTCCACAAATTTGGCCAAGAGAAGGAGATCCTCCTAATTTTCTTTCAACAAATAGGTTAGACACATACTTGCATAGTTCTGTATTTACTCCGAGATTAAAGCTGAATGCTTCTCAACAATAACTGATGCTTATTGTCCCTACCAAATCCTGGGTAGTTGCTAGTTCTTTACCAAAAGCTTGTTTACTGTTTTCTATCATTCTTTACCGTTTTCCAACGTTTTGTTACAAATCATATATCGAGCTGTATCCTAAGATAGGTACATTTTCACCACTTTCTATACCACTTAATTGCTTTGGTATTTCCACAGTGCATGGGTGTTATATGGAAATATGAGTTACTAGTATTTTCTTCTTCACTTTGCTGTTATGCCGTTTCAGAGACTGGTGTTGTTGTTGATCTTATTTTTAACTTCCTTTGTAACATTCTCTGATTTAGGTGGAATTAATTCAATATTTTTGCTGAGGTATTAATCCATGATGTACAAAGTAGTTTCAGTCTTTATGTTTATGTGTTACTCATGTGACTTTGCAAGTTTTAGTTGGAGAATCAATTTTCAATGCTTTCAGAAACACTATTGTTTATGTGTTTCTTATATGACTTTGTGAGCTTTAGTTGGAGAATCAATTTTCAATGCTTGCAGAGACACTATTATAACTTATATTTTAGTTGCAAATCAGACTTCACTGTCATCATCTATCTCTACATGAACCAGAAGTCATCTCATTATCCTGTTAACATGAAATGCAGGACAAAACTTGCATTCTTTGCGGGAGAAATTAACTCGCCAGTACGCAAAAAGCTTGTTGAAGTATGGAGAAACGACTCCGAGATCTTTGCCCACTTTGGTCGGCTGAAAACACCTTACGCTGATGAGCTGCTTCGGAGCAAGTTCTGCCTCCATGTTAAAGGCTATGAAGTAAACACTGCCCGTATCGGAGACTCACTGTACTATGGTTGCATTCCAGTTATAATTGCCAATTACTATGATCTACCGTTCATCGACATATTAAACTGGAAGAGCTTCTCGGTTATTGTTTCTACAGAAGATATCCCTTTGCTAAAAAAAGTCCTTAAAGGTATCAGCTCTGATGAATATTTGAGGTTACAAAAGAATGTGTTGAAGGTGAGAAAACACTTCCAATGGCATCCTTCTCCTACTGATTATGATGCTTTTTACATGGTAATGTACGAGCTCTGGCTCCGGAGAAGTTTTCTGCGAGTTCCTTTTAGTGTTCCAGAAAATTCGTAACAAATTTTCATAGCGATGTCGAAGTTTGTTTTCGGAAGGCTGGTAAAGAAAAAATGTTCACTGGCTAGTGTAATCTGCTGTAGAGTACTTAGCAAAATAGGGACTTTGCCTGTGAATAGCATGTTTTAGTATGATGGTATTATTGTCTCTTCATGTTTAAATTTGATTATGTTATCTACTCACACATCCCTCTTAACTCTCCACGCCTCTTATTTGAAAATAATTAAATTTACTTATTACATAGCTCTTTGTATTTCAAAATGAACCTGATTACTATGATTCTACTACCGTTTAAATGTCTTTTCACATTCATGGTTTTATTCTATTACTAGTTGAAATAGGCATATTTTGACCTGTAATTCAAATATATATAATGCAAAATACGAACAATAATTGGCATAAAAATCTTACTTGAAAAGGAGTATTAAACACAGAATATGAACATTAAATTCATCTAAAGTTGTGAAAAAAAAAAGGCTAATCTTACAATTCTTCTAAATTAATGGATATTAGATGGTATGATGATGAGAAATGAAAATTAAAAAAATGGATTCGTGAAATCTAAAGGAAACAGATCTGATTTGAGGAAATGAAATTGATAGAACATGTATCATTAGGTATTGATCTAATCTTATAACAGACTAAGAAGATAGTCTATGAGCAAAGAACTTACTGGGATCGAAGAACATCTGAGCATAAGAAAAAAGTTGTTACTATAAATCAAGTATAATTACCGTGTTAACAAAATACAAAAGTAGCAGTGGTTTTAGAAAGAATTTTTACAAATGCCCTTTCAAGAAGACATTTTTTAATAGACATTAGTGTTCACGATCATCCTTTAAAAAAAAAAAACTTTAAAATCAAATCAAAAGGGACACAATGTTGCCTTAGACAATGAGAAGTATTTTGAGCGTGTTTTCATTTAAAATCATATATTAATTAAACTAGTTTTGGTCATATTGATTAAGATGAAGGAATTTGTGTCATGTTTGTTAATAAATATAAAAAACATGATCATTTTGGTAGTTTTCTCAAAGAAAAGTGAGTAGTCATTCCTTTTGAAGTATTTATTTAAAATATGTTCATTTTTAAATATCATTTTTTAAAAAATAAACATTTTTATATTTATTTGCAAATTTGAAAAAATTCTGAATTTCATTTTTTTCTTTCCCTTTATTTTCCCATTATTCTTTTTTTAAGAAAATAGTTGCCATTTGTCTCCTTTTTTTTCCTTTTATGCATATATATATATATATATATATATTTCTCGAAAATTTGTGTACTAAGGAATAAGTTAGTTACGCTTTCTATCTATGGAAGTAACTGATAGCGTTTTTTTTTTTTTTTTTGTTACATATAAGTTTATATTTAGAAAAAAAAATAGAGTTGGTCATGCTTTTTATTTTTAATTGTTGGTGAGCTTTTCGTGAAACTAACATATGTTTTTTCCTCATTAAAAAAAAAAAAACAAATGCTTTGTTTTTTTATTTTACTTTATCTTGTTAGGTTTTTGTGTTTAAAAATCAAAGAGGTGATCGCGCTTTTTATAGAACTAAAGTTAGCTTCTTCTTCTTCTTCTTCTTCTTCTTCTTGTTTTTTGTTTTTTGTTTTTTTTTTTTTAACACCTGTTCTTTGAATTTTGTGTTTGGAAAAGGAAACGTTAAGAGAATTTTGTGAGTATTATAATAATGATAATGTCATTATAAGATTTAAAGTTTGATATGCTTTAGTAATACCATAAGGATCTAATATTATAATAATGATAATGTCATTATAAGATTTAAAGTTTGATATGCTTTAGTACCACCATAAGCACCTAAGATTAATCACATTATGGATATGTTTTTTATGATTATAATCACATCAATCTATACAAAATTCCCTGTATTAACACAATATATATATATATATATATATATATATATATATATTGCTAAAGAATATTTATACAGCAAAACTATTGTAATGATATGATCATTATATGAGAATAATCATTTAGAATAATTTAGTTAAACAATCATAATGACCTAGTGGTTATTTAACTGACCTTGTTTTTAATGTTTTTAGAATAAGGTTTTACTTATTTATATTGTGCAATTATTAAAATATAGTCCAAAAACGTGCTTATAAAAGGAGAATGATTTTAGATATACAAAGTGGTAATTGAAAATAATGTAACTACTTTAGGACAAAATCTCTCTCTTTCTTTTGTTTCTTAAAGTAGGATAAATGATATTTTTGTCGGCATAACATGATTATTATTATTTTTAGTTCAATTTTGCAAATAAGATTGTTTTTTTTTAATGGTTTTTTAAAAATAAGATTCTAATTCGGAAGTTTACGTAAATAGCTCTTTTTTTCATTAATTATGTATTTATTTATAAAATAAAAAATTATGGTGTTGTTTGGTGAATAAGTTCGGACTCAAAATTTTGAATCCAAACTCAACTTAGTGCATTTGACATTTCAATTCATCCTCAACTTCAATGTGAACTGTTGCACAGTAGAATAGAATGGGTTTACTGTTCCCCTGCCCGCCCACGTGAATTGACTCCTGAACATCAGGAGCTCCCACTGACAGACACTAATGCCTTCTTCCTCTCTCCCCATCTTCAAGCAACGATTCCGAATTGACGGTGTCTCACTTATAGTGCATTAAAGTATATAAGTCATGAATACGAACTCAAGTAATCATTTCAGGATTAAGATTAATATAAGATGATAATCAAAGCGTCATTGATTCTTATAAATAGAATTATTAAACCGAATCAATTAACACTTTAAATCCAGTCCAATGTCATACCTCAATACTGATATACATTAAAGTTTCTACTTGGAACCTATCCGATGGTTAAGACAAACCATCCCTCCAAGGAAGTAGATTCTTATAAATAGAATCTAGTCCAATGTCATACCTCAATACTGATATACATTAAAGTTTCTACTTGGAACCTATCCGATGGTTAAGACAAACCATCCTTCCAAGGAAGTAGATAACCTTTACAATCTTATCATAAATAAGATCCCCAAATCTTATTCCATCGATTGCGGACTATTTATTTCGACTGTTATCAAATTACCACGTCTTCTATGTATACCCCGTATACATATGGTAATCCGATATATTACCAACAGCCAATGAGTATTTTATATTTGTTCAAAATAACCATACAATCAACAAATGAAAGTAAATATGACACAACTTATTAAACATGAATAACCTACTTTTATTAATATCAAAATGTCATATTTGCAGAAAATCCCTAATATTGATTTTCTATCCCTAAGGCACATTTAGATCCCAACAAGGACCATCCTGGATATGTCATGATCTTCTTTATCAACCTCCTCATCACTTGAATTTTTTGTACTCCCATTTGTTTCCTAAAACACACAAATATATATCGTTTAGAAATATTAAAAAAAAAAAAAAAAAAGGAACCATTGCATAATACTTGTATATAAAACAAGTGGCTTATTATTTCATCACATCGGCATCTACCTCATCACCTTCATCCTCTCTTGAATCTTCTATATTCTCGGTGCTTTCCTGAAACATATAGTAATTGATGTATTGAATAATATTATAATATCATGATCATAATCTTTATATATTTTTTTTAAAAATTTACAATAATAGGTGTGTTTGAATGTAAATATAAAAATACAAATAAAAATACAAAAAGAAAACAAAAAAGAAGAAAAGAAAAAAAAAACCCAATCAAAATTATTATATATCGGAATAACTAACCGATCGTTCGTAAACTCTCAACCTCTCTGTTTTTTTTTTTTTTTGGTGGGAGGTGGTATTTTGTTATTCAGATCCTTCAATTGCAGCCATATAAACTCTTGATTTAGTGAGGATTTGTTTTTTTTTTTTTAGTCAAAACCCTTGCGATAAGGTAGTCGAAAGTCTAAAGAAAGGGGGGCTTGCCATCCAACCCACTTCCCCCTTTAGACTTCTTCTTGTGGGGGTCGACTTCATAAAAGATGAATTTAATAAATAGAAACTCACCGAACCGAATCAATATAACTATCTTTCTTCTGATAAAACAATGAAATCTCACAATTAGTATCGAATTAATAAAGTGTCAAAGAATTTCTTTTTCCTTTTCTTATTGCTTGAAAAAAAAAAAAGTCATGTGGAATCTATTTAGTAACTTGGGGGACAACTTATAATAAATTTTATGAATTCCATGGTTTATCATGCATCAATACTACGCCTTGTCAATTATTTGGTGTACTATCTTATGCTAGTATTAAAAGGATGCATTATATATATATATGTGTGTGTGTGTGTGTGTGTGTGTGTGTTTACGTTTATAATGACATGAACTTTTAACACTCTAGAGAAGCTTTTTTTGGATTTGATCCGACCATGGTTGCCAAAATAGGAGAAGAAGAGATCACAGAGATATCATCAAACAAAGCAATCATGTTGGTTGAGAGCAGAGTCAGATACATAGTTGACAACGCCAAATGCATTCTAAAGGCAAGCCCCATATAATTCATTTTCACGTGATGACGTACTATCACTATATACATTCATTAATATATCTGAATTTTTTCTCGCGTGATAGTTATATAATATGTATGTATGTATATATATGTATATAAACGTGGTGAGGGAGTTTGGATCGTTGAGCAACTACATGTGGAGCTACATGAATCACAAACCAGGGACAAACAGATACAGATACCCAAGAAATGTACCGCTGAGGAGCCCAAAAGCATAGGCCAGAAGCAAGGACTTGTTGAAACGTGGGTTTAGGTTTGTGGGGCCAGTGATCATTTTCCCCCAATAACAAAATGTTTTATAACTTTATCTCTTAGTCGCCCCTCTGAAATTTTTTTGATTACAATATTTATATAAATTTTGTTGCCAAAGCTTTCAATTTCACCTTACTTTTAAGTACTCATATTTACATTTTGGTACTTTAAATAATAAATCAAAATCAACTATACTACTCTATCTTTTAAACTCTTTATAAGCTTAGTTCATTCAGGAAACATCAAAAATATAAATAAAAAAAATGATGGTAGTAGATTTTAGTATTGTAATTTTAGTTCAAAACTTCTAGTTTGATTCACAGCCTGAAAACAAAATATCTGGCTATGCCACTAAACGGAGTTGAACAATATAAGTTTGGTATGAATATTCTCCATGTCAAAATTTTGTTCCTCCCACCAAATCAGCAGTTTGGTATTGAACTAGATGATGAACAACCCCTAGAATGGGCCTTAGATTGATTTTTTTTCCATCCTAATTTTGAGCATATCTATGTCATTTCCCAAACTCCTAAACTAACACAATCCAATCAAATTAAAAAGCAAAAAATAAATAAACAAATAAATAAAAACAAGTTAGCAAACAAATTCATTATTTTAACGGAACGACCATCAAACTTTTTTATAGTTGTTCCTTTTTTTAGTGGTTGTTTTGAATATCAAAAACAATGAAATCAATGTTGCACAATCAAATTCTCTACAATAACAAATTCCTAGCAATAAATCACAATCCTTTATCTAAATATTGAATTAATTTCACTAATCAAACAAATTTTAAAGGAAATCAATAACTGAAAATTTGATAAATATATTACATGTCTAACATTCTTACCGAACCCCGGAGGTGAGGACGATAGCGGCGATGTGGTTGCCTGCGACGACGAAGCCGGCGGTAGCATAAAGGCTGTGACGATGGAAGGCACGACTCTGACATCTCGAGCAGGGCAGGGAACTAAACTCGCGGGAAAGGCAGGGTAGGGAAAGGAGGGAAACCGTTTCGGAGTTAAGTGAAAATGGGAAAATGGGGTTCTTGGTTTGAGCAGGAGAGGAGGAGCACAAGTAATGTTCCTAGTACCACCAAACCTCCCTAATAACACTACCCCTCAAAAATCAACATCCAACAACAACTAAAATCTCAGACCACACAAAGAATGCTCTCTCAAAACTTTTCACAAACACCTTATGTGCATAAAAGGTGGTCTCACGATTCAAGCACCAAGTAAATAGTAAAATCTCCCATTGTTGCACAAAGCCACATTAAAGCACAAATCCGAACTTTAAACCGTTCAAACTTTCAAGAGATGGACAACTTACTTGAAGAGCCCTAAATCACACTAAACCCTAACACTTGAAATCTTGTTGAAATGCCACCAAAAATTAAAATCACTGGATTAGAAATTGATGATGAGTAAGGAGAGTAGTGGATGAGAGCGTGATTGGGTTCAAATTCCAGAGAGAATGGGCGGAGGAGGATTCTTCAGGTACTCAGACAGGACGAACTCGTGTCTGGGGAAGGGAGTATGACACTCTGAGAGAATAAAAAATGTAATAGTTATTTGCCTTATTGTCTTTGTTTGGAATGTTGCCCGATTGCCCCCTTGTTTAATTTCTTCAAAACTTTTATTTTAAATAATTTTATTAATTAAATATATTTTTTATTACACATTCAGCATTTTTTTGAATTAAAAAAAAAAAAAGAAAGGAAATTCATTTTCCTAATTTGTGGTTTGTATTCAGTCATTTTGGCAAATTCCTACGTCTTCTTCCTCATGTCCCTCTGTAAAAGGTAAACACCAAAGAAAAATCCTCTTCTTCATCCTAACTCTCTCTTTGTAAAAACCAACAGCAAACCCATCAAACCAAGCAAACACAACAAGCCGCCTCCTTTCTCCGTCGCTAACCCAAGAAGCCACCACCCACCGCGGCTTCCCTCACACAGCCGCTGCAAAGCGCCCATCACCCGAGCCACCACCGACCTACGGCAAACCCATCTCATAGTCGCCTGAGTCCCTTCGTCAGGAACCGTCGCACCGCCGCGCAAGCCCGAGGCGCAGCTAGCCATCTCCACCGCGTGAGCCCCCAAAATGAATCCAATTCGCAGCGACTCGATGGATCTGGTGTGCTTAGGCCGAATTTCCGTGCACCCACCATCAATGAGCCCCCACCCCCCTGAGCCTCCCGCCGAGCACCCACCTGCCATGTCGTCGGATTTGGTCACCCCCAGCCCCCGGCGAACCTATCTTCCCCGACATTTAGAAGCTGCACTAGAGAGTTTTTTTTTTTTTTTTTTTCTATTTTCTTTTAATGTTTTACGTTTTAATTTTGAATTTTTTTTTTAGTAGTGAAGTTTTTATTTTTGAGGTAAGGTTAAAGTTTTTTAATTTTAAACAATTGTTTTATATTAGGATAAAACCCTTTTTTTTTTTTTTTTTTTTGAGTTTGAGACTTTTTAATTAACATTAGTAGTGGTACGTGCGATGCACGTGTTGAGTTGTTACTGAAATTTTTATAATGTAAAAAATTAATTATAATATTAAAAAAATTTTAAAAAAAATGTTAAAAAACCTAAGAATTTACATCGATAAGAGTACAAATTAAAAAATTACAATCAATTTCATCACAGAACCATGATAATATAAACGACATAATATAAGAAACATTTTAATATATTCAAATAACAAAATACAACTCGTTTTGTTATTTTGTGAAACTTGCAAATAGGCATTTTTATTAAGAAAATTGTTTTTTTATGCTAATATTGGCTCATTACAAGAATCAACAATTTATGTATAGTATAATTTTATCAGTATTCTATGAAAGAGATAATAGAAATTCTTTTAAAAACATTTGTAGTATGTGAAAAATATGGATACATTTCTCTCTTTCTTATTAGATATCATATCCAAAAGCAGATAAGTGCTTTTATTGGCATACTTTTCTTGACTCCATCCCTTCTAAGCACACACCCCTATTAAATTTAAAAGGATTAGATTTGCTTATTACTCTCTAATGAATTCAAAAGTTATTCCTAATTATTTCTATAAAATAAAAGTACTCTACTTCAAATTTCTTTTCACACTTTTTTTTTTTTTGGGTTTATTTTGATGTTCTACTCCTGAATATCTACAAAATAATAATAATAATAATAATAATTATTATTATTATTATTATTATTATTATTAGTAGTAGAAAAAAAAACTTCATGTTGTAACCTACAATTCATATTCTCACATTCCTTAAAACAAAACAAACTAACTAAAATAATAGGTTGGGGAATTTTACATTAATTGAGAAATAGTGAATTCGTTTGTATATGATCTATTTGATAAGCTGGAAAGAAAAAAAAAAGTATTATATTAAGTAGAGATACCATCTTTTAAACATATTTGAAAACATTCAAATTAAAAAGCGCTTAATCAATTTGTAGGTTGATTAAAAATTTTGCTAGAAAAAAATTGAAAAGAAACGATAAACAACAAAAGATATTCATATATATATACACACATATAAGAATGGCCTTAAATTCAGTATCTAATGGTATTTGACAAATGTAAACTTTAATTACTATAAAAATAAACTTTAATTATTAGGAATGTAAACTTATACAGAAGGAAATGTAAAATAAAGAGAATTCAAATTCACTTTAATAATATTTCCTACTGTATGAATTCATATTTCTAATAATTGAAATTCATATAACCGAATATCATCAGGTTTCGGATTTAAGACTATACATATATGTATAGTAATGAATCAATAACCAAACTATTGTAATGGTAACGAGAACAATGAAAGTCAATAATACAAAGAAAAAAAAACAGACAATGAAGGAAAAAAAAAATTACACTTAAACGGACAAAAACCATTTGTCCAAAACTTTGGACAATACACCAACGAACGAACAAAAAAAAAAAAAAAAACGACTAAAGGGCTTGACTGATACAACAACAAGTAATTAAATTAGAAACTAACTAACAAAGTTCTTTTTTTTTTTTTTTAATTTTCTTTTATGGGTGTAAAAGTAAAAATTAGGATTTTATTATAGGTTTTAAAATAATAATGTTTATACGCTGTTTATTTGGGGATTTGATATTTAGGTGTGTGTGGAAAGAAAAAATGAATATAAATTTATTTTTGGTAAAATTTTATTTACACAATTAAGTTTATGATAGTTGTCTTTTTATGTCATTTTGTTTTAAGGGTATTTTTTTTAATTAAAGAATTTGTTAAAGAGGGATATGCAGAGAGTCAAAAGGAATGTATTAATAGAATTACCCAATAATGATTTTTCCTACTTTAGTATGTTAAAATCAAATATGAGAAATTGACTCTTTAATAAAAAATCAACATTTTTCACTAAATCGAGAAAATTCGAACTTAGCAAACATAAACTAAATTTTGTTTAACTCATTTAAGACACAAACTCATCTACAATTTGATAAATTAAAATGTCCAAAAAAAAAAAAGATTAATCAATGAATTATGAATTTTTCTACTCAATTAATTACCATAAATGAACTCAAAACCAAACATGGCCAAATAATAATAATAATAATAGAAGAATGAAATTTTTTATTAATATCTCAAAGTAATGAAAAATAAAGTTTTGAAATTCTATAACCTCTAAAACTTCTAGCTTTATCGTATGATTCAGATACAAATGAAATTACAAAAATAACTCATAATTTTTTTAAATCAGAATCATAATAAAAATGAACATGATTGAGAATGTGGCTTATTAAAGCAAAGAAAATGTCAATGAACAAGATTTTTTTTTAATTTTCAAAAAGAAAGAAAAGAAAAAGAAAAAGAAAAAGAAAAATTAATTTTCAGTCCCTAACAAAGGATGAAAAAAATGATTTAAAGAAAAGAAAAGAGAAATAATACCAAAATGGAAGTACATAGGGCAATTATGAAATAGACAAGAGTTTACCTCATTTCTTTAATATATTTAAAATTAAGAACAAAATAAGATGTATTACTGGAATAAGGATTTTAAAGCGTGACTACAATAATCTAAAAAACAAAAAGTTGATACATATTTAAAAGGAAGCTATTTTTATATCATATTTTAACCTTTATAATATGTTTGGTAATGTTAAAATGATGATACTAAATAAAAATTAAATAAATAAACAAAGTTAACAATTACATGCAAAGGAGCACAAGCGGAAGGCAAAAAAAAAAAAAAAAAAAGAAAAAGAAATAAAGGAAAAAAAGCAAGGGACATAAGTAACTGTTTGAATAGGCTTTAACACAGCTGGATCTTACACCTGGAAGGCTAGTATCATCAACTACTGCAGTTGCTGACCAAACCCATACAGAGAGTGAAAAAAAAAAAAAAAAAGCAAGAAGCCCAAAAACGCACCGTTTTTAACTAAGAAAAATGAACAGTAAAAGATTTTCTACTCTTTTAATATAGTTAAGAAAACAAATTTAGGGGCCAGTTAGAACCTTTAAAAAAAAATTTTATGGACCATCCAAACAATTTACTTTTATTATTATTTTTTATGGAAATTTACCTTATTATGAAAATACCAAAAAGTTCACCAAATACCAGATTTTATCATAAATTACGAGAAAATAAGCAAAATCTACAATTCAAACACATTATCATTGTCCTATCAAATTCTCCGATCATGCAACCAAAAAAAAATCCCAAAAAAAAAACTTAAAAAAAAAAAAAAAACAAAACAAAATAAATCTCCAACACATCAAAACAAACATCTTTACAAGCTGGAAAAATGAAACAAAAATCTATCTTCAAATTACCAATTTCTCACTAAAAAATTTCCAATTTCTCAATAAAAAAACAAAACAAATACAAAATTCATCTTCAAATTTCCAATTTCTCAGTCAAAAAACAAAACAAATAAAAAAAATACATCTTCAAAGTTACAATTTTTCAGTCGGAAGCAACTGCAAGCTGGCAGCACGAGTACGGATTGGAGCTTGGAGCTCACAATCTAGCAGCAAGAGCACGGAATGGAGCTCGGAGCTCGTGATGTGGCAGGGAAATGGCAATCCACTGTTGGATCGAAGCCAGCGCAAAGGAGATTGGACCTTAGGCGGCGAGATGGTGGATCTGTCAAAGGAAGAGATTGACATCACTGGCATTGCGTCAGAGGCAACAAGATGACAGATCCAGCGACGGCAGCGAGATAACAGATCCAGCGGAGGCAAGTTCTTTTTCCTGGCAAAGATTGTGAGGTCGATCGCGCTTCTTCCTAGTAGAAATCGTAAAGCCAATCGCACTTCTGCTAGACGGATTTCGTGAGGCTGATCATGGCCCACGAAGATCATCAAATTCGAGAATGGCTATGGGGATCGGCCGATATCGGAGAGGCGAAGGATGAGGCTGTTGGTTTCAAAAACCAATTTAAAAAAAAATTACGGAAGCATGGTATGGATCAAATTGTATATATAAAAATTTTCTCAAAATTTTATTCGGTGACAATACTTATTAATTCAATAAAAATAAATTAAGAATAAAGTTTAGAGATTAATCGTTATCCGATTAGGTTGAAATTCTTGAACTCCTTCAAGAACCTTCTTGAGAACTCCAAATCTTTCGGAAACACCAACGATTCTTTCTTAGCATTCTCCAGGTCACGATGAGCAGGAACCGAATAGGCGTTTCTGAATTTAGATTTGATCACACACCTAAATTTTGATTCATTTTGCGTTCTCAACTCATGAGACAAAGTACAGGAGAAGAGGAGAAGAAAAAACTTTGGAAAAAAAGAAAAGGTACGTATATTTTTTTTTCTCTATCAAAAAAAATTAATATATCATTTTCTCTTTTCAGATATATCGTATGTACCATATTTTTAATATTACAGAGAAATAACTAACATATTTTTTTTAATTTTAAATTAATTAATTAATTAATCCACTTCTCCGTGTGGAACAACACACCGATATATTAGAGAAGAAATATCTTTCCTAATATCTATATGTTATTTTTTAATATATTATTTTGAACTATTCAAAATAAAAAACAACTGATATTTTTTTTCCACATATGTCAAAATTCAAAATTCAAAATTTCACATACCCTTTGTGGATATAATGTGAACCACCATGTAGTACACAACTACGGCGTGATGCTTACCACACATATAATCTTTAATTTAAAACTATTTTAAAATTTATTTTAAATAATTATATTATTTAAAATATAAATTAATCCAATTAATTTATTATGTGAATATTAATATAGAATTCTAAATTCTAAATTAATAAATTAACCCAACTTAAAATAATATTTACATAATTCAATGGAGCTTGAGAGTAACTATGACTTTATAATTTTAAGCTCCAATAATTTTGACAATTAATTAATACTTAATTAAAATATCAAAATTATTAATTCAAATTATTCCACTAAAAACTTGAAATTACACTCTTAAAATTATAAAACAATTATATTCAAAGGATTTAATTGTCCATTGATATAGTCACTATATATAAATCAATCATCCATAAACGGTTCATAATTAAAGTTAGGTATTTTCCGTTAACCTCTTTAATTATATCTTTCTCCTTAAGTACCATTGATTCTCTAATGAATAATGTATTTATGATCTAATCATAAATTGAGCGCTCTTATTATTCAAGTCCTGAATCAATACTTATGGGAACCGTCCGTCTGACTTCTTCACGAAGGAATGGATTTATCTTGTATATTAATATTCCTGGCTATTTATTATATTATATTTCCAATATACCAAGAATTTGATAATATTCGTATGTGTCATTACTCGATTGTCAAAAAATATGATACAATAAATAGAACTATATTAATTACTCAGAATTAAGATCATTCATATATCACCATCATGATTAATTTTGAATGCTCTATATAACAACGGAAATTATTAGATATTCATAATTAATCGTGTTCCAGTCCTATATAATCAAATTATATAAAACACTTTCATTCTAATAATCTCATCATTAACAATCCGGATAAGATCATTTCATCGAGAATATAATGAACCACGCTAGTAATTTTAAATTAAAGATCCCAACTTTAATTTTTAATTACGGATAGATTTAGATTATTTTTCTTTAAATATTATCCTTCTCTATATAACACTTATAAACAATATTTAAAGTCATATTTAAATAATCTAGAGCTTTCGATACTTATAAAATATCTAAACATACATTTAAAAGTAATATTAAAAAAAATTTAAATTAAATCAACGAATTAATACATCTCATTTGTTACGGGCACATATCCCAACAGAGGCTGCTGGGAGGCATGCACAAAGAAAGAAAGAAATACAAAGCGGGACAGAGAGAGAGAGAGTGGGTCGGGGAAGAGGAAGAAAGAGAGTGAGAGATCTGAGAAAGAGAAGAGAGAATGGGGAGAAAAAATGGATAGTATAATATTTTTAATTTTAATTTTAATTGTCAAAAAATGATGTCAGCATTTGTATCATTTTTTGCATAAGTTTTTTAACTGTGGCAAGTAACAACCAACATCGTATTTTTGTTGCTTCCCCCTAATTATCTCCTTGAAATCGTTTCCTTGTCAGAGATAATATAAACCAAATTCATTTTACTCCTAATAAATTTCCATGTTACATGTACTAATAATTTTTAAGTTGTGCCATATTTAAGTAATTACATAAATAAAATTAGTATTACTAAATTTAGTAAATACTAAAAAAGGAATAATATTATTCCCTTCACACCATTTAATAGCCGAGTGTTGATGTTCGAAATTTGACGAGGTTTGAACCCGACCCATATTGCTTGGTGTGGGCCGAGAAGTGGTGTGTAAACCCAAGTCACGTTTCGGGAATCTTTGAATGTGTCATGGTTTAGAAGATTAAGGAACATGGACCCACTTTATTTGTTCAAAGTAGACTCTCATCCTACTTAAGAAGCTCTGAGTCTATGAAGAATTAGAATAACATGGGTTGTGGAAAAAAACCAAAAACTTTACCCTAATCCAATAAGTCTAAATGAGCCCATTAAATCTAGTAGAAGCCATATGAATACCATAAAATATCTTGCTTTCCTCTGCAAATTAATATTTCAAAGTTTGCTAACATAGAAATTAACAATATACCATTTAAGCTAAACTCCCCCTTCCAAAAATGTTTGATATGCTTGAGAAGCACCTGAAAATGGCCCTCCTGAGGTATTAGAGCAACTAGCTACCTCCCTACGCATCCTTTACCAGGACAACTCTCTTTGACCAAGTTTAAATGATCCGAGAGAGTTCATCGGCCTTCTGAAGCACATTATTTTGGCAATGAGAGGAAAACTATGACTAGAGAAACCCCTAACAAGAACCTCCAAGTGGAAAGCATTCAAACTAAACTAGGAAAGTTTTGGTTGCCATTAAATCCTTCATCACCTATATACACCACACTATTCTCACTCTAAAGGCACACCTTCAACCCCAACACTGCAATAGCCCTTCTTCCACCTCCATTCATGGCCGAGAGAGGATATCCTATCTAGATTAGGTGACTTCACCAATGGAGATGCATATGAAATAAGCAGCCATTCTTGAGCACATTGTATTTTAGACATGATCAACCACCTGTGATCACACCCTCACATAGCCTTATACCAGCCATCCTCCAAAGCTTCCCATTCACCAACTACAACATCCCTCCCCAAAAACCAAGCATTTCCTCTCCCATGCCATTTACTCATCTCAAGATCTCTTTTCATGAAAAGTTTTCAATGATTCAGAGCCGAAATTGCAATGGGTGTCACTCTTTGAACCATTTTCCTTAGCGTTATTTTGGTTTAGCTCGTCCCAGCCGAGGCCAGCCTTGTTGCTTGCAAGGTGAAGCCCTCTTGAATCAGCCCATAGTAACTCTAGTGACACATTCAATTGACGCCAACTAGACGCCAGCTGGACCATCTGAAGAAGGCCATGTACACCCACCTTCTATGTCAGCACAACCATCACAAAAGAGCCCCATCATCAACTAACATCAGAAATAAAATAAATGATAATCCTTTTTCTTACTTTACTTTTTCAATTTTATTACTTTCTTATTACATTTCTTTATGGTTTGATAAATGTTCGCTAAAAATATATATGCAAAAATACTACGCAAGTGCATGTAATCGAACAAGTAATACAGTAGTGAATAAAGTATTGTCTCTACAGGGATTAAATTACCAAAAACTAATTACGGAAACTAATTGTTCTAAAACAAATTTGAGAATAATTGAGCACTAAAATTATAGAAAATGAATATAGATGAATGGCATAATAAAAAATGCAAACAAAATGTAAAATGTGGCAATATCTAAAGCTTGGACTGTGAATCAATGAAGGGTAATGGTTAGAATTACTGATTTTCCCTCGATTGCAAATCTGGCCGCAAATGCTGTTGGAATGCTATAGCAAAGTTAATCCAGTCAACTTAAAATTCTGCACAATCCTCTTCTGAAAGATTTATGCCTTCAATTCTTTAAACCAAAATCAACATATTCCTATGCATCTCAGTTTTCCAAACATAAGATTGAGCACCAATTTTAATCTTTTCATAATTAATTCTAGTTTTATACTCTGCCAACTGATGGCCAGTCAATCAACAGAGATTTAGCAATACAAAACACTTGAATAACCTGGATACAAATCACAAAGCAATTAAACAACATCTCAACCTTCATTGCAACCTTGGTTCCATCAATAATCCTAGCTAGAGGATGTAGTTCATGTTCAAATCAAGGAAATTAAAATATTAATCACAATCCATAGATTCATAGTTCCAATGAAAATTAAAAGATCAAAAAGGATTAGAAGGGACTGAAAAATCTAGAAGTCGTCAACGTAAACAAGATCTCTTTTTCCATGCCAATGGTCCAAGGCCATGCTGCTCTGTTTCTTTTTTTTTTTTATTCTCCAATCTCCCCTCTTCGTGTTTCTCCTTTGTGCCTTTTCTTTCTTTTCTTCCCAAAAACCGGCTCTCCCCAATTGAGTGATTTACTTTCCCATTTTATATTAATCCCAAAAAGATGCCCTAGTTACACGTGTCCTTTTATTAGCCAAAGATGGTGGCCACCTCATAACTGTAGTGTTTAGACAAAATAGGTAAGTGAACTAACTGCCAGCTGTTAAGCAAAACTTAGGTCATTATATGCTTTTAAGTCAATTATTCACTGCTGCAATATTGCTGAAGCATTCCTATAGCATAAGCTGCCTTTTTGCTCTCTATTTCATCATCTCCTCTTGTCCAGCGGGCCTCCACCTTTTTGGCACCATGAGCTCTAGCTGTAAGCCCAAACATAAAATTAAACTTAAAAACATGCTAAAATGATCTACAACTAAAACTATCTAGTATTATATAAAATACTAAAAATTAAGACATATTATCTTGAAATAACAACAATTAATAAGCTCAAGAGCATGTTAAATAACTCTATTTCATAGAGTTATCAATAAATGCACCCTTAATGTCCTAATATAGGTCAGTAATTAATGAGGATGGAAAATGGTTAATGGAACCTTTGAATAAGTGTGGTAGTGCCTTGAAGCAATGACATGAGAAGAATCTATAGCAAGGATCAGGTACGTCTTTTGAACGTTGAACTCCATCGACTTCTTATTTGAAAATGACATTTGTTGGAAGCAACAGGCTCAGAACAATTTTTCTTGTGGGTGGGGATAAAAATACAAAATTTTTTCGTAAGAAAGCTTCTAACAGGAAAAAAAGTAAACGATATTAGAGGGCTTGAAAATGCTCAAGGACAATGGGTCAAGGAGAAAGTGGAAATCCGCTTAGAAATTAAAGAGTATTTTTAGAGTATGTTTACTTCGGCGGCCCCAGGAAGTGATGGTAGGGAGGAAATTCTTGAGTCTGCAGATCATGTGGTGGATGATGTAGAGAAGCCCTTTAATTTGGAGGAGGTTAAAAATGCTCTATCTAGTATGAATGCTTGGAAGGCTCCTGGACCGGATGAGTTTCATGTTGGCTCTTATCAAGAGAATTGGGAGCTGGATGGCCGGCAGTGATATTGTTGAGGTGTGCTTGTAGGTTTTAAATGGTAATCGTTCAGCTAAGGATCTTTAATTTTACCTATGTTGTTCTCATCCCAAAGAAGAAGGTGCCTAAGAAAGTTGCGGATTTTAGGCCAATTAGTCTCTGTAACGTGGTTTATAAGATAATCACAAAACCATTGGCTAATAAACTCAAATATGATCTTCTAGAAATTATTCCTGATGAACAAAGAGCTTTTGTTCCTGGACGGCTTATTACAGATAATAAATAGTGACTTTTGAAACTTTGCATACTATTAAGAGGAAATAAAGGGTTGATGGCACTAAAATTGGACATGAGCAAGGCGTACAAGAGGGTTGAGTGATCTTTTCTTCGGACCATCTTGTTTAAGTTGCACCAGAACAGTTTTTAAGATCGGTTTTCAAAAAAGACCATTGTCAAATATGCTACAAAAACACGAGACTAGGTGGAAGGGTAGATGCTTTGTGATTTAGTATTTTTATCAACGATTGCTAAAGAACCATTCTTAATACGGATTTATAATAATGGTTTTTCAATTGAGAAAGAAGAGAGATTACAGGGAGAAAATGTAACGCCCCCAAAATCGACGTAGGGCCAACTACGTAAAAGTGGGTCGTTACCACACTCGCTTAACTTAAATCTTTGTCTTACCGAATTTTTCAGGATAAAATTTTTTTTTCTTTAACTTAAACTTTATATTTTAACAATCATAACTCGAAACTAAACTTGTACTTATGGGTAAACTTCATCATGCCTACCCATAACTTGTTATGCCGATTATAAGGTCACCATAACCTTTTAAATCGGACCTTGAAAACATTACATACACATACAATTTCATAACTTATAATATTTTGCGGAAAATCTTGCGTAGTGGTATCCCACACCGCCCTTCACTCGCTGTATCGTCTCCATGGCCCACCAAGTAAAGCTGCAAGCATCTTACCTACAGTATGAAATATACAGATGAGCTTTCGCCCAGCAAGTACAAACATATCTCACAAAAACATTTCAAACATCTAAAAAAAACATGCAAATCATCTTGTAACATATGCATGATCCATTTATGATCGATTGAATGTCTTATGATTTATTATAGACTCAATCTTGAACTCTTTATCTTGTCTCAACATGTGGGCCCCTAGTGTACGTACCAAAAGCGCGCAGCCTCCAGACAAAGCTAGGGTTTGCAAGGCCCTAACAGTTCTGGGAATTATAACGTGACCCTCACGCATCAACGAGAGGTAAATGTCACAACTGGTTTTGAACATGTATCCTCCACGATCACGGGAGGTTGGTACGACACCCTACTTGTCTTACCTTACCATGTGGTTTAACATTAGTGAACATGCTTCATGATGTCACTATATCAAATCATCCTTAACTTTTGCCATAACATGTATATTATTTTTTTTTAAAACATGGCATTCTTGAAAAAATAGCTTTATGGAAAACATGGCATTTCATGTCATAGCATAACATAGCATCACATAGCGTAACATAGTATAACATAGCATCACATAGCATAACATAGTATCATATAGCATCACATAGCATGTATACTTGAAAATAGCTTTTACTATTTTCATACTGTAGGTGAGGTCTGTACTTACCTGGTTTCCTATGCTCTTGAAACTTGACCTAATGTTCCGTCAAGGTACATCGACAGGTTCTATTCCTGTTTCAATTAGGGTGTAAGATAAGGATTAGCCTATCTTACCGTAAATCTTTTCATGCAATGTTGGTATCCTTAACCAACCTTTAATAGTAACCCTAGTCATATGTCCCTCCTATATTAATTTTATTACCTCATGATAACTTGTTTGGTTACTTAGAGTAACCTTAGGGCATCCGGCCCAATACAAACATGAATAGTGTTAGGTTATCATCCTAACCTATGCCTTGTCATTTTTATTCATAATCTTTTGGGTTTTAGGATCAAACCCAATTTTTATACCTTGTTGGGTTACCTTGAGTAACCCTTGAGGTAGTCAAACTTAGTTCAATTATCCTAAGTCAACTTTGGGCTTTGGACTCCATCCCGTAACTC
Source organism: Ficus hispida (assembly GCA_025413025.1). Classification (NCBI taxonomy): domain Eukaryota; kingdom Viridiplantae; phylum Streptophyta; class Magnoliopsida; order Rosales; family Moraceae; genus Ficus; species Ficus hispida. Next base: position 11,001,841 of record CM046373.1, read on the forward strand.
GGGTATCCTTCCCGGTTACCGTCCATCATTGTTTTGTTACCAAAAGTAAAAAAACTTGTTTTTCTCTTTGCTTTGGAAAAACTTAGTTCTCTTTGTTCAAAAATTCTAGTTTAACTTTGAAAAATTGTAATTCTTTGAGAAAGGTTTGTAAAAATTATTAACTGTCGAAAACTGCCTTTGGAGTAGTCTTCCACAGTCAACACATTGGTGTTGGTGCAAAAATACAGTTTTCCTGTATTGTTTTAGAAAATCCTGTGCAGGAATTTCTTGTTTCCTGCACACTCTTTAGAAATCCGTGTCAGTTTAAAAATCCATTCCGATTTTGAAAAACTTGTCTTCATGAAAGTTTTAGATCTTGAAAAATCCTAAAACTTTTGTCTTTTGAGAAAAACCCAGTTCTGCTTGTATTTGCGCCAGTTTTTGTTTGAAACTGGCTGATCCTGTAAACTGGGTCTGGGCAGACCAGCCACGGATTTTTATAAAAACAGAGACCATTGGAGTCTCATTTTGGGATTCTGTCCGCGTTGTTCCCTAGGAAAAACCCTCCTGAACAACTTTTATGTTTTAAGTTTTACCCAGTTCGGCCTCTAAAGGCCTCAAATTGCACTTTTCCCGAAACTGGCCAGTTGGCACCCGAACTGGCAGTTTTCGGTTTAGAATTCGTTTTACGTCCTAGACGTGGAATCTAGCTCGACCAGCCACCGCGGGAGCTCTAATACACACATGCAGCGGCTTTCTAGCATAAAACATACATCCATGCATATCAAAATTAACATCATGCATCAACATATAAAACCCTAATCATTTTCACAAGCATCTAGCATGCAACTTAAAACCACCAAACATAAAACCCTAACTAATCAAGCACATAGCCTATAATTTCAACCTAAGGCAGAAAATTAAAGTGAGCTTATGCTCATACAAATCAAGCTTGAAATACAATTAAATTTCACAAATTTAAGCTCAAATTGAAAAGGTTTAGGGCCAAGGGTTTACCTCTAGAGCTTGGATGTTGGTTCACAAGCTTGGATTCCAACTTTTTCCTCACTCCCCTTGGCTTAGCTAACCCTAGGGATGGGTTAGGGTATGCAAACCGAAATCTCCCTCCCTTTTCTTCCTCTCCCATGCACGGCCACTGTCCAGAAATTGGGTCCAAAATTTCCAGATTTGTCCTTGGTTTCTAGCTTGAAACCGAACATGCACACTAACTAGCCTCCCTTGGCTTTTTCCAACTTTTCTCTTGGTTCTCTCTTGGTTTCTCTCCTCCTCTCTCTCTCGGATTTTTCTGCAGAAGAATGGCAAGAGTTTGGCTGCTTTTTCTGATTTTTTTTTATTAAATGCCACCCCTATTTATAGGCAAATGCAAACTTTCCAAAATTTGCATTTTAGCCCCTAAACTTAGAGGAAATCATGCAATTGGCATGCTAGGAGTCAAGGTGGCCGGCCAAGACTTGGAGAGCAAGCAAGGGATGACATCATGGCTTACATCATCGCTTACCTCATCGCTTACATCACCAAATTTCCAAAATTTGCACTTTTGCCCTAAAAGTGAAAATTCTTACAAAAATGCCCCCTAGGTGGCCGGTTGCTTTCTTGGTGAACAAGCCAAGCTTATCTCACCTTGATAACATCATCTTGATGACATCACTTCGCTTACATCATCAATTTTCCAAAATTTTTACTTTAACCCCTAAAGATAAAATTTTGGCATTTTTGTCCCTGAGGTGGCCGGCCATGTCATCTTGTTCTAGAGAGTTCTTGGTTTTCTTTCCAAGCTTATTTAATCCAATTATGATGTCATAAATTAAAGATAGGATGATGTCATCCATATTAAGCCCCGTTTGGCTTTTCCTTAATATTCAGTCCATTTTTCTACTACACAGATATTTCTAATACTGTGTTTGCTTAAACACAGTATTTTTATACTGTACTACAGTCCAAAATCCATCTGTATAAAAACGGACTGTATGAAATTTTTTCTTATTTCTTAAAGCCATCTGGCCCTTGATATCCAACTTAGTGTGCTTGATTTTTCTAGGCTGGTCTCATATCTTATTCTAGCTATCTTGTCCGTAACGACAGTTTTCTGCAGTATAGTTTCTATACCGATAAATTACACTGTAGTATCATCTTGGTCAACTTTGACCGGAATAAAAGTCAAAACTACTATTTTGCCATTTTTCCAAAAAAAAAAACCTATATTTGCCTAAGCAAACTATTTTTGAGTCTCGTAGCTAATTAATCGAGAACTCAAACTTATACTGATATTCTACTCCGATCATGATTCAAACTTAGGTTTTCCTTGTTTCTACAGGAATCATAAGCCATAAAAGTTTCGGGTATTACAGAAAAAAAGTGAAGAGAGATAATGATAGGAGAGAAAGTGATGAGAAATTATGAAAGAAGTTAAAGTGGCTAGAAACAATGAGTATTTGTACTTATATAATACGTATGTTGGGGTCAAATTTCATATCTCATATAACACCATATGCGTGTCAACAAACACGTGATCGGGGAATATGAGACGACTCATGAGTAGACAATCACTAGGACCCACAAATGAGTCACTAGTCAACATAGAATCGACTAACGAGTCGATTAGATCAAGGTAAAGAAAGTTGACCCAATATTACTACAAGCAAATCATAATTAGCATATCAAGGAATAATCACAATCAAAGGAGACAAATCTCACTCAAAAAGCTAGTTTGCCAATTAGGTAACTAAGTGCCTGTTTGGGGAGACATTTGGAGATGGAGTTTCAGAGATTGGATTGAAAATGTGTGCCGTGGTATAGAAAATAGTGTAAAATTTTGAAATGTGTTCAGAAAAATACGTAAATTTGATCTTGTTTTATTCGTCTTGTTTTTTGTAATCATTTTGATATAAGAATCATCTCATTTCAATTTGAAATAAGAAAGTTATGGACTTTTAAAGTTTAATTTAAAGTAGACATTTGAAAATATTACTAAGTAGTTTTTAATTTAAGAAAAAGACAAAAAAAAAAAAATGGAGATGGAGTTGGAGAAATGCCCCAAACGGGCCCTAAAACAAGCCATCAACTCCTATAGACAGAGAGATTCATCACAAGCTAAAGACTTTAAAGACACATCACTTCATTCTCACGATCCTTAGCAGAATTCACTATTTTCCCATGTTTTCTCTATTTTCATTATGTAGCTCACGAATTTCCCTATTCTCTGTCCTCTCTCACTCAACAACATCATTGTAATACTCATTGAATGCATAGTGAAAGCTCTCGAAAATCCTACCGAAGACATAATCCAAAAATTACAGGGAACTTCTGTATATTCTTGTGTCTTTATCTCTATTTGCTTTTTCTATTTTTAGTTTATTACACTTACGCACATTAACTTACCACTCGTTGATAACTCACTAATCGTCCTATTTTGACTATTAGTCTTAACTTTGTGTGATTGTAGAGTTCAATCTCTAAAGTTTAATATTTGTTACAAAGAATAAAATTTGTTTAAAACATTGAAACTATTTTCAAATGTGGCTGTAGACATATATTAGCGATAATTTTAATATTTGACTATACCATAAGATGAGGAGTTCAAATTCTCAGTCCCAAGCTAAAAAAAAAAAAAATTTTTTTTTAAAAGGTAAGTTCGTGATAGAGCTCTTTTTATATACTATATCGATAAAGCTCATTTTTAAACCGTCTAAATATAATCAAACGGCTGAGATATTGCTTGTGTATGATAATTATAATGCACCTTAACTCATAATAGTCTAAACTAAAAAATTAAAAAAATAATTGAAAAAAGAAAAAAAAATTCATTGGTGGAAGGTTCGGTGAGTTGGGGGTGGGAATGAGTGGTCCGTTGTCGGGGTGGAGTCATGGGTTGGCGGGATCTAGCCGTGGGGAGGCCGTCAAGTGGGCCACGACTTTGTTGGAGGTGGGGGCTGGGGGAGGTTATGCGAGGGGGGCTGGGACTTTGCCGGAGGTCACAGTGGGTTGTCACGGGTTGACGGGATTTGGCTGCAAGTAGGCTGTTGGGGGGTTGGGGGGGTTCGCTAGCTGGTGAGATCTGGCTGCTTTCTTGCCAGAGATGGCGGCGGGGGTTGGGGGGGGGGTTCTAGGCCAGTGGGATTTGGCTATCATCTAGGGGCTCATTGGTTCTTTTTAATTTCTTTTGATTTCTTTTTTTGATTTATTATTTTTTAATATATAATATTATGAATTAAGATAAATTATAATTATCATATACAAGTAAGATTTAAATTATTAAATTTCTCAAATAATCTATAAAATAAGCTCTACTAATAGGGTTTCTAAATGGGACCATACTACAACCTTACCAATTTTTAAATTGCAAAACTAAAGGAGTTTTTATTCTAAAAAATAATTTTTGGATCCTATTTTCAATTCTTCCTATCCTAATTAAATAAACGCGCGGTATAAATTTACCTGCAAAAAATTTTCTGCACAACGCAAATGAATTTAATTTATTTATATATATATATTTAAAAAAATTGAATTTATGACTGAAACACCAAAAAAGAAAAGAAAAAAAGAAAGCAATTTCAGACACAAAATGCGTGTCTTTCTCTGTTTACACTCAAGCCTCGGATAAGGAGAGAGCCGAAGACGACGACGACGAGAACGAAGACAACAACAACATCAACCACAACAATAACAATAAGATCTGCGATCGATCAGAGAAACGTTTCTCAATCCGTTTTTTCTTTTGACCTCCGATCGTCTTTCCGTCCTTTTTCGATTCTCCAGAAACCGATTTACCGGTAGCTTTTTTATTTTTTATTTATTTTTAACTCATGATTTTATTGCTTTGCTTAGATATTGTTCATGATCGGATTTGAGATTGCTTCTTTTATATATATATATATATATATATATATAATTTTTTTTGTTATTAGTACTTTTGTTGATGTCGAATATTCTTGAATATTGACGATGATGTCTGGATTTCTTGATCAACCTCGTAACATTAAGTTGTTGAATGTGTTTGGTTTTTTATTTTTATTTTTTTAATTTAATTTTTTTTATCTTACGCATTGTAAGTGGAATGTAAAAGTATTAAAAGATATTCAAATAACAAAAATGGAAAAGATACTAGATTTTTGGAAAAATTCACTTTTTCTTATTTACTTGATCTTGGGTATTTTTGGTTATATATATATATATATATATATTTTTTTTTTTTTTTCAATTTTAATTTTTACCCAGAACAGTATATAGTGCTTTCAAAACGCTGCTTTGGGTCAACTAGCATATATGTATGTATATATACATATAATACATGCCGTTATGATGGGACAAAAGTCTTAAGCACTGAGTTATGTAAATGAGCTCATTTGTGAGTTTATGTTTTCGTTTCTTAAAGGGAATTCCAAATATGGTATATTTTCTGTTATATGATTCAAGTTGGTATTTTGTGTTTGCGTTTTTTGTTTTGTAATGAACTTTCTATTTTTGGGATTTGATTTGGATTGCAGATCATGATCTAACGGGATTTTGGGGGTAACCTACGTGGGATGTATGTGATTTGCATGGGGTGAGGATGCCAGAGTTGCGAAGCGGAGTGCGGAGATCGAAACGGCTTGGTGATCTTCAGCCTTCGCAACAACCGATCGGTCAGGCCGAAAACGGGCAATTGCCCACTCCAAACAAAACCAGGAGGAGAGTTGGTGGTGGAAGAGGAAGAGGTGGAAATGCTGTAGCAAAAGGGCCCTCGCCAGCGATACCTACAAGGCAGACTGCAGGTGGAAGAGGCCGGGGAATCAAGTTGATAGACTTAGACCCAGAACCCTGTGACGTTATTCCTGAACCAGCTGGTTTAGGGGCTGCAGGACCTCAGTACAATCGTCTAGAGGTTGTGGCAGATAAAGATATCGCAATGGAGGGTGGTGGAAGTGCAGATAAAATAATGGGAGTCGAAGAAGAAACTAGCACGACTCCTGTCCCTGAGAGGGTATCTGTGTTTCATCGTTTCTAAACTTGCATTAAAATTCTATAGATAGAATATAAGGTGTTACATTGATTTGTGCTCTGCTACTTACATTAAAAACAGAATCAAGTTCTATAAAAAAAAAAAAAAATAATAATAAATAAAATAAAATAAAGAATCAAGTAAGACTTACTTGGCTAGTTGGCTATTCCGGTAAGAATTTATTTATTTATTTTTCCCTTCCTGGCATTGCCGTGTTGCGTTCTGTCTCCCTACTTTACTTGTCCGTTCAAGCTGGAACGGACAGTTTGATTGTATTGGACGCATTCTGATTTCGGATGCTAATTAGTAACGTATATGATATAACATGACACGTAAAACTGGGTAACTGTGTTCAAGATTTTCTTACTAGCTGACAATTTTTATTAGAATTTAGAAACACATTTTGTCTTCCCTACTTCACATTCCAACTCAATCCATAAATTCAACACAAAATGGACTAGTTCTGATTTAATTATTGGAATAAACTTGATGGTCGTCTCTAATGTTGGTGTTCTGGCTATTTAATATGTGTTATTGCGTTGGTCTATTTTAGTTAACTACCAATCAATACGTTTCTCAGTGTGCAGATGGAAGGGCATGTTCTAATGTAAGTGTTTCTGCTGTGGGAACAGGTACAGGTGGGAAATTCTCCTATATATAAGACAGAAAGGAAATTGGGAAAGGGTGGCTTTGGCCAAGTCTACGTTGGCAGAAGGGTCAGTGGTGGCAGTGACAGAGCAGGACCCGAGGCAATTGAGGTATGATTAAAGAAGAGTCTTATTTTCAAAGTTTCATGTAGCAAAATTACAGGATCATTGACGTTTTAGGAACTTCTTTTGCAGGTTGCTTTGAAGTTCGAGCACCGAAATAGTAAAGGCTGTAATTATGGCCCTCCTTATGAATGGCAAGTGTATAAGTAAGTTCTATGCTATTTTTGCTTGCTTCCACATCATCGTTTACTTGCTAGTTGGTCTTTGGTTCTTTGAACTTATCGTTTGATTCTTGTTCTTATAATTTGTTAATGGTTCTTCAGTACACTTAACGGATGTTATGGAATTCCATGTGTTCACTACAAGGGTCGCCAAGGAGAATTCTATATTCTGGTAAGGTTTGACTGTTCTCAAAATTAGGATGCATTTCAGAATAAATAATTTGGTGCCTAAAAGAGCATGCATGTGTCAGGTCATGGACATACTTGGCCCGAGTCTTTGGGATGTTTGGAATTCTCTTGGGCAATCGTAAGATCTCTCTCTCTCTCTCTCTCTCTCTTTCTCTCTCACACACACACATAAAAATTCGTGCATGTATGCCTGCATTGATCTGCAGTTCCCTTCTGACCAGTGACCACCAAGTTTCCCTCCATGATCACTACATTGTCCACATGCACTGGTCAGCAAGGGAACTGCAGACACGAACCATTCTTAATAGGCACAAGCCGAAAGCACATTATTTGATACTTACGTTGTCCCAAATTTGTTAATATCTGAAATAGGATGGCCCCGAATATGGCGGCTTGCATTGCTGTGGAGGCAATATCAATTCTTGAGAAGCTTCACATGAAAGGGTAAGGCCTACCAGTAACTATCATGCTTTTGCTCGTTCCGGCAATCCTCCCATTGTAATAACTATTTTGAGTCTTGACAAATGAACTATTTATTATTGCAAACAAGGTTTGTGCATGGAGATGTAAAGCCAGAGAACTTTTTACTTGGTCAATCTGGAACAGCAGATGAGAAGAAGCTATATCTTATCGATCTTGGTTTGGGTATATTTCCTCTTATGACTTCTTTAATACATTTGTCCTTCTGATTGAATTTTGACTAAAAATTTGTATAGCTTAGTTATTGCAAGTTTTTGCTTTTATGTAAGTTTATGGCTTTAGTAGTTAACACTTAGGACTAGTGCCAATTAACTTCCATTTCAGCATCTAGATGGAAAGATGCATCATCTGGTCAACATGTTGAATATGATCAGAGGCCTGACATATTCAGGTATGCATCACAATTTGAGATGTACTTGTTGTTATTTTTTTACAGTAACGATATTTATTTCAGTTTTTTTATATCAATTTAATTGCTTCTGGCAGGGGAACAATAAGATATGCAAGCGTGCATGCTCATTTAGGTCGGACCGGAAGTCGACGGGATGATCTTGAGTCATTGGCATACACATTGATATTTCTTATAAAAGGAAGATTACCCTGGCAGGGTTATCAGGTGACTCATTGTTGCATAAATGTTGTAAAACTTTGCATTATAGGTTTCTTTTAATCTGATATAACTTTTTCCCTTTCTATATGTCTTAAATCTACAGGGGGATAACAAAAGTTTTCTCGTTTGTAAGAAGAAGATGGCCATCTCCCCTGACTTGATGTGCTGCTTTTGTCCTGCACCATTCAAGCAGTTTCTCGAAGCTGTTACAAATATGAAGTTTGATGAAGAACCAAACTATCCTAAGTTGATATCTTTCTTTGAAAGCCTGATAGAACCAAGTGGATCTCTAAGGCCAATTAGAATAGATGGAGCTCTTAAGGTGAATTTATGTCCTCATCTTTTTGGTTGATAGTATGCTTTGTCTTAACAAATTTTTATTTCCATTTTTGTGCATAGGTTGGGCAAAAGCGGGGTAGATTGCCTATTAATTTGGAAGAAGAAGAGCAGCCAAAGAAGAAAGTGCGATTAGGTAGTCCAGCTACCCAGTGGATTTCAGTGTATAATGCACGTCGTCCAATGAAGCAAAGGTGATAACTGATCTTATTGATTCTCACTATTTCAGCATAAGATTTGTCGATACAATTTTGTTTTCTTATGTATTATGAAACTCATTGTTGTTCTTCCATATCTGTTATTCGAGCACAGTGAGTGGTCTTGACTGCTATTTATTGTCCATTGGTTGATGGAAGTTGATGGCGTGACTTAGATTTATCTTGATTCAAGTTAACTTAAACCAAGTGTTAAGTCACGAGTCTTGAATAGGTGACATCCTTATACTCATAGAACCCTAACAACGCTTTAATAACCCAGCCTAGTGATGAGGGCTTATACGAGCTTCAGCAACTTGTCTGGTGATTTTCCAAAGATACCTTTAATATTCCTGCATAACCTAGGTTTCTTACATACAATTGCAGTTTCGTTTGTATGAAGTTATATATCGTAAATGGTTTCAGAATTTAGTGAAATGGCATGTACACAAACTAATGTACAAGGCAGGGTGCATTTTCCTCAATCTTGTAGGATATTGGTTTTTAAAATAAGATTCTCAAATTTATTGTTAACTTGTCACTTTTCCATTATAGTAATTAATACGTTTCCAGTACATATAGCATGTGATAGGATAATTATTACACCATAGCGGAAATGAGTTTTAGTAGGAAATTGTTACCGTTTGTGTAATTAAAAAGTTTCCTGGACCTTGCTTAGAAATTAGAAGGATTCGGAATAAAATAAGTATAGTTACAAGCATATGAAGTTTACCCTTCCCAACCTTTATTAAATACAATTTAGAAGCTAAACTATTAAATGAAACCAATCTTAAAAGTTGAAAATAATTGAAATAATTTATTTGATCATTCTAAAATATTTTAAACTAACGTTGAAGACAATTGGGAACGGTAATCTTGACATTTTCAGAAATTTAATTGCTTTAGGGGGGGGTATTTTTTTTTACTGATTTTACAAACATATGGGGTGTTTTGGGCATTTGTATAACAAGATGGGCAAAAGTGTTGTTTAGGCTAAACATGGGTGTTTTGGATATTTTTCCTAGTTTTTGTCTCATACATAGAGTTTCCATATTATGGTGATTCATGAACTTTTCTTCTACTCAGATTTCCTTGAAAGTTGAAATATTAAATAATTTTGTCTAGAACTTTCTAAGTCCTGGCAGTTCAGACCCATGCTTTGGAAATGTCCAATCCGTACTAAGAACCAACTTAATATTTACAGATGATCACTACATATGCGAGACGTACATTTTTCTTAAGAAAAACCTCATATACAACAGAATGACATTTATGTTGCAAAAAATGTGAAACCTGACATGTACAAACAATATTTTGCTTCCTCACGTGCTAGTGTTTTGTATTGCTAATGGTTTGAGTCTTGTGATGCTACATTTTTTTTTCTTGTGCTAATAGTGGTTTTGTTGGAATTCTAGATATCACTACAATGTGGCGGATACAAGGCTTCGTCAACATGTAGACAAGGGCAATGAAGATGGACTATTTATCAGCTCCGTTGCCTCAGCTGGAAATCTCTGGGCTCTTATTATGGATGCTGGAACAGGATTTTCTTCCCAGGTTTATGAATTGTCAACTTTTTTCTTGCACAAGGTATTATAAAGAATCTCAACTGCTATGAGCTGACTGTTTGTTATGCAATTCCTACGTCACTTAATCACGTCCGTTCGTTCTGACTTTATTTTATTTATTGTCAGGATTGGATCATGGAACAATGGGAAAAGAACTTTTATATTAGTTCGATAGCTGGTGCTTCTAATGGGAGTTCCTTAGTTGTTATGTCCAAAGGTCCGTTACTACGTTCTTCTTTGCCTGTTTACAATGTCGATCATAATTCATAAGCTCTGATAGTGCTTTTATATAGTATTATCTGCTTGTGAGGATATTAAAAAAAATTGACTTTTGTTGAAGTTTCCTGTATATATATATATTGTTAAAGACATTAGAAGTAAAACCAATCCAAAAAACCTTCAATTTGTCAATTATTATTCCGGTGAGAAGTGTTTTAACAGTAGGAAATACTCAAACTGCTGACAAGCCCCAGCAGTGCAAATATTCATTTACAGATTCCTAACTGATTTGACCATGGAGGCCAATGACACACATCAAGCTCGGTGCACCATTTGCTCCACCTAATATAATCTTTCGGGAACTAGAAATGCAAAAAAACTGAGGAAGTGTGAACCAACCATGCACAAAACTCGCAAGGCTTATTGTTCCTGCCATACTGAATATTGACGCTGGAGTTGAGAGCTCCTTTCCGGCCAAAAAAAAAAAAAAGGGAATTGTGAGCTTTCCCGTTAACTCTTTAGTTGGTCTTAAACATTAGTCTTAGAATGAATACTTGTCCTCCTTCCCTCGGAGCAAAGACAATCCAACAGAAAGTGTTCCACCTGTAGAACAGGTTTTATGGTTGGTAAGCGACCACTAGAGTGAAGGCATCCTTTGGTTCGTAAAATGTTGTTTGCTAGTTTGTCAGATGTTTCGTGTTGTCTAGGATAATCTGTTCACATCCTCTGAAAAGTTGTTACCATTTGAAGATGTTATAATTGATTTAATAGAACGGCAAAACCAAAAAGGACGTAGATAGTAGGGTTTGGTTGTGGCTTGGTTAAGGAATTATTAGGTTCCCTATTTTTGAGCTAACATGCATTTATGTAAGTTATAGTTTTGCTCGTTACTGATAATGTACATTTGTCCTCTTTCATCGTCCTAAGTACCCGAGTAATTTATTCTTGATGGTGCACGATTTCAGGTACCCCTTACACCCAGCAATCGTACAAAGTGAGTGAATCTTTTCCATTTAAGTGGATAAATAAGAAGTGGAAAGAAGGTTTCCACGTCACTTCCATGACAACTGCGGGCAGTCGCTGGGGGGTTGTAATGTCCAGGAATGCTGGATATTCTGATCAGGTATGACTTACAGTCAGCTTCGTACTTCACTGATATAACTTTATACTTAAGAAATAAAGGGATGCTAGATTAATCTTCCTTCTATGATTTTTATCGTCTTCACAAAGCTAACAATTTCTCTGCTCTGTTCTATTTGGTTTGAATCACAAGGTTGTGGAGCTCGACTTCTTGTACCCGAGTGAAGGCATACACAGGCGATGGGAGAGTGGTTACCGAATAACATCTATGGCTGCCACTGCTGATCAGGCAGCATTCATTTTGAGCATACCAAAACGTAAATTGATAGACGAAACTCAGGAAACTCTGCGTACCTCTGCCTTCCCTAGCAGCCATGTAAAGGTAGAATTAACACACTGAGTCGCAGGCATTTACCTTTGAACGTGATTCTTACTTTCTTGGAATGAATCACCTGCTGCGTTGTTTTGATGCTGACTGACTTGAAATTGTGTTCTTTCTGCAGGAAAAATGGTCGAAAAACCTCTACATTGCATCAATTTGTTATGGACGAACTGTTTGCTAGTCGGCGGAGGAGTGTACATTTGATTTATACCCAAAATACTCCGAGTCAAATTTTGAGAGGGGCCTTTTCGGAGATGTACAAGGGTAATATTCACCTTCAAATGGGAGAGAAGATTTTTAAGATCTTGAAAAGTCTCCCTCGTATACAAATGTGAAAATGAGATAAGAAAAAAAAGACAGAAAAAAGAATCCGAGGGATGAAAACCATCAGATTGAGAGTTGGAATGAGTCCTTGACCATTACTAAGCTAAGTGAGGCAAAGGATTTGAAGAACACTTTTATGCAATGCTCACCTGGTAATTTCAACGAACTAGTGCCTTTTTTATTTTTTTAATGACTTTTGTGCTTTAAATTGATAACAAAATGGGAAACCTATTGAATGTCAAATGAATTTTGATTCATTCTGTTCCGACCTATCTTTTTAGTTCGAAGGAATTAGCGGGTTTAAGCTAGCTTAGAAGTTGTAAGAAACTAGCTTTCAGACACGGGTTTAAACTATTGTTGGTTCTGGGTTTCGACTTTGGGGGGCCGGGCTGACCTGAACCGAACCAGTTCTATTGCACTTCAAATTCAATCGACTACCGATCATATAGATAATGAGGCCAACTAGATGCAACTGTTTGGAAACGAAATGATATTTTGGGTTCTGCTCTTTAGTTAGATGATGAAAATAAAGAGTGATTTTAATTCAATTTATTGAAGGAAGAAAGAGGTAAATAACATATATATTTTTTATCTTTTGAAAGTAATTAGAAGATTTTAATTACTTCATGATAAACCGAAGTGAGACAACTCCTTGAAACATGAAATTTGAAATTAAGCCTCGTTGTACAACTTGATATATTATAATTTTACTGCGCCGAAGATAAATAATAGTGGTATATTACTCGTTTATGTTGCCTGGGCGGACTAAAATAATCCTTTTTATTAATTTTGTATGGGAGAATCTAAGTGCCGGTAAGAATTGTGTTTTAATTGTTTGATTAGTTTTTTAACAATCTGATTTGTAAATATTCAGTATAAAAATTTGTGACGTGCAAAATAGAATGGTATGGTTCAAAACATATATTTGATTGTTTAAATTTAATTTTAAAATTAAAATAACATTTTTTTTACTAGTAGTTAAAAATAAGTTACATCCTTTTGATAGAAGCTTTTCCAAATTGTTGAAGGTTAATTATAAAAATTCTCGTTGAATTAATGACCCCTGTAATGTAGATGCTTCTGTTGGGTTTCTTAATGGAAATAGTCATCCTCGTCCCCCTTTTAGACTTTTTTTTTTTGGGGGGGGGGGGGGGGGGACTAAAGGTGTCACATTAAAAGATAAGGTTGTTGAGTAAATTAGTACAAAATTACTTAAATAACCCTTAGTAAATTAATGTAAAGTTACTTGGCCACTCTTTTGTTTTATTTTACGTTATTAAAAAGAAAAAAATTCGCCTCCTTTCTTCATCCACACCCACGCACAAGTAGCAACCCGCCCATGCCAGAAAACGACCCTCCCCCACCCCAGTAACCTCCCAATATTCGACACGGGATCTCACCAGCCCGTCCCTAGGGATGACAACTAGACATGTTAGAGAGATTGTAATATCTTTTTTTATTATCATTGGGTAGTGAAAATAATAAAGTCTCACATTAGAAAAGTATAATCAAGTATAGTGGTATAAATTGAAATAAGTATAGTGTAATAATTATTAGTATATAGTGGAGATTATACTATTATTATGCACCACCACACGCGTGCGAGGGCGATTGGGCGTTAAGGGCCCTTATTAGGGTGCGCTTCGCAAGGAGTCAAGAAGCATTCTCTTTTTCAATGCGCTGCTTTTCCAGATTAAATCTGGACTGTTGATATAATCGGACACGATTTAACAGTCGGATTTAAATAATTTCATATTTAATTTAAACAGTTAATTGAAGGATTTAAATAATTTCATATTTAATTTAAACCGTTAATTGAATTATTACAATCTAACGGTCATAATTAAATTCTGATAACTAACAGATATGTCTGTTAAAACAAATACCTTTTTTTTTACTGAAAAGACACCTTTTTATTTGAAATGCATGTATATTGTATCTGTTGTAACTCTTCATGAACAGACATATCAAAGGCTATAAAACTTCAGTTTTTTATGTCAGTTTCATATCTTAGTTTGGAATTTAAGGAGTAGTTTTATTAAATTCGTGGGTTTGTTGTGTCTTTGAGGTAATTTGTCAAAACACCCAATGACAAACTGTTTGTAATGGGGGCAAATAAAAACGTAAGGAAAGTAATTCCTACACCTCGAACACTTTGATTTTCTCTCTTTTTGTTTCGTTTCTTTACACCCAAACAGTTTTTTCACCACCCATTGTTTTCAACAATATTAAGGTTTAATTTTCATGGAGGTCGGAAAGATGACTTCGTTTCTGTATCCTAATGCCAAACTTGATCACTTCAATGGGAGGAATTTCACTCGTTGGAAGGGAAAACTATTTTTCCTTCTCACTGTTCTGAAAATTGCATATGTCATGAACCCGAATCTTCCTTCAATTCCTGAATCGAAAGATAATGATTATGAAGCACTGAAGGTCGAAAGGAAAAAGAGGCAAGAAGACAAAGTGATGTGTTGAGGATATATTTTGAATACTCAGTCTGACAGACTGTATGATTTCCATAATTCAATGGAGAGTCTGAAGGAAATTTGGAATGCACTCGAATACAAGTATAAAACATGGAAGGAAGGTACGGAAAAATTGCTTATATTAAAGTATCTCGAATTTACTATGGTTAATACCAAGTCTATTTTGGATCAAGTCGATGAGTTGCAAGTACTGGTCACAAAATAATTTGAAGTTCAAAAAGAAGTCGAAAGATGGCTCGATGAAGTTTTTTGGAAAATGTTTTTCCTATGGAAAGAAAGGCCATCGTCAAAGTGACTGCAGATTCAAGAAGAAGAAGGAAGAAAACAATTCCAACAAAACCAATGTAGTCGAG
Organism: Ficus hispida; assembly: GCA_025413025.1. NCBI lineage: Eukaryota > Viridiplantae > Streptophyta > Magnoliopsida > Rosales > Moraceae > Ficus > Ficus hispida. The sequence continues at coordinate 11,016,970 of CM046373.1, forward strand.
AATCAATATAAAGAAATTTGTGCTATGGTTTCTGAAATGCAAATAGGCATGATCACTGAATTGTACATGGCGGCTGCGACTAAATCCTCTAAATGGTGACTAGACTCTGGTGCTAGTATACATGTTTGTAATTATAAGGTGTTGTTCTCTTCGTATGAAGAAATTAAGGATGGTCAATCGGTTCTCATAGGTAATCACAATGATGCCAAAGTTTGGAAAAGGAAGCGTTGATCTTTAATACTTTTAGAAAGAAACTGATTTTAAACAATGTATTTCACGTTCTAGAAATTAGAAAGAATCTTGTATCTATTGGTCTGTTATGTAAGAATGGTCTGAAAGTTGTATTTGAGTTTGAAAATTGTGTTCTTACCAAAAGTGGGGCTTTTGTTGGGAAAGGGTACTCATGCGATGGAATGTTCGAATTCAGTCTTGATAATAATAAAATTATGAATTCTGCTTATATTATTGACTCTTTTGATACTTGACATGCTCATTTAGCACATTTGAATTTTAGATATTTAAAATATATGTCCAGGCATGGTTTAATTTCTTACAGTAATGTTAGTCATGAAAATTGCGAAATCTATATTCAAGCAAAAATGACTAAGAAACCTTTTCCTAAGGCAGAAAGAAATATACAAATTTTAGATTTACTACATTATGATATTTGTGAATACAATAGTATTTTAACTCGAGAAGGGAAAATATACTTTGTCACTTTAATAGATAATTGTTCTAGATTTGCATATGTATATCTATTAAAAATAAAAGATGAAGCTCTTGACAAGTTCGAACTTTTCAAGGTTCAAATTGAGAACTAAAAGGAAAAGAAAATTAAAATCGTTCGAAATGATAGAGGTGGTGACTATTTTTCAAATGATTTTGATACCGTCTGTGAAGAGCATGGGATTATTCACCAAAGATCCACTCCTTTTACTCCTAAGCAAAATGGTTTGGCCGAAACGAAAAACAGGACCTTCACAGATATGATTAATTATATGCTTCTAAATGCTAGATTGCCAAACAATTTGTGGGGAAAAGCCTTACTTACTGCATGTCATGTTCGTAATAGAATTCCTTCTATGAAAACACATGTATCACTATATGAAGTGTGGAAAGGTAGAAAGTCTAATTTGATGTATTTAAGGGTCTGGGACTGTTTGGCCTTCTATAGAGTGCATGATCCTAAATCTTCAAAATTAGAACCGAAAGGGATTAAAAGTATTTTCATGTGATACACATAAAATTCCAAGGCACATAAGTTATTGGATTTAGATTTTAATGTAATTGTAGAATTACGAGATATTGTATTTATTGAAAATAAATTTAGTAATGATTTTATATGTGAATTAAAGTTTGTTTTTGATTCGCGATGTAGCTTAACTCCTGGTTCCTTCACTAACAACAAAAGGAAAGAACTCGCAATATAATTTGAATCAAGGAGAAGTCCACGAGAAAAAAAAGAAAAGAAAAGCTATTAACCGCTAATTTTATTTCATCTCAAGCTTTAGTATTTTTGGTTTAAGGTGATAGAAATAATGTAATTAATAAAATACCTTTATTACTTAATATAGAAGAAAATCCAAAACATTTGGTAAGGCTGTATCATCTAGAGATACTTCCTTTTGGAGAGAGGTTGTAAATGATGAATGAACTCAATTATGTCAAATAATACATTGATCTTGGTTGATCTTCCTTCAGAATCAAAGCCAATAAGTAACAAGTGGGTATTTAGAAGAAAGTACAATTCGGATGGGTTTGTATAAACTTTTAAAGCTAGATTAGTAATTAAAGGTTTCAAATAGAAACAAAGTATAGATTATTTTGATACGTATGCTCTTGTGGCTAGATTAACATCCATAAGAGTGCTAATGGCTAATGCATCAATACATCATTTGTATGTGCATCAAATTGATGTGCAAACGGCTTTTCTTAATGGCAATCTAGATGAAGAGATTTACATGGAGCAACTTGAGGGTTTTGTTTTGCCTAGAAATGAGAAAAAAGTTTGCAAGTAAATCAAATCACTTTATGGGTTAAAACAAATACCAAAGTAATGGCATGAAAAATTTGATTTTATTATATTATCACATGGTTCCAAATACAATAATGCCGATAAATATATTTATTCTAAGTTTGTAGATGATTTTGGTGTGATCATTTGTTCATATATTGATGACTTGCTTATCTTTGGAATAAATATGCATGGAGTTAACGATACTAAGAGGTATTTAACTTCACAATTTAAGATGAAAGATCTTGATGAGGTAGATACTATCTTGGGTATCAAATTTAAGAAACATAGTAGCGCTTCTTAAATTCAAACATTTGAAATTTAAAGAGGCGACTACCCATTTGATTCTAGTATTAAGTTACTAGAAAATTCGGGTAGAGCAGTTGCTCAACTTGAATATGCAAGTGCAATTGGAAGTTTGATGTATGCAATGCATTGCACAAGACCATATATAGCATTTACTGTGTGTAAAATGTCTAGATACAGGAGTAACCCTAGCTTTGAGTATTGGAAAGCAATTGGGAGGATAATTGGTTATCTTAAAAGAACCATTAATTTGAGTTTGTTTTACAATAACTATCCAGCGGTATTTGAAGGGTACTCTGATGTAAGTTGGATAACTAGTGCAAGTAATAATAATCCACTTCAGGATGAATATTCACTATTGGTAGAGGGGTTGTATCTTAGACATTCAAGAAACAGACTTACATAACTCATTTAACAATGGAGTCTGAATTTATAGCACTAGCAGCGGTAGGCAAGGAAGCAGAATGACTGAGAAACTTATTGTTTGATATACAATTATGGCCACACAACCGATGCCATCAATTTTTTTATACTGTGATAATGAAGCTACTTTGTCTAGAGCTTACAATAAGGTGTATAATGGAAAGTCTAGACATATTAGCTTGAGACATGAATATGTGAAGCAATTAATAATAGATGGTGTTATTAATGTTATATATGTTAGGACAAACAAGAACCTAGCAGATCCTCTGATAAAAGGCCTAGCGAGGGATATAGTCAATAATACATCTATTGGAATCGGACCAAACCTTTCTTTGAAAGAATCACTGGTGATGATAACCCAACTTTATTATAGTATTACCACTACTATAAAGTTTAATGGATAAAAATAAGTTACTGTTAAGTGATCAATCGAGCATTGAAATTTAAATTTATGTCCCTTCGAGGATGTATAGTACAAATAGCTACGTATGAAAGATGAGTATAATCTCTTAAGTCTTGAGTAGCTAGGACATGCAGTGAACTTCACCTAAGTACGCATAAGAAATGGTGCCGTTTTTAACAAGAGTTTGGTTTACTTGTGTAAATGCTCATGAAACCAAGATATAGCACAAGATCGTAATAGTGCTTATATGAATTGAACATATTTTGAAACTGAAATAGCTCATATATGATTTATTTTCAGTACTAACATAAAAGATGAGGTTTAATGCTTTGCACGCCTTTGTCTTGTGAGTATTTTGAAGTATAGTCACTAATTGAAGGTTTAAATCGAAAGGTACCTTCTTGTAAGTATGCGTATATCGATGAGAAATTTGGAGAAATATTACAATATAGTGGGGGATTGTTAGACAGACTGTAATATCTCTTATATTACTATTGGGTAGTGGAAACAATAGAGTCCCATATTGGAAAAGCAAAAGCAAGCATAGTGGAATAAATTAAAACAAGTGAAGTATAAGGATTATTAGTATATAGTGGGGACTTTGCTACTACTATGCAATACAACACGCGCACATGTGAGGGTGGGGGCACTTATTATGGTGCACTTTGTACTTCACATATATGCATTGAGTCAAGGAGCACTCTCTTTTTCAATGCAGTGCTTTTCTAGATTAAATATGGACTGTTGATTTGATTGAGCACGATTTAACGGTCGAATTTAAATGATTCAGATTAATTTAAACCATTAATTGAATTATTACATTCTAACAGTCATAATTAAATTCTGATGACCAATGGCTATATTTACTGAAACAAATACGTTTTTTGATTGAAAATGCACCTTTTAATTTAAAAGGCATGCTTGTTGTATATGTTGTAACTCTTCATGAAGAGATATATCAAAGGCTATAAAACTCCACTTTTTGATGTCTGTTTCATATCTTGTTATGGAATTTAATAATATTTCTACTTATTAAATTTGTGAGTTTGTTGTATCTTGGAAGTAATTTATCAAAACACCCGATAGCAAATTTTTTGTAGTGGGAGCAAATAAAACTTTAAAGAAAATACTTTCTATGGCTCAAATCCTTTGATTTTCTCTCTTTTTGTTTTGTTTCTTTACACCTAAATAGTTTTTCCAGCACCCACTGTTTTCAACAGGACGAGGATAGTTTTCCATCCTCAGTTCCACTCCTTAAAACCATCCTCATCCCTATCTCCATTTTGTTCTAAAACGAGGTGGGGCCGGAGGCAGGGATTTCTATCATTGGAGCCTTTCTCATATCCATCTCATTCCTCGTTAATATAATTATTCTTTTTGAAAATTACACAACTTTAGAAGGCAAAAAATGCACAACAAAAAGCAAAGAATAAAGTAAAAATTAATTATAAAATCAAAAGTTTCACAAAATTAATCAAGTTCTAAACAAATATAAATTGTTTCTTAGTAATATGTCACACAAATAACTCATTAAAAAAATAGTCCGAAAACTCAACATCACGTACTAACTAATATTACCCAATTTAGGTTACTAACTAGTATTAGCTTTTTATTTATTTCATTTTTTTTAGTGAAAAAGATATTGTTAATAATTATAAAAAAATCTAAAATAGTTTAATTAAGTTATATTTATATATATGACATATGTATACCCCGTTGACGTCGTGATTCTCCCCTCGCATCAACCCTCACCTTGATGCGTTGCCACAAGTTTCCCACCTGCTCCTAATTGCCTCCCTTACGAGCTCGCCTCCCTGCAACCCCCTTCGGTTCCTAGTGTAACACCCCCAACCCGTCCACGTAGGGGCATACTACGTAAACGTGGGCCGTTACCAAACTTGCTAAACTTAAATCTTTGTTTTATCGAAAAATTTCAGGATAAAATTTTTTTTTTCTTTAAACTTTAAAACTTTAAATTTTATTTTAAAAATCATAACTCAAAACTAAACTTGAATTAACTTGTACTGACGGGTAAACTTCATCATGTCTACCCCTTTTACTTGTTATGCCGACTATAAGGTTACCATGACCTTTTAAATCAGACCTTGGACACATTACATCACATCCATATACAACATCATACTTAAAAACATTTGCGGAAAATATTGCGTAGTGGTATCCCACACCGCCCTTCACTCGCTGCATCGTCTCCATGGCCCATCAAGTAATGCTGCAGGCGTCTTACCTACAGTATGAAATATACAAATGAGCTTTCGCCCAGCAAGTACAAACATAATCTCACAAAACATTTAGAACATCTCAAAAACATGTCATTCATCATATAACATATGCATGAACCATTTATGATTGATTGAATGTCTTATGCTTTATTATAGACTCAATCCTTTAACTTATTATCTTGTCTCAACATGTGGGCCCATAGTGTACGTACCGAAAGCGCGCAGCCTCCAGACAAAGCTAGGGTTTGCAAGGCCCTAACAGTTCTGGGAATTATAACTTGACCCTTCTCGATCACGGAAGGTAAATGTCACAACTGAAACCTCTAGCCTCCTCGATCACGGGAGGTTGGTACGACACCTTTCTCGATTTATCTTACCATATGGTTTAACATTAGTGGACATGCTTCATGATGTCACTATGTTATATCATACTTAACACTTGCCATATCATGGCATTCTTGAAAACATGACATTTTTAAAACCATGACATTTTAGAAAACATGGCATAATATGTAACATGTCATAGCATCACATCATTACATGGCATCTCATATCATAACATAGCATAGCATCACATAGCATAGCATTATAACATAGCATAGCATTATAGCATAGCATAACATAGCGTAGCATGTATACTTGGAAAATATCTTTTATTATTTTCCATACTGCAGGTGAGGTTTGTACTTACCTCTTTTACTATGTCCTACGTAAAGCTGCTCCTCTTCCGGGTAGCCGCAGGCTTCCTCCTGCTTGATGAAGGACATAGGTAAGGGTCTAATTAGTATTGTGGAATGTTGGTGACCATACCAACATGGCTACGAAATTCTAGCTGTAAGTCTCCCTTATAACTTATGATGACTTACTTGGTTACTTAAGGTAACCTTGGGTATTAATCCCAATCATATATGAATAGGGTTAGGTATCATCCTAACCTTGGCCTATGCCTTGTCATTTTTAATTTTAATCCTTTTTGGGTTTTAAGATCAAACTCAATTTTTATACCTTGTTGGGTTACCTTGAGTAACCCTTGAGGTAGTCAATCTTAGTTCAATTATCCTAAGTCAACTTTGGGCTTTGGACTCCATCCCGTAACTCGGGTATCCTTCCCGGTTACCGTCCATCATTGTTTTGTTACCAAAAGTAAGATAACTTTTGAATCCAAAAACTTGTTTTTCTCTTTGCTTTGGAAAAACTTAGTTCTCTTTGTTCAAAAATTCTAGTTTAACTTTGAAAAATTGTAATTCTTTGAGAAAGGTTTGTAAAAATTATTAACTGTTGAAAACTGCCTTTGGAGTAGTTTCCCACAGTCAAAACATTGGTGTTGGTGCAAAAATACAGTTTTCCTGTACTGTTTTAGAAAATCATGTACAGGAATTTCTTGTTTCCTGCACACTCTTTAGAAATCCGTGTCAGTTTAAAAATCCATTCCGATTTTGAAAAACTTGTCTTCACGAAAGTTTTAGATCTTGAAAAATCCTAAAACTTTTGTGTTTTACGAAAAGTCCAGTTCTGCTTAGATTCGTACCAGTTTTAATTTGAAACTGGCTGACCCTGTAAACTGGGTCTGGGTAAACTAGCCACGGGTTTTTGTAAAAACGGAGGCCATTGGAGCCTCAATTTGAAAAACGGTCCGCGTTGCCCTCTAGGAAAAACCCTTATCTACAACTTTGTAGTTTTGAGTTTCTTCAAATTCGGCCTCTAAAGGCCTCAAAATACCATTTCCAGAACACTGCCCAGTCTTGACCCGAGACTGGCAGTTTCGGTTCTTAATTTCGTTTTACGTCCTAAAACGTGCACGCTACCTCAACCGAACTCAGCGGGAGCCTAAAGTCACACATGCAATCGTTTCTAATGTTCCAATCCATCAATCACATAATCATACATTCATTCTAAAACCTATGGGAACATATAACAAACATCTAGCATGCAAAACATGCATAAGCATATAAAGCTCAAAAATCAACCACCTAACCTAATCAAGCACCATGACATAAATCTTAAACTTAGGGCAGAAAATAACTTGAGCTTAAGCTCTTACAATCCAACTTGAAATACACTTAAATTTCAAATTGAAATGCTCAATTTAAAAGGTTTAAGGGCTAGGGATGATTACCTTGATTAGCCCCAAATTTTTGGGTTAGGGTTTGGGGTCCGAAAATCTCTCCCCCTTGGTTCCTAGAACAACCGGCCACTCACCCTCCAATGGCCACCGAAAATTTTCTTCTTCCTAGCACTAACACAGCCGGCCCTCTACCTCTCCAATGGGTACCAAATTTTTTTCAGCTTTGACTTTCAAAAATCCGAACACTCATAGTGAAATCTCTCTTGGATTTTTGATTTTTGTTCTGTTTTTCTTGGCTGCCTAGGGACGGTTTTTGGAGCTGAAAAATGGGCAGAACTTGGCTAAGTTTTCTGATTTTTTTTGAATAAAATCAGCACCTATTTATAGAGGTTTTGGAACTTTGCTTAAATTGCAAAATAGTCCTTCAAGAAGCAAGTATTTGCACAAATTTTGCACAAATACCCTTCAAAATGGCCGGCCATCACCTTGTGGAAGAAGCAAAATTTTGTTCTAGAACATGACACTTGTCATTCAAGGCTTGGTTCATGGAATTATGATGTCATAATTCCAAATAAAAATGATGTCATAATTTAAAAGGTAAATGATGTCATCTTAAAGCCTTGTTTGGCTACTTTTTGAAAAGCAAACCCATTTTAAGCTAACACAGATAAATCTAATACTGTGTTTACTAATACACAGTATAATTCAGTACTGTTTTACTTGACTGCAGTCCAAAATTTATCTGCGTAAAAATGGACTGTATAAAATTTTTCTTATACTTCCGAGCCTTATTGGTCTTTAATTCTCACTAGGTGTGCTTGATTTTCTAAGGTGGTTTCATAGCTTATTTAGCTATCTCAACCGTAAAGACGGTTTTCGCAGTAATTTCCAAAAATTACACTTTAGCCCCTCAAAGACAAAATATTTACATGTTAGTCCCTGTGAGGTGGCGACTAAAGTGGAGCCACTTGACTTCTAATTCATACATAATGGTCCACTTAATTCCCAAAAATCCCTAAATATAGAGATACAATCCAATTTCTCATTAATTGAAATAATACTAGTACTGTTTTTCACTTAAAACAGTACTGCCATACTGGACTACGGTCCAGAATTCAACTGCACTTAACTGAGCCAAATGGATTTTTTTCTTAGAGCTCGAAACCATTTAGTCCTTTATGTCTCAAAAAATCATGCTTAATTTTCCTCTAGCGACGTCTCAAGCCTTATTTTCGCTTAATCGTCCGAAACGACAGTTTTCTGCAGTATAGTTTCTATACCGATAATTTACACTGCGGTTTCACCTTAGTCAACTTTGACCAGAATAAAAGTCAAAATTACTATTTTGCCCCCTTTTTTCCCAAAAAGGCCTATATTTGCCTAAGCAAACTATTTTTGAGTCTCGTAGCTAATTAATTGAGAACTCAAACTTATACTGATATTCTATTCCGATCATGATTCAAACTTAGGTTTTCCTTGTTTCTAAGGGAATCATAAGTCATAAAAGTTTCGGGTATTACAATCTACCCTCCTTAAAAGATTTTCGTCCTCGAAAATTCGAATAATCCTAAGTGGCTTTTCTTCAATCCACTATCAATTCATAGTAACTTGTTCACATTCCCATTTGAATAACTTAATAAGATCAGGTCTTTTATATAGAACCATAATCTTCTTTCTACATCCTCATAATTCATATCCTCATACTCTCATGTTTTCATGTCCTCATACTTTTCTTTCGTACTGCATAATCTCATCATCATCATTTTTTTTTTCGCACTGCATCACAAAAACTATTTACATGAAAAACTGTGCAAGTATATCACATAACTTGCCATGTTTGAAAAGTAGATATAACTTTTCCATACTTGAAAAGAAAACATATTGTATCTTATAATTAAGATACTTTTCTTTAACTTTATTTGAGGGCTCAGCGAATATATCATATTGAAAATATTTTTCTTTCAATTAACTAAAGCTGAGAACCCTCTGGTACAATGTTAATCTTTTGCTATTAGAACCCTTTTTCTTATCATGATGGCCCCTATCTTGGAAATATTTTTCTTCCTCAAGGATCGGCCCTTTTCTTGACATGATGGCCCCTCTCTTGGAACTCTATTCCTCAAGGGTTCAGCCCATAACATATCACAACATAACGTGAGTTGGTTCTAATAAGCATAAGATCAAGCACCATACATAAAATAACTTCTTGGAATCTTTTCCAAGTTAATCATGGAAAACAATAATAAATAGTATTATTGAAACGTATTACTGTTCGAGTGATGCAGTGAAAGATATCCTCATATAACTAGCTACTTGTTAGCCAGTAGAAGCTTTCTCATTGCTTCGGACATTTCCTTTATAGCACATAATCATAGCTCTAAGGAATATGTAAAACTTTCCATCATCATTTCATGATTTCCATTACTTAAAAGGTCGTATATAGTCGACATTAGTCAAACCATTATATATCGACTCCAAGGTTGTTACTATTGATCTCAACCTCACTAACTTGATCATCAGACTCATAGCCATCATCATTATCATAGCCTAATAAATTGTTGTTGATAGCATCCAACTTATTTGGCTAATGCCTAGTTGCTACCCCAAACTAAGGCATCATCAAAATTTTCCCCGTATTTAATAATACTCTTATGGGGTAAAAGTTTCACAATCAGGAAACTTAACTTCCATGATATTGATCCATTCCATAGAAGGAAAATAATTTCTTAATATCACTATACCCGATATGAAGCGATAGGCTATATGATCTCGAAGCTTATTCTTTTCTTGTTGCTATTCCAGCAATTATCGTTATAACTTAATCACTATAGTTGCAAGATTAGACTCTTGCAAAAATTTGGTTCGTTCGTATGCACGATGAACCATCTTCTAATTCTAGTTCTTAATTCCTCACATTTCTAATCGAAGGAAAAATAAATTAACTTACTTGGGCACTTGCAGAAACGATGTGAAGCAAAGTGAAGTAGGCTGGCAGGATACCGCTCTGATACCAAACTGTAACGCCCCGACCCGTCTACGTAGGGGCATACTACGTAAACGTGGGCCGTTACCAAACTTGCTAAACTTAAATCTTTGTTTTATCGAAAAATTTCAGTATAAATTTTTTTTTTTTTTTAAACTTTAAAACTTTAAATTTTATTTTAAAAATCATAACTCGAAACTCAACTTGAATTAACTTGTACTGACGGGTAAACTTCATCATGTCTACCCCTTTTACTTGTTATGCCGATTATAAGGTTACCATGACCTTTTAAATCGGACCTTGGAAACATTACATCACATCCATATACAACATCATACTTAAAACATTTGCGGAAAATATTGCGTAGTGGTATCCCACACCGCCCTTCACTCGCTGCATCGTCTCCATGGCCCATCAAGTAATGCTGCAGGCGTCTTACCTACAGTATGAAATATACAAATGAGCTTTCGCCCAGCAAGTACAAACATGATCTCACAAAAATCTTTTCAAACATCAAGTAACATATCAATCATCATGTAGTTTATGCATGATCCGATTATGTCCAATTATAAATCTTTTAGGCACTTTTACTCATTATCTTGATTACATGTGGGCCCCTAGTGTCCGTACCAAAAGCGCGCACCTCCAGACAAAGCTAGGGTTTGCAAGGCCCTAACAGTTCTGGGAATCATAACGTGACCCTCACGCATCAACGAGAGGTAAATGTCACCACTGGTTTTGAACATGTAGCCTCCTCGATCACGGGAGGTTGGTACGACACCTTACTTGATTTATCTTACCATGTAGTTCAATATTAGTGAACATGCTTCATGATGTCACAAGGTCAAATCCAAACTTAACATTTGCCATATCATGGCATTCTTGAAAACATGACATTTTTAAAACCATAACATTTTAGAAAACATGGCATAATATGTAACATGTCATAGCATCACATCATTACATGGCATCTCATATCATAACATAGCATAGCATCACATAGCATAGCATTATAACATAGCATAGCATTATAGCATAGCATAACATAGCATAGCATGTATACTTGGAAAATATCTTTTATTATTTTCCATACTGCAGGTGAGGTTTGTACTTACCTCTTTTACTATGTCCTACGTAAAGCTGCTCCTCTTCCGGGTAGCCGCAGGCTTCCTCCTGCTTGATGAAGGACATAGGTAAGGGTCTAATTAGTATTGTGGAATGTTGGTGACCATACCAACATGGCTACGAAATTCTAGCTGTAAGTCTCCCTTATAACTTATGATGACTTACTTGGTTACTTAAGGTAACCTTGGGTATTAATCCCAATCATATATGAATAGGGTTAGGTATCATCCTAACCTTGGCCTATGCCTTGTCATTTTTAATTTTAATCCTTTTTGGGTTTTAAGATCAAACTCAATTTTTATACCTTGTTGGGTTACCTTGAGTAACCCTTGAGGTAGTCAAACTTAGTTCAATTATCCTAAGTCAACTTTGAGCTTTGGACTCCATCCCGTAACTCGGGTATCCTTCCCGGTTACCGTCCATCATTGTTTTGTTACCAAAAGTAAGATAACTTTTGAATCCAAAAACTTGTTTTTCTCTTTGCTTTGGAAAAACTTAGTTCTCTTTGTTCAAAAATTCTAGTTTAACTTTGAAAAATTGTAATTCTTTGAGAAATGTTTGTAAAAATTATTAACTGTTGAAAACTGCCTTTGGAGTAGTTTCCCACAGTCAAAACATTGGTGTTGGTGCAAAAATACAGTTTTCCTGTATTGTTTTAGAAAATCCTGTGCAAGAATTTCTTGTTTCCTGCACACTCTATAGAAATCCGTGTCAGTTTAAAAATCTGATTGAATTTGAAAAAGTTGTCTTCACGAAAGTTTTAGATCTTGAAAAATCCTAAAACTTTCGTGTTTTACGAAAAGTCCAGTTCTGCTTAGATTCGTACCAGTTTTAATTTGAAACTGGCTGACCCTGTAAACTGGGTCTGGGTAAACTAGCCACGGGTTTTTGTAAAAACGGAGGCCATTGGAGCCTCAATTTGAAAAACGGTCCGCGTTGCCCTCTAGGAAAAACCCTTATCTACAACTTTGTAGTTTTGAGTTTCTTCAAATTCGGCCTCTAAGGGCCTCAAAATACCATTTCCAGAACACTGCCCAGTCTTGACCCGAGACTGGCAGTTTCGGTTCTTAATTTCGTTTTACGTCCTAAAACGTGCACGCTACCTCAACCGAACTCAGCGGGAGCCTAAAGTCACACATGCAATCGTTTCTAATGTTCCAATCCATCAATCACATAATCATACATTCATTCTAAAACCTATGGGAACATATAACAAACATCTAGCATGCAAAACATGCATAAGCATATAAAGCTCAAAAATCAACCACCTAACCTAATCAAGCACCATGACATAAATCTTAAACTTAGGGCAGAAAATAACTTGAGCTTAAGCTCTTACAATCCAACTTGAAATACACTTAAATTTCAAATTGAAATGCTCAATTTAAAAGGTTTAAGGGCTAGGGATGATTACCTTGATTAGCCCCAAATTTTTGGGTTAGGGTTTGGGGTCCGAAAATCTCTCCCCCTTGGTTCCTAGAACAACCGGCCACTCACCCTCCAATGGCCACCGAAAATTTTCTTCTTCCTAGCACTAACACAGCCGGCCCTCTACCTCTCCAATGGGTACCAAATTTTTTTCAGCTTTGACTTTCAAAAATCCGAACACTCATAGTGAAATCTCTCTTGGATTTTTGATTTTTGTTCTGTTTTTCTTGGCTGCCTAGGGACGGTTTTTGGAGCTGAAAAATGGGCAGAACTTGGCTAAGTTTTCTGATTTTTTTGAATAAAATCAGCACCTATTTATAGAGGTTTTGGAACTTTGCTTAAATTGCAAAATAGTCCTTCAAGAAGCAAGTATTTGCACAAATTTTGCACAAATACTGTAACGCCCCGAACCGCCTACCACACGCACGCCATCCCCACAGGGGCGTACTGCGCAGACGTGGGCCGTTACATTACTTGCTTAACTTAATTCTTACTTTAAAAAGAACTTTAAATTGCGGAAAATTCTGAGTAAAATTTTTTTTTCTTTTCTTTTATTACTCTACCTTGAACATAACTTATCTTCATACATAATCATATGTACTCACTCGAGTACCGAGCTTTCATAATCATATTGAAAGCTAATCATAAGTATACCGTGGACCAATCCGACCTAATGCGGTTCGGTACAACACGAGGCAACTTGTTGCCATCATCCTTGAAAACCATTCTTTAACTCGTTCTTGAAAACAATTTCTTAAAAATAGTTTTCTTCTTGAAAACGTTTTCTTATCCATACTCTCACATAACATAAAACACATCTTTAAAATATATTTTTCAAAATATATTTTACATAGCGGAAATTCAAAACTCGTGGCGGTGTCCATCCCACATTTCACAGTCTGTAGCGCCAGCCTTCACAGCCTTGCATCAAGGATTGCCGGTAGGTAGCTTAACCTACAGCATGAACGTAAGTAATGAGCTAATGCTCAGTAAGCACAACGTTCAATCCGCAAAACATTTTCATAAAAGAATGCATGAACCAATTATGCTTTCTTGTGAATCGATTTAACTTTCATAAATTATCTAGATTCTATTTTCTTAAAGCTTACATGTCATGTGTGCACGTATCGTGGTCAATAGCTATAGAGTGGTTGGAGGCAGGCAATCCAATCCAACTCAAACCATGAAACTAACCGTTTAACATGGAGTGATTGGGGCAGCCAATCCAATTCAACCCAAACCATAGACTAAACCGTTTAAACCCGCCATCGTGGCAAGTCGGTACGACACAATGACCTTAGCTTGTCTTAAATTATATTCTTACCAAGTAATTAAATATTAGTGAACATGCTACGTGATGTCACTATTTTAAACATATAACATAACATAACATAAACCGTAACATAAACTACGTAACATAAATTACCATAGCATAAACCTCGTAACGTAACATCGTATCATCATAACATAAACATCGTATCTTAACCATCATAACATAACATCATACCATAACATCTTAGCATAAACATCATAACATGGCATCATAACATCATAATACGTCATAACATAAACTTCATAACGTAAGTACCATAACGTAAATCATGCTTATCAACGTATGAAATCAAGTTTTAAAAACATTTTGCCCATGCTGTAGGCGGAGTTGTACTTACTTGTCGTCCTATGCTCTTGGTTTATCGTCCAAACGTGGCACGACAACAGTTCCTACTCCTGTTTCCAAACAGGACGTAAGATAAGAGCTATACACATTCTAGCTTACCATAAATCATGATCATTAAATGTTGGTTCCTAACCAACATTTATGAGTAGCCTTGGTTATATTGTATGTTCCCCCTAAAACATCACATGATAACTTGCTCGGTTACTTACCGTAACCCTAGGGCCCAAGGCCCAACATACTTAAACAATCTATTAGGTTACTTCAGGTAACCTTGGGTACTAAGCCCAATATACTAAACATATTAGGTTACTAATTTATTAGGCCCAACCCACATCTCGGGTATCTCAATGGTTACTATGAGTAACCTAATTTATTGGCCAATAAAATTAGGTAACCTTCCGGTTACTATTGTCCTATAGTTGGTTACCATAGGATCGGCGTATTTTAATTATTTCTTGACAAACCTTTGTCAAGTTTTTTATTAATGAAAACCGTATTTTCATCAAATCTTAACATTTAAGCAAAGACAGTTAAAAACTGTCAAGCTCTGAAAACAATCTTTGAAAACAGTTTCTTAAACTCAGGTTATCAGTGCATGTGTAAGAATTTCCTTCTTATGCACTGTTTTTCTGAAAATCCTGTGCTGGAATTTCTGTTTCCTGCACAGTTTTGGGAATCAAATTGTACTTTAAAATCTGTTCGTAATTTGATAAAACTTTCTTCATAAAAGTTGTAGATCTCGGATAATGCTACAACTTTCGTGTTTTGAGGAAAACCCAGTTCTGCTTGGATTCTTGTCAGTTTTAATTTGAAACTTACTGGACGTGTAGACTAGGTCTGGGCAGATTAGCCTCGGATTTTCGTAAAAACGGAGGCCATTGGAGCCTTATTTTGAAAAACGGTCCGCGTTACCCTCTAGGAAAAACCCTTATCTACAACTTTGTAGTTTTGAGTTTCTTCAAATTCGGCCTCTAAGGGCCTCAAAATACCATTTCCAGAAACTGCCCAGTCTTGACCCGAGACTGGCAGTTTCGGTTCATAATTTCGTTTTACATCCTAAAACGTACACACTACCTCAACCGACCACAGCGGGAGCCTAAAATCACACATGCAATCGTTTCTAACGTTCCAATCCATCATACACATAATCATACATTCACTTTAAACTATGGGAACATACAACAAACATGTGTAGGCAAACTCAAACCATAAGCACATCATCAAACATGCATCAAAAATGTAAGCTAGAGACCACCACCCTAATCAAGCAAACTTAATCTAGAGCATAGACATAAATAGGTGAGCTTACGCTCTTACAATCCAACTCGGAAATACACTTAAAATTCCAAATTTAAAGCTTAATTGAAAAGCTTAGGGCCACGGAGATTACCTCGATGCACACAAGGTTAGGCTAGGAGATTGGTTCAATTTTCTGCCCTATCTCCTTGGCTGCCCAATCCGGTTTTGCTCCACAATTGAGCACTAAAACCTATTGGTCATTTGGTGGTTCATCCTACAACATTCGGCTGCCCTAGAACCCAATTTTCTGCATTTTTCTCTTTTCTCTTTCTTTTCCTCCCATGGCCGGCCACTTGGCCTCCAATGGGTAACAAAGTTTTCTCCACTTTTTCTTGATTTCCTACTTGAAAATCCGAACCTCTAGCTCACTTTTCTTTCCAATTTCTCTCTTCTATGGCTCGGCCTCTAGGGTGCAATGTGTGGAGAATTTTGCCATAGTTTGGCTAAGCTATCAAAACTTGCTCTAAAATTGTGAACCAACATCACCTATTTATAGGTGAAAATCTAAGTTTCTACAATTGCATAAAGGGACCTAAGAGCAAAATATTTGCTCATTGATCCTCCTAGGTGGCCGGCCATTATGGTTCCTTGGTGGGCAAGTTTGCTTGCTCACCAAGTTTTGCTTATGTCACCCATGACATCACTTGGATGACATCATTGCTTACATCACCTTGATGACATCATCGCTTACATCACCTTGATGACATCATTGCTTACATCACTTGATGACATCATCTTGATGACATCATCAAGCCAAAACTTGTTCTCCAAGCATGCTACAAAATCCGGCCATTTGGATGCCTTGGTGGGCAAGTTTGCTTGCTCACCAAGTTTGGCTTGCATCACCCTCGTGACATCATCCGCTTGCATCACGATGATGACATCATCTTGATGATATCATCTAGCTCAATACTTGCTCACCAAGCCAAGTAAAAATCCGGCCATTTAGTGTGAAATCAACCAAAAATCTTTTCAAACTAATCTTAGCTTAAATCCTTGTTCCAATGTAACTAGGCTTGTAACCAATTCTTGGCCTAGTTGGAACCTTGGTTAGGAAATTCCATAACTCTAGAATTACATACTAATCCATCATTACTAACTTTTCTAAAATTACACTTTGGCCCCTACGGACAAAATATTTGCAATTTAGTCCCTGTAGGTCGCCAACTATGGCGGAGCCACTTGGCTTCCCTTTCGTGCATAATTATTCACTGGACACTAAAAATCTAATAATCGTAATCCTGCAGTCCATCTCCTTACTAACTTACATAATATCAATACTGTTTTTCACCAAAACAGTATTGTCATACTGGACTACAGTCCAGAATTCATTTGCATAAAAAAATTGGACTGCGTATCGGATTTTCTTAGGACTTAAAATTATTTAGTCCTAATCGCTCTTAAAATCGTGCTTGATTTTTCTACGGTGGTCTCATAGCTTATTCTTGCTTAATTGACCGTAATGAAGGTTTTCCGCAGTATAACTCCATACTGCTTTGCCGTATCTCAGCACCTTCATCTATTCGACCTTCCTGGTCAACCCTGACTTTTTGGTCAACTTTGACTTTTTCGGTCAAGCTTTGACCAACATAAAATCATAAATTACCATTTTGCCCTTTTCCTCAAAAGGCCACATGCTTGACTTAAGCAAACTATTGTTGAGTCTCGTAGCTAATTAAATGAGAACTCACACATAAACTGATATTCTGCTCAGATTATGAGCTTTATATCGACATACAAGATTCAAACTTGAAATTTTCCTTGTCTAAAAGGAAATCATAGGTTCATTGAAATTTCGGGTATTACATTCTACCCTCCTTAAAGAAATTTTCGTCCTCGAAAATTCGGATACTTCTAAGTGGCTTTTCTTCAAATCCACTATTGATCCATCATAACTTATTCATATTCCCATTTTTATACTTTAATGGGATTATGTCTCTTATCTAGAACCATACTCTTACTTTCATATCATACTAACATCTTTCATTCATTCTTACTTCATACTATCATACGTTCATACTACATACTTCTTACTTACATACGTTCATACTTACATACTTGCATACTTTCTTACAAGCTTACATACTTACATACGTATCGTGCTATCATATTCTCCTTTCATATTGCATCACAAGAACTATTTTCATAAAAATTTGATCAAGTATATCATATAACTTGCCATTTTTGAAAAACATTTCTTATCATAATGGCCCCTTTCTTGGAACTCATCCCTCTCTTGAACTTGTCCCTCAAGGATTCGGCCTATGACCCCTATCTTGGGACTTGTCCCTCAAGGATTCGGTCATTTAACGAACATAACGGCTCCTATCTTGGAACCTTTATGTTCATAACAGCCCCTATCTTGGAATTCTTCCTCAAGGATTCGGCTGTATTGCATCTTTTATAAAAATATTTTCTTTGAATCTTTCAAAGTCAATAATTGAGGAAACATAATATCGTTCGAGTGATGCAATAGATGGCATACTTATATCTTATCGCCTAGCTGCTTGCTAGATAGTAGAAGCTTCTCTCATTGCTTCTAACTTTTCCTTCACGAAACAAGATCGTAATCCTTAGGAATGTCTAAAAATTCCCAATTATTACATAATTTCCCCTTACTGAGGGATCATATTCTTAATTTCATCGTCATACTGATAGCCGTTATCCCACTTATTGCTTGTATATTGCCTTGATATTACCACCGAATCAAGGCACTACCAAACATCTTTCCATACCTATTATCATTCTTATGGGAGCATAAGTTTCACAATCACGAAACTTAAGTTCTATAGCATCTAGCTTATTATTTTTTTTTTTTTTTATGAAAACTTCCTGATTATCACCCTACTGAGGTAAGGCGATAGGCTATCTGATCTCGAAGCCTATTCATTTCTTATTGCTACTCTAGCATTTATCATCATGACTTGGCTATCATAGTTGCAAGATGAGGCTCTTGCAGAAATTGGTTCGGTTGTACCAGCAACGAACCATTTTCTACTTTCTAATTCTAATTCTCAACATGTCTAACGCTCATTCTTTCATCCATTGCTTAACATATCATACTAGAGATTCCTCACGATCTCATCATATCATACCGTAGGCTTAGCTTATTCATCACGCTTTCGCTGCGCAACTCTGATCCACTGGCAATCATAGCCCATAAACTCATCTGGATAAACGCGCCAAGCTGCAACATAACTGACGTATCGTCTCATATCGTGCAGCACTCAGCAAATGTAGCCACTTCTTGAGTCCCATCGAAGATGCGTGACTCCTTCCTTCGAATGCGAATTAAGTCTTGCGGTCCTCTTCAGTCGTACCCGGGTTTCACACCAGGTTCAAATCTTTACTATTCTAATACTATGACCTCACATAGTTACTATACTAAACTAGAGTAAGAAAAGTTACTTGCAAAACTGTGGCTTTGGCGGCAGAACTGTGAAACTGGATGGCAGAAAACTTGCTCTGATACCATCTCTGTAACGCCCCGAACCGCCTACCATACGCACGCCATCCCCACAGGGGCGTACTGCGTAGACGTGGGCCGTTACATTACTTGCTTAACTTAATTCTTACTTTAAAAATAACTTTAAAGTTGCGGAAAATTCTGAGTAAATTTTTTTTTCTTTTCTTTTATTACTCTACCTTGAACATAACTTATCTTCATACATAATCATATGTACTCACTCGAGTACCGAGCTTTCATAATCATATTGAAAGCTAATCATAAGTATACCGTGGACCAATCCGACTTAATGCGGTTCGGTACAACACGAGGCAACTTGTTGCCATCATCCCTGAAAATTATTCTTTAACTCATTCTTGAAAACAATTTCTTAAAAATAGTTTTCTTCTTGAAAACGTTTTCTTATCCATACTCTCACATAACATAAAACACATCTTTAAAATATATTTTTCAAAATATATTTTACATAGCGGAAATTCAAAACTCGTGGCGGTGTCCATCCCACGTTTCACAGTCTGTAGCGCCAGCCTTCACAGCCTTGCATCAAGGATTGCCGGTAGGTAGCTAACCTACAGCATGAACGTAAGTAATGAGCTAATGCTCAGTAAGCACAACGTTCAATCCGCAAAACATTTTCATAAAAGAATGCATGAACCAATTATGCTTTCTTGTGAATCGATTTAACTTTCATAAATTATCTAGATTCTATTTTCTTAAAGCTTACATGTCATGTGTGCACGTATCGTGGTCCATAGCTATAGAGTGGTTGGAGGCAGGCAATCCAATCCAACTCAAACCATGAAACTAACCGTTTAACATGGAGTGATTGGGGCAGCCAATCCAATTCAACCCAAACCATAGACTAAACCGTTTAAACCCGCCATCGTGGCAAGTCGGTACGACACAATGACCTTAGCTTGTCTTAAATTATATTCTTACCAAGTAATTAAATATTAGTGAACATGCTACGTGATGTCACTATTTTAAACATATAGCGCTTCCGCTTCTAACATTTTCTTCATAACTCAAAATCATTATCCTTCGTCCATATCTTAACATAACATAACATAAACCGTAACATAAACTACGTAACATAAATTACCATAGCATAAACCTCGTAACGTAACATCGTATCATCATAACATAAACATCGTATCTTAACCATCATAACATAACATCATACCATAACATCTTAGCATAAACATCATAACATGGCATCATAACATCATAATACGTCATAACATAAACTTCATAACGTAAGTACCATAACATAAATCATGCTTATCAACGTATGAAAATCAAGTTTTAAAAACATTTTGCCCATGCTGTAGGCGGAGTTGTACTTACTTGTCGTCCTATGCTCTTGGTTCATCGTCCAAACGTGGCACGACAACAGTTCCTACTCCTGTTTCCAAACAGGACGTAAGATAAGAGCCATACACATTCTTGCTTACCATAAATCATAATCGTTAAATGTTGGTGTCCTAACCAACATTTATGAGTAGCCTTGGTTATATTGTATGTTCCCCCTAAAACATCACATGATAACTTGCTCGGTTACTTTCCGTAACCCTAGGGCCCAAGGCCCAACATACTTAAACAATAACTAATTAGGTTACTTCAGGTAACCTTGGGTACTAAGCCCAACCATACATGAATAATATTAGGTTGCTAATGTTATTAAGGCCCAACCCGCTATCTCGGGTATCTCAAGTGGTTACTATGAGTAACCTAACTTATTGGCCCAATAAAATTAGGTAACCTTCCCGGTTACTATTTGTCCTATAGTTGGTTACCATAGGATCTGGCGTATTTTAATTATTTCTTGACAAACCTTTGTCAAGTTTTCTTTAAAAATCCTTATGAAAACCGTATTTTCATAAAATCTTAACATTTAAGCAAAGACAGTTAAATACTGTCAAGCTCTGAAAATAATCTTTGAAAACAGTTTCTTAAACTCAGGTTATCAGTGCATGTGTAAGAATTTCCTTCTTATGCACTGTTTTTCTGAAAATCCTGTGCTGGAATTTCTGTTTCCTGCACAGTTTTGGGAATCAAATTGTACTTTAAAATCTGTTCGTAATTTGATAAAACTTTCTTCACAAAAGTTGTAGATCTCGGATAATGCTACAACTTTCGTGTTTTGAGGAAATCCAGTTCTGCTTGGATTCTTGTCAGTTTTAATTTGAAACTTACTGGACGTGTAGACTAGGTCTGGGCAGACTAGCCTCGGATTTTCGTAAAAACGAAGGCCATTGGAGCCTTATTTTGAAAAACGGTCCGCGTTACCCTCTAGGAAAAACCCTTATCTACAACTTTGTAGTTTTGAGTTTCTTCAAATTCGGCCTCTAAGGGCCTCAAAATACCATTTCCAGAACACTGCCCAGTCTTGACCCGAGACTGGCAGTTTCGGTTCATAATTTCGTTTTACATCCTAAAACGTACACACTACCTCAACCGACCACAGCGGGAGCCTAAAATCACACATGCAATCGTTTCTAACGTTCCAATTCATCATACACATAATCATACATTCACTTTTAAATTCTATGGGAACATACAACAAACATGTGATAGGCAAACTCAAACCCATAAGCACATCATCAAACATGCATCAAAAATGTAAGCTAGAGACCACCACCCTAATCAAGCAAACTTAATCTAGAGCATAGACATAAATAGGTGAGCTTACGCTCTTACAATCCAACTCGGAAATACACTTAAAATTCCAAATTTAAAGCTTAATTGAAAAGCTTAGGGCCACGGAGATTACCTCGATGCACACAAGGTTAGGCTAGGAGATTGGTTCAAATTTCTGCCCTATCTCCTTGGCTGCCCAATCCGGTTTTGCTCCACAATTGAGCACTAAAACCTATTGGTCATTTGGTGGTTCATCCTACAACATTCGGCTGCCCTAGAACCCAATTTTCTGCATTTTTCTCTTTTCTCTTTCTTTTCCTCCCATGGCCGGCCACTTGGCCTCCAATGGGTAACAAAGTTTTTCTCCACTTTTTCTTGATTTCCTACTTGAAAAATCCGAACCTCTAGCTCACTTTTCTTTCCAATTTCTCTCTTCTATGGCTCGGCCTCTAGGGTGCAATGTGTGGAAGAATTTTGCCATAGTTTGGCTAAGCTATCAAAACTTGCTCTAAAATTGTGAACCAACATCACCTATTTATAGGTGAAAATCTAAGTTTCTACAATTGCATAAAGGGACCTAAGAGCAAAATATTTGCTCATTGATCCTCCTAGGTGGCCGGCCATTATGGTTCCTTGGTGGGCAAGTTTGCTTGCTCACCAAGTTTTGCTTATGTCACCCATGACATCACTTGGATGACATCATTGCTTACATCACCTTGATGACATCATCGCTTACATCACCTTGATGACATCATTGCTTACATCACCTTGATGACATCATCTTGATGACATCATCAAGCCAAAACTTGTTCTCCAAGCATGCTACAAAATCCGGCCATTTGGATGCCTTGGTGGGCAAGTTTGCTTGCTCACCAAGTTTGGCTTGCATCACCCTCGTGACATCATCCGCTTGCATCACGATGATGACATCATCTTGATGATATCATCTAGCTCAATACTTGCTCACCAAGCCAAGTAAAAATCCGGCCATTTAGTGTGAAAATCAACCAAAAATCTTTTCAAACTAATCTTAGCTTAAATCCTTGTTCCAATGTAACTAGGCTTGTAACCAATTCTTGGCCTAGTTGGAACCTTGGTTAGGAAATTCCATAACTCTAGAATTACATACTAATCCATCATTACTAACTTTTCTAAAATTACACTTTGGCCCCTACGGACAAAATATTTGCAATTTAGTCCCTGTAGGTCGCCAACTATGGCGGAGCCACTTGGCTTCCCTTTCGTGCATAATTATTCACTGGACACTAAAAATCTAATAATCGTAATCCTGCAGTCCATCTCCTTACTAACTTACATAATATCAATACTGTTTTTCACCAAAACAGTATTGTCATACTGGACTACAGTCCAGAATTCATTTGCATAAAAAAATTGGACTGCGTATCGGATTTTCTTAGGACTTAAAATTATTTAGTCCTAATCGCTCTTAAAATCGTGCTTGATTTTTTCTACGGTGGTCTCCTAGCTTATTCTTGCTTAATTGACCGTAATGAAGGTTTTCCGCAGTATAACTCCATACTGCTTTGCCGTATCTCAGCACCTTCATCTATTCGACCTTCCTGGTCAACCCTGACTTTTTGGTCAACTTTGACTTTTTCGGTCAAGCTTTGACCAACATAAAATCATAAATTACCATTTTGCCCTTTTTCCTCAAAAGGCCACATGCTTGACTTAAGCAAACTATTGTTGAGTCTCGTAGCTAATTAAATGAGAACTCACACATAAACTGATATTCTGCTCAGATTATGAGCTTTATATCGACATACAAGATTCAAACTTGAAATTTTCCTTGTCTAAAAGGAAATCATAGGTTCATTGAAATTTCGGGTATTACAGGTTAGGTCACCAACAGTTAACAATTATGATTTATGGTAAGATAAAAGGTGTATAACTTTTATCTTACACCCTGTTTGGAAACAGGAGTATGAACTGTTGTCGTGCCATGATTCGGACGATAAACCAAGAGCATAGGACGACAAGTAAGTATAACTCTGCCTACAGCATGGGCAAAAATGTTTTTATAACATGTTTTTCAAGAAATCATGCATTGATATGCATAAGTTATGTTATGGTGCTTACGTATGATGTTTCCAAGACAAAGGAAAATTGGATTTTTAAGGCTAAAGATAAGTGACAAGATAGTAACGGATGATAACTGGGAAGGATACCCGAGTTATTGGGCATGACCCCCAAAGTCCAAGTTTGACCATAGAAGGTTGACTTTGGTTGACTAAGTTTGACCAGGGTTCATCACCTAAAGGGTTATCCAACATAACCCAATGAGGTACCGAGATTGTGATAAAATAAGATCTAGGGTTATTTGCAATAACCCAATGGATTATGGACTAAGAATGTTAAGACGTAGGCCCAAGGTTAGAATAGTAACCTAACCTGACCTGTATGGATGTGGGCTTAGTAATGAGGTT
Source organism: Ficus hispida (assembly GCA_025413025.1). Taxonomy (NCBI): domain Eukaryota; kingdom Viridiplantae; phylum Streptophyta; class Magnoliopsida; order Rosales; family Moraceae; genus Ficus; species Ficus hispida. The sequence continues at coordinate 11,041,487 of CM046373.1, forward strand.
ACTTATAATAACCAAATAAGATATTTTATATAGAAGGGGACATATAACTAAGACTATGAACGCATGTTGGTTAGGTCACCAACAGTTAACAATTATGATTTATGGTAAGATAAAAGGTGTATAACTTTTATCTTACACCCTGTTTGGAAACAGGAGTATGAACTGTTGTCGTGCCATGATTCGGACGATAAACCAAGAGCATAGGACGACAAGTAAGTATAACTCTGCCTACAGCATGGGCAAAAATGTTTTTATAACATGCTTTTCAAGAAATCATGCATTGATATGCATAAGTTATGTTATGGTGCTTACGTATGATTTCCAAGAAAAAAAATTGATAAAAAAAAAAAAGTAAAGATAAAATACCAAGACAAAGAAGTAAAAAGGACTGTATAAGGACAGGTTCATCCCTAAGATTACCAAGGATAGGATTATGTAATACAAAAAATGATTAATGGACCAAGAATGTTAAGACGTAGGCCCAAGGTTAGAATAGTAACCTAACCTGACCTGTATGGATGTGGGCTTAGAAATGAGGTTACTTATAATAACCAAATAAGATATTTATATAGAAGGGGACATATAACTAAGACTATGAACGCATGTTGGTTAGGTCACCAACAGTTAACAATTATGATTTATTGTAAGATAAAGGTGTATAACTTTTATCTTACACCCTGTTTGGAAACAGGAGTATGAACTGTTGTCGTGCCATGATTCGGACGATAAACCAAGAGCATAGGACGACAAGTAAGTATAACTCTGCCTACAGCATGGGCAAAAATGTTTTTATAACATGCTTTCAAGAAATCATGCATTGATATGCATAAGTTATGTTATGGTGCTTACGTATGATGTTTCCAAGACAAAGGAAAATTGGATTTTTAAAGCTAAGATAAGTAACAAGACAGTAACGGATGATAACTGGGAAGGATACCCGAGTATTGGCTTGACCCCAAAGTCCAAGTTTGACCATAGAAGGTTGACTTTGTTGACTAAGTTTGACCAGGTTCATCACCTAAAGGGTTATCCAACATAACCCAATAGGTACCGAGATTGTGATAAAATAAGATCTAGGTTATTTCAATAACCCAATGGATTATGGACCAAGAATGTTAAGACGTAGGCCCAAGGTTAGAATAGTAACCTAACCTGACCTGTATGGATGTGGGCTTAGAATGAGGTACTTATAATAACCAAATAAGATATTTTATATAGAAGGGGACATATAACTAAAACTATGAACGCATGTTGGTTAGGTCACCAACAGTTAACAATTATGATTTATGTAAATAAAAGGTGTATAGTATAACTTTTATCTACACCCTGTTTGGAAACAGGAGTATGAACTGTTGTCGTGCCATGATTCGGACGATAAACCAAGAGCATAGGACGACAAGTAAGTATAACTCTGCCTACAGCATGGGCAAAAATGTTTTATAACATGCTTTTCAAGAATCATGCATTGATATGCATAAGTTATGTTATGGTGCTTACGTATGATGTTTCCAAGACAAAGGAAAATTGGATTTTTAAAGCTAAAGATAAGTAACAAGACAGTAACGGATGATAACTGGGAAGGATACCCGAGTTATTGGGCTTGACCCCCAAAGTCCAAGTTTGACCATAGAAGGTTGACTTTGGTTGACTAAGTTTGACCAGGGTTCATCACCTAAAGGGTTACCAACATAACCAATGAGGTACCGAGATTGTGATAAAATAAGATCTAGGGTTATTTCAATAACCCAATGGATTATGGACCAAGAATGTTAAGACGTAGGCCCAAGTTAGAATAGTAACCTAACCTGACCTGTATGGATGTGGGCTTAGAATGAGGTTACTTATAATAACCAAATAAGATATTTTATATAGAAGGGGACATATAACTAAGACTATGAACGCATGTTGGTTAGGTCACCAACAGTTAACAATTATGATTTATGGTAAGATAAAAGGTGTATAACTTTTATCTTACACCCTGTTTGGAAACAGGAGTATGAACTGTTGTCGTGCCATGATTCGGACGATAAACCAAGAGCATAGGACGACAAGTAAGTATAACTCTGCCTACAGCATGGGCAAAAATGTTTTTATAACATGTTTTCAAGAAATCATGCATTGATATGCATAAGTTATGTTATGGTGCTTACGTATGATGTTTCCAAGACAAAGGAAAATTGGATTTTTAAAGCTAAAGATAAGTAACAAGACAGTAACGGATGATAACTGGGAAGGATACCCGAGTTATTGGGCTTGACCCCCAAAGTCCAAGTTTGACCATAGAAGGTTGACTTTGGTTGACTAAGTTTGACCAGGGTTCATCACCTAAAGGGTTACCCAACATAACCCAATGAGGTACCGAGATTGTGATAAAATAAGATCTAGGGTTATTTCCAATAACCCAATGGATTATGGACCAAGAATGTTAAGACGTAGGCCCAAGGTTAGAATAGTAACCTAACCTGACCTGTATGGATGTGGGCTTAGAATGAGGTTACTTATAATAACCAAATAAGATATTTTATATAGAAGGGGACATATAACTAAGACTATGAACGCATGTTGGTTAGGTCACCAACAGTTAACAATTATGATTTATGTAAGATAAAAGGTGTATAACTTTTATCTTACACCCTGTTTGGAAACAGGAGTATGAACTGTTGTCGTGCCATGATTCGGACGATAAACCAAGAGCATAGGACGACAAGTAAGTATAACTCTGCCTACAGCATGGGCAAAAATGTTTTTATAACATGCTTTTCAAGAAATCATGCATTGATATGCATAAGTTATGTTATGGTGCTTACGTATGATGTTTCCAAGACAAAGGAAAATTGGATTTTTAAAGCTAAAGATAAGTAACAAGACAGTAACGGATGATAACTGGGAAGGATACCCGAGTTATTGGGCTTGACCCCCAAAGTCCAAGTTTGACCATAGAAGGTTGACTTTGGTTGACTAAGTTTGACCAGGGTTCATCACCTAAAGGGTTACCCAACATAACCCAATGAGGTACCGAGATTGTGATAAAATAAGATCTAGGGTTATTTCCAATAACCCAATGGATTATGGACCAAGAATGTTAAGACGTAGGCCCAAGGTTAGAATAGTAACCTAACCTGACCTGTATGGATGTGGGCTTAGAAATGAGGTTACTTATAATAACCAAATAAGATATTTTATATAGAAGGGGACATATAACTAAGACTATGAACGCATGTTGGTTAGGTCACCAACAGTTAACAATTATGATTTATTGTAAGATAAAAGGTGTATAACTTTTATCTTACACCCTGTTTGGAAACAGGAGTATGAACTGTTGTCGTGCCATGATTCGGACGATAAACCAAGAGCATAGGACGACAAGTAAGTATAACTCTGCCTACAGCATGGGCAAAAATGTTTTTATAACATGCTTTTCAAGAAATCATGCATTGATATGCATAAGTTATGTTATGGTGCTTACGTATGATGTTTCCAAGACAAAGGAAAATTGGATTTTTAAAGCTAAAGATAAGTAACAAGACAGTAACGGATGATAACTGGGAAGGATACCCGAGTTATTGGGCTTGACCCCCAAAGTCCAAGTTTGACCATAGAAGGTTGACTTTGGTTGACTAAGTTTGACCAGGGTTCATCACCTAAAGGGTTACCCAACATAACCCAATGAGGTACCGAGATTGTGATAAAATAAGATCTAGGGTTATTTCCAATAACCCAATGGATTATGGACCAAGAATGTTAAGACGTAGGCCCAAGGTTAGAATAGTAACCTAACCTGACCTGTATGGATGTGGGCTTAGAAATGAGGTTACTTATAATAACCAAATAAGATATTTTATATAGAAGGGGACATATAACTAAGACTATGAACGCATGTTGGTTAGGTCACCAACAGTTAACAATTATGATTTATGGTAAGATAAAAGGTGTATAACTTTTATCTTACACCCTGTTTGGAAACAGGAGTATGAACTGTTGTCGTGCCATGATTCGGACGATAAACCAAGAGCATAGGACGACAAGTAAGTATAACTCTGCCTACAGCATGGGCAAAAATGTTTTTATAACATGCTTTTCAAGAAATCATGCATTGATATGCATAAGTTATGTTATGGTGCTTACGTATGATGTTTCCAAGACAAAGGAAAATTGGATTTTTAAAGCTAAAGATAAGTAACAAGACAGTAACGGATGATAACTGGGAAGGATACCCGAGTTATTGGGCTTGACCCCCAAAGTCCAAGTTTGACCATAGAAGGTTGACTTTGGTTGACTAAGTTTGACCAGGGTTCATCACCTAAAGGGTTACCCAACATAACCCAATGAGGTACCGAGATTGTGATAAAATAAGATCTAGGGTTATTTCAATAACCCAATGGATTATGGACCAAGAATGTTAAGACGTAGGCCCAAGGTTAGAATAGTAACCTAACCTGACCTGTATGGATGTGGGCTTAGAAATGAGGTTACTTATAATAACCAAATAAGATATTTTATATAGAAGGGGACATATAACTAAGACTATGAACGCATGTTGGTTAGGTCACCAACAGTTAACAATTATGATTTATTGTAAGATAAAAGGTGTATAACTTTTATCTTACACCCTGTTTGGAAACAGGAGTATGAACTGTTGTCGTGCCATGATTCGGACGATAAACCAAGAGCATAGGACGACAAGTAAGTATAACTCTGCCTACAGCATGGGCAAAAATGTTTTTATAACATGCTTTTCAAGAAATCATGCATTGATATGCATAAGTTATGTTATGGTGCTTACGTATGATGTTTCCAAGACAAAGGAAAATTGGATTTTTAAAGCTAAAGATAAGTAACAAGACAGTAACGGATGATAACTGGGAAGGATACCCGAGTTATTGGGCTTGACCCCCAAAGTCCAAGTTTGACCATAGAAGGTTGACTTTGGTTGACTAAGTTTGACCAGGGTTCATCACCTAAAGGGTTACCCAACATAACCCAATGAGGTACCGAGATTGTGATAAAATAAGATCTAGGGTTATTTCCAATAACCCAATGGATTATGGACCAAGAATGTTAAGACGTAGGCCCAAGTTAGAATAGTAACCTAACCTGACCTGTATGGATGTGGGCTTAGTAATGAGGTTACTTATAATAACCAAATAAGATATTTTATATAGAAGGGGACATATAACTAAGACTATGAACGCATGTTGGTTAGGTCACCAACAGTTAACAATTATGATTTATGGTAAGATAAAAGGTGCATAACTTTTATCTTACACCCTGTTTGGAAACAGGAGTATGAACTGTTGTCGTGCCATGATTCGGACGATAAACCAAGAGCATAGGACGACAAGTAAGTATAACTCTGCCTACAGCATGGGCAAAAATGTTTTTATAACATGTTTTTCAAGAAATCATGCATTGATATGCATAAGTTATGTTATGGTGCTTACGTATGATGTTTCCAAGACAAAGGAAAATTGGATTTTTAAAGCTAAAGATAAGTAACAAGACAGTAACGGATGATAACTGGGAAGGATACCCGAGTTATTGGGCTTGACCCCCAAAGTCCAAGTTTGACCATAGAAGGTTGACTTTGGTTGACTAAGTTTGACCAGGGTTCATCACCTAAAGGGTTACCCAACATAACCCAATGAGGTACCGAGATTGTGATAAAATAAGATCTAGGGTTATTTCCAATAACCCAATGGATTATGGACCAAGAATGTTAAGACGTAGGCCCAAGGTTAGAATAGTAACCTAACCTGACCTGTATGGATGTGGGCTTAGAAATGAGGTTACTTATAATAACCAAATAAGATATTTTATATAGAAGGGGACATATAACTAAGACTATGAACGCATGTTGGTTAGGTCACCAACAGTTAACAATTATGATTTATTGTAAGATAAAAGGTGTATAACTTTTATCTTACACCCTGTTTGGAAACAGGAGTATGAACTGTTGTCGTGCCATGATTCGGACGATAAACCAAGAGCATAGGACGACAAGTAAGTATAACTCTGCCTACAGCATGGGCAAAAATGTTTTTATAACATGTTTTTCAAGAAATCATGCATTGATATGCATAAGTTATGTTATGGTGCTTACGTATGATGTTTCCAAGACAAAGGAAAATTGGATTTTTAAAGCTAAAGATAAGTAACAAGACAGTAACGGATGATAACTGGGAAGGATACCCGAGTTATTGGGCTTGACCCCCAAAGTCCAAGTTTGACCATAGAAGGTTGACTTTGGTTGACTAAGTTTGACCAGGGTTCATCACCTAAAGGTTACCCAACATAACCCAATGAGGTACCGAGATTGTGATAAAATAAGATCTAGGGTTATTTCCAATAACCCAATGGATTATGGACCAAGAATGTTAAGACGTAGGCCCAAGGTTAGAATAGTAACCTAACCTGACCTGTATGGATGTGGGCTTAGTAATGAGGTTACTTATAATAACCAAATAAGATATTTTATATAGAAGGGGACATATAACTAAGACTATGAACGCATGTTGGTTAGGTCACCAACAGTTAACAATTATGATTTATGGTAAGATAAAAGGTGTATAACTTTTATCTTACACCCTGTTTGGAAACAGGAGTATGAACTGTTGTCGTGCCATGATTCGGACGATAAACCAAGAGCATAGGACGACAAGTAAGTATAACTCTGCCTACAGCATGGGCAAAAATGTTTTTATAACATGTTTTTCAAGAAATCATGCATTGATATGCATAAGTTATGTTATGGTGCTTACGTATGATGTTTCCAAGACAAAGGAAAATTGGATTTTTAAAGCTAAAGATAAGTAACAAGACAGTAACGGATGATAACTGGGAAGGATACCCGAGTTATTGGGCTTGACCCCCAAAGTCCAAGTTTGACCATAGAAGGTTGACTTTGGTTGACTAAGTTTGACCAGGGTTCATCACCTAAAGGGTTACCCAACATAACCCAATGAGGTACCGAGATTGTGATAAAATAAGATCTAGGGTTATTTCCAATAACCCAATGGATTATGGACCAAGAATGTTAAGACGTAGGCCCAAGGTTAGAATAGTAACCTAACCTGACCTGTATGGATGTGGGCTTAGAAATGAGGTTACTTATAATAACCAAATAAGATATTTTATATAGAAGGGGACATATAACTAAGACTATGAACGCATGTTGGTTAGGTCACCAACAGTTAACAATTATGATTTATTGTAAGATAAAAGGTGTATAACTTTTATCTTACACCCTGTTTGGAAACAGGAGTATGAACTGTTGTCGTGCCATGATTCGGACGATAAACCAAGAGCATAGGACGACAAGTAAGTATAACTCTGCCTACAGCATGGGCAAAAATGTTTTTATAACATGCTTTTCAAGAAATCATGCATTGATATGCATAAGTTATGTTATGGTGCTTACGTATGATGTTTCCAAGACAAAGGAAAATTGGATTTTTAAAGCTAAAGATAAGTAACAAGACAGTAACGGATGATAACTGGGAAGGATACCCGAGTTATTGGGCTTGACCCCCAAAGTCCAAGTTTGACCATAGAAGGTTGACTTTGGTTGACTAAGTTTGACCAGGGTTCATCACCTAAAGGGTTACCCAACATAACCCAATGAGGTACCGAGATTGTGATAAAATAAGATCTAGGGTTATTTGCAATAACCCAATGGATTATGGACCAAGAATGTTAAGACGTAGGCCCAAGATTAGAATAGTAACCTAACCTGACCTGTATGGATGTGGGCTTAGTAATGAGGTTACTTATAATAACCAAATAAGATATTTTATATAGAAGGGGACATATAACTAAGACTATGAACGCATGTTGGTTAGGTCACCAACAGTTAACAATTATGATTTATGGTAAGATAAAAGGTGTATAACTTTTATCTTACACCCTGTTTGGAAACAGGAGTATGAACTGTTGTCGTGCCATGATTCGGACGATAAACCAAGAGCATAGGACGACAAGTAAGTATAACTCTGCCTACAGCATGGGCAAAAATGTTTTTATAACATGTTTTCAAGAAATCATGCATTGATATGCATAAGTTATGTTATGGTGCTTACGTATGATGTTTCCAAGACAAAGGAAAATTGGATTTTTAAAGCTAAAGATAAGTAACAAGACAGTAACGGATGATAACTGGGAAGGATACCCGAGTTATTGGGCTTGACCCCCAAAGTCCAAGTTTGACCATAGAAGGTTGACTTTGGTTGACTAAGTTTGACCAGGGTTCATCACCTAAAGGGTTACCCAACATAACCCAATGAGGTACCGAGATTGTGATAAAATAAGATCTAGGGTTATTTCCAATAACCCAATGGATTATGGACCAAGAATGTTAAGACGTAGGCCCAAGGTTAGAATAGTAACCTAACCTGACCTGTATGGATGTGGGCTTAGAAATGAGGTTACTTATAATAACCAAATAAGATATTTTATATAGAAGGGGACATATAACTAAGACTATGAACGCATGTTGGTTAGGTCACCAACAGTTAACAATTATGATTTATTGTAAGATAAAAGGTGTATAACTTTTATCTTACACCCTGTTTGGAAACAGGAGTATGAACTGTTGTCGTGCCATGATTCGGACGATAAACCAAGAGCATAGGACGACAAGTAAGTATAACTCTGCCTACAGCATGGGCAAAAATGTTTTTATAACATGTTTTTCAAGAAATCATGCATTGATATGCATAAGTTATGTTATGGTGCTTACGTATGATGTTTCCAAGACAAAGGAAAATTGGATTTTTAAAGCTAAAGATAAGTAACAAGACAGTAACGGATGATAACTGGGAAGGATACCCGAGTTATTGGGCTTGACCCCCAAAGTCCAAGTTTGACCATAGAAGGTTGACTTTGGTTGACTAAGTTTGACCAGGGTTCATCACCTAAAGGTTACCCAACATAACCCAATGAGGTACCGAGATTGTGATAAAATAAGATCTAGGGTTATTTCCAATAACCCAATGGATTATGGACCAAGAATGTTAAGACGTAGGCCCAAGGTTAGAATAGTAACCTAACCTGACCTGTATGGATGTGGGCTTAGTAATGAGGTTACTTATAATAACCAAATAAGATATTTTATATAGAAGGGGACATATAACTAAGACTATGAACGCATGTTGGTTAGGTCACCAACAGTTAACAATTATGATTTATGGTAAGATAAAAGGTGTATAACTTTTATCTTACACCCTGTTTGGAAACAGGAGTATGAACTGTTGTCGTGCCATGATTCGGACGATAAACCAAGAGCATAGGACGACAAGTAAGTATAACTCTGCCTACAGCATGGGCAAAAATGTTTTTATAACATGTTTTTCAAGAAATCATGCATTGATATGCATAAGTTATGTTATGGTGCTTACGTATGATGTTTCCAAGACAAAGGAAAATTGGATTTTTAAAGCTAAAGATAAGTAACAAGACAGTAACGGATGATAACTGGGAAGGATACCCGAGTTATTGGGCTTGACCCCCAAAGTCCAAGTTTGACCATAGAAGGTTGACTTTGGTTGACTAAGTTTGACCAGGGTTCATCACCTAAAGGGTTACCCAACATAACCCAATGAGGTACCGAGATTGTGATAAAATAAGATCTAGGGTTATTTCCAATAACCCAATGGATTATGGACCAAGAATGTTAAGACGTAGGCCCAAGGTTAGAATAGTAACCTAACCTGACCTGTATGGATGTGGGCTTAGAAATGAGGTTACTTATAATAACCAAATAAGATATTTTATATAGAAGGGGACATATAACTAAGACTATGAACGCATGTTGGTTAGGTCACCAACAGTTAACAATTATGATTTATTGTAAGATAAAAGGTGTATAACTTTTATCTTACACCCTGTTTGGAAACAGGAGTATGAACTGTTGTCGTGCCATGATTCGGACGATAAACCAAGAGCATAGGACGACAAGTAAGTATAACTCTGCCTACAGCATGGGCAAAAATGTTTTTATAACATGTTTTTCAAGAAATCATGCATTGATATGCATAAGTTATGTTATGGTGCTTACGTATGATGTTTCCAAGACAAAGGAAAATTGGATTTTTAAAGCTAAAGATAAGTAACAAGACAGTAACGGATGATAACTGGGAAGGATACCCGAGTTATTGGGCTTGACCCCCAAAGTCCAAGTTTGACCATAGAAGGTTGACTTTGGTTGACTAAGTTTGACCAGGGTTCATCACCTAAAGGGTTACCCAACATAACCCAATGAGGTACCGAGATTGTGATAAAATAAGATCTAGGGTTATTTGCAATAACCCAATGGATTATGGACCAAGAATGTTAAGACGTAGGCCCAAGATTAGAATAGTAACCTAACCTGACCTGTATGGATGTGGGCTTAGTAATGAGGTTACTTATAATAACCAAATAAGATATTTTATATAGAAGGGGACATATAACTAAGACTATGAACGCATGTTGGTTAGGTCACCAACAGTTAACAATTATGATTTATGGTAAGATAAAAGGTGTATAACTTTTATCTTACACCCTGTTTGGAAACAGGAGTATGAACTGTTGTCGTGCCATGATTCGGACGATAAACCAAGAGCATAGGACGACAAGTAAGTATAACTCTGCCTACAGCATGGGCAAAAATGTTTTTATAACATGTTTTTCAAGAAATCATGCATTGATATGCATAAGTTATGTTATGGTGCTTACGTATGATGTTTCCAAGACAAAGGAAAATTGGATTTTTAAAGCTAAAGATAAGTAACAAGACAGTAACGGATGATAACTGGGAAGGATACCCGAGTTATTGGGCTTGACCCCCAAAGTCCAAGTTTGACCATAGAAGGTTGACTTTGGTTGACTAAGTTTGACCAGGGTTCATCACCTAAAGGGTTACCCAACATAACCCAATGAGGTACCGAGATTGTGATAAAATAAGATCTAGGGTTATTTCCAATAACCCAATGGATTATGGACCAAGAATGTTAAGACGTAGGCCCAAGGTTAGAATAGTAACCTAACCTGACCTGTATGGATGTGGGCTTAGAAATGAGGTTACTTATAATAACCAAATAAGATATTTTATATAGAAGGGACATATAACTAAGACTATGAACGCATGTTGGTTAGGTCACCAACAGTTAACAATTATGATTTATTGTAAGATAAAAGGTGTATAACTTTTATCTTACACCCTGTTTGGAAACAGGAGTATGAACTGTTGTCGTGCCATGATTCGGACGATAAACCAAGAGCATAGGACGACAAGTAAGTATAACTCTGCCTACAGCATGGGCAAAAATGTTTTTATAACATGTTTTTCAAGAAATCATGCATTGATATGCATAAGTTATGTTATGGTGCTTACGTATGATGTTTCCAAGACAAAGGAAAATTGGATTTTTAAAGCTAAAGATAAGTAACAAGACAGTAACGGATGATAACTGGGAAGGATACCCGAGTTATTGGGCTTGACCCCCAAAGTCCAAGTTTGACCATAGAAGGTTGACTTTGGTTGACTAAGTTTGACCAGGGTTCATCACCTAAAGGGTTACCCAACATAACCCAATGAGGTACCGAGATTGTGATAAAATAAGATCTAGGGTTATTTGCAATAACCCAATGGATTATGGACCAAGAATGTTAAGACGTAGGCCCAAGATTAGAATAGTAACCTAACCTGACCTGTATGGATGTGGGCTTAGTAATGAGGTTACTTATAATAACCAAATAAGATATTTTATATAGAAGGGGACATATAACTAAGACTATGAACGCATGTTGGTTAGGTCACCAACAGTTAACAATTATGATTTATGGTAAGATAAAAGGTGTATAACTTTTATCTTACACCCTGTTTGGAAACAGGAGTATGAACTGTTGTCGTGCCATGATTCGGACGATAAACCAAGAGCATAGGACGACAAGTAAGTATAACTCTGCCTACAGCATGGGCAAAAATGTTTTTATAACATGTTTTTCAAGAAATCATGCATTGATATGCATAAGTTATGTTATGGTGCTTACGTATGATGTTTCCAAGACAAAGGAAAATTGGATTTTTAAAGCTAAAGATAAGTAACAAGACAGTAACGGATGATAACTGGGAAGGATACCCGAGTTATTGGGCTTGACCCCCAAAGTCCAAGTTTGACCATAGAAGGTTGACTTTGGTTGACTAAGTTTGACCAGGGTTCATCACCTAAAGGGTTACCCAACATAACCCAATGAGGTACCGAGATTGTGATAAAATAAGATCTAGGGTTATTTCCAATAACCCAATGGATTATGGACCAAGAATGTTAAGACGTAGGCCCAAGGTTAGAATAGTAACCTAACCTGACCTGTATGGATGTGGGCTTAGAAATGAGGTTACTTATAATAACCAAATAAGATATTTTATATAGAAGGGGACATATAACTAAGACTATGAACGCATGTTGGTTAGGTCACCAACAGTTAACAATTATGATTTATTGTAAGATAAAAGGTGTATAACTTTTATCTTACACCCTGTTTGGAAACAGGAGTATGAACTGTTGTCGTGCCATGATTCGGACGATAAACCAAGAGCATAGGACGACAAGTAAGTATAACTCTGCCTACAGCATGGGCAAAAATGTTTTTATAACATGTTTTCAAGAAATCATGCATTGATATGCATAAGTTATGTTATGGTGCTTACGTATGATGTTTCCAAGACAAAGGAAAATTGGATTTTTAAGCTAAAGATAAGTAACAAGACAGTAACGGATGATAACTGGGAAGGATACCCGAGTTATTGGGCTTGACCCCCAAAGTCCAAGTTTGACCATAGAAGGTTGACTTTGGTTGACTAAGTTTGACCAGGGTTCATCACCTAAAGGGTTACCCAACATAACCCAATGAGGTACCGAGATTGTGATAAAATAAGATCTAGGGTTATTTGCAATAACCCAATGGATTATGGACCAAGAATGTTAAGACGTAGGCCCAAGGTTAGAATAGTAACCTAACCTGACCTGTATGGATGTGGGCTTAGTAATGAGGTTACTTATAATAACCAAATAAGATATTTTATATAGAAGGGGACATATAACTAAGACTATGAACGCATGTTGGTTAGGTCACCAACAGTTAACAATTATGATTTATGGTAAGATAAAAGGTGTATAACTTTTATCTTACACCCTGTTTGGAAACAGGAGTATGAACTGTTGTCGTGCCATGATTCGGACGATAAACCAAGAGCATAGGACGACAAGTAAGTATAACTCTGCCTACAGCATGGGCAAAAATGTTTTTATAACATGTTTTTCAAGAAATCATGCATTGATATGCATAAGTTATGTTATGGTGCTTACGTATGATGTTTCCAAGACAAAGGAAAATTGGATTTTTAAAGCTAAAGATAAGTAACAAGACAGTAACGGATGATAACTGGGAAGGATACCCGAGTTATTGGGCTTGACCCCCAAAGTCCAAGTTTGACCATAGAAGGTTGACTTTGGTTGACTAAGTTTGACCAGGGTTCATCACCTAAAGGGTTACCCAACATAACCCAATGAGGTACCGAGATTGTGATAAAATAAGATCTAGGGTTATTTCCAATAACCCAATGGATTATGGACCAAGAATGTTAAGACGTAGGCCCAAGGTTAGAATAGTAACCTAACCTGACCTGTATGGATGTGGGCTTAGAAATGAGGTTACTTATAATAACCAAATAAGATATTTTATATAGAAGGGGACATATAACTAAGACTATGAACGCATGTTGGTTAGGTCACCAACAGTTAACAATTATGATTTATTGTAAGATAAAAGGTGTATAACTTTTATCTTACACCCTGTTTGGAAACAGGAGTATGAACTGTTGTCGTGCCATGATTCGGACGATAAACCAAGAGCATAGGACGACAAGTAAGTATAACTCTGCCTACAGCATGGGCAAAAATGTTTTTATAACATGTTTTTCAAGAAATCATGCATTGATATGCATAAGTTATGTTATGGTGCTTACGTATGATGTTTCCAAGACAAAGGAAAATTGGATTTTTAAAGCTAAAGATAAGTAACAAGACAGTAACGGATGATAACTGGGAAGGATACCCGAGTTATTGGGCTTGACCCCCAAAGTCCAAGTTTGACCATAGAAGGTTGACTTTGGTTGACTAAGTTTGACCAGGGTTCATCACCTAAAGGGTTACCCAACATAACCCAATGAGGTACCGAGATTGTGATAAAATAAGATCTAGGGTTATTTGCAATAACCCAATGGATTATGGACCAAGAATGTTAAGACGTAGGCCCAAGATTAGAATAGTAACCTAACCTGACCTGTATGGATGTGGGCTTAGTAATGAGGTTACTTATAATAACCAAATAAGATATTTTATATAGAAGGGGACATATAACTAAGACTATGAACGCATGTTGGTTAGGTCACCAACAGTTAACAATTATGATTTATGGTAAGATAAAAGGTGTATAACTTTTATCTTACACCCTGTTTGGAAACAGGAGTATGAACTGTTGTCGTGCCATGATTCGGACGATAAACCAAGAGCATAGGACGACAAGTAAGTATAACTCTGCCTACAGCATGGGCAAAAATGTTTTTATAACATGTTTTTCAAGAAATCATGCATTGATATGCATAAGTTATGTTATGGTGCTTACGTATGATGTTTCCAAGACAAAGGAAAATTGGATTTTTAAAGCTAAAGATAAGTAACAAGACAGTAACGGATGATAACTGGGAAGGATACCCGAGTTATTGGGCTTGACCCCCAAAGTCCAAGTTTGACCATAGAAGGTTGACTTTGGTTGACTAAGTTTGACCAGGGTTCATCACCTAAAGGGTTACCCAACATAACCCAATGAGGTACCGAGATTGTGATAAAATAAGATCTAGGGTTATTTCCAATAACCCAATGGATTATGGACCAAGAATGTTAAGACGTAGGCCCAAGGTTAGAATAGTAACCTAACCTGACCTGTATGGATGTGGGCTTAGAAATGAGGTTACTTATAATAACCAAATAAGATATTTTATATAGAAGGGGACATATAACTAAGACTATGAACGCATGTTGGTTAGGTCACCAACAGTTAACAATTATGATTTATTGTAAGATAAAAGGTGTATAACTTTTATCTTACACCCTATTTGGAAACAGGAGTATGAACTGTTGTCGTGCCATGATTCGGACGATAAACCAAGAGCATAGGACGACAAGTAAGTATAACTCTGCCTACAGCATGGGCAAAAATGTTTTTATAACATGTTTTTCAAGAAATCATGCATTGATATGCATAAGTTATGTTATGGTGCTTACGTATGATGTTTCCAAGACAAAGGAAAATTGGATTTTTAAGGCTAAAGATAAGTAACAAGATAGTAACGGATGATAACTGGGAAGGATACCCGAGTTATTGGGCTTGACCCCCAAAGTCCAAGTTTGACCATAGAAGGTTGACTTTGGTTGACTAAGTTTGACCAGGGTTCATCACCTAAAGGGTTATCCAACATAACCCAATGAGGTACCGAGATTGTGATAAAATAAGATCTAGGGTTATTTGCAATAACCCAATGGATTATGGACCAAGAATGTTAAGACGTAGGCCCAAGGTTAGAATAGTAACCTAACCTGACCTGTATGGATGTGGGCTTAGTAATGAGGTTACTTATAATAACCAAATAAGATATTTTATATAGAAGGGGACATATAACTAAGACTATGAACGCATGTTGGTTAGGTCACCAACAGTTAACAATTATGATTTATGGTAAGATAAAAGGTGTATAACTTTTATCTTACACCCTGTTTGGAAACAGGAGTATGAACTGTTGTCGTGCCATGATTCGGACGATAAACCAAGAGCATAGGACGACAAGTAAGTATAACTCTGCCTACAGCATGGGCAAAATGTTTTTATAACATGTTTTCAAGAAATCATGCATTGATATGCATAAGTTATGTTATGGTGCTTACGTATGATGTTTCCAAGACAAAGGAAAATTGGATTTTTAAAGCTAAAGATAAGTAACAAGACAGTAACGGATGATAACTGGGAAGGATACCCGAGTTATTGGGCTTGACCCCCAAAGTCCAAGTTTGACCATAGAAGGTTGACTTTGGTTGACTAAGTTTGACCAGGGTTCATCACCTAAAGGGTTACCCAACATAACCCAATGAGGTACCGAGATTGTGATAAAATAAGATCTAGGGTTATTTCCAATAACCCAATGGATTATGGACCAAGAATGTTAAGACGTAGGCCCAAGGTTAGAATAGTAACCTAACCTGACCTGTATGGATGTGGGCTTAGAAATGAGGTTACTTATAATAACCAAATAAGATATTTTATATAGAAGGGGACATATAACTAAGACTATGAACGCATGTTGGTTAGGTCACCAACAGTTAACAATTATGATTTATTGTAAGATAAAAGGTGTATAACTTTTATCTTACACCCTGTTTGGAAACAGGAGTATGAACTGTTGTCGTGCCATGATTCGGACGATAAACCAAGAGCATAGGACGACAAGTAAGTATAACTCTGCCTACAGCATGGGCAAAAATGTTTTTATAACATGTTTTTCAAGAAATCATGCATTGATATGCATAAGTTATGTTATGGTGCTTACGTATGATGTTTCCAAGACAAAGGAAAATTGGATTTTTAAAGCTAAAGATAAGTAACAAGACAGTAACGGATGATAACTGGGAAGGATACCCGAGTTATTGGGCTTGACCCCCAAAGTCCAAGTTTGACCATAGAAGGTTGACTTTGGTTGACTAAGTTTGATCAGGGTTCATCACCTAAAGGGTTACCCAACATAACCCAATGAGGTACCGAGATTGTGATAAAATAAGATCTAGGGTTATTTCAATAACCCAATGGATTATGGACCAAGAATGTTAAGACGTAGGCCCAAGATTAGAATAGTAACCTAACCTGACCTGTATGGATGTGGGCTTAGTAATGAGGTTACTTATAATAACCAAATAAGATATTTTATATAGAAGGGGACATATAACTAAGACTATGAACGCATGTTGGTTAGGTCACCAACAGTTAACAATTATGATTTATGGTAAGATAAAAGGTGTATAACTTTTATCTTACACCCTGTTTGGAAACAGGAGTATGAACTGTTGTCGTGCCATGATTCGGACGATAAACCAAGAGCATAGGACGACAAGTAAGTATAACTCTGCCTACAGCATGGGCAAAAATGTTTTTATAACATGTTTTTCAAGAAATCATGCATTGATATGCATAAGTTATGTTATGGTGCTTACGTATGATGTTTCCAAGACAAAGGAAAATTGGATTTTTAAAGCTAAAGATAAGTAACAAGACAGTAACGGATGATAACTGGGAAGGATACCCGAGTTATGGCTTGACCCCCAAAGTCCAAGTTTGACCATAGAAGGTTGACTTTGGTTGACTAAGTTTGACCAGGGTTCTCACCTAAAGGGTTACCCAACATAACCCAATGAGGTACCGAATTGTGATAAAATAAGATCTAGGGTTATTTGCAATAACCCAATGGATTATGGACCAAGAATGTTAAGACGTAGGCCCAAGGTTAGAATAGTAACCTAACCTGACCTGTATGGATGTGGGCTTAGCAATGAGGTTACTTATAATAACCAAATAAGATATTTTATATAGAAGGGACATATAACTAAGACTATGAACGCATGTTGGTTAGGTCACCAACAGTTAACAATTATGATTTATGTAAGATAAAATGGTGTATAACTTTTATCTTACACCCTGTTTGGAAACAGGAGTATGAACTGTTGTCGTGCCATGATTCGGACGATAAACCAAGAGCATAGGACGACAAGTAAGTATAACTCTTCCTACAGCATGGGCAAAAATGTTTTTATAACATGTTTTTCAAGAAATCATGTATTGATATGCATAAGTTATGTTATGGTACTTACGTATGATGTTATGTTACGATGATTACGATGCGATGTTTATGTACGATGATTACGTTATGATGTTATGTTAAGATGGTTACATTACGATGTTTATGTTACGATGATTACATTACGATGTTCATGTTACGATGATGTTACGTTACGATGGTTATGTTACGATAGTTATGTTATGATATGAGGTTTATGTTATGAAGATTTATGTTACCGCATTTATGTTATGGTTTGTGTTATGTTTTAGTATAGTGACATCATGTAGCATGTCCACTAATATAAACTACATGGTAAGAACACATTTTAAGACAAGCTAAGGTCATTGTGTCGTATCGACTTGCCATGATGGCGGGTTT
>CM046373.1:11059881-11098142 GCA_025413025.1 Ficus hispida
GCATATATGTATGTATATATACATATAATACATGCCGTTATGATGGGACAAAAGTCTTAAGCACTGAGTTATGTAAATGAGCTCATTTGTGAGTTTATGTTTTCGTTTCTTAAAGGGAATTCCAAATATGGTATATTTTGTTATATGATTCAAGTTGGTATTTTGTGTTTGCGTTTTTTGTTTTGTAATGAACTTTCTATTTTTGGGATTTGATTTGGATTGCAGATCATGATCTAACGGGATTTTGGGGTAACCTACGTGGGATGTATGTGATTTGCATGGGGTGAGGATGCCAGAGTTGCGAAGCGGAGTGCGGAGATCAAAACGGCTTGGTGATCTTCAGCCTTCGCAACAACCGATCGGTCAGGCGAAAACGGGCAATTGCCCACTCCAAACAAAACCAGGAGGAGAGTTGGTGGTGGAAGAGGAAGAGGTGGAAATGCTGTAGCAAAAGGGCCCTCGCCAGCGATACCTACAAGGCAGACTGCAGGTGGAAGAGGCCGGGGAATCAAGTTGATAGACTTAGACCCAGAACCCTGTGACGTTATTCCTGAACCAGCTGGTTTAGGGGCTGCAGGACCTCAGTACAATCGTCTAGAGGTTGTGGCAGATAAAGATATCGCAATGGAGGGTGGTGGAAGTGCAGATAAAATAATGGGAGTCGAAGAAGAAACTAGCACGACTCCTGTCCCTGAGAGGGTATCTGTGTTTCATCGTTTCTAAACTTGCATTAAAATTCTATAGATAGAATATAAGGTGTTACATTGATTTGTGCTCTGCTACTTACATTAAAAACAGAATCAAGTTCTATAAAAAAAAAAAAAAAATAATAATAATAAATAAAATAAAATAAAGAATCAAGTAAGACTTACTTGGCTAGTTGGCTATTCCGGTAAGAATTTATTTATTTATTTTTCCCTTCCTGGCATTGCCGTGTTGCGTTCTGTCTCCCTACTTTACTTGTCCGTTCAAGCTGGAACGGACAGTTTTGATTGTATTGGACGCATTCTGATTTCGGATGCTAATTAGTAACGTATATGATATAACATGACACGTAAACTGGGTAACTGTGTTCAAGATTTTCTTACTAGCTGACAATTTTTATTAGAATTTAGAAACACATTTTGTCTTCCCTACTTCACATTCCAACTCAATCCATAAATTCAACACAAATGGACTAGTTCTGATTTAATTATTGGAATAAACTTGATGGTCGTCTCTAATGTTGGTGTTCTGGCTATTTAATTTGTGTTATTGCGTTGGTCTATTTTAGTTAACTACCAATCAATACGTTTCTCAGTGTGCAGATGGAAGGGCATGTTCTAATGTAAGTGTTTCTGCTGTGGGAACAGGTACAGGTGGGAAATTCTCTCTATATATAAGACAGAAAGGAAATTGGGAAAGGGTGGCTTTGGCCAAGTCTACGTTGGCAGAAGGGTCAGTGGTGGCAGTGACAGAGCAGGACCCGAGGCAATTGAGGTATGATTAAAGAAGAGTCTTATTTTCAAAGTTTCATGTAGCAAAATTACAGGATCATTGACGTTTTAGGAACTTCTTTTGCAGGTTGCTTTGAAGTTCGAGCACCGAAATAGTAAAGGCTGTAATTATGGCCCTCCTTATGAATGGCAAGTGTATAAGTAAGTTCTATGCTATTTTTGCTTGCTTCCACATCATCGTTTACTTGCTAGTTGGTCTTTGGTTCTTTGAACTTATCGTTTGATTCTTGTTCTTATAATTTGTTAATGGTTCTTCAGTACACTTAACGGATGTTATGGAATTCCATGTGTTCACTACAAGGGTCGCCAAGGAGAATTCTATATTCTGGTAAGGTTTGACTGTTCTCAAAATTAGGATGCATTTCAGAATAAATAATTTGGTGCCTAAAAGAGCATGCATGTGTCAGGTCATGGACATACTTGGCCCGAGTCTTTGGGATGTTTGGAATTCTCTTGGGCAATCGTAAGATCTCTCTCTCTCTCTCTCTCTCTCTCTTTCTCTCACACACACACACACATAAAAATTCGTGCATGTATGCCTGCATTGATCTGCAGTTCCCTTCTGACCAGTGACCACCAAGTTTCCCTCCATGATCACTACATTGTCCACATGCACTGGTCAGCAAGGGAACTGCAGACACGAACCATTCTTAATAGGCACAAGCCGAAAGCACATTATTTGATACTTACGTTGTCCAAATTTGTTAATATCTGAAATAGGATGGCCCCGAATATGGCGGCTTGCATTGCTGTGGAGGCAATATCAATTCTTGAGAAGCTTCACATGAAAGGGTAAGGCCTACCAGTAACTATCATGCTTTTGCTCGTTCCGGCAATCCTCCCATTGTAATAACTATTTTGAGTCTTGACAAATGAACTATTTATTATTGCAAACAAGGTTTGTGCATGGAGATGTAAAGCCAGAGAACTTTTTTACTTGGTCAATCTGGAACAGCAGATGAGAAGAAGCTATATCTTATCGATCTTGGTTTGGGTATATTTCCTCTTATGACTTCTTTAATACATTTGTCCTTCTGATTGAATTTTGACTAAAAATTTGTATAGCTTAGTTATTGCAAGTTTTTGCTTTTATGTAAGTTTATGGCTTTAGTAGTTAACACTTAGGACTAGTGCCAATTAACTTCCATTTCAGCATCTAGATGGAAAGATGCATCATCTGGTCAACATGTTGAATATGATCAGAGGCCTGACATATTCAGGTATGCATCACAATTTGAGATGTACTTGTTGTTATTTTTTTACAGTAACGATATTTATTTCAGTTTTTTTATATCAATTTAATTGCTTCTGGCAGGGGAACAATAAGATATGCAAGCGTGCATGCTCATTTAGGTCGGACCGGAAGTCGACGGGATGATCTTGAGTCATTGGCATACACATTGATATTTCTTATAAAAGGAAGATTACCCTGGCAGGGTTATCAGGTGACTCATTGTTGCATAAATGTTTGTAAAACTTTGCATTATAGGTTTCTTTTAATCTGATATAACTTTTTCCCTTTCTATATGTCTTAAATCTACAGGGGGATAACAAAAGTTTTCTCGTTTGTAAGAAGAAGATGGCCATCTCCCCTGACTTGATGTGCTGCTTTTGTCCTGCACCATTCAAGCAGTTTCTCGAAGCTGTTACAAATATGAAGTTTGATGAAGAACCAAACTATCCTAAGTTGATATCTTTCTTTGAAAGCCTGATAGAACCAAGTGGATCTCTAAGGCCAATTAGAATAGATGGAGCTCTTAAGGTGAATTTATGTCCTCATCTTTTTGGTTGATAGTATGCTTTGTCTTAACAAATTTTTATTTCCATTTTTGTGCATAGGTTGGGATAGATTGCCTATTAATTTGGAAGAAGAAGAGCAGCCAAAGAAGAAAGTGCGATTAGGTAGTCCAGCTACCCAGTGGATTTCAGTGTATAATGCACGTCGTCCAATGAAGCAAAGGTGATAACTGATCTTATTGATTCTCACTATTTCAGCATAAGATTTGTCGATACAATTTTGTTTTCTTATGTATTATGAAACTCATTGTTGTTCTTCCATATCTGTTATTCGAGCACAGTGAGTGGTCTTGACTGCTATTTTATTGTCCATTGGTTGATGGAAGTTGATGGCGTGACTTAGATTTATCTTGAGTCAAGTTAACTTAAACCAAGTGTTAAGTCACGAGTCTTGAATAGGTGACATCCTTATACTCATAGAACCCTAACAACGCTTTAATAACCCAGCCTAGTGATGAGGGCTTATACGAGCTTCGGCAACTTGTCTGGTGATTTTCCAAAGATACCTTTAATATTCCTGCATAACCTAGGTTTCTTACATACAATTGCAGTTTCGTTTGTATGAAGTTATATGTCGTAAATGGTTTCAGAATTTAGTGAAATGGCATGTACACAAACTAATGTACAAGGCAGGGTGCATTTTCCTCAATCTTGTAGGATATTGGTTTTTAAAATAAGATTCTCAAATTTATTGTTAACTTGTCACTTTTCCATTATAGTAATTAATACGTTTCCAGTACATATAGCATGTGATAGGATAATTATTACACCATAGCGGAAATGAGTTTTAGTAGGAAATTGTTACCGTTTGTGTAATTAAAAAGTTTCCTGGACCTTGCTTAGAAATTAGAAGGATTCGGAATAAAATAAGTATAGTTACAAGAATATGAAGTTTACCCTTCCCAACCTTTATTAAATACAATTTAGAAGCTAAACTATTAAATGAAACCAATCTTAAAAGTTGAAAATAATTGAAATAATTTATTTGATCATTCTAAAATATTTTAAACTAACGTTGAAGACAATTGGGAACGGTAATCTTGACATTTTCAGAAATTTAATTGCTTTAGGGGGGGTATTTTTTTTTACTGATTTTACAAACATATGGGGTGTTTTGGGCATTTGTATAACAAGATGGGCAAAAGTGTTGTTTAGGCTAAACATGGGGTTTTGGATATTTTTCCTAGTTTTTGTCTCATACATAGAGTTTCCATATTATGGTGATTCATGAACTTTTCTTCTACTCAGATTTCCTTGAAAGTTGAAATATTAAATAATTTTGTCTAGAACTTTCTAAGTCCTGGCAGTTCAGACCCATGCTTTGGAAATGTCCAATCCGTACTAAGAACCAACTTAATATTTACAGATGATCACTACATATGCGAGACGTACATTTTTCTTAAGAAAAACCTCATATACAACAGAATGACATTTATGTTGCAAAAAATGTGAAACCTGACATGTACAAACAATATTTTGCTTCCTCACGTGCTAGTGTTTTGTATTGCTAATGGTTTGAGTCTTGTGATGCTACATTTTTTTTTCTTGTGCTAATAGTGGTTTTGTTGGAATTCTAGATATCACTACAATGTGGCGGATACAAGGCTTCGTCAACATGTAGACAAGGGCAATGAAGATGGACTATTTATCAGCTCCGTTGCCTCAGCTGGAAATCTCTGGGCTCTTATTATGGATGCTGGAACAGGATTTTCTTCCCAGGTTTATGAATTGTCAACTTTTTCTTGCACAAGGTATTATAAAGAATCTCAACTGCTATGAGCTGACTGTTTGTTATGCAATTCCTACGTCACTTAATCACATCCGTTCGTTCTGACTTTATTTTATTTATTGTCAGGATTGGATCATGGAACAATGGGAAAAGAACTTTTATATTAGTTCGATAGCTGGTGCTTCTAATGGGAGTTCCTTAGTTGTTATGTCCAAAGGTCCGTTACTACGTTCTTCTTTGCCTGTTTACAATGTCGATCATAAGCTCTGATAGTGCTTTTATATAGTATTATCTGCTTGTGAGGATATTAAAAAAAAATTGACTTTTGTTGAAGTTACCTGTATATATATATATTGTTAAAGACATTAGAAGTAAAACCAATCCAACAAACCTTCAATTTGTCAATTATTATTCCGGTGAAAAGTGTTTTAACAGTAGGAAATACTCAAACTGCTGACAAGCCCCAGCAGTGCAAATATTCATTTACAGATTCCTAACTGATTTGACCATGGAGGGCAATGACACACATCAAGCTCGGTGCACCATTTGCTCCACCTAATATAATCTTTCGGGAACTAGAAATGCAAAAAAACTGAGGAAGTGTGAACCAACCATGCACAAAACTCGCAAGGCTTATTGTTCCTGCCATACTGAATATTGACGCTGGAGTTGAGAGCTCCTTTCCGGCCAAAAAAAAAAAAAAAGGGAATTGTGAGCTTTCCCGTTAACTCTTTAGTTGGTCTTAAACATTAGTCTTAGAATGAATACTTGTCCTCCTTCCCTCGGAGCAAAGACAATCCAACAGAAAGTGTTCCACCTGTAGAACAGGTTTTATGGTTGGTAAGCGACCACTAGAGTGAAGGCATCCTTTGGTTCGTAAAATGTTGTTTGCTAGTTTGTCAGATGTTTCGTGTTGTCTAGGATAATCTGTTCACATCCTCTGAAAAGTTGTTACCATTTGAAGATGTTATAATTGATTTAATAGAACGGCAAAACCAAAAAGGACGTAGATAGTAGGGTTTGGTTGTGGCTTGGTTAAGGAATTATTAGGTTCCCTATTTTTGAGCTAACATGCATTTATGTAAGTTATAGTTTTGCTCGTTACTGATAATGTACATTTGTCCTCTTTCATCGTCCTAAGTACCCGAGTAATTTATTCTTGATGGTGCACGATTTCAGGTACCCCTTACACCCAGCAATCGTACAAAGTGAGTGAATCTTTTCCATTTAAGTGGATAAATAAGAAGTGGAAAGAAGGTTTCCACGTCACTTCCATGACAACTGCGGGCAGTCGCTGGGGGGTTGTAATGTCCAGGAATGCTGGATATTCTGATCAGGTATGACTTACAGTCAGCTTCGTACTTCACTGATATAACTTTATACTTAAGAAATAAAGGGATGCTAGATTAATCTTCCTTCTATGATTTTTATCGTCTTCACAAAGCTAACAATTTCTCTGCTCTGTTCTATTTGGTTTGAATCACAAGGTTGTGGAGCTCGACTTCTTGTACCCGAGTGAAGGCATACACAGGCGATGGGAGAGTGGTTACCGAATAACATCTATGGCTGCCACTGCTGATCAGGCAGCATTCATTTTGAGCATACCAAAACGTAAATTGATAGACGAAACTCAGGAAACTCTGCGTACCTCTGCCTTCCCTAGCAGCCATGTAAAGGTAGAATTAACACACTGAGTCGCAGGCATTTACCTTTGAACGTGATTCTTACTTTCTTGGAATGAATCACCTGCTGCGTTGTTTTGATGATGACTGACTTGAAATTGTGTTCTTTCTGCAGGAAAAATGGTCGAAAAACCTCTACATTGCATCAATTTGTTATGGACGAACTGTTTGCTAGTCGGCGGAGGAGTGTACATTTGATTTATACCCAAAATACTCCGAGTCAAATTTTGAGAGGGGCCTTTTCGGAGATGTACAAGGGTAATATTCACCTTCAAATGGGAGAAGATTTTTAAGATCTTGAAAAGTCTCCCTCGTATACAAATGTGAAAATGAGATAAGAAAAAAAAGACAGAAAAAAGAATCCGAGGGATGAAAACCATCAGATTGAGAGTTGGAATGAGTCCTTGACCATTACTAAGCTAAGTGAGGCAAAGGATTTGAAGAACACTTTTATGCAATGCTCACCTGGTAATTTCAACGAACTAGTGCCTTTTTTATTTTTTTAATGACTTTTGTGCTTTAAATTGATAACAAAATGGGAAACCTATTGAATGTCAAATGAATTTTGATTCATTCTGTTCCAACCTATCTTTTTAGTTCGAAGGAATTAGCGGGTTTAAGCTAGCTTAGAAGTTGTAAGAAACTAGCTTTCAGACACGGGTTTAAACTATTGTTGGTTCTGGGTTTCGACTTTGGGGGGCCGGGCTGACCTGAACCGAACCAGTTCTATTGCACTTCAAATTCAATCGACTACCGAGCATATAGATAATGAGGCCAACTAGATGCAACTGTTTGGAAACGAAATGATATTTTGGGTTCTGCTCTTTAGTTAGATGATGAAAATAAAGAGTGATTTTAATTCAATTTATTGAAGGAAGAAAGAGGTAAATAATATATATATTTTTTATCTTTTGAAAGTAATTAGAAGATTTTAATTACTTCATGATAAACCGAAGTGAGACAACTCCTTGAAACATGAAATTTGAAATTAAGCCTCGTTGTACAACTTGATATATTATAATTTTACTGCGCCGAAGATAAATAATAGTGGTATATTACTCGTTTATGTTGCCTAGGCGGACTAAAATAATCCTTTTTATTAATTTTGTATGGGAGAATCTAAGTGCCGGTAAGAATTGTGTTTTAATTGTTTGATTAGTTTTTTAACAATCTGATTTGTAAATATTCAGTATAAAAATTTGTGACGTGCAAAATAGAATGGTATGGTTCAAAACATATATTTGATTGTTTAAATTTAATTTTAAAATTAAGATAACATTTTTTTTTTCTAGTAGTTAAAAATAAGTTACATCCTTTTGATAGAAGCTTTTCCAAATTGTTGAAGGTTAATTATAAAAATTCTCGTTGAATTATGACCCCTGTAATGTAGATGCTTCTGTTGGGTTTCTTAATGGAAATAGTCATCCTCGTCCCCCTTTTAGACTTTTTTTTTTTTTTTTTGGCGGGGGGGGGGGGGGGGGGGGGGGGGGTGACTACAGGTGTCACATTAAAAGATTAGGTTGTTGAGTAAATTAGTACAAAATTACTTAAATAACCCTTAGTAAATTAATGTAAAGTTACTTAGCGACTCTTTTGTTTTATTTTACGTTATTAAAAAGAAAAAAATTCGCCTCCTTTCTTCATCCACACCCACGCACAAGTAGCAACCCGCCCATGCCAGAAAACGACCCTCCCCCACCCCAGTAACCTCCTAATATTCGACACGGGATCTCACCAGCCCGTCCCTAGGGATGACAACTAGACATGTTAGAGAGATTGTAATATCTTTTCTATTATCATTGGGTAGTGAAAATAATAAAGTCTCACATTAGAAAAGTATAATCAAGTATAATGGTATAAATTGAAATAAGTATAGTGTAATAATTATTAATATATAGTGGAGATTATACTATTATTATGCACCACCACACGCGTGCGAGGGCGATTGGGCGTTAAGGGCCCTTATTAGGATGCACTTCGCAAGGAGTCAAGAAGCATTCTCTTTTTCAATGCGGTGCTTTTCCAGATTAAATCTGGACTGTTGATATAATCGGACACGATTTAACAGTCGGATTTAAATAATTTCATATTTAATTTAAACAGTTAATTGAAGGATTTAAATAATTTCATATTTAATTTAAACCGTTAATTGAATTATTACAATCTAACGGTCATAATTAAATTCTGATAACTAACAGGTATGTCTGTTAAAACAAATACATTTTTTTTGACTGAAAAGACACATTTTTATTTGAAATGCATGTACATTGTATCTGTTGTAACTCTTCATGAACAGACATATCAAAGTCTATAAAACTTCAGTTTTTTATGTCAGTTTCATATCTTAGTTTGGAATTTAAGGAGCAGTTTTATTAAATTCGTGGGTTTGTTGTGTTTTTGAGGTAATTTGCCAAAACACCCAATGACAAACTGTTTGTAATGGGGGAAAATAAAAACGTAAGGAAAGTAATTCCTACACCTCGAACACTTTGATTTTCTCTCTTTTTGTTTCGTTTCTTTACACCCAAACAGTTTTTTCACCACCCATTGTTTTCAACAATATTAAGGTTTAATTTTCATGGAGGCCGGAAAGATGACTTCGTTTCTGTATCCTAATGCCAAACTTGATCACTTCAATGGGAGGAATTTCACTCGTTGGAAGGGAAAACTATTTTTTCTTCTCACTGTTCTGAAAATTGCATATGTCATGAACCCGAATCTTCCTTCAATTCCTGAATCGAAAGATAATGATTATGAAGCACTGAAGGTCGAAAGGAAAAAGAGGCAAGAAGACAAAGTGATGTGTCGAGGATATATTTTGAATACTCAGTCTGATAGACTGTATGATTTCCATAATTCAATGGAGAGTCTAAAGGAAATTTGGAATGCACTCGAATACAAGTATAAAACATGGAAGGAAGGTATGGAAAAATTGCTTATATTAAAGTATCTCGAATTTACTATGGTTAATACCAAGTCTATTTTGGATCAAGTCGATGAGTTGCAAGTACTGGTCACAAAATAATTTGAAGTTCAAAAAGAAGTCGAAAGATGGCTCGATGAAGTTTTTTGGAAAATGTTTTTCCTATGGAAAGAAAGGCCATCGTCAAAGTGACTGCAGATTCAAGAAGAAGAAGGAAGAAAACAATTCCAACAAAACCAATGTAGTCGAGAATCAATATAAAGAAATTTGTGCTATGGTTTCTGAAATGCAAATAGGCATGATCACTGAATTGTACATGGCGGCTGCGACTAAATCCTCTAAATGGTGACTAGACTCTGGTGCTAGTATACATGTTTGTAATTATAAGGTGTTGTTCTCTTCGTATGAAGAAATTAAGGATGGTCAATCGGTTCTCATAGGTAATCACAATGATGCCAAAGTTTGGAAAAGGAAGCGTTGATCTTCAATACTTTTAGAAAGAAACTGATTTTAAACAATGTATTTCACGTTCTAGAAATTAGAAAGAATCTTGTATCTATTGGTCTGTTATGTAAGAATGGTCTGAAAGTTGTATTTGAGTTTGAAAATTGTGTTCTTACCAAAAGTGGGGCTTTTGTTGGGAAAGGGTACTCATGCGATGGAATGTTCGAACTCAGTCTTGACAATAATAAAATTATGAATTCTGCTTATATTATTGACTCTTTTGATACTTGACATGCTCATTTAGCACATTTGAATTTTAGATATTTAAAATATATGTCCAGGCATGGTTTAATTTCTTACAGTAATGTTAGTCATGAAAATTGCGAAATCTGTATTCAAGCAAAAATGACTAAGAAACCTTTTCCTAAGGCAGAAAGAAATATACAAATTTTAGATTTACTACATTATGATATTTGTGAATACAATAGTATTTTAACTCGAGAAGGGAAAATATACTTTGTCACTTTAATAGATAATTGTTCTAGATTTGCATATGTATATCTATTAAAAATAAAAGATGAAGCTCTTGACAAGTTCGAACTTTTCAAGGTTCAAATTGAGAACTAAAAGGAAAAGAAAATTAAAATCGTTCGAAGTGATAGAGGTGGTGACTATTTTTCAAATGATTTTGATACCGTCTGTGAAGAGCATGGGATTATTCACCAAAGATCAACTCCTTTTACTCCTAAGCAAAATGGTTTGGCCGAAACGAAAAACAGGACCTTCACAGATATGATTAATTATATGCTTCTAAATGCTAGATTGCCAAACAATTTGTGGGGAAAAGCCTTACTTACTGCATGTCATGTTCGTAATAGAATTCCTTCTATGAAAACACACGTATCACTATATGAAGTGTGGAAAGGTAGAAAGTCTAATTTGATGTATTTAAGGGTCTGGGACTGTTTGGCCTTCTATAGAGTGCATGATCCTAAATCTTCAAAATTAGAACCGAAAGGGATTAAAAGTATTTTCATGGGATACACATAAAATTCCAGGGCACATAAGTTATTGAAAATAAATTTAGTAATGATTTTACATGTGAATTAAAGTTTGTTTTTGATTCGCGATGTAGCTTAACTCCTGGTTCCTTCACTAACAACAAAAGGAAAGAACTCGCAATATAATTTGAATCAAGGAGAAGTCCATGAGAAAAAAAAGAAAAGAAAAGCTATTAACCGCTAATTTTATTTCATCTCAAGCTTTAGCATTTTTGGTTTAAGGTGATAGAAATAATGTAATTAATAAAATACCTTTATTACTTAATATAGAAGAAAATCCAAAACATTTGGTAAGGCTGTATCATCTAGAGATACTTCCTTTTGGAGAGAGGTTGTAAATGATGAATGAACTCAATTATGTCAAATAATACATTGATCTTGGTTGATCTTCCTGCAGAATCAAAGCCAATAATTAACAAGTGGGTATTTAGAAGAAAGTACAATTCGGATGGGTTTGTATAAACTTTTAAAGCTAGATTAGTAATTAAAGGTTTCAAATAGAAACAAAGTATAGATTATTTTGATACGTATGCTCTTGTGGCTAGATTAACATCCATAAGAGTGCTAATGGCTAATGCATCAATACATCATTTGTATGTGCATCAAATTGATGTGCAAACGGCTTTTCTTAATGGCAATCTAGATGAAGAGATTTACATGGAGCAACTTGAGGGTTTTGTTTTGCCTAGAAATGAGAAAAACGTTTGCAAGTAAATCAAATCACTTTATGGGTTAAAACAAATACCAAAGTAATGGCATGAAAAATTTGATTTTATTATATTATCACATGGTTCCAAATACAATAATGCCGATAAATATATTTATTCTAAGTTTGTAGATGATTTTGGTGTGATCATTTGTTCATATATTGATGACTTGCTTATCTTTGGAATAAATATGCATGGAGTTAACGATACTAAGAGGTATTTAACTTCACAATTTAAGATGAAAGATCTTGATGAGGTAGATACTATCTTGGGTATCAAATTTAAGAAACATAGTAGCGCTTCTTAAATTCAAACATTTGAAATTTAAAGAGGCGACTACCCATTTGATTCTAGTATTAAGTTACTAGAAAATTCGGGTAGAGCAGTTGCTCAACTTGAATATGCAAGTGCAATTGGAAGTTTGATGTATGCAATGCATTGCACAAGACCATATATAGCATTTACTGTGTGCAAAATGTCTAGATACAGGAGTAACCCTAGCATTGAGTATTGGAAAGCAATTGGGAGGATAATTGGTTATCTTAAAAGAACCATTAATTTGAGTTTGTTTTACAATAACTATCCAGCGGTATTTGAAGGGTACTCTGATGTAAGTTGGATAACTAGTGCAAGTGATAATAATCCACTTCAGGATGAATATTCACTATTGGTAGAGGGGTTGTATCTTAGACATTTAAGAAACAGACTTACATAACTCATTTAACAATGGAGTCTGAATTTATAGCACTAGCAGCGGTAGGGAAGGAAGCAGAATGACTGAGAAACTTATTGTTTGATATACAATTATGGCCACATAACCGATGCCATCAATTTTTTTATACTGTGATAATGAAGCTACTTTGTCTAGAGCTTACAATAAGGTGTATAATGGAAAGTCTAGACATATTAGCTTGAGACATGAATATGTGAAGCAATTAATAACAGATGGTGTTATTAATGTTATATATGTTAGGACAAACAAGAACCTAGCAGATCCTCTGATAAAAGACCTAGCGAGGGACATAGTCAATAATACATCTATTGGAATCGGACCAAACCTTTCTTTGAAAAAATCACTGGTGATGATAACCCAACTTTATTGTAGTATTACCACTACTCTCAAGTTTAATGGATAAAAATAAGTTACTGTTAAGTGATCGATCGAGCATTGAAATTTAAATTTATGTCCCTTCGAGGATGTATAGTGCAAATAGCTACGTATGAAAGATGAGTATAATCTCTTAAGTCTTGAGTAGCTAGGACATGCAATGAACTTCACCTAAGTACGCAAAAGAAATGGTGCCGTTTTTAACAAGAGTTTGGTTTACTTGTGTAAATGCTCATGAAACCAAGATATAGCACATGATCGTAATAGTGCTTATATGAATTGAACATATTTTGAAACTGAAATAGCTCATATATGATTTATTTTCAGTACTAACATAAAAGATGAGGTTTAATGCTTTGCACGCCTTTGTCTTGTGAGTATTTTGAAGTATAGTCACTAATTGAAGGTTTAAATCGAAAGGTACCTTCTTGTAAGTATGCGTATATCGATGAGAAATTTGGAGAAATATTACAATATAGTGGGGGATTGTTAGACAGACTGTAATATCTCTTATATTACTATTGGGTAGTGGAAACAATAGAGTCTCATATTGGAAAAGCAAAAGCAAGCATAGTGGAATAAATTAAAACAAGTGAAGTATAAGGATTATTAGTATATAGTGGGGACTTTGCTACTACTATGCAATACAACACGCGCACATGTGAGGGCGGGGGCACTTATTATGGTGCACTTTGTACTTCACATATATGCAATGAGTCAAGGAGCACTTTCTTTTTCAATGCAGTGCTTTTCCAGATTAAATATGGACTGTTGATTTGATTGAGCACGATTCAACGGTCGAATTTAAATGATTCAGATTAATTTAAACCATTAATTGAATTATTACATTCTAACAGTCATAATTAAATTCTGATGACCAATGGCTATATTTATTGAAACAAATACGTTTTTTGATTGAAAATGCACCTTTTAATTTAAAAGGCATGCTTGTTGTATATGTTGTAACTCTTCATGAAGAGATATATCAAAGGCTATAAAACTCCACTTTTTGATGTCTGTTTCATATCTTGTTATGGAATTTAATAATATTTCTACTTATTAAATTTGTGGGTTTGTTGTATCTTGGAAGTAATTTACCAAAACATCCGATAGCAAATTTTTTGTAGCGAGAGTAAATAAAACTTTAAGGAAAATACTTTCTATGGCTCAAATCCTTTGATTTTCTCTCTTTTTGTTTTGTTTCTTTACACCTAAATAGTTTTTCCAGCACCCACTGTTTTCAACAGGACGAGGATAGTTTTCCATCCTCAGTTCCACTCCTTAAAACCATCCTCATCCCTATCTCCATTTTGTTCTAAAACGAGGTGGGGCCGGAGGCAGGGATTTCTATCATTGGAGCCTTTCTCATATCCATCTCATTCCTCGTTAATATAATTATTCTTTTTGAGAATTACACAACTTTAGAAGGCAAAAAATGCACAACAAAAAGCAAAGAATAAAGTAAAAATTAATTATAAAATCAAAAGTTTCACAAAATTAATCAAGTTCTAAACAAATATAAATTGTTTCTTAGTAATATGTCACACAAATAACTCATTAAAAAAATAGTCCGAAAACTTAACATCACGTACTAACTAATATTACCCAATTTAGGTTACTAACTAGTATTAGCTTTTTATTTATTTCATTTTTTTTAGTGAAAAAGATATTGTTAATAATTATAAAAAAATCTAAAATAGTTTAATTAAGTTATATTTATATATATGACATATGTATACCCCGTTGACGTCGTGATTCTCCCCTCGCATCAACCCTCACCTTGATGCGTTGCCACAAGTTTCCCACCTGCTCCCAATTGCCTCCCTTACGAGCTCGCCTCCCTGCAACCCCCTTCGGTTCCTAGTGCTTTCAAAGAAGAGGACAAGGAGAGAGAGGGGAAAAAAAAATTCAAAAGGAAAGGTTTTTTACTTTGTTGAAGGAAGAAAAATTTTATCCACTACATAGAAATTAGAATTTTAAATTTACTTTTATACTTAAATTATATTTTTAAATAAGAGAGATTATCAAAGTAGCTTCACATTATATGTTATAATATGACACATGTATTTTTTGTAAATAATGTAAACTTTTATAAACAGAATTAGTCCTGTAAATTCAGGTGGCCCGGTCTGGCTTGGCCTAGACCTAACGGGCGGAGATAGAAAATCGGGCCAGGCTGGCGGGCTGGGCTGGGCCAGCCCGAACTTTGAAATTGTAAACCCAGTCCAGCCCTAGTGCCCGGTGGGCCTAAATTCGGGTCAGGTAAATGGGCTCTAAAAAAAATGTTGTGTAAAAGATAAAAGAACTAAATAAAACAAAATAAGTAAGTAAATATAAAATCGTCAATCTTCATAAATGAAAAGAGTGCAACATTGTTATTACATAATTATACTTAAAGTACTGAATAATTAAAAAAAATGACAATTGAAGACTGAAGGTGTGAAAAAAGAAGAAGAAGAAGAAGAAGGGATTAGGTATTTATAATAAGAAAAAAATGAAAGATAATTTAAAAGAAAAAAAAAAAAAAGAGAAACGGTTACTAAAGATAATAAAAGTGACTGTTGCCCTTTGCTAGTTACTACAACAATTTAGGGCTTTGGCCCCAAAACTTTGTTACCGTTGCAAGTCTTGCAATGGTCACATCCCTCACCCCCACCCCGCAAGTCTTGCAATGGTCAATATAATATGTTATAAAAAAAAAAAAAGACGGGTTGTTGGGCCGGGCTTCAGGCGGCCCAAATGAACAGGCTAAACTGGCTAGTTGGACTGGGCCCGACTGGCCCATTGGGCTCAAAACTTAGGCCCAACCCAACCCTAATAATTGCACTGGGTCAGACATGTAACGGGCAAGACCGGACCTCCCTTAGGATTGAAATTACAGGCTTTAGGTCAGCCCGCTTAACTCGGCCTATATCTACGGCTCTAAATGGAATACAAATCAAGAAGAGTGGATGTTACGTTTGAAACAAAATATATACAAAAAAATGTAATATGGAAGATATTTTTGTGAATAATCCAATATTGTAGAGGGTTTCACTATCACGTCGCTTGCTTTATAAGTGGGTGGTAGTACTTTGGTAGGGGGAATGTCCACTCACCGTCCCTAATAATTAGAGTCTATTAAGGGAATGATGCCGTCGTGAGAGACTGTCACCACACAGCGTCCCTTTAGTGGTGGGAACTAGCTCAGAAGTCAGACCAACGACAAGACAATACATGAGTTTCTTGCCTTTTGATCCTTCATTTAAAATAATAATAATAATAATAGAAGAGACTATGATAGAGTCTCTATCAAATGACTATACCGATAAAATTCTTTTTTTAATCGTTAGATTTAATCGAACGGTTGATATATCAGTGATATATCATTATTATCATAGACCTTACCTCATATAATCCTTCTCACCCAAAGTCTTTTTCGTCATCGGCGATCTTCCCGTCACCGACGACGGATGTCGGTGACTCACCCCCGACACCGGCGACCCACCTCCGGCCCCTCCAGCCCCTGATGCCCTCCGCCGGC
Organism: Ficus hispida; assembly: GCA_025413025.1. NCBI lineage: Eukaryota > Viridiplantae > Streptophyta > Magnoliopsida > Rosales > Moraceae > Ficus > Ficus hispida. The sequence goes on from CM046373.1 coordinate 11,076,352, forward strand.
CGCTGGCTATTTTCTCTCTCTTCTCTTCTCTCTCTTCCCCTCTTTTTCCCCTTTCTCTCTCTTCTCCTCTTTCCCGCCGCCCCCCACCTCCGGCCCCCTACCACCGGCCCCAGCCCCGGTCGGCCGGCCGCCGGCGACCTCCCATCTCTCTTCTCTTCTATCTTCCCCTCTCTCTCTTCTCCTCTCTCCCGCCGCCCCCACCCCCGGTCCCCAGCCACCCCCCGGTGCGCCCCCTCCCCCGGCCTCCCCCACCCCCAGGCACCCCCCCTGATGACCCCCCGGATGGCCCCCTATTTCTCTTCCCCTTCTCTCTCCTTTCCTCTATTCTCTCTCTTTCTTCCCTCTTCTCTCTCTTCGCAGGGCCGACCCACCCCGTGACTTGGGATGGGGGGCCCGGGTGGTCGGGGGTGGGTCGGCCCCGTGAAAATAAAGAAGAGGGAACAGAGAGAGAGAAAGAGGAAAGGAGAGAGAAGGGGGAAGAGAAAGAGGGGGCCGTCGGGGGGTCATCGGGGGGGGAGTGCGGGTAGGCGGGGGGGGGGGGGTGGGGGGAGGCCGGGGGAGGTGGGCGCACCGGGGGGCTGGCTAGGGACCAGGGGTAGGGGGCGCGGGAGAGAGGAGAAGAGAGAGAAAGGAGAAGAGAGAGAGAAGAGAGAGAAAGGGGAAGAGAGATAGGGAGGACATCGGCGGCCGGCCAGCCGGGGTTAGGGCCGATGGTGGGGGGCCCAGGGGTGGGGGGTGGCGGGAGAGAGGAGAAGAGAAAGAAAGGGGAAGAGAGAGAAGAGAAGAGAGAGAAAGAGGAAGAGAGAGAAAATAGCCGGTGGTCTGCGGAGGGCGTCCGGGCAGGGGGCCGGAGGTGGGTCGCCGGCGTCGGGGTGAGTCGTCGGTATCCTTCGCCAGCGACGGGAAGATCGCCGGTGACGGAGAAGAATTTGGGTGGGAAGGATTATGTGAGGTAAGATCTATGATAACAATGGTACAGCCTGATATGTCAACCGTTCGATTAAATATAACGGTTAAAAAAAGAACTCTACGGTAGAATCATTTGGAGAGACTCTACCACAGTCTCTCCCAATAATAATAATAATAATAATAAATAAATAAATAAAATCATTTATTGCAGCAAATTAAAATTTCTGAAACTTGTAATAGGGACAAACACACATGTCATTTGTCACGAATCTTTCCACACCGCCCACCGATATTAATGGTCTTTTGTCGGTCTCAACTCTCCCTCACTAAATCTTACCCTCTTTAATGTCCTGCAGTCCTATAGGCAGTCCTATCTAGTTCAACTTATATTCTTAAGACCCCATAAATTTTATTTTAAAAAATATAAATGCGACAGTTTATGGACATATTACTAGGACTTTTTGTACGAATATCGTAAATTGTTTTAAATTTGATAAATTATTACTTGAATTTTGTTTCTTGACAATTAACTTCTTGAATTTAGAATTCTTGGTTTGAGTAGTCTTTTTGCTAAGTTCTGTTGAGATGCCGGTGACCGTCTTCTCAGGGATATTGGTGGTCATTTCATGTATATTTAAATCAAATTATCTTAAAAAGAAATTAAAGGGAAAAAAATAGTAAAATAAAGTAAAAAAAATTCTCAGCTCGTGAGATCAACACCATAAATCTCGTTAGACCCATATACGATACTTTGTAATAGTTTCTATCCAATATGTAAAATTTTGAATAAACAAACTTCTACTACTCAAATCTCAGCTTCAGATTTTTACTAGTGTAGGAAAAATAAATAAATAAATCCTCAAATTTAGATTATTTAAAAAGAAAAAGAAAAAACTTTTGGTTTTGTTTTTCGGAATACGGAACCTTAAGCTCTAATACTGAAACTCCAACACCACCTCAACAATGAAGAAAAAAAAAAGTTAAACGAGATGGAAATACAGAACTGTGACGAAGAGATCCAATGGTGGTGGCCGGTGGGGTTGGGGACTTGGACGATAGAGAAGATTAGATCTAATGGAGGCAGTTCCTATCCTCAATGCCCAGTCCAATGCCTATCCTACCGTCGTCTCCGCCTTTGACCTAGGCGGCACTTAGCTCCTCTACGAAACTCTAACACCCAACAAATCCACAAACAACCACAATCACAGATTCACAATACACTCAAACCCAAATACCACATTAGTAATTTAAATGAGCATCCACTGTAAAAACGTTAAATGAGCATTATCAAGGAGTTGAAACCAAGATAATAAGAGAATATAAATCAACGAATCCTACCTTTATGTTTTTGATGACATATCCAAATCTGAAATTGAAAAATTTTTTACAAAATGGTATTTATTTTATCTTTTTCCTTCATTCTTTCTTTTTAAAAAAGAAAAATTACCTTATTTTTAAATTATTTTGTACAATACACTAAAAAAAAATGAATCTTTTTAAAATTTACTCATATTATATAATTTTTAATACTATTTTTTCTCATTCTAAACAATCTTTTATTTTTAAAAAGAGAATTTATTGTATCAAATGGTATCTTATTTTTAAAATAAAAAGATTTTATTATTTAAAATATGAAAAATTTTCTTTCCTAAAATGGACACGTGAGAAGTCCTGATGGGTAAGCACGGAGGCTGAAATAGGCAAAAGCAAAGAATGTACTTTTGAAATTTTTCTAAAACACCCATATTATAACTTAAGATGTCATATACAATAATTGATCATTTAATATAACTGTAGGTACCTTTTGTCTTTTATCTACCACAAATGTCCTCACAAAGTTGACCTTCTGTACCTTATGTTCCTTCGGAGTTATTTTTCTTTATGAGGATTAAAAGGAAAATGGGAACCGTTGAATATTTATGGCCATCGATCCTCCTTCCAATCTCTCTTGGATATGGCCTTTTTTAATTCTAAAACTAATAATCTGGGATACTCAGTTGGAGACCAGAGAAGATCTAACCGTAGAAAACACACCTCTAAAGCTTTGTTTGAAGTATTAATTAGGGTTCAATGTCTCAAGAAGGAAATATTCCCTTATGAACTTTAAAGCTGATCTGTGCCTACTTTTTGTGCCTAGGGAGTGGGTATGCACGCCCCTGTTAGGGGAGCACCAAACAACTTATTGCTCCAAACAATTTTCACCTATTACAGTCTAACACTTGGATATTAAGACAGGTTAACTTATTTTTAGAACTGAAATATAGGTCTGGTGTCTGAAAATAGTTATCTCTTTCACTATCTTCTCTATTAAATTTAAACACATCGTCTAACTTTTTCATACCCACTGTTATTGTAAACAAAGTTTATTGTTGTGTTATGATTATTTTTCAAACTTCTTATCATCTTTTTACTTTTCTTCTGAACACAACTTTATTATCTTCCCCCTTTTTTTTTTTTTCCGACTTGACATAAGTTCTCCACTATAACAAATACAAAAGTACAAAACGCACACCTGATAACCATTTGTATGAACAGATGAAGACGACATCAACAAATCCCACAGCCCTCCCAAACAAAAGAAACAAAAAAAGAAGAACTTCAAAAATGTTAAATCCAAAAATGAAAGCTTAAACTAAATTTGGGGAAAAAGAAAGAAAAAAAAATCATTTAAAAGAAAGAAAAAACAAAAATTGCTTGCCAACTCTCTCATAAAAGATGAAGTTAAAGAATCGTTGATCCTCGGAAGATCAAAGGTCCTACAACTCCAACAATGAAGCAGTGACTACCATCATTTCTCCGTCAACACCGACGATCTTCAACCACCGAAACGCACACAGAATACGTGAATGTTGCCAGATCAAAGCTGCTTATGTGACTACAGCGAAGAAGCCAGAAGATTCTCAGCTGTCGGAAAATTTTCACTAAGGGAGAGTAGAGTCGAGGCAGATCTAGAAAGTAAAACACCAATGAAGCCTTCAACAACATATTGAATAAACAATCTCACTGGTGAATCCTGCCAGCAGAGCAACCAACAAAACTTATTGACGACATTGAAGGTCACGGAGCACCCAAACCTAAAGGATTGCAAGGGGGATAATGGTGGTTTTGTTGCGTAATTTCAGAAGGACAATCTTGAAAAAGAAATTTTTGAGAAAGGAATCGTACTCCTCCCCAAAATCACTTTGTTAATTGACTCTAGTTACAACACTAGCTGATGTGTGAAACTTAGATGACGTGTCAAGATTTAATAGGAAAGACAGCAAATGGGACAGCTATTTGGGATAGCAGATTCGGACTCCAAAAAATTTACTTTTCCTCTAGCTTTCATAAAACCTTGACTTTTTTTTTTTTTTTTTAACCATGTTTAAAGGCTTGATTTACTCTTTTTTTTTTTTTTTTGGAACTTTTCTTCTCTTATTTTTGATTTTTGATTTTTGATTTTTGATATATATATATATATATATATTTTACAGTTTTGGTTCGAGTTTGTAAGAGGAATTTTAAACCTATTCATGCCAGTTTAATGAAAGATGTTTTGGACATCTTATGCCACTCATTTCTTTAATTTATGGATTATTTATATTTTTATATCCCAAATTTTGCTTTTATTCATAATGTATACCATGCATTTTGAATCTTTACAATTTTGTACCATCATATTACTTTTAATATACAAATTTATACCTTTTATTGTTCAACACATAATTTTAACTTAAAAATACCCAAAATACACTTAAAAAGAAAAATATAATTTGAATTATTTACTCAATATTTTGCTTTTATTCAGAAAATATATATTGCATTTAAAGTCATGCATTTTATTTCATTTTATATTACAATTCATATTAAATCAATACATTTTTCTCAATCAAGACTTTATTTTGACCTAAAAATATCCAAAATACCATATAAAAGAAAAATTGTAAAACTGCAAAACCTTTAATTTTCTCAGCAAAACATTTTTTAGGCTTCTTAACCTCACCATCATAATCACCCAGTCCTATCCCACCCTTTCGCCACGAACCCCTTGCAATCTCGCCTCAGCCCCTATACTTAGCTCTTAATTTAATTAGAATTTTTTCTAGAAATTTTTTTCAAGTTAAGGGTATTTTAGGTATGTATAATGTTAAAATTAATTGATTGAGAAAATGCTTAACTTTTTGTACTAAATATGATCTAATAATATAAAAAACTAGAACTTTAAATGACAGGATATACTTTTTAAATAAAAACGAAATATAAGGTATGAAAATGTAAATAATATTTTGTTTTAGTTTTTCTTTTTATGGATAATTTAGGCTTTTTAAGGTCAAAGTTAAATGTTGGCCGGTTTAGGGTATAAAATTATATATTAAACATATATGATGGTATAAAAATGTAAAAGTTCAAAATGTAATGTCTACTTTCTGAATAAAAGCAACGTAGAAGGTACAAAAATATAACCCTTAATTTATAGGTAGATGTAAATGGGATTCCTATATTGCACACTTAGGGTTGACTTTTTACCCATTGGTGTGGTACGGGGGATAGAAGATCGATATAAGGGTAGGTACGAGGGTTAAGATTAACTCCCTACATCAGTGGGGGGTGGGGATAAGGGAACCTCCCCCATACTCGCACCTGCCCGGATTATATTAGGACCTCATATTGTATTGTTGAGCCCGCTATATGCACTAGGGCTATTCATTGGTCGGTGATTGACGATTCTTGCCTGTTCGATCATCAATCTACACCGTCGGTTTTTGAGAAACACGAAACCAATTACCGCCCGAATAAATAGGAAATCGACCGATCATCACCCGAAAATAATCAGTTTTATTCGGTCGATGAAGCTCGGTTCTAGGCAAGGAGCCAATAAATGGCAGCTGACTGTGGGGATTTCGACTTCCCAATAGTGGCTGCTGCTAAAAGAAGAGAAAGAAAGAATAGAAGAAGATGATGAAGAAGAAGAAAGTAGGGTAAAGCCAATTTTTTTTAAAAAAATATTGGGTTATTGATGTTGGAACAGTGTTGTTCCACTAAAGAAGAAACACACCTTTCCACTTTTACACCTTGTTAGTATCATGTTTTCTTTTTATTATTTTTATTATTTTTATTTTTTAAATTGGGTTGGATTAAGCCCTTAGCCATGGGCTAGGATTTCTTCCATCACTTCTTCATCAGAAAATTACCTAAATAACCATCTTTTTTTCATCTATTGACCAACATGATACAAATTCTTCTATCTCGACCGACATGACACAAAATATAATTTACTTTAGTTTGACTTTGTATCATATTCATCTAATGTTGCTTTTTTTGTATCATGTTGATGTAATAGTCTTCAAATTTATGTCATTCAAGTACTTTTCTCTTTCTTCATTATAGATGGAGCCAACATTAGCAATAGTTGCAGCGGCGTGTCTGAAAAACAAACATCATCGGTCGTCGTAAGGAAGATCAGAAGAGATCGGTTTTTTGGTTACCGACCGAATGGAAAACAATATAACCGTTCACCGACTGAGAGGATTTTCGTCGACGTTGTTCACCAACCACCGGTGTCGGCCACCGTCCTCTGGCAGGTTTACCCTATGGTTTTGATTGGTGCTCTCGGTTACTATCGGTTCTCAATTGTTTGGAATAGCTCTGATGTGCGCATTAAGTTGATTGAGTATGTTAGTTGTAAAATAAAGGGATTTAGAACTTAATAGCCTTTTTAAAGAAGTTTTTTGATTGATGGCCGAATTAAAAAAAAAGTTAAAATGCTAATTTTATTTCCAGATAGTTAATTAATTTTCTTAAATGATCAATTAATAATTAACTACACAATACTATTAATTTGGTCAATCAATAATTGAGAACCAATTAATCGAATATGGAAAAAAAAAAAGAGAAAAGGTCATTTTGCTAAATGAAAAAAAAAAAAAAAATTGGCCACCTATTAGATTGGGTGATTAAGAGAGGCTACCCAGCTTAATTTTTTTAAAAATTAAACTGTAAGAAAGTAAAGAGAGACAAAAACCACACATAATTTATAGAAGTTCATTTTCAATGTGAGGGCTAGTCGTATGTGGTGACTCTCGGGATTTCACTGTAATAGTCAACCTTTTTACAAATTCACGATTTCCTTTTTAAGGAATCGAGGTTTGTACTATATTTGTTTATGTGAAATATATGGTCTGATTTATCAGAATATGTGTGAGTTCTTATAATATTATAAGACTCAATAATAGTTTACTTAGTTTACTATGAGTCCTTTTGATAAAAAAAGCAGAATACAGATTTATGATTTTATTCCAGTCAATATTTTGATGAGGATGATTTATGATATGATTAAGATGGTACTGCAGTGTAATAAGTATTATAGAAATTATACTGTGATAAACCATCATTACAGATGAAGAAGTAAGAATAAGGCACAAGACCATTCTAGAAAAATCAGGTATAATATTCAGAACAATAAGGACTTAGTAGCTTCAAGTCTTAAGAAAAACATATACGCAGTCCAGTTAAATGTAGATATATTCTGGACTACAGTCTAATATAACTGTACTATTAATAGTTAAAACAATAATAGCACTATCTGAGTTATTAAGAAAATGGACTGCATATTAAGGGAAGTACCAAACATAGCCTTATTTGGTGGACACCTCATTATAGCTAATTAAGTAATTTTGGGAATTATTATTTAAGTGGATAATTATGAATTAATTGGGAGCAAAATGACTACAATGGCCGGCCACCTTATAGGATTAAAGAGCAAATATTTTATTTCTAGGGTTAAATGTGTAATTTTAAGAATAAAAATAATTCTAAAAAATTTGGTATTTTTCCCCAATAAATAGGAGTGGTGAAGTGGTGAAGGACCCCTAGTTAGTTTCCAAATCTCTAGTTCACTTCCAACTTTCTTCTTCTAGCTCACAAAAAAAAAAAAAAAAAAAAAAAGAAAGAAAGAGAGAGAGAGAAAGAGTGAGAAGAGGTAGTGGTCGGTCCTTGTGTGATAGAAAAGGAAGGGAAGTTTTCTTTAAAAAAGAGTCTAGAATCAAATTCTTTAAGCCTTAGAGGTATTCTCTTAACCTTTTCTTAAGAATTTCAATTAGTTTGATTCAAGGAAGTTTATATGTATACCAAGTTTGAGTTGTAAGAGCATAAGCTCATGTCCCTTTTTTTTTTTTTTCTTCTTCTCTATTTATGGTTGTGATGAGATTAGTTTATGCATGATCTAAGTTTAAAATGTCTTGATTTCTAAGTTTAATGCATGAATGTGATTCTATGCCCTAGAAGGAATGTGGAGATTATGTATGCCCATTATATGTTTGTGAAATGTCTTCACATGCTTAAGTAGAAATATGTTATGAATAATGATGATGGTAATGATATTGTAAATGATAGATGCATGAAGGTTAAGAAACTAACCTATAAACACAATTTAGTAAGCTTCAAAAAGTTATCAAATATTATGTTACTCATGAAGATAAACAAGTGAATGAATATTGAATATGTACTTAACGCGCTGTATGAATGATGTGGGCTCATGGTTATGACCGTTTTAGGTAGTGTGTGTGAAATTTCCAACAAAAACCAACAAATACAAACTGCCCGGATTTTTTTTAAGTTGATGGGATAGTTTCTAGAAACCAAATTCTAAGGCCCTTAAAGGCCGAATTTGAAAAAAGTCATAACTGCATGGAAAATCTTAGGGGACAACATTGACAGTTTTTGAAAAACAAGCTCCAAAAGCTTCTGTTTTTATAAATTTCCGAACCTATAAGATGTTTCAAAAAGGAAAACAGATAGGTTAAAGATATAATCAAGTTTTGAGCAAAGGACGAAAGTTGTAGGATTCATTGAGTCTACAACTTTCATGGAGAAGAGTTTTTCAAATTCGAAATCGATTTAAAGATAAAACTAAATTTCTTTCAAAACAGTATATGAACAGGAAATTCCCGCACATGCACTGACAACTAGAGTTAGGGGACTGCTTTTAAAAGCAGTTTTTAGAATTTTATAGTTTTACTTTCTTTGTTCAAAAGGATCTACAATTTTACAAAAATAGTTTTAGAAGAATGAAATTTTTATAAATGATTTTAAAAGACAATATCATAAGGTGTTGTGAGAAAAATGAATAAAATAGTCCAAGTTATTTGAAAAAAAAATGGCAATAATGTTGTGACGGATAGTAAGCAGATAGAATACCAAAATCAATGTATTGGGCTTTGTATCCATGGTTACCCATAGTAACCAAATGAGATACTGATTTAATCTATTGGGTTTTGTATCGAAGGTTACTTATAGTAACCAGACGGGATACCACTACAAAATGTTGGGCTTGTATCTAGGGTTACTTATGGTTGTTGGATTGGATACCAACATTGAATGTTATGTTTTATAGTAAGATATGATGATCTTTATCTTACTCCTTATTTGGAAATAGGAGGGTAACCTGTCGTTGTGCCTCATTGGAACAACAAACCTAGAACCTAGGACAACCTGTAAGTATAAACCTACTACATAGGCAAACTGTTTTATCGCTTTGCATGTTTTTCAAAGCCCATGAATTAATATATGTGATGCATATATTGTATGTTATATTATTATGGCATCCTATAAGCATGCTCACTAATGATAAAATCACATGGTAAGAATAAGATCAAGTTTTAAATAAGAAACTGTTTTAAGGAAACTATTTTTAAGTAAGAAACCGTTTTCAAGAAAGAAACTGTTTTCAAGTATGTAGTGTTTCAAGTATGAAGTTAAGCAAGTTTTCTCGTATCGTATCGAACTGCCACGAGGGTGGGTTTGGTCCATAGTTTGAGTTAGATTGGGCTGGCCGCCCCAACTACTCCATGACTGCGCGCCACGGTACGTACACTCATGTTAAATAAGGGACCCACAAAGATATACTAACAAAGGCAAACTTGATAAGAAAGCATAATCAATTCATGCATATGTTATTAAGTTTGTTTTGCAGAATAATAAGTTTTATTTGCTGAGTGAAAGCTCATAACTGATGTTTATGCTGTAGGTATGCCACCTATTGACAATACTTAATACAAGATGGTGGGGCATGGCATGGCTAACTGTGAAACTTCGGGTTGGATACCGTTACGCGTTTTGAAATAAGATGTTTGTATTTGTTATTTAGTATGATCTGCTATGTGTTAAAATATGTTTGAAACTTCAATATACGATTAAGTAAGTTTATATATAAGTATGTGGTTGATAGAGGTTTCTAGTGTTCAAAAAAAATTCCATATTTCCGTAGTATCAAGTAAGTTAAGTAAGATAAGTATGGTAACGACCTACGTAAGGCGGGTCATTATAGAGTTGGTATCAGAGCCGGTTTCCTACTTTCCGGTTTCACAGTCCACCTGCCAGCGCCATAGTCATTGTAAGTAAAGAGAAAATTTTTTTAGTGCATGTATACTTATTATGCGAGTATAATATGATAGATTACATGGACTCGAGACGGATAGAACATGATCGTGATGCTTCATTGTCATTTTACGAAATGAAACCCCTTATCTTCGATAGGACCTGCAGAACGATGATACTAGCAGGATGGCTCCACGATATGGAGAAGATATTCAAAGTATGTCATATAGAAGCACACCTTCAAGTTTTGTTAGCTAGTCGGTGTTTGGCAGGAGATGCTCGGTTGTGGTGGTTGACCTTAGGGGAACCAGAGATTCTTGGAGCATCATGGGCAGACTTTCGTGCCCTAATCATTGCATGTTATGGACCACTACCTAGAGAGGAAGCCAACATGCCTTATCACGACCCTGAGATATATAACGATATGTACATGAGGCGATATTTTAGTCATGTTGCTGATTGGCATGTATATCCAAATGAGTCTATGGGCCATTATTGCCGAAGGTTGCAAGACGCAATGCTACCCTATATTCCTCGAGACATAGATAGATCAGAGTTGTAGGCATTGCATATTATTAGGAAAGGGTTACCCCGGAAGTAAAGCAATTTGTTTTGGCCCCAATAATGGAGGTAACATTGGATGATATGATAAAAGCTATTATGGAGGCTAAGATAATAGCATATATGTTAGCTTCCCCTGAGGATGACTACCTACTTATGCCAGTTGATAATGCCGGCATGGGGACCATTATTCCAGGGAGGTCCAATTCTGCCAGAAGACCCTATTCTAGCAGTGAAATTCTTCCACCGGAGGCGGAGGCCGACGTAGATGATGATGAAATGGACCCTACTGATTTTCTAGCCGACTCAGAGGAAAATTCTGAAGATCCTCCAGTAATCATCATCTCGAGTGATGAGGAGGAAGATATTAAGGAAGAACAAGAAGAATTTGAGGAATATGAGGAAGACCTTGAAGAGATCTTATTTGATGACGATGAATGGGACTCTGATATTTTCTCCGATATCATGACAGAGTAGTTAGTTTAGATTCCCTTATTGATCTTAGGATTGTATATATGTATGATGATAAAGTGGTAGATACTTCCGTCTCATTTTGACTATGTATGTATAGTAAGTATAATGTGTATCAGATATGTTTATAATAGTACCGAAAAAAATGATGTACTTTTTGCAAAATGTACAAAAGGACAAAGTTCAAATATGGAATTATATAATAATGTTATGATATAATGATCAAGTGTTACTCATGACAAGTTTATGATAAAGTTATGGTACGATATGATGAAATCACGATGGATTTCTATTATGATATTTTGCAATATGATTAAATATGATATGGAATGACCTGTTATGATCAGATATGAATGAAAGAAGGGATATTAGAAGTATAACAATATCTTTTCTTATAATCAAATAGGATTTAGAAGATGACACGTCCTCACACATGAGCAAACTAAATCTCGTAAGAGCATGTTCTTGCAAATATAATAATTACTTTACAATGGCAATTGCTGGAACAGCAACAGGAAACAAATCGGCTTCATGAGTAGATAGCTCGTCTAAATCAGATACCTCGTGCTAACGAAGTTCCACCCAAAGATAACCCTGTACCCCTAGTAGCACCTCACATACCGGAGGTTTGTCAAGGGGTTCCACCGAATTTTGAAGTCCCATTAGCACCCGCTGGGATACAAGCAAACCCACTATTGGTTCGGGAGAACCTGTTGTACGATCGGTTTAGGCGAATGAAGGCACCTGAATTTGAGGGACCCATGAACCAGATAGAAGTCGATAATTGGTTAATTGATATCCAAGTCATTTTGGATTTTATGGGACTTATGGAGTAGAAAAAGGTTCTTTGTACTTCCTTTTCACTTAAAAAGGATGCACGACATGTTGGGATTTATATGTACCATAAGGATAGAAAATCAATTATAGGTATTTTCTGTAAATATGACATTTTGATATTAATAAAAAGATTTATTATTGTTTAATAGTAGTGTCCTATTTACTTTCATTTGTTGATAGTATTATTATTTTGAGCAAACATAAAATACTCCTAGGCTGTTGGTAATATATCGGATTACCATATGTATATGGGGTATACATAAAAGATGCAGTAATTTGATAACAGTCTAAATAAATGGTCCACAATCGATGGAATAAGATTTCGGGATCTTATTAATGATAAGATTGTAATGGTTGTCTACTTCCTTGGAGGGATGATTTGTCTTGACCATTGGATTAGTTCCAAGTAGAAACTTTAATGTATACCAGTATTGAGGTATTAATTGATTCGGTTTAATAATTCCGTTTATAAGAATAATGACACTTTGATTATCATCCTGCATTAATCTTAATCCTGAAATGAATATTTAGTTCGCATATATGACTTATGTACTTTGATCCACTATAGGTGAGACATTGATAATTAATGATCAATATACTTGTGTTTTGGGTGTATGACTTATGGATAGAAAATCAAGATTCATAGATACGGAATCCATAACTATCTTAATGATAGTACATATTATCTACTTAAAGGCATTATTTTGGAATTGAAAGATAATATAACAAGATCTTAGCCATCGGTTTACTTTGTGTTCTTTGATAGTTTATCGATTGTATGGCTTTACAATTGATGGTTCTTTCATTGGAGAATAATATAACTTTAAGTTAAAATGATTGAAAAGGTAAAATGGAAAAGTCATTAATTCAATCATGGATAACATATGAAGATTGAGCAAGCGATGAATAAATCATGAAAAAAACACTACGTTAGAGAGCTTTCGTAATACAGCATGTAAACGGGAGTTCAGCTTCAAACTTTTAGTGGAATAGTCCTGAAGTTGATAATTGATGAATAATTAATCTGGGATTAATTTTTCACAATTATAGGAGTCTCTTTACATATTTCCATCGGGTCCCTTTACTAGCTCATATAGTTCCACAAATAGTCTCGGGATTTGTTCCTAATGAGATCTATAAATTAAATGGGAATTTAATAATGTGTATTAAGACATAGTACTCTCTAATATGCAATCCCAAAAGGATTGGACATGTGAAATTAATATAGACAAATAATGTGATTTGTCAACATATGATTGGTTGTAAATAAAATAATTATTTGTTAATTATTTTGGTTAATTAAATTTTGAAAATAAAGTTGTACTTTGAATTAATTAATTTTTGAAAATAAAATTTTTCTCTCCTAATTATAGGGCATGGTTTTTTAATGGATGGAGGGAAGAAGATTTGTTTCAAAATTATTTAAATATATTACAAACATTAAATTATTAATTGATTAAATAATGGAGTTTATTTGATAGATTTTTTTTCTTAAAGAATGGTGCACGTTTTTTTATAGAAAGGAAATTTAAAATATTCTATTTGTTTAAATTAATTAATATGGATAATGTTTGTGAAAAATATTTATTTAAATTCAATTAAGAAAATCTTATTTAAATTTAAAGGTTTAAAAGGAGTTTGAATCTAGATAGGATTAGGATTTTTTTACTAGTCTAGATTCTTGATTTAAATTTGAACCACCAATCAATATCCACATGAGGTGGAGTACGAATTTTTTGAGTTTCTCCTAGTAAAAAACCGTCCATAAGGTTTAAAGAACGTAGCCTGAAATTTAAATTATCCTTGGTTCAAAAGATTATCCAGAAAAATAATTATTAATTATTTTTCAAGTATGACATATTTTTGAAAAATGATTAGAGTATTATATAAAGGCTAGGGGTTCTTGAAAAACAACCATCATATCATACTCATAGGTGGACGGTTTTTGGGAGAGAGAAAAACGTAAAAATCTAGGTTTTTCGAGCTTGAGAAATTCGTCCTTCTTGGATGTGAGAAAAAGAGAGAAATTTTCATTGAATCAAAACTGTGAGGAAGGTTAAGCCGAGTAATATTTTTCATAGAAGTTTAACCGGTTCCTGTTTTATAGTTTTGAAGAACGAACTGGATCGAATTCTCAACGAGGTACATCAGGATTGAGAAATTGGGATCTAGACTTCAAAAGAATTACCGGTCGTTTGGATTCATAACACGTGTGCCCACACACACTCTGAGATGTGGGGACTCGAGAATAGTAGAGAGGACACGTTGGTCGACGCTCTAGCAATTCCGAAATCCGAGAAAAAAGGTACATTTGATCATGTATTTAATTTATTGTTATATACATCATGAGTTTCTTTTCTGAATTAGCATTAAAATTTTAAAACTTCCGTAACTCTGATATCGGAACCCTTTTTTCCAATATGACATTGGTGGATGACAGTTCAAATGTGCAGAGATGTTGCAAATATGAGTTGGCAGGATTTTGTAGCTGAGTTTAGAATAATGTACTACAGCAGAGAAATCCTTACGGCTCAATAAGATTAGTTCAATAGTTTGAAATAAGGGTCGATGTGTAACGCCCCGAACCGCCTACCTTACGCACACCATCCCCACAGGGGCGTACTGCGCAGACGTGGGCCGTTACATTACTTGCTTAACTTAATTCTTACTTTAAAAATAACTTTAAAGTTGCGGAAAATTCTGAGTAAATTTTTTTTTTCTTTTCTTTTATTACTCTACCTTGAACATAACTTATCTTCATACATAATCATATGTACTCACTCGAGTACCGAGCTTTCATAATCATATTGAAAGCTAATCATAAGTATACCGTGGACCAATCCGACTTAATGCGGTTCGGTACAACACGAGGCAACTTGTTGCCATCATTCTTGAAAACCATTCTTTAACTCGTTCTTGAAAACAATTTCTTAAAAAATAGTTTTCTTCTTGAAAACGTTTTCTTATCCATACTCTCACATAACATAAAACACATCTTTAAAATATATTTTTCAAAATATATTTTTCATAGCGGAAATTCAAAACTCGTGGCGGTGTCCATCCCACGTTTCACAGTCTGTAGCGCCAGCCTTCACAGCCTTGCATCAAGGATTGCCGGTAGGTAGCTAACCTACAGCATGAACGTAAGTAATGAGCTAATGCTCAGTAAGCACAACGTTCAATCCGTAAAACATTTTCATAAAAGAATGCATGAACCAATTATGCTTTCTTGTGAATCGATTTAACTTTCATAAATTATCTAGATTCTATTTTCTTAAAGCTTACATGTCATGTGTGCACGTATCGTGGTCCATAGCTATAGAGTGGTTGGAGGCAGGCAATCCAATCCAACTCAAACCATGAAACTAACCGTTTAACATGGAGTGATTGGGGCAGCCAATCCAATTCAACCTAAACCATAGACTAAACCGTTTAAACCCGCCATCATGGCAAGTCGGTACGACACAATGACCTTAGCTTGTCTTAAATTATATTCTTACCAAGTAATTAAATATTAGTGAACATGCTACGTGATGTCACTATTTTAAACATATAACATAACATAACATAAACCGTAACATAAATTACGTAACATAAATTACCATAGCATAAACCTCGTAACGTAACATCGTATCATCATAACATAAACATCGTATCTTAACCATCATAACATAACATCATACCATAACATCTTAGCATAAACATCATAACATGGCATCATAACATCATAATACGTCATAACATAAACTTCATAACGTAAGTACCATAACATAAATCATGCTTATCAACGTATGAAAATCAAGTTTTAAAAACATTTTGCCCATGCTGTAGGCGGAGTTGTACTTACTTGTCGTCCTATGCTCTTGGTTTATCGTCCAAACGTGGCACGACAACAGTTCCTACTCCTGTTTCCAAACAGGACGTAAGATAAGAGCTATACACATTCTATCATACCATAAATCATAATCGTTAAATGTTGGTGTCCTAACCAACATTTGTGAGTAGCCTTAGTTATATTATATGTTCCCCTTAAACATCAAATGATAACTTGCTCGGTTACTTACCGTAACCCTAGGGCCCAAGGCCCAACATACTTAAACGATATCTAGTTAGGTTACTTCAGGTAACCTTGGGTACTAAGCCCAATTATACTTAAACAGTATTAGGTTACTAATCTTATTAGGCCCAACCCACAATCTCGGGTATCTCATATGGTTACGATGAGTAACCTAATTTAATTGGCCTAATAAAATTAGGTAACCTCTCCGGTTACTATCTGTCCTGTAGTTGTTTACCATAGGACCCGGCGTATTTCAATTATTTCTTGACAAACCTTTGTCAAATTTTCTTTAAAAAAAATCTTAATGAAAACCGTCTTTTCATAAAATCTTAACATTTAAGCAAAGATAGTTAAAAACTGTCAAGCTCTAAAAACAATCTTTGAAAACAGTTCTTAAACTTTGGTTATCAGTGCATGTGCAGGAATTTCCTGCTTATGCACTGTTTTTCTGAAAATCCTGTGCTGGAATTTCTGTTTCCTGCACAGTTTTAAGAATAAAAACTGTACTTTAAAATATGTTCATAATTTGATAAAACTTCCTTCATGAAAGTTATAGATCTCGAATAATACTACAACTTTCATGTTTTGAGGAAAACCCAGTTCTGCTTGGATTCTTGTCAGTTTTAATTTGAAACTTACTGGACGTGTAGACTAGGTCTGGGCAGATTAGCCTCGGATTTTCGTAAAAACGGAGGCCATTGGAGCCTTATTTTGAAAAACGGCCCCCGTTACCCTCTAGGAAAAATCATTATCTACAACTTTGTAGTTTTGAGTTTCTTCAAATTCGGCCTCTAAGGGCCTCAAATTAGCATTTCTGGAACGCTGCCCAGTCTTGACCCGAGACTGGCAGTTTCGGTTCATAAATCCGTTTCACGTCCTAAAACGCGCACTCTACCTCAACCGACCACAGCGGGAGCCTAAATTCACTCATGCAATCGTTTCTAACGTTCCATTCCACAATCACATAATCATACATTCAATCATAAACCTATGGGAACATACAACAAACACATGGTAGGCAATACTCAAAAACTCATAAACATGCATCAAAACGTAAACTAGAGACCACACCCTAATCAAGCATAATCAAGCAAACTAATCTAGAGCATAGACATAAAATAGGTGAGCTTACGCTCTTACAATCCGACTTGGAAATACACATAAATTTCCAAAGTAAAAGCTTAATTTAAAAGCTCGGGACCAAAGGAATTTACCTCGATTGAACACAAGGCTAGGCTAGGAGTGTGGATCAATTTTCTGCCCTATCTCCTTGGCTGTCCATAGCCGGTTTTGCTCCTCTAATTAGGACCAAAACTTGTTGGTCAATGGGTGGTTCTTCCCTCAAGAATCCGGCTGTCCTAGACCCAATTTTCTGCACTTTTCTATTCTCTTTTTCTTCCTCTCCCATGGCCGGCCACTTGCCTCCAATGGGTACCAAAATTTCTTTCCACTTTTCTTGTGGTTCTAGCTAGAAATCCGACCCTCTAGCTCACTTTTTTTTTTCTTTTTCTTCCTTTCCTTTCTTTCTATGGCTCGGCCTCTAAGGTTGGAATGTGAGGGAGAATTTTGCCATAGTTTGGCTAAGCTACCAAAACTTGCTCTAAAATTGTGAACCAACATCACCTATTTATGGGTGAAAGACAAGGTTTCTAGAATTGCATAAAGGGGCCTAAGAGCAAAATATTTGCTCATTCCTTCACCTAGGTGGCCGGCCATTGTTCTTCCTTGGTGGGCAAGTTTACTTGTTCACCAAGCTTTGCTTACCACACCAATGACATCCCTTAGATGACATCACATTAATGACCTCATCGAGCAAAAATACTTGCTCTACAAGGGTTCAAAAATCCGGCCACATGCATGCATGGAATCAACAAAATTTTTCATGCTTATCTTCCTCCTTGTGGCCGGCCATTGTGATTCCTTGGTGGGCAAGTTTGCTTGCTCACCAAGTTTGGCTTACTTCACCCTAGTGACATCATCCTCTTACATCGTCTTGATGACATCATCTTGATGACATCATCAAGCCAAATTCTTGCTCTCCAAGCATTCAAAGAACCGGCCATTTAGTGTGGAAAATCAACAAAATATCTTCCAAGCTTATCTTTTTATTCTAATCTTATTCTTAATTCCTTGTTCCAATGTAACTAGGCTTGTAACCAAACTTTGGCCTAGTTGGAACCTTGGTTAGGAAAATCCATCATTCCATAATTACATACTAATCCATCCTTACTTATTTTTCTAAAATTGCACTTTGGCCCCTACGGACAAAATATTTGCAATTTAGTCCCTGTAGGTCGCCAACTAAAAATCGAGCCACTTGGCTACCATTTCGTGCATAATTATCCGCTGGATACTTAAAAATCCCATAATATAATCCTGCAGTCCATTTCCTTACTAACTTACATAATATCAATACTGTTTTTCACCAAAACAGTATTGTCATTCTGGACTACAGTCCAGAATTCATCTACATAAAAATTGGACTGCGTATCGGATTTTCTTAGGACTTAAAATTATTTAGTCCTAATCGCTCTTAAAATCGTGCTTGATTTTTCTACGGTGGTCTCCTAGCTTAATCTTACTTAATTATCCGAAATGACGGTTTTCCGCAGTATAATTTTCATACTGATTAATCGTACTGCAGTACCGCCTCAGTCAAACATAAAATCAACCTGGTCAACTTTGACCGGCATAAAATCATAAATTACCATTTTGCCCTTTTTCCTCAAAAGGCCACATGCTTGACTTAAGCAAATTATTGTTGAGTCTCATAGCTAATTAAACGAGAACTCACACATAAACTGATATTCTGCTCAGATCATGAGCTTTATATCGACATACAAGTTTCAAACTTGGGATTTTCCTTGTCTAAAAGGAAAATCATAGGTTCATCGAAATTCGGGGTCTTACATTCTACCCTCCTTAAAGAAATTTTCGTCCTCGAAAATTCGGATACTTCTAAGTAGCTTTTCTTCAAATCCACTATTGATCCATCGTAACTTATTCATATTCCCATTTTTATACTTTAATGGGAGTATGTCTCTTATCTAGAACCATACTCTTACTTTCATATCATGCTAACATACTTTCATTCATTCTTACTTCATACTATCCTACTTTCATACATTCATGCTTACATACTTACATACTTTCATGCTTACATACGTACATACTTACATACTTTCGTACTTACATACTTACATACTTACATACTTACATACTTACATACTTACATGCTATCATATTCTCCTTTCATATTGCATCACAAGAACTATTTTCATAAAAATTTGAGCAAGTATATCATATAACTTGCCATTTTTGAAAAACATTTCTTATCATAATGGCCCATTTCTTGGAACTCATCCCGTTCTTGGAACTTGTCCCTCAAGGATTCGGCCTATGACCCCTATCTTGGGACTTGTCCCTCAAGGATTCGGTCATTTAACGAACATAACGGCTCCTATCTTGGAACCTTTATCGTTCATAACAGCCCCTATCTTGGAATTCTTCCTCAAGGATTCGGCTGTATTACATAAAATAAGGGATTTTTTTTTTTTTCAAACATGAGCTCAAGATTTAAGCATCTTTTATAAAAATATTTCCTTTGAATTCTTTCAAAGTCCATAATCGAGAAAACATAATGTCGTTCGAGTGATGCAATACTCATATCATATCGACTAGCTGCTTGCTAGATAGAAAAATGGTAGAAGCCTCTCTCATTGCTTCTAACATTTTCTTCATAATGTCAAAATCATTATCTTAGGAATATCTAAAACTTCCCATTATTTCATAATTTCCCTTACTAAGGGATTACATCCTTAATTTCATCGTCATATTGATAGCCATCATTCACTTATTCTTTGTGGATTGCCTTGATATTACCACTGAGTCAAGGCGCTACCAAACATTTTCTTATTACTACTCTAGCACTTATCATTATAACTTAGCTATTATAGTTGCAAGATGAGGCTCTTGCAGAATTTGGTTCGGTTGCCCATGCAACGAACCATCTTCTAATTTCTAATTCTAATTCTTGACATGTCTAACACTTATTCTTTCATTCATATCTTATCATGACGATAAATAGCATACCATATCCGTCATAACTTATCATATCCTACTAGAGATTCACTACGATCTCATCATATCATATCGTAGGCTCAGCTTATTCACCATGCTTTCGCTGCGCAACTCTGATCCACTGGCAATCATAGCCCATAGACTCATCTGAATAAATGCGCCAAGCTGCAACACAACTGACGTATCGTCTCCATATCATGCAGCCACTCAGCAAATGCAGCCGTTTCTTGAGTCCCATCGAAGATGCGTGACTCCATTCCTTCGGATGCCAATGAAGTTTTGCGGTTCTCTTCAATCGTACCCGGGTTTTACACCAGGTTCATATCTTTACTATTCTAAAACTATGACCTCTCATAGCTACTTGTTACTCTAACTAAACTAGAGTAAGAAAACTTACTTGCAAAACTGTGGCTCTGGCGGCAGAACTGTGAAACTGGATGGCAGAAAACTTTGCTATGATACCATCTCTGTAACGCCCCGAACCGCCTACCTTACGCACGCCATCCCCACAGGGGCGTACTGCTTAGACGTGGGCCGTTACAGTACTTGCTTAACTTAATTCTTACTTTAAAAATAACTTTAAAGTTGCGGAAAATTCTGAGTAAATTTTTTTTTTTGTTTTCTTTTATTACTCTACCTTGAACATAACTTATCTTCATACATAATCATATGTACTCACTCGAGTACCGAGCTTTCATAATCATATTGAAAGCTAATCATAAGTATACCGTGGACCAATCCGACTTAATGCGGTTCGGTACAACACGAGGCAACTTGTTGCCATCATTCTTGAAAACCATTCTTTAACTCGTTCTTGAAAACAATTTCTTAAAAAATAGTTTTCTTCTTGAAAACGTTTTCTTATCCATACTCTCACATAACATAAAACACATCTTTAAAATATATTTTTCAAAATATATTTTTCATAGCGGAAATTCAAAACTCGTGGCGGTGTCCATCCCACGTTTCACAGTCTGTAGCGCCAGCCTTCACAGCCTTGCATCAAGGATTGCCGGTAGGTAGCTAACCTACAGCATGAACGTAAGTAATGAGCTAATGCTCAGTAAGCACAACGTTCAATCCGCAAAACATTTTCATAAAAGAATGCATGAACCAATTATGCTTTCTTGTGAATCGATTTAACTTTCATAAATTATCTAGATTCTATTTCTTAAAGCTTACATGTCATGTGTGCACGTATCGTGGTCCATAGCTATAGAGTGGTTGGAGGCAGGCAATCCAATCCAACTCAAACCATGAAACTAACCGTTTAACATGGAGTGATTGGGGCAGCCAATCCAATTCAACCCAACCATAGACTAAACCGTTTAAACCCGCCATCGTGGCAAGTCGGTACGACACAATGACCTTAGCTTGTCTTAAATTATATTCTTACCAAGTAATTAAATATTAGTGAACATGCTATGTGATGTCACTATTTTAAACATATAACATAACATAACATAAACCGTAACATAAACTACGTAACATAATTACCATAGCATAAACCTCGTAACGT
>CM046373.1:11098242-11125594 GCA_025413025.1 Ficus hispida
GGATTAAGCAAGCGATGAATAAATCATAGAAGAAGCACTACGTGAGGGAGCTTTCATAATACGGTATGTAAACAGGAGTTCAGCGTTAAACTTTTAGTGGAATAGTTTTGAAGTTGATAATTGATAAATAATTAATATGGGATTAATTTTTCACAATTATAGGAGCCTCTTTACATATTTCCATCGGGTCCCTCTACTAGCTCATATAGTTCCATATAGCGTCTCGGGATTTGTTCCTAATGAGATCGGTAAATTTAAATGGAATTTTGTAATATCTATTAAGACATGGTGCTCTCTAACATGCAATCCGGAAGAGGATTGGACATGTAGGATTGGTGTAGATAAATAATATGATTTGTCAACATGTGATTGGTTAATTTGAATTTTGGAAATAAGATTGTGTTTGAATTATTTAATTTTGGAAAACAAAATTTTTCTCTCCTAATCTAAATAAAGTGTACGGTTTTTAGATAGGTGGAGAGAATAAAAGTTTGTTTCAAAATTGTTCAAATATATTCCTAACATTAAATTATTAATTGATTTAAATAATAGGAGATTATTTGATAAATTTTTTTTCCTTTAAATTGTTGTGCACGGTTTTGAGAGGAGAAAAAAATTCAAATATTTCATTTATTTAAATTAATAAATATGGTTGATGTTTGAGGAAAAATATTTAATTCAAACAAGTGAATCTTATTTAAATTCAAAAAGGTTTAAAAGTAATTTGCATCTAGATAGGACTATGATCTTTTCACTAGTTTAGATTCTTGATTTAAAATTTGAACCACCAAATCTAGATTTATCTTTTAGTGGCCGAAAATTTGGAGGAGATTCTCTCCTTGGAAAAACGTTTTTAGGTTCAATGAATCTAGCCCTAAAGTTGTATGATCTTTTGGTTCAAAATTTATCTGAAAAAATAATTATTAATTATTTTTCAAGAAGGAATTAAATTTTGAAAAGGATTAGACTTCTATATAAAGGCTAGGAATTCTTGAGAAACTAATTTTTGGTATTTTTCTAGGAGAAAAACGTTTTTTGGGAGAGAAAAAAAAATAATTTGGGTTTCTTCTACTTCATAAAATTCGGTTATCTTGTGAGACAGAAAAAGAGAGAAAATTCTATTGAATCAAAATTGTGAGGAAGGTTAAACTGAGTGATAATTTTCATAGGAGGTTAACCGGCTCCTGTTTTGTTGTTTTGAAGAAAGAAGTTGGATCATATTCTCAACGAGGAACATCGGAATTGAGAAGGAGGGATCTAGACTTCATAAAGCATTACTGGTCGCTTGGATTCATAGAACGTGTGCCCACACACACTCTAAGACGTGGAACTCGAGAATAGTAGAGAAGACACGTTGGTCAAACGCTCTAGTGATTCCGGAATCCGAGAAATAAGGTACGCTTGATCATAAATTTAATTTATTGTTATATGCATCATGAGATTCTTTTCGAAACGGCATAAAAAATTTTAAAACTTCCACTCCGATATCGTATCCGTTTTTGCCAACAGCTAGCAAGGGACAACAGAAGAATTACCCTCAAAAGAAGAGCAACCGAGGCAATCGGGGTAATAATAATAACTATCTCGTGTGCACCCAATATGGAAAGAAGCATCTCAGAGTATGTAGATTGGGGACAAACGCCTGCTATCTTTGTGGCAAGGAAGGCCACTATGCAAGGAATTGTATGTTAAATAGCCAGAATCAGAGCCCACAATATCCGAATAGGAATTCAAACAGTCAGTTACATACGGTGCAAGCGAAGATCGAATGCCCATCGATTTCACAAGGAAGACTAGAAACTCATGAACCACAAGCTAGGATATATGCCTACATAAAAGGGGATGCTGAAGCTGGAACTTCTCATATGGTAACATGTTAGATTTCTATCGCCATTTATGTTGTAATTTCCCTATTTGATTCTGGTTCCACTCATTCGTTTGTATGGAGGGAGTTTGCCCAGAAATTAGGAAGAGAAGTTGTTAACCTAAAGCAACCCTTCAGAACCTCCCTTCCGTCGGGAGAAATTTTGTTATCTGATTATTGGATGCGAAATGTTCCAATAACCATTTGTGGTAGAGGGCTTTATGTAGATCTCATTATGATTAAGCTTCAAGATTACAATATTATTCTTGGAATGGACTTCTTAGGAAAGTACAACGCTAAGATTGATTTTCGAAAGTATAGTGTTATGTTTAGTCCTTTTGGTAAAGAAGAATTCCACTTCTATGGTCAATCCTAGAGTTCATTAACCAGGTTAGTATCTGCAATGAAGATATGGAAAATGTTGGCTAATGGATGCCAAGGATATTTAGCTAACATGGTAGACAAAGAGTAAAAGGTAGAGTTAAAGCTGGAGGATGTCCCTATTATAAAGGAATATGTGGATGTCTTTCCAAAATACCTATCAGGATGTCCTCCAGAGCGGGAAATTTCTTTTGAGATAGAATTATTGCCTGGATCTGCACCAATATCAAAAGCGCCTTATCGTATGGTCCCAGTCGAACTTAGGGAACTCCAAGTGAAGTTGCAAGAACTATTGGACAAAGGATTCATTTGACAAAGCCATTCCCCATGAGGAGCACCGGTTCTGTTGGTCAAAAAAAAGGATGGGTTGTTACGGATGTGTATTGATTATCGTAAGCTGAATGAGATTACGATTAAGAACAAGTATCCTCTTCCTAGAATTAATGATATTTTTGATCAACTCAGGGGAGTAGTAGTATTCTCAAAGGTTGACTTGCGATCGGAATACCATCAACTCAGAATTAAGGAGGCAGATATTCCTAAAACGGCTTTTCGAATACGTTATGGGTATTATGAGTTTCTTGTCATGCCGTTTGGATTAACCAATGTACGAGCTACTTTTATGGATTTTATAAACTGGGTATTCAAAGAGTACTTAGATAAGTTTGTTATCGTCTTCATTGACGATATTCTAATATACTCAAGGTCTAGGAAGGAATACGAGCAGTACCTCAAGATGGTTTTGGAGACGTTAATACGGAATCAACTCTATGCCAAGTTCACAAAATGTGAATTTTAGCTGGAAAAAGTTCATTTCTTAGGCAACGTGATTGTAAAGGAAGGAATTTCTGTCAACCCTGCTAAAGTAGAGGCGGTCAGTAAGTGGCCAGTGCCGAAAAATGTTACGGATTTAGCCAGATACTATCGACACTTCATTGAAGGATTTTCCAAAATTCCTGCACCTCTTACAGCTCTTATTCGAAAAGGGAAGCAATTTGAGTGGACATAGAAATGCGAAGAAAACTTTTAGAGTTTGAGAAGAGACTTACAAGCGCACCAGTGTTGATAATTCTTGACGTGGATGCAAAGAATTTCGTAATTTACAGTGACGCTTCTAAAACTGGACTAGGGGCTATCCTAATGCAAAAAGGGAAGGTGGTCACCTATGCTTCACGACAGTTGAAGGATCACGAATAGAATTATCCAACGCACGATTTAGAGCTTGCAGCTGTAATTTCGCATTAAAAATCTGGAAACACTATTTGTATGGGAATAGATGTGAAATCTATACAGATCATCAAAATCTCACATATATCTTCACCCAAAAGGAGCTCAATCTGAGGCAGCATAAATGGTTGGAACTCGTAAAAGATTACGACTGTAATATTCTTTACCAACCCGGAAAGGCAAACAGAGTAGCGGATGCTCTAAGTAGGAAATCATTCAGTATAATGATGACTCTTGGAATGCTGCCAAAGCCACCTCAAAAGGAAATTTCTGATTTTAATATGGAGATGATAATTGGGAAATTATCTATTCTAACTCTCCAGTCCAATCTCCTAGAATCTATTAAGCTTCATCAAGGGAAGGGCCCTTTTCTGTTCAAGGTGCAACTTTTCCTTGGAGAAAAGAATAAAAAATTCAAGGCCTTTATGGACAGAATAATCTATTTCAAGGGAAGGATTTATGTTCTTAATTGAGTTTCTTAAGAAACAAATCATGTCAGAAGCACATGAGACGCCATACTCGGTACATCCAGGAGCTTCCAAGATATACAAGGACCTTAGGAAAAACTATTGGTGGCCAAACATGAAAAATGAGATTGCTGACTTTGTGTCAAATTGTAAGAAAGTTAAAGTTGAATACCAACAACTTGGCAGATATCTTCAGAAAATCAAGCTCCCAGAATGGAAATGAGAACAAACTGCTATGAATTTTGTAGTTGGATTACCCATGACTGCAAGTGAGAATGAAATGATTTTGGTTATTATTGATAGATTAACCAAATCAGCCTACTTCATTGCTATTAAGGCTACATTTTCAATAGAAAAACTTGCTGAAATTTATGTATCTCATATTGTTAGGCTCAATGGAATGTCAAAATCTATCATTTCAGATCGTGATAGGTGCTTTACCTCCGATTTTGAACGAGTGTTCACATTGCTATAGGGTCAAAATTGAAGTTCAATACAGCTTTTCACCCCCAAATTGATGGACAATCGGAATGAACCATCCAAACACTGGATGATATGTTGAGATCATGTGTTTTGGATTTCAAGGGACGCTGGGATAAGAAGCTACTTTTGATCGAATTTTCTTATAATAATAGTTATCACGCCACAATTGGTATGGCTTCGTTTGAAGCATTATATGGAAGGAAATGTCAATCTCCCATTCATTGGCAAGAAATTGGACAAAAGTATCTTCAAACTACGGATTTCATTAGAAAAACCTCAGAGGATATCAAGATCATCAAACAGAGGCTCGACATAGCTTTTAGTCGATAGAAATTTATGCCGATAAACATCGAAGCCCTTGGGGAAACTTTGTTTTCGTTAAGATTGCTCCTATGAAGGGAATAATGAGGTTTGGTAAGAAGGGAAAGCTTAGTCCGAGATATACAGAACCATTTAAAATCCTTGAAATGATTAGAAAAGTAGCCTACAAGCTTACCTTGCAGCCAGAATTAGCTTCTGTGCATGACGTTTTCTACGTCTCGATGTTGAAAAAGTATATACCTGATCCTTCCCATGTTCTAAGTCAAGAACCAATTAAAGTCCAAACTAATTTAATGTACGAAGAAAAGCCAGTCCGGATTCTGAATCGGGAAGAAAAGGTCTTAAGGAACAAAACAATTCCTATGGTCAAAGTGTTATGGCAAAATCATAATGTTGAAGAAGCAACGTGGGAACTAGAAGAGGAAATGAGAAAAAGCTATCCCAATTTATTTTAATTTTCAGGGACAAAAATTTTTATGGGGGTAGATTGTAGTAGTCAACCTTTTTACAAATTTACGATTTTCTTTTTAAGGAATCAAGGTTTGTACTATGTATGTTTATGTAAAATATATGGTTTGAATTATCAGAATATGTGTGAGTTCTTATAATATTGTAAGACTGAATAATAGTTTACTTAGTCTAGTATGAGGCATTTTGATGAAAATGGCAGAATATGGTTTTATGATTTTATTTTAGTTAAAGTTTGACGAGGATAATTTAGGATGCGATTAAGACGGTACTGCAGTGTAATAAGCAGTATGGAAATTATATTGCGATAAACAGTCATTACAGATGAAGAAGTAAGAATAAGGCACGGGATCACTCTAGAAAAATCAAGCATAATATTTAGAGTAATAAGGACTTAGTAGCTTCAAGTTCTAAGAAAAACCTACACATAGTTCAATTAAGTGTAGATAAATTCTGGATTGCAATCAAGTAAAACTATACTGTTAACAGTTAAAACAGTAATAGCATTATCTGAGTTATTAAGAAAATAAACTGTATATTAAGGAAAGTACCAAACATAGCCTTATTTGGTGGACACCTCATTATATCTAATTAAGTAATTTTGGGAATTATTATTTAAGTGGATAATTATGAATTAAATGGGAGCAAAATGGCTCCACAATAGCCGACCACCTCATAAGATTAAAGAGCAAATATTTTATTTTTAGGGTTAAATGTGTAATTTTAAGAATAAAAATAATTCTAGAAAATTTGATTTTTTTCCCTATAAATAGGGGTGGTGAGGTGGTGAAGTACCACTAGTTAGTTTCTAAAGCTCTAGTTCACTTCCAACTTTCTTCTTCTAGCTTACAAATAAAAAAATAAAATAAAATAAAGAGAAAGAGAGAGAATATGTGTGTGTTGCGAGAAGAGGTAGTGGCCGGTCCTTGTATGATAGAAAAGGAAGGGAAAATTTCTTTCAAAAAGAGTCTAGAATCAAATTCTCCAAGCCTTAGAGGTATTCCCTTAACCCTTTTCTTAAGAATTTCAATTAATTTGATTCAAGAAAGTCTATATGTATTTCAAGCATGAGTTGTAAGAGCATAAGCTCATGTCCCTTTTTCTATCTATTTATGGTTGTGATGAGATTAGTTTATGCATGATCTAAATGTTGAATGTCTTGATTTCTATGTTTAATGCATGAATGTGATTCTATGCCCTAGAAGGAATGTGGACATTATGTATGCCCATTATATGTTCGTGAAATGTCTCCACATGCTTAAGTAGAAATATTTTATGAATAATAATGATGGTAATTATGTTGTAAATGATAGATGCATGAAGGTTAAGAAACTAACCTATAAATACAATTTGGTAAGCTTTAAAAAGTTATCAAATATTGTGTTACTCATGAAGATAAACAAGTGAATGAATGTTGAATATGTACTTAACACACTGCATGAATGATGTAGGCTCACGGTTACGACATGAATGACGTAGGCTAACGGTTACGACCATTTGAGGTAGTGTGTGTGAAATTTCCAATAAAAACTAACAAACACAAACTGCCCGAAAATTTTTTAAGTTAATGGGATAGTTTCTAGAAACCGAATTCTAAGGCCCTTAGAGGTCGAATTTGGAAAAAGTCATGACTGCAAAGTTATAGAAAATGGAAAACTCTAGAGGCAACATGGATAGTTTTTGAAAAACAAACTCCAAAGGCTTCCGTTTTTATAAATTTCTGAACCTGGTCGGCCCAGACACTAAGCACGGCCAGGATGTTTCAAAAAAGAAAACGGATAGGTTAAATATATAATCAAGTTTTGAGCAAAGAATGAAAGTTGTAGGAATCATTCAGGTTTACAACTTTCATGAAGAAGAGTTTTTCAAATTCAAAACTGATTTTAAGATAAAACTAATTTTTTTTTAAACCAGTGCATGAATATAAAATTTTTGCACATACACCGACAACTAAAGTTAGGGGACTGTTTTTAAAAGCATTTTTTAGAATTTTACATTTTTATTATCTTTGTTCAAAAAGAAACTATAGTTTTACAAAAAATGGTTTTAAAAGATTGAAATCTTATAAATGATTTTAAAAGACAATATCACAAGGTGTTGTGAGAAAAATGAATAAAATGGGCCAAGTTATTTGAAAAAAAAAAAATGGTAACAATGTTATGACGGATAGTAATCAGATAGAATACCAAAATCAATATATTGGGCTTTGTATCCATGGTTACCCATAGTAACCAAATGAGATACTAATTTAATCTGTTGGGCTTTGCATCCAAGGTTACTTATAGTAACCAAATGAGATACCACTGTAACATGTTGGTCTTATATCTAGGGTTACTTATGGTTGCTGGATTGGATACCAACATTGCATGTTATGGTTTATAGTAAGATAGGATGATTTTTATCTTACTCCTTATTTGGAAACATGAGGGTAACCTGTCGTTGTACCTCATTGGAATAACAAACCCAAAACCCAGGACAACCTGTAAGTACAACTCTGTCTATTGCATAGGCAAATTGTTTTTTTCGCTTTGTATATTTTTCAAAGCTCATGCATTAATATCTGTGATGCATATGTTATATGTTATATTATTGTGGCATCATGTAAGCATGCTCACTAATGATAAATCACATGATAAGAATAAGATCAAGTTTCAAGTAAGAAACTGTTTTAAGGAAAGTGTTTTTAAGAAACTGTTTTCAAGTAAGAAACCGTTTTCAAGAAAGAAACAGTTTTCAAGTAAGAAACCGTTTTCAAGAAAGAAACTGTTTTCAAGTAATATAGTGTTTTCAAGTATGAGGTTAAGTAAGTTTTCTCGTATCGTATCGACCTGGCACGAGGGCGGGTTTGATCCATAGTTTGAGTTGGAATAGACTGGTCGCCCTAACCACTCTATGGCTGTGCATCACGATACGTACACTTATGTTAAGAAAGTGGCCCGCAAAGATAGACTAACAAAGGAAAACTTGATAAGAAAGCATAATCAATTCATACGTATGTTTTTATGTTTGTTTTGTAGAATGATAAGCTGTATTTGCTGGGCGAAATCTCATAATTGATGTTTATGCTGTAGGTAAGCCGACTATTGACAATACTTGATGCAAGATGATGGGGCATGGCATGGCTAACTGTTAAACTTCGAGTTGGATATCGCTACGCATTTTGAAATAAGTTGTTTGTATTTGTTATTTAGTACTATCTGCTATGTGTTAAAATATGTTTGAAACTTCAATATACAATTAAGTAAGTGTATATATATAAGTATGTGGTTGTGAGAGGTTTCTAGTATTGAAAAAAAAATTCATATTTCTGCAGTATCAAGTAAGTTAAGTAATTAAGTAAGATAAGTATAGTAGTGGCCTATGTAAGGCGGGTCGTTACATTCATTATAATTGATAAAATATTGAAATGAATGTCATGACAGTAAGAATGGGAAAAGAGAAGATGAAGAATGCAGAATGCAGAAAGAGAATATAGAAAGTAAAGAGAGTGGGCTCTAGAGTGTAGAGAATACAATAATTGTTTACAAGATCGGATCCTTTGGGTGTTTTGTGATGAGAGGAGATCTGTTGTCCCAAAGATTGTCCCATTATAAAAATTGTTCATGTGTCTCTCTTAAGATAATCTCCCATGAGACCTTGTTTGGAGAAGGGAAAACTAACATTAATATATTACCTTTAATAATTGATTCAAATAGTCCATGAACTTTTTAAAATGTGATGGTTTGATTCATATTTTTTTTTTATTTTTTGCTCGAGAAGACCCTAAACCCCTAAAATATTAGTCATTATAGTTCTTTCCGTCCAAAACTATTAAGTTTTTTAATGGAATGAGTTATGTGACCTATCACATGAGCTCAATTGACAAAGAAAAATATAAAAATATCATTATTCACATCAATAACATTAAAAAAAAGAAAAGAAAAGAAAAAAGCCCTTTCTTTCTCTCCCCTATAGCCATGGTGACCTCACCCACCGATACCCAGGTCGGTCCCTACCAACTCCGTCAGGGACCCTCCCCCAGAGTTCGCCTATTCCTACACTTCCAAAACCTTAACCCTAGAGTCCCCAATTTCTCACTCCTGGGATCTCCAAAACCTCTCGACACTGACCAGAACGACGACGTTCTAGATGCCTTCACTACCCAAACTCCTCGACCCAGTGCTGACAAAGCCGGAGCGCCCCCCCCCCCCCCCCCCCCCCCCGCCCCGAAAAAAATCCACGGATCTAAAAAATAAGAAGAGAGAGAGATGAAGGAGAGAGAAAAAAGAGATAAATTTTATATTTTTATGATTTTATATTTTTATTAAATTAATTATAATTACTTTATTAAAATTCCCTTTCAAATTACTTATTCTGTTAGAAATTTAATAGTTTTAGACATAAAAAACTATAATGACTAACGTTTTAAAAGTTTAAGATCTTCTCGACAAAAATAAAAAATAAAAAAAAATAAAATATGGAACAAACTATTACTTTATAAAGAATTCATAAACTATTTTAACTAATTACTCTGAATACTATTTTGTGACAAATGTTTTTTATATGTCTGTTATCACAAGAACTTTCAAGACGCTGAGTGATCCCATAAATAGATTTACAGAAAAATTGCCCAAAGACATTAAAATACATTAGAATAAAATACAAAATATATGTGTGAACGATAACTAGAAAAAACTCGTACTAAATATATGTGTGAACCATAACTAGAAATTCTCTTACTTTGACAATTTAAAAAGAAGACAACAAAAACATCAAATTTATCTATTATATTAGGAGCAAGACATGGAATATCCCTGACGAGTTCGCTGGATCAAACTGGTTGCGGTGCGGACAAATCATACCCCATAAAGCCAAGATGTATTATTCTTTATATAAAAAATAACTCTATAACTATATATATATTTGCTATAAAATTCACAAGAATCTCTAGAGACAACCAAGAAGCCAACCTTGAAATTATCAAAATTAGATTCAAATCCAGAATTGCTGAACTGGGTCAATCTTTGATTCAAGATGTTCCTGGGGTTTTTGGGTCATGATTCCTGTTTGCTCCAGTTCCTGGATAGTCAAGCGTGTTTTCCAAATCCATCCTTTTCTTTTCTTCTTCTTCTTCCCCAAACATCTCGAACGAACTCTGCAGATTAAAAAGCAATTAATATTACACAAAATAAAAATAAAATGATCTTTTATAACAATAATCAAAGACTAGAGAGAAAAGGACCTGTTTTTGAAGTATCTCGAGAGACGAGTATTCCTCGACTGACCAGAGACTGCCTATAACACAAACCAAACAATTTTTTTCAATAAATTAATTGAAGAAATGAAAAGGGTATTTTTATAATGAAATTAGAAAGGGGAGAGAGAGAGAGAGAGAGAGAGAGAGAGAGAGATTGTTGGGACTTACGGGTTGTGGGAATTGCAGCAGAAGAAAGGAGACGAGAGAAACCCAAAAGGAGAAGAAAGAGAGTTAGAAATGTTTTTCTCATCATTTTTTTCCCCCTTAATTCTTGCTTGGGATCAAACAGGAGATTTTAGATCTGAAAGGTGAGCAAAGAAAGGGAATGATTTATTAAAACAATTTATATTAAAGAGAGAAGATTTTTGTTTTGTTTTGTTTTTTTTTTTTTTTTGGGTAGGGGGGTTGTTGTGGTTGGCGATGGGTGTTTGCAAGGGAGAGGGAATTGTGGCTTTATTTATTTCTTATTTGTTGTTTTATTTTTATGTTTATAATTTTTTTGGAGATTTCTATAGTGGGAACACTTGCATTTCCCTCCTCGATAAGATAATATCTAACTATCATTATTTAACGATCATTATTTAATTTAAACGAGAATACAGGTGCTATTTAACGCATCAAATTCTAATCTAATTAATTCAAAAAATTCAAAAATATTATTAAAATTAAAAAAACATTACCATTAAAAAAAAATTGAGAACCTGTTAAAACCAAATTCCGGTCGCAAAGCAAAAAGAAAACCCAAATTCCGGTGAAAAAAAAAACCCCAGATTCCGGTGAAAAGAGATTGTGGGTGGGTAGCCACAGGGAGGAGAGGGGGAGGGGCGGTTGAGTCGCGTTTTGGAGAGAGTGGGGAAATGGGGACGTTGCCGGATGGGGTGGGTTGCCGTCACAAGGGGGCGGTGGGTCACAAGGTGGTGGTTCACTGTCGTAGGGGGAGCTGGGATGCGTGGTGGTGGTCCGTCATCGCGGGGGGTGCTTGGTCGAGTGGTCGGCTGGTTAGTTGTCGTTAGCGGTAAAGGATTGGGGATGAGTGGCCCAGATCGTCTTAACTCCACCATGGTCTTCCTCTTCTCTGCGGATAGCCTCACCGGAGAAGAAGAAGATGAGTTTTCTTGAACTCAAAAAAAATATTTTTTTGCCTTTTTATACTTTTTTTTCATTCTCTGATTTTTTTTTTTAATGAATAATAATGACGAAGTTTAAGATGGAGTTAATCTCAAAAATTGTTTCCCATCATTGTCCACTTCTACCAAAGATACAAAATTTGAAAGAGTAGTTGATGGTCGGAAGGGAGGAAAGACTGAGTTTGTTCTTGAGCAGCTATAAGTTTTTTTTTTTTTTTTTTTTTTTTTTTTTTTTTTTTAAATTTTTGTAAGATTAGTTTGATCTGTAAAAATTGAAGTGTTGAATCAGAAATTAAAATAAATAAATAAAAATTCTTTGAGAGCTTCGTCTCAGAGAAGAAGGTCTCCCTTTTATTTTATTATTATTATTATTATTATTATTATTATTTCACCAATCACCTACAATACTCTCACAGTAGTTTTGGTACATCTTATATGATCTTAACCATTCACAATAAAGTGGACGACTGAAAAGACTTTACCCTATCAATAGGGTACAATACACGACCTCATTATAGAATTTCTCACATTTATTTGTGGGTCCGTTTTTAAATATAGAAGAGAAGAATACAAAGAGGATCGGGGCTCAAAAAGTGCGTGTGTCGTAATACAACTCAAAAGTCAACTTCCGCACGTTCCACTATTTCTTTTCTACGCAAATGCCAACCTCTTCTGCTTTGTCCTTTTCTTTTCTTTTCGTTTTTTTCTTTGTCAGATTTCATACAATCCGTGTGAATTCTCACTTGCCTAACTTTACTCATCTCTACTTATCACCAAAAAATAAATAAAATAAAATAAAAAAACTTTACTCATCTCTCTTTTACCGTCAAAAGAATTTGGACTAAGGTAAAGATAACGATCGATGGGTACTTCATTAGTATCTGATTATTAAATGACATTCAGATTGTTTATTACTTATTATTATTATTATTCAGAGTGTAGATCTGATCGTGGTTTAGACGAAAATTAAGAATTATATTTATTTGTTTGCGGCTTTGATCAAAGTAAAAATAAATTTATGGAGTTCTAACTAGCTTCAAAAACCTCTGAAACAATGGAATGATCGTGTGATTCACGCGCTGGCTGCCCACCTCTTTCGGGGCAGTACGAAAAATAACTAAGTATCAAGTTTTGGTATCGAGTGTCGCACTAAACTGATAGTGTCTTGAACATAAGAATTGTGCTTTTCCTGAAACAATGATATATTTATATTAGGTATATTTTATGTAATAATACAGGTACAGAATCACATAAAATATCTATTTTCATTTTTAAGATAAGTACTATAAAGTAATTGTTTATTTCAAGTCTTAAACTAAATAATTATGTTTTTGTAGGAAAATAGTTATTTAAATTCTTATAATAAATATACAAATCAATTTTAAGAGTCCAGATCTGTTATCTCAAATGATTGTCCCATTTGTTGTATCTCTTATTAAGTTTTGACATGTCATCTAACTTTCATATTTCAGTTAGTGTTGCAACCATAGTCAATTAACAGAGTGATTTTAGGGAGAAATACGATTCGTTTCCCAAAAATTTCTTTTTCAAGATTGTCCTTCTGAAATTATGCAATATTCCCTTTTCAATCCTTTGGGATTGGGTGCTTCGTGACCTTCAATGTAACAACCTGAATTTTCAGACCGTTAACTAACTTACTTATTCTTAATTAATAAAGTCTTAACATTTGTTTATATTTAATTCTAAAAATACGGAACTCTATCTATATATATATTTAAAACAAATTATACCAAGTACAAGTTAAATAGACTAAAATTTTAACTAAGTAACTTGAAATTTATAGATAATAAATATCATATTCAAATTCAAACTTAGATAAATTTAAAAAGCTATAATATCATGTGAGTTTAAAGGAAATACCCTAAAGTTTTTTTCTCATGAAGTACTCCTACTAGTTTAGTAATACTGAAATATTTAAACATAGTTATGAACGATAATCAATACAAAATAATTTAAGAAGTCTAAATTCAGAAATTAAATTCGTTGTGGTATCCCACTCCCTTCCTTCATTGTTCCATACCACTTCGCCACTCCAGAAAATATCTAAGTGACGGGTTACTTACCCATATTACCTACAACATGAGCGAACATATATGAGCTTTTGCTCGACAAGTATAAACTATATCTCACAAAATAATTTCATAGATCATATCATCACATGTCTTATATAACACAACACGAATGCTCAAAATACATGTGATATATGTGAGTTTAATTATGCTTTATTATATATCTTGTCTACATTAAGGCCCTTGTGTGCGTACCTATATGCACAACAAATGGGGAGTTGGGGGAGCGACCGACAAACAACCTCCAAGATCATAACTGATAACTTTTGTTCTTATCTTATCCTTATACTAAGTGGATGTTGGTACTTAACCTTATATTGTTTTAGCCTCATTCTTATTAATTGTGAAAATATGTAGATTTACATGTCACAATATATCTATCATTATATCATAATTATCTGTGGGCATGTTGATTATTGTTGATTTTTATAACACGAGTGCACGTGTCGCAAACAAGTAATATAATGATATGTAACGATCATTCCTTGGGAGAATTACTACTATAATTGTTAATTAGTAAAATTATATCACCTTGATTTTATTTAAACAATAAATGAAAACAAATGAAAATAAAATGACAAAACAAAAATAAAATGAAATAACACGAGGTTGAAATTAATAGAACAAAACCTATGGTTACAATCTTCCTTTAATATTTCACTTGAATCTTTCTGTCCTTCCCTTGACTAATTAACCACATCGAATTGCTAACCATGAGTCCTAAGTTATCTAAAAGCTTCGTTCGATGGTCCGATATAAATACTCCCCTTAATTAACTCAC
The DNA here is from genome assembly GCA_025413025.1 of Ficus hispida. Taxonomy (NCBI): domain Eukaryota; kingdom Viridiplantae; phylum Streptophyta; class Magnoliopsida; order Rosales; family Moraceae; genus Ficus; species Ficus hispida. The sequence goes on from CM046373.1 coordinate 11,112,688, forward strand.
TGTATTCCTATAAGAATTAGATTAAGGAAGATTCATTAAGTATAGGCCCTCTCAATGGTTACATATGTTACATAGGTATATTCCTATCCTACATAAACTCAAGGCTTCCGCTCATAGATCATGTGTCATCCTGTCTGAGGATAAACAAAAAATTCCCTTTTCCAAGTTCATTAGGGTTTACCAAATCAATCTAATTAGCGATCAAGTAATTAGAAACATTAAGCACAAGACAGAATAAACGATCTGATATCGATTAATAAAAATCAAGGGAGAGGATAAAGCAATTCAAGCTACATGTTGAGGTCCAATTGTAACTGTAGAAAAGAAAATTCGTTCATCATAATAATTAAAATCACCAAAGAATAGAGTTTCATCATCATTGAAATTACAAGAAAAGTAAAGAGAGAAGAATGATTAAGAGTAAAAACTGATGAAGAAATTTCCCTAAATCTCCAACTCTTCACTTCGCCTTGAATTCACTTGACAACTTTCTCTGTCCCTTTTTAGGTTTTTTAAAGTGTCCTAAAACTGAAAAACAAAAGTACTCTAAAAATGCGTAATCACTTTGATGAGTGAGCATTTTACTCATAAATCTTTTGAGCTTAGGTATGTGTGAAAACCTTAAGCCTTTGTGTTATTTTGATATTTCTTTGTGGTATTTTGTAGGAAATTAAGAATTTGGGACTTAGAGGAATTATGGAACAAAAATTAGAGCATTTAAACAATTAAGGCCTTGCAGCCCTCAGCCAGGCCGAGAGGCCTGCGCGGTAGTAGGCCTCCACGACCGTAGGCCTTCAAGGCCCAACAGTGTTGGGCGGTTGCATCTCTCTAGCACGTGCCTATGCAACTTTAAGACCCCTTGAGGCCAAGAGCACGCGTACGTGCCTCCATACCCTAAGCCTGCATGGCTATGCCCCATCACTGTTGATGGCTCAGATTAGCCTATTCTTGAAGATCCAACGGTCCAAATTTCACCTGATTTGAGCCTTCTTAAGGGAAGCAAACCCTAGTTCCCAAATTGGAGTGGAAGAGATGCACAAAATGTCTAGAGAGAATGAGAGCTTGGAGGCTCAAACTTTATGGGGCATTTCTTGAAGATCTTGACAATTTCTTGGAGAATTAAAGTCCTTGAAGATTACTCCTTCCAAAATTAGTTTCTTCTTCTCCCTTTATATCCTTTTTGGTTTTTTATTTTTATTTTTATTGGATTTATATTTGTACGAATTGTCTTCTACAATATTTACATTTATGAATCTTCTTATGTCTTTGGTTATGGATTCTGCTATGTTGAGTTAAATGTAATATTCTAAGGCTTAATATAGCTTTATTTGAACTATGTTTTGATTATTTTGTTAATTGTTAGTTTAAATCCATTTTCTATTCATTTATGTTTCTCCATACTTTGTGCTTCTAATTTATTGGGAAATGAATTACTCGATTTTGGATTTATGGATTGATGTTCGGGAGAGATTAGTTCATATTTCAGAATTGGGAATCATAGTCTATGTTGTTGTGAGACTGGGAGGAGATCAATACGTAGATAATCTATTTGAGAATCTTGGTAGTTGTGAGGCCGGGAGGCAATCGATGCCTTGATAATCAATTTAATCGTTAGGCTTAATGAAATGTCTAGGTAAACAAGTTAGATAGGGATATCAACTTGAATATTTATGTATATTATCTCATTTGATACTCAAGAGAGGTAATGAGGTTAGATTAGGTTCCTTGATTAATGAATTGAATGAGTTTGGCTAGCAATTACTTGATAGGATGAACAGAGAGAAAGTTTAGTGATATCAATAGCCTAGAATCTTTGTAAATAATAGCATTGCTCTTTTCTTATTTTTATTTGTTTTATTTTAGTTTCATTATCATCATAGAACTTAGCATCAATCTAAGAAACAATCCCTGTGGATACGACACTCACTCACCCTATACTATAAAAACTTAGCAACTTCGTGTACTTGCGAGATTTAACGCAACAAGTTTTTGGTGCCGTTTCTAGGGATTGTTTCTTGTAGATTGTTGCTAATATTGTGAGTAAGCAACTTAATTTTCATTTAGGTGTTTATTTTCATTTTTAATTTTTGTTTTTGAATGTTTGTATTGCGAGGTACTTGGAGATCTTGCATCAAAAGTCTTTTTGAATTTGCTCAACAACATTTGGAGCCATATCATAGTACATGGTAGAGATACAAAGAATTACTTATTTCATTCACTTATCATAGTTTCTCAAAGGAATGTCAACTACAAAACTTTCTCAACGGGTTATGCACCACAACAAGAACTTAAGTCAAAAGAGGAAATGGTACCGCCTCTTTTTAATTATTATCCATAAGTGAAGCCTATTGTTTGTTAGAAGACATGGCCGACTTTGACCATTGGAGTTAGAATTCTTTGATGAACAACCAAGGTTGGTTGAATAGTTCTAACAATTCAGAGCCATGGTTTGACACTTGGCCTCAACATGTGGAGTTTTATCCCGATCTTCAAGCCCTTGTTGCCTAATTTTCGGAGAAGACAAAGCTCTGTATAGAAAAGTTAGAGAAGATGGAGTTACTTCATCAACTACTGATAAGTTAGTCTTATATTAATTAATTGGGTACTTTTAACTTATTATTTTGTTAGTTTTAAATATGCTTTTAGGTTCTTATCATGGTAAAAAGGTAGGTTTGGTGGTTTTTCAGTGCAAATGGAGCTAAAATGGAGCACTTAGCATACTTTGGTGTGAAGTTTGTGCATTTTGAAGCAAATGGGCGCCTACGCATCAATTTTCTGGGTGCTTAGGCATTTAAATTGAATTTTCTAGTGCAAAAACCCGAGAGTTTAGGGCCTAGATATTGTTTTAGTTATGCCTAGGCACCAAAAGAAACTTCTATCTATGTAACTTTATGCCTAGGCGCTGATAAATTTATGCCTAGGCACTGATAAATTTGTGCCTAGGTACAAATCGTGGTTCCTCAAGCAAGCATGTATACAACAGTTTTGTGCCTAGGCATAAAGAAAAAGGGGCTGGCCACCAAAGCAGGATTTTTCATGGTTCCCCAAATTTGTTGATTCTTAAAAGAGATCTTTCGGCCCATGACTATAAATAGATTCCTTTTAAGGTTCCCAAGAGATGTTTTCTGGCACGAAAGAAAGAAGGTGTGAAAGAGAAGAAAGCAATTGGTGATTTGGAGAAGAAGAATATCAACTCCGGAGACGGAACGTGGCAATTCTGATTCATAAACTAGTTCCTTTCCTTTTTGCAACATGTTTAGGACTTTAATTAGGATTTTGTTTATTTTTATTATGAACTAAATTTCTTTTTCTAGGGCTACGATATAACCAGATTATGAATGATCAAAGTTATCATGGTTTAATAGAATTTTGATGTTTATTCATATCTATGCTGAGTGTTTAATATAATATTAATGCTTGTGAAAGTGTCAGCGCCCTTTTCCATTGAATTGTGATCCAATTTGAGATTGATAAGTGATAGTTGGATTGGTATTTGATTAAATACCATGAGATTGTCATATGATATAGATAACTTTGAGGCTTGTGTGAGACTATGAATTTCTTATTCTTAATGAATCATGATAGGTTTGAAATTTGAGATCGAGAGGTGAAAACTGGCTTATTGTGATAGTTTGCTAATGCTTGAGAAAGATTAGTGATTGTATTAGGGAAGTTTATCATCAGCATAAGAATAACATTGGTTGATTAAATTTAGTGCTTTTGGTCGGATTAATCTAGTAAAATCGGAAACCCTAGATGTCCTAATATATTGAATTTCTCCTTGCTAAATTCGTGCATTGTGTTTATTTTATTGCATCTTGTAAGTTTATTGTTCAAATAGAATTAAGGTTAAAGTAATTCGGTACTTAGTAGTCAATAGTCCTTGTTGGGAATGTACTTAGTAGTAAATAGTCTTCGTTGAGAATGATATCTTCCTATCATTTTATTAGTTGAACCAGCTCATGCACTTGTGAAAAATACCTATCAAGTTTTTGGCGCCGTTGCCGAGCACTATTTGGTCCTACTCAAATCAAGCCAAATAATTATAATATTACTTTGAATTCCTTTTATTTATCATTATCTTTGTTTCTACTTTTCAGGAGTATTCCTTTGGTGCATGCAAAAGTTTGGAAACAAGAACTTACTTCCTTTTGATCCTAAAATCGAGCATTCTTGTCCACAAAACAAAAGGGAGAGAAGAGAAGTAGTTAGACAGTCGCAAGAAACTATGGGTGATATTGGTGAAGTGAGAAACGAGAACAACCAGTCATCTGCCCTACGAGACTATGCATTGCCTACTGTAATTGGTTTATATTCAGCTATAAGAAGACCAACTATGGCTGCAAATAATTTTGAGATCAAGACGGTACAAATGCAAATGATCCGAGCAACTAAATTTAATGGGTTGCCTCATGAGAATCCCAATGCTCACATTACAAGTTTTCTTGAAATTTGTAATACATTCAAGTATAATGGCGTTATTGATAAAGCCATTCACCTTCTGTTATTCCTATTTACTCTGAAGGATCAAGCAAGAGATTGGTTTACTTTCTTGCCTGCAGACTTAATCACTACTTGGGGGTATTTAGTGCATAAATTCCTATCTAAATTATTCCAGCCTACGAAAACAACAAAACTGCGTATTGCTATCAACAATTTTACTAAACAGGATGGCAAAACATTGTATAAAGCTTGGGAGAGATATAAGGAGCTGTTAAGGAAATGCCCTCACCATGGATTGCCAAAGTGGTCCACAATTTTTATAATGGGCTGAATGACACTGTAAGAATTGTAATTAATGCATCTATAGGAGGAGCTTTCATTAAGAAGTTTGAAGATGAAGCTTATGATTTGCTAGATGATGTACCCACCAACATTTTTGAATGGCCAAGTGAGAGGGTTGTAACAAAGAAAGCAGCTGAAGTTGATGAGATTGATGCTATAACTGCTTTGATTGCACGTGTTGCTTCTCTTACTAAACAGCTTTAGAATAACCATTTGACTATCAATTCTGTTTAGACTCTTCCATTTATGTGTGACTACTATCAAGGAACCACCCTACTGAAGAATGTCAAATAGGAACTTTTCCTCAATCTCGGCTTGAACAAGCATAATATGTGGTGAATTACAACAGGCAGCAAAACAACCCATTCTCTAATACATTCAATCAAGGATGGCATATTCATCCAAAATTCTCTTGGAGAAATAACCAAAATATGGGCCAGCCTCAGCAGGGAGTGCCACCTCAGAAGAAGAAGTTTGAATTAGAGTAAGCAATGCTCCAGTTAACCAAAAACACTAACAAGTTTAGGTCAATACCCATACCAACTTCCAGAATCAAGTTGCCCAAATCTGAAATTTAGAAGTTCAAGTTGGTCAATTAGCTAAGATGCTCAATGGTCGCCAATAAGTTAACTTGCCTAGCACTAATCCCAAAGAATAATGCAAGGCAATAGCCTTAAGAAGTGAAAGAGAATTGGAGATTCTTTTAACTGGTGAAAAAGCTAATAAATATGGTCAATAGCAAACTGAAACCATCCCTGAAGCTAAGCCATTGCATCCTCAGGAACCAAGCCTCAAGGTTTTTTTTCCTTAATGTCTCAGAAAGAGCAAACTTGAGAAGTAATTTGTCAAATCCTTGGATGTCTTCAATAAGCTTCATATCAACATTCCTTTTGCAGATGAACTTGAACAGATGCCATATGCGAAGTTCATGAAAGAGATCCTAACAAACAGAAGGAAATTGGAGGGCTATGAAACTATTGCACTTACTGAACAGTGTAGCGCTATCATTCAGTGGAAGTTACCCCAGAAGCTTGAAGATCTAGGGAGTTTCACTATTCCTTGCTCTATTGGAAACTCTATTTTTGAAAAGGCACTCTATGATCTTGGTGCTAGAATTAATTTAATGCTTTTGTCTATTTTTGGGAAACTTGGATTAGGTGAAGCTAGACTTATTACGGTCTTAATGTAGTTGGCTGACCAATCTATTGAACATTCGAGGGGGATTATTGAAGATATCCTTGTCAAAGTGGACAAATTTTTCTTCCCTGTAGATTTCATAGTGTTAGACATGGAGGAGGATAAAGAAATCCCTATTACACTCGAAAGACCTTTCTTGGCAACCGGTCGAGTACTCATTGATGTGCAGAAGGGTGAACTACAGCTTCACGTACATGAAGAATAGGTAACTTTTAGAGTGTTCAATGCTATTAAGTACCAAGGCGTTAGTGACACTTGTTTCCGCATGGGACGCGAGATTGATTCATCCAATTCCATCCATCCTGGAAGATGAAAAAGTTGTGGAATTTGTGAATTGGTTGGATTCTTTCGGTCCCAACAATTGGAGATACTTTGAAGATTTAGAAATAGGTCCATCAAAACCACTTCCATCAATTAAGAAACCACTGTTTCTTGAGCTTAAGCCTTTACCGGATCATTACGCTACGCTTTTCTAGGAGAATCATAAACTTTATTGATAATTATCTCTTTTATGCTTTCTACTGAAGAAGAAGAAAGGTTATTGAGAGTGCTGAGAAGATATAAAATGGCTATTAGATGATTTCTAGCATATATAAAAGGGATTAGTCCCTTTATATGTATACACCAGATTTTGATGGAGGATAATAGCAAGACATCAGTGGAGGCCCAAAGAAGACTTAATCCAACCATGACAGACGTAGTTCGTAAGGAAGTGCTGAAATGGTTAGATGCCAGGGTTATTTAGCATATTTTTAATAGCTCATAGGTTAGCCCAGTGCAAGTAGTTCCAAATAAGGGAGGCATGATGGTGGTGAAAAACGAGAACAATGAATTGATTCCAAGAAGAACTGTCATTGGATGAAGGATGTGTATAGACTATCGAAAATGGAACAAAGCAACTTGGAAAGATCACTTCCCATTGCCCATCATTGATGACATGTTGGATTGGCTAGCGGGTCATGAATACTATTGCTTCTTAGATGGCTATTCAGGGTATAACCAAAAAGCCATAGCACTGGAGGATCAAGAGAAAATGATGTTGACATGCCCTTACGGAACATTTGCCTTCCGTTGGATGCCATTCGTGTTGGAAAAAAACGGATCTTATATCGGAGTTACGGCGCAGCGGAAGTTTTAAAAATTTTTATGCCGTTTCGAAAAGAATCGCATGATGCATATAACAATAAATTAAATTCATGATCAAGCGTACCTTATTTCTCAGATTCCGGAATCACTAGAGCGTTTAACCAACGTGTCTTCTCTACTATTCTCGAGTTCCACGTCTCAGAGTGTGTGTGGGCACACGTTCTATGAATCCAACCGACCGGTAATATTTTCCGAAGTCTAGATCCCTCATTCTCAATTCCGATATTCCTCGTTGAGAATACAATCCAACTTCTTTCTTCAAAACTACAAAACAGGATCCGGTTAACCTCCTATGAAAATTATCACTCGGTTTAACCTTCCTCACAGTTTTAAATCAATGGAATTTTCTCTCTTTTTCTTTCTCACAAGATAGCCGAATTTTTGTGAAGTAGAAGAAACCCAAATTATTTTTTCTTCTCTCCTAAAAAACGTTTTTCTCCTAGAAAAATACCAAAAATTAGTTTCTCAAGAATTCCTAGCCTTTATATAGAAGTCTAATCCTTTTCAAAATTTAATTCCTTCTTGAAAAATAATTAATAATTATTTTTCTGGATAAATTTTGAACCAAAAGATCATACAACTTTAGGGCTAGATTCATTGAACCTAGAAATGTTTTTCCAAGGAGAGAATCTCCTCTAAAAAATTCGGCCACTTTAGGATAAATCTAGATTGGTGGTTCAAATTTTAAATCAAGAATCTAGACTAGTGAAAAGATCCTAGTCCTATCTAGATTCAAATTTCTTTTAAACCCTTTTTGAATTTAAATAAGATTCACTCATTTGAATTAATATTTTTCACAAACATCAGCCATATTAATTAATTTAAATAAATGGAATATTTGAATTTTTTCTTCCTCAAAAATCTGTGCACCACATTTAAAGGATAAAAAAAATTCATCAAATAATCTCCATTATTTAAATCAATTAATAATTTAATGTTAGGAATATATTTGAACAATTTTGAAACAAAATTTTCTTCTCTCCACCTATCTAAAACCGTGCACCTCTTTTAGATTAGGAGATAAAAATTTTGTTTTCCAAAATTAAATAATTCAAACACAATCTTATTTTCAAAATTCAAATTAACCAATCACATGTTGACAAATCATATTATTTGTTTACACAAATCCTACATGTCCAATCCTTTTCCGGATTGCATGTTAGAAAGTACCATGTCTTAATAGACATCACAAAATTCCATTTAAATTTACCGATCTCTTTAGGAACAAATCCCGAGACGCTATTTAGAACTATATAAGTTAGTAGAGGAACCCGGTGGAAATATGTAAAGAAGCTCCTATAATTGTGAAAAATTAATCCCAAACTAATTATTCATCAATTATCAACTTCAAAACTATTCCACTAAAAGTTTGAAGCTGAACTCCTGTTTACATACCGTATTACGAAAGCTCTCTCACGCAGTGCTTCTTCCATGATTTATTCATCGCTTGTTTAATCCCCATATGTTATCCATGATTGAATTAAGGACTTTTTCCGTTTTACCTTTTCAATCATTTTAACTTAAAGTTCCGTTATTCTCCATTGAAAGAACCACCAATTGTAAAACCATACAATTGGTAAACCATCAGAGAACACAAAGTAAATCGATGGCCAAGATCTTGTTATACTATCTTTCAATCCCCGAATAATGCCTTTAAGTAGATAACATGTACTATCGTTAAGATAGCTATGGATTCCATATCTATGAATCTTGATTTCTCTATCCATAAGTCATGCACCCAAAACACAAGTATATTGACCATAAATTAACAGTGTCTCACCTGTAGTACATTAAAGTACATAAGTCATGGATACGAACTCAAGTAATCATTTCAGGATTAAGATTAATACAGGATGATAATCAAAGCTTCATTGATTCTTATAAACGGAATTATTAAACCGAATCAATTAACACTTTAGGTCCAATCCAATGTCATACCTCAATACTGGTATACATTAAAGTTTCCACTCGGAACCAATCCGATAGTCAAGACAAACCATCCCTCCAAGGAAGTAGACAACATGTACAATCTTATCATGAATAAGATCCCCAAATCTTATTCCATCGATTGCGGACTATTTATTTTGACTGTTATCAAATTACCATGTCTTCTATGTATACCCCGTACACATATGGTAATCTGATATATTACCAACAGTCAAGGAGTATTTTATGTTTGCTAAAACATACAATCAACAAATGAAAGTAAATAGGACACAACTTATTAAACATGAATAACCTCCTCTTATTAATATCAAAATATCATATTTACAGAAAATCCCTAATATTGATTTTCTATCCTTAGGGCACATTTAGATCCCAACAATCTCCCACTTGCCCTAAGCGAGTAAATGTGACATATTACGCATACCCATGCCTTCAACGTGTTCTACGAATCTTCTGGCCAACAAAGTATTCGTGAACAGGTTAGCAAGATTGTCCTCTGATGCGATTTTGCAAACCGTCACATTTCCACTCTCAACAAAGCCTCTGGTGATGTGATATTTTCTGTCAATGTGCTTACTCCTCTTATGATGCCTAGGATCCTTGGTATTAGCTACTGCTGCACTGTTATCACAGTAAAGCATCATAGCTTTATCCATACCAGGAACGACCTCAAGGTCACTAAGGAACCTGCGGAGCCATACCGCTTCGTTTGATGCCTCACTGGCTGCCACATACTCGGCTTCCATGGTCGAGTCAGCAATGCAAGATTGCTTAATACTCCTCCACACAACGGCACCACCTCCAAGGGTAAAGACAGAACCTGAAGTCGATTTCCTTGAATCCTGATCTGATTGAAAATCAGAATCTGTGTATCCTATAGGAACAAGGTCCTGACCGGAATATACTAGCATATAATCCCTCGTTCTCCGTAGATACTTGAGTATATGCTTGACCGCAGCCCAATGGTTCGGTCCTGGATTCGACTGATATCAACTTACCATACCAACTGCAAAACAAATGTCAGGCCTTGTGCATAACATAGCGTACATAAGACTACCTACCGCAGATGCATAAGGTACATTTTTCATACGCTCCCTTTCTTCCGATCTCTTGGGACAGTCATCTCTAGAAAGCTTGATTCCAATCCTGAAAGGTTGGGAACTTTTCTTGGAATCTTTCATAGAAAACTTTTCAAGTACTTTATCAATGTATGAAGCTTGGGAAAGTGCTATCGTTTTGTTCTTTCTATCTCTAAAGAGTTGAATTCCAAGAACATAACTAGCTTCTCCTAAGTCCTTCATGTCAAACTGTTTGGCTAACCAAACTTTGACTGATGATAACATTACAACATCGTTTCCAATAAGCAATATATCATCCACATAAAGTACTAGGAAAACCACTTTCTCATTCTTGATACATTTATAAACACATGGTTCATCAATGTTTTGTTCGAATCCATAGGTCTTGATTGCTTGATCAAACCTAATATTCCAAGAACGAGATGCTTGCTTTAATCCATAAATGGATTTAAGCAACTTGCATACCTTGTCTTCTTGGCCTTTTGCCTTGAACCCGTCTGGTTGTATCATATAGATATCTTCCTCAAGAGAGCCATTCAAGAAAGCTGTCTTGACATCCATTTGCCAGATCTCATAATCGAGAGCAGCCGCAATGGATAAAAGAATGCGGATTAACTTGAGCATTGCTACAGACGAGAAGGTTTCTTCATAATCGATTCCTTCTTTCTGCGTATAGCCCTTTGCTACAAGTCTTGACTTGAAAGTTTCCACTTTCCTATCTACACCTCTTTTCCTCTTGTATACCCATTTACACCCAATCGGTTTTATGCCTTGGGGTAAGTCTACAAGTTTTCAGGCCCCATTGGAATCCATAGATTCCATCTCGGTGTTCATAGCCTTTTGCCAAAGACTGGAATCAACATCCTCCATAGCTTCTTTGTACGTAGCCGGATCATCAACATGTTCTATGGATTCTGCTTCAAAAACTTCACCATTGAACATGTCCCTTTCAGGTTCCCTGATAATCCTCCCACTACGATGAAGCTCCCGTGGTTGTTGATTCTTTAGTGGTTTTTCCACAGGGTTTTCTGTGACTTTAGGAATATCCAAATCCGAATTCATCTCCTCAAGCACTACTTTGCTACGAGGTTTAAAGTCTTCCACATAACTTTCCTCCAGGAATGTTGCATGTGTAGAAACAAAGACTTTATTTTGCTTCGGATTATAGAACAGACCACTTTTTGTCCCTTTTGGATAGCCAACAAACAAGCACACTTCTGATCGTGACTCCAATTTCTTCGCTTCCTTATCCAGGACGTGTGCCGGACAACCCCAAATTCGAATATGATTCAAATTAGGTTTCCTATTCGTCCATAACTCGTAAGGAGTTTTAGGAACCGATTTGGAGGGAACGTTATTCAGAAGATAGCATGCAGTTTGTATGGCATGCCCCCAAAATGACAAAGGTAATGTGGAATAACTCATCATAGACCGGACCATATCCAATAGGGTCCTATTTCTTCTCTCAGCTACATCATTCTGTTGAGTAGTACCAGGTGCAGTTAATTGGGATTGTATCCCATTCTCTATCAAATATCCTAAGAACTCATTCGATAGGTATTCCCCACCTCGATCCGATAGAAGTGTCTTAATGGACTTTCCTAATTGTTTCTCCGCTTCAGCCCGAAATTATTTGAACTTGTCAAAGGCTTCGCTTTTGCGGGTCATCAAATAGACATATCCATACCTTGAGTAATCATCAATAAAAGTGATATAATACTCATACCCACCACGTGCTTCTATGTTCATGGGACCACAAACATCCGTATGCACAAGTTCTAAAAGTTCCTCGACACGACTATCCTTAGCAGTAAAGTGCCGTTTAGTCATCTTGCCCTTCAAACAGGATTCACATTGTGGCCAAGGTTCAACCTCATACAAGTCAAGGCTTTCCTCCTTTACCATCCTTTGAATTATGTTAAGGCTTATGTGACCAAGTCGTAAATGCCAAAGATATGATTTGTTAGAGTGAAAAGACTTAAGTCTTTTAGAGTTCTTTTCCAATTCTGTATCAAGCAGTGAGTGCATCTTAGGTTTGATAAAATAAATATTTCCATGTATCCATCCATTACAGATAAGAGAATTGTTTTTCCTAATAACAACTTTATTATTAAAAGAAACTGAATAAGAATCTTTAATCAAACAAGCTACCGAAATTAGGTTCCTCTTAAAACTAGGAACATAAAAACAATGTCTCAAAACAATAAACCTAAATTCATCAAAATAAAGATGCACTTCTCCCACTGCTTCAGCTTGCACCAACGTCCCATCACCGGTTCTTAACGTGAAGTTCTCCTCAAGCAAACTTCTAGTTTCCTTGAACCCCTTTAGAGAAATATAAACATGGTTAGTGGCTCCAGAATCTATAACCCAATTGTCCTTAGATTCTTCCACTAAACAACCCTCAAGATACAGGACATTGAAATTACCTTTCTGCGTTTTCAAAGCCAGGTATTCTCGGCAATCCTTCTTGAAATGTCCTTTCTTCCCACAGTGAAAACACTTAGCCTTTTTAGGATCCACCTTTCGCTTCTTAGTCTTGGTAGACTTCTTAGAAACTGGTGCATCCACCATAGGCTTGTTTCCCTTGTTCTTCCCCTTTTTCTTCTTCCTTTTAGGATTAGGAGCAGGCGAACTAGGTTAAGCCACATTTGCCTCAATTTTAGATCCAGAACCCTTAAAAATGTCCTCAAAGGCTTGCAACTCTTTCATCAATTCTGTTAAAGACATCTCCTTCCGGTTAAGGTTGTAGG